>CM070076.1:24572107-25216660 GCA_036250285.1 Pyrocoelia pectoralis | reverse complement strand
CAGGGAAAACATTAAAATATCCCAATACATTGTTTCTGCAGCATCATTGGGGACAATTGGGTTTGGCAAACTTCGTGGCACATTTACTTCGCCCAAATTTAGAAAATTCTTTTCAATCATCCTGATTTTTCGTTCTGTCATTGTAGGTAAATGCGGATATCTTTCGTTAAAGTGTTGAGTGATTCTTTATTCAATAGTTAAAGGTTCTGCAGGTCCGAAAAGTCTTACGAGCAGACTCGCCATGACTGTAAAACAAATTTAGAATATCAGCGTTTGTGTATTCCATATTTCCCAATTAAAAACAAATATTAAGCGCAAAAATCAAAATTCAAACAGATAACACTGATAAACGTAAATGTAGCATAAACTTTCAAACTGATAGCTAACTGACGACTGTCATCATAAGAAACAATTGAATAAAAATTTTTTGAAAATTTTCAAAGTCAACCATGTTTTGTAAAGTATGTAATTATAAATTTAATTAGAAAAATGTAAATAACTCTGTAATCATTGATTTTAGGTATAGGAACATGGTATATCAATTTAAAGGAAATTTATTTCTGCATCGAATATGCTGATAATTAAATAGGCATTCCATTTAAAAAAAGAGACTTTTTTAAGTTTTTCTTAAGTCTGGAAATAACGTCCAATAGATACGTAACCGCGGGCAATTTTTTATTATCCGTTACAGATAATTGTGTCTCAATCTTTTGACATTGAGAACCTAAAATCCCATTTCCCTAATTTTTACCGCTTTCGACTTTCAATTTTATTTCCTAAACAAGATTTTGACATTTTTCAGTGTAAAAAAATTTTTTTTCTCAACAATCAAAATTGATACGCCGATTATTTTAAGCATACTTACTAAACATTTTATGACACAACAGAATGTGAAAAAAAATTGCCTGGTTTGTATTTAAAATAAAGAAGTTGATGCTCACTTCAGGTATTTCCCGAAGTGCTGCCATTTGGAAAATATTTTTATTTAATAGATTAAGCACTCCATGTCGCATGTGCAAAATTTCAAATTTCTAGCTTTTACAGTTCTTGATATACTTCTAACCGACGGTCACCGTAAGACACCCTGTATTGTATTTACTTGTTATAAAATCGAACAAATGGGTAGGTATACATATTACATTTAGGAAAGTTTGTAGCGTTTTTAAAATACAGTGGGTCAATAATTGGAAATCGAACCACCCGGAATATTTCAGCCCCTATAGAAAATTTAAAAATGTGAAAACACTGATTGCAGACTGGCTTTCATCTATTAAATTATAATTATATCAACTCACTCGCAGAGCTGGAAACAACCCTTGAAATTTGAATGGTAACGGAGCTTGACTGATATCAGATTTTAAAGGGGCTACCTTTTAAGTAGTTAGTAGGAAAGAAAAAAAATGCTTTGGAACAAATTATTTTATGGCTATTCAAAATATTGGCCTATGTTTCATTTTTCATATAGATAATACTTGTTTTCCCGCTTTGAAGTTTTCAATAGATTCTTGAGATGATGAAAATCGCTATCCACGTATTTTTAGTTTGACATTCGGGAATTAAAAAAGTCGTTAGGCGATAATTCTGGTAAATACGGACAATGAGACGTTAATTCGATGTTTTTCTTCTTCAAATAATCAAGTGTTCGATGTGCTGTATGGGGGCTGGTATTGTCATGATGGAGAATGATGCGACTTTCTTGTTTGTTTGTTCTAATTTCATCGATAACGTGTGGCAACGAAATTCTTGTACATAGATACCATTCAGTGTGAACTGTTGTTCGTGGAGGAATAGCTTTTGTGGGATTCGGTCCATGTTGGAATATCCAAAGAGTGTATTGTTGCTTAGTTTCCGGTTCATAAGAATATATCTAAGTATGATCCCTGTCACGATGTTGTAGACGGATTTTGCGGTTCCACGGTCGTATTTTTTAAGCATTGCCCTACACCAGTTTTTGAGCTTCAGTCAAATTATGTGGAATCAATCGGGAACAGATCTTCCTGACAACTAATTGTTGATGTGCAAAATCGAATGTATTATTTGCAGTCTGTGATTAGTCAAGGGATGTCTCTTTCTCGCGGTACGTCACATGTTGCACAAACCAAAAAATAAAAACGGGTTTTTCAGGTTTTTTGAAGCTCCACAAGTTTCCTTTTGACGAATTTTCCCGAAAATTAATATTTAACGATTTATCGTAAAAAAAACATTAAAAAAGTAAACTTTTTTGGTTTTTTAATGTTTTTTTTTACGATAAATCGTTAAATATTAATTTTCGGGAAAAGTCGTCAAAAGGAAACTTGTAGAGAGTAATTTTTCGCTTATATCATTTGTGGGTCAATAAATAGAATTTGTTCATGTATGAGAGAGTTGTAGAGCTTGAAAAAACGAACAAAATCACCGTGTCAGATTTTTCGATCGGTTGAAAAATAAGGTCGAAGGCAGCGTCTGAAGATCAAGCAATCGGAGAGATGAAGAATTTTTGCGATAATATGGCCACCGTTCGCGTTGATGACAGCTCCGATGAAGATGATGGTCCTAATATCTCTTACATGGAAGAGAACGAAAAAGATGATAGTAACGACCATCAACATCCTGAGTCAGATACAGAACCGTCGAGGAAGCGTGCGAAGGTGTAAAAGACACTTACGTATTTGTATCACTATCATATATTTTGTTTATTTCGATATGTGTATTTTCCAATAATAATTATTTCATTTCATAAATAAATATAGTTGTTCAATAAACCTTATATTATTATTTTATTGTTATTTATTATTACATTTGCAACACAAGATTCATATTCTTATTTTATACGTATCTTATCGTTAATAAATATACATAATATTAATATATATAGATAATAATAAACTATTTACCTCGGTTATTAAAACTATTGTGCTAATGTTCATATACTTGCAAAGATATAGGTAAATATTTTTATACTGAAATATATTGGTCGTTTAACAGTTCGAAAAGGCTTTTTTTTACTATTTTTGCTCTCCAACGGATGTAATTTTCAATATTTTGTTATGAAATAAGCACCAAATCGTTATATATATATTCACCCTCTTCTCATACATGAACAAATGCTATTTATTGACCCACAAAAGTTATACGCGAGAAACCAAAAAAGGTTTACTTTTTTTAAATGGTTTTTTACGATAATTCGTTAAATATTAATTTTCGGGAAAAGTCGATCAAAGGAAACACGTAGAGCTTCAAAAAACCTACATGTACAATCAATTAGTGCCGAGTTATAGCGAAAACAAAATGTTTACCCCCCACCCCCTAAAAATCCCTAGGAGTTTGGGTATACGCAAACTTGGATTTAAGCTCTCCTTAACTTCCCAAACAACCCTGAAAAAGTCCCGTAAAGTTAGCATCACTTTTTCACCAAAAGTCTAATTTGACTGGCCTAACGTCTATATTTTAAAACAACCATCATACTTTGAGAATCGCTTATTCGGTTATAAAACTCAGGCATTTAAATACTTTAACACTTATGGTAAATAATAGAGATAAAATTTGTCAAACTGGTCATTTGTGGTTTTCGTTACAAACGGGTAGATCGGTATTAAATTATTTGTCGGTACCCATGTTGGCCATAAACAGGAGATTCTGAAACTGAAATTGATAATAAGGTGAAATTAATTATCAACCAATTTGAAACCTGGTGCAAAAGAAATAATTTAATAGTAAATCCCAATAAAACTGTATGTATGCACTTTCGGTCCTCTTTAAAAAATCAAATAAATACTTGTTATAAATTAAACAATTATGGAATTTTGATTAAGGAATCAACAATATTCTTAGGTACAATAATTGATTATTCATTAAATCATTACGATGGAATGCGCAAATTAGCAAAGTATGTGCGAAATTAAATAAATATTACTTTCTCTTATCCAGATTAAAAAATATCATCAATAGGGACCTACTCCTCCAAATTTACTATGGTACTGTCTATTCTGTGCTTGCGTACGGTGTCATCAATTGGGGGAATTCGAGTGACTCTGTAAGAGTATTCATAAGTCAAAAAAGGGTAATCCGACTTATTTGCAACTTGGACTATCGACAATCATGTAGGAAATATTTTATTAAATACAAAATATTGACTTTTCCATGTTTGTATATTTATAAATTGCTCATTTATATACATAAAAATAAAAATCATCTGAAAATATTATCTGATCAGCATAACTATAATACACGTAATCGACTTACCTAATTCTGTAAGAAACCTAAATTTGAGCAAGTTTAAATACAGTATAAAGGAAACATTGGTTTCTAATGCATTCTACACCACGAATGAATTCAGTAACTTTCAGGTGAAATGTACATAAATTAATTCTTTTAACTTTAACTCTTTTTTTTTTCTTTCTGACGACATCATGCATTATTAATTGTATTGACGGTGTGAATAAACATTATTATTATTATTAAAAGCCTGTACTGTACTGTAAACGGAGAGTGAGATGCAGTATAGCAGCAGGACATGTGCCAGCAGTGTTCGTGATATTTACAGAAAAGTAATGGTAATCCCCATAGAATGGCTTGCCAAGAGAAACGAGAAAGTTGTGTTTCTTATTTGTAATAAAAATCTACTATTAATACTATCGTTGAATGATCATTCAACGATACTATCGTTGAATGATAACGATACTATCGTTGAATGATAAGTTATTATTCAACGATACTATACAAGAAATCTCATTCGAAACGTTTTTCAGGCTCAAAAGGTTCACTTTAGTAGATATTCGTTTGTAATGATAGTTACATTATAAAAATAAGACCTTTAGAAATCTATGTGATATGGGCCACCCTTTAATTTTAATAAAAGAAGGAGCAAAAGCAATTTTAATTAATACGTAATTAAAAAATTTAAGGTTTGAGCAAATGAAATCCTCAGAAACAGTTTCAGCGCTTTCTTAATTAAATGAATACCAAATTAGTGATACTCCTATTAAATGAAAAAGTTTAAAAACTGAAATGAGATGAGTTACTAATCAAGGCAATGGCGTTTTTCGAAATTTTATTCAAGATTATTGCAAACACCGTCACGTGCCTATCTCGATATAGAAATGGAAATATTCGTTAGGTAGGTTATATGAACCAAATTTAATTTTAATTTGATTTGCGTAAGGAATATTAAAATTTCAAGAACTTCATCAATTGCCAGCAAAACTTTCAGTGTTCGAGAAAATGAGTGGATTTACACATTTCTTTAAATATTGGACATTTTTTTGATAGAAATTACTAAAACAATAATTATAATAATTTAACTTGCTTGTTAATATTCAGTCTGTGTATGGCTCCTGAAATTGAAATGCTAAAATGTACAGAACAATTGAGATAGATTTCTTATGCTAAATCACAGTCGGAACAGAGTTGGAGATCTATTATTTGCATTACGTCATAGCTAGCTTTTCCTCTATTCATTTGAACAAGGGGTCACGTTCTGTTCATATTACTTTAATGAGTGTAATCCACAAGTCATTTGGGGAATTTTAGGTTTTGTCGTCTGATCTGAGTTGAATAATAAATTTAATCTCATAACTTTCCCGTAATATCTTTAAGACTTTTAGACCAGAATGAATGTAAGACGAGTGTGGAATTTAACAAAATCCCAAATCAACAGAACCATTATCATAAGAAATTCTGGCGAGTATTGCCACGAGACTTCCCTCGTATTAACACTTTTTTCAAAAAATAAGTATAGCGCAATATCTCTAGATTGCTGAATTAAAAAAAAATACTCTTTTAAACTACATAAAAAAAACTGCAACTTTATCTTATAAAAAAATGAGTGCCTCCATTTTAGCTTATACCGGAAGTGACGCCATCAAAGGTAATATCAGCATTTTCGTCCTTGGCTCGAATGCAATCGATTGGCGAAAACCGCATTTTGATAACTTTAATAGTTTCTGAGTATAGAGCCTTGCAAGGAATGTGTACGGACAGACCACAGATTACAGACGACAGACGGATTTTTTTTTCATATTTTGAATCTACGTATTCAGAAACGCAAAGATACGTTTTGCCAATTCGAGGAGAATTGGAGCAATAATTGATTTAAACAATGATTTATGTCACGAAATTGAAGCGGGTACAACTGTACAAGCAGCAATAATAACTTGATGGAGGAAAATTTAGATAAAATATGCATTAGTAATAATGAAGAAGCTAATTTACTGAACATTACTTTCCAAAAATATGACTTTTGTGTGAACTATTTGAACCTTTTTTTTACTGAGTTTTTTTACGAATTATTGCAGTTTATCTCTCGGGAGACAACAAATTATGCACTTTTTCAAAATTGTCCTGATCCTGAAGAGTTAAGAGTTGCGGCAGCAGAGAGCATACAATGTGCTGCAAGTGCGACTTATGGTTATGTATTGAATGTTTTAAAGATTTTCACACAAAAAAATGATATATTTCTGGTAAATAAATGTAAAAACAAAGAAAAATATGTAGTTTACTCACAAACCCGCCTAAGCGGTACCTACCATATGGGAACATCCCCAAAACTCTCAATCAAATAGAAATTTCCACAAAAAGTATCTTTTACAGTTCATGTAACCCTTTGAGAAAGGATACTAAGGGAGACGACATCACGTGGTCAAAGTGGGTATAGGTACGCCATATTAGGTGTTTTCTTTTTGCATCGCCACAGGATTAGGTAATGTTACAATTATGACGTGATTAAAGTGCCTTGCGTCATGTAGACATTTGTGCCTCAGGTTAATATAAAACATAAATAAAGCTTTTAAAACGAATAGGGTTATAGAGAACTGAGTCAAATTATTTTTATAAAACGAATGGGGTGTTATTGACAGAGCTGACTTAGGTCTACCAAAACGTGCAAAAAGAAAACACCTATTGATACTACACTTATGTCAAACAAACTGTCAATCAGATTGTGTTAGTAAAAAGTGTAATATTTATTAAGTGCGTGTGTATTACAGTTATATCACAGAATAAAACACAAGTGATACAGAAGCGACACTCTCCGTCGGCACCTTTGAAGTTGTGTTGCCCGTACAAGGCGATCTGCTCATCGCAATCACGCCCATTTTAGTCAAACTTCCTTGTCTGTTGCATTAGCAAGGCTAGTAAAAAGAGGAGTGGTTTGTAGTTTTTCTCATTATTATCTAAATTTTAAATCGTATAAAAAATGTCATAAACGAAAAATATTTGCCATACATTTTCGCATGTGAAAAGCGGTTCACCGTAAACTAATTCGAATATAATTCTCGCAATAAGAGTTCAACGCACCGGGCACCGCTAGCTACGTACGCAGAAATGTATAATGTATCAATGCGCGCACTATATTCTACAACAAAGAAGGCGGAGTTGTTAGTCCACGCGATAAGAAAATTTGCAACACGTATTTAGCAGAATGTCGCTTCTGTATCACTTGTGTTTTATTCTGTGGTTATATACTAATGTAAATATTAAAAGTATTATGGTGTCTTGTGCTCTTGTGCTCTACGTGGCTGCAACCGCAGAGATGGCGCGTGGATAAGAAGAATTCGACTGGCATAACATTTCATAGGTTAGTATACAAAATAAAAACAATGTGTAGGGCCGTAATTAGAAAAACCGAAAAGGAGATTGCGATGTTCAAAGACGATTAACATTAATGGGGATCTCGTGAAAAGTGAACAAGACCCGTTATTTTCGAAGGACAAAATACAGTAAGTGTGGTGCTTTGTCATTAATTTTAAATAAAGCCACCTTTTAAGTGGAGGGTTAGAATGATTTTTGTTTTTTATAATTTTCCGTAGTCCGGACCTGGTGAGGCAGCCATATTGGTACTACACTTAGCCCCGCCCAATATTCCCGTTTTCAGTATACAGCAAAGATGCTTTATAGCGTCTCCTTTAGTAGTTTAGTACCTATCACAGACCATTATTAGTGGTCTGTGGTACCTATCCTTTCTCAAAGATTTAACCCCTATTTAAGTAAAATATAATCAATGTGATCAAAAAATCGCGTTTTTTGTTTTCCAGGCATCTATAATGTTGGTATGGCGTGAATGTTGTGTAAAAAACCACTTCCTATTTAAAAGAGATTGGTTTAAATTACTTCCCTTCGAAACTAGAGTGTATCTATACCTACGCGAAAATATTTATAATTTCCGCTACACGTATCTATTTAATAAAAATTCGGTATAAGTATTGATGTATTTGTATTTGAAAAGTGTTACAATAAAGTCGTATATTAGAAAGCAGAAACGTATTGTTTATGCTTGACCAAGTACACCAATTTTACACACGAATTATTTCATACGCGAGTAGGAAACTGAAATACGAAGGGGAAAAAATGTAAATTTCGATATTTATATGTGTATTTCTTATTTTCGCAATCTTTACATTCTGCTTAAAAAGAACGTAAACATATTTTCCAGACAATGCTAGAATTAATACGTTATTCTCATTAAATCAAACGTGGTAGCATTATACAGGGTGATTCATTAAGAATGTCCAATCTCTGAATTGTAGATTCCAGACCTCAAAATATGATGATTCTGCCCAACATGCCTTATACAAATATTGCTAGTTTCCCAGATACCGGGTGTTTAAAGTTTAAATATGAATTTTGATTGTCGCAATAACTTTCTATTTTTTCACAATTTCTTTATGAAAATTGGCAGTTTTACCTTTTTTGCATGAGGATTGCCAATTAATTAAAATTAATTAATTAAAAAACAAAAATAAAAAATTTCAAAGTAAATGTTCAAAATGTCCACCATTTACTTCAATACACTTTATGATCCGTTTTCGCAAAGATCTCTTCATATCAAATAACCCTTGTCTATTATTTTTAATCACATTAATTAATTAATTAATTGTTATTGCGAAAGTCAAAATTCATATTTAAAGTTTAAACACCCGGTATCTGGGAAACTAGCAATATTTGTATAAGGCATGTTGGGCAGAATCATCATATTTTGAGTCTGGAATCTACAATTCAGAGATTGGACATTCTTAACGAATCACCCTGTATATTTAGGGTGGTCTTCCAGAAATGCATGGATCGATTATGGGAAAACTATGCCTAGGAAAATGTTGCAAATCTTGTGACATACTACGGTCTGTAGGCGACACCCGATTAAAATATTTTGACATTTCTAGCACTTCGGATTATACCCTAAGTAGATGCTAAGTTCGTTAATTTAAATGAAATACCCTATACACTGTGCCCAGTATAAAATGATGAACATTTACTTCCTAAAATAATTTTTGGAAATGTTTTTTTCCTGTAAATTGCCAATTATTTCGAAAACTGCAAATTATGGGGTTAAGTTACCCTTATTTTTAATGCTTGATATGATAAAATTATTCCATTTGAAAAAATCGACTTTTGGCGAAGGAGACAGTGATAATTATGTTATGGCCTGCAAACGTCATTTTTTACAAAAACTTTAATAGTATATTAAAGTATAAGTGGATAAACAAGTCTGCTTGAAATAGAGCAAGTGTTTTAAAGACCAGTTATCCACGAATACTTTACGCTATTTGTTTTTATTGGTTCACTTTGAAATCTGGTATTAAAATGGAAATAAGAACTAATAATGTGAAATGGTTGAATTCCTAATGTGAAATCAAGTATACCTTTTGTTGTCATGGAAATGAGAAAAACGGAAATTAATTTGCAATCTGTCATTTTATTTGACGTGACAAAGTACTCCTGTCAGATCAATAACCAATAAGAATTCACGTTTTTTTTAATTTGATGATGATGCCATGGCAACTTTAAAATACGCGCGTTTTTGAAAGCGCGATTTAAACACGCTGGGGCGTGGTTTAAAAGGCTAAAATAGGACACCAATAAAAAAAATATGTGAAAAATTCCCAGGGTATAGGTAAGAGGACGATTTTAAAAATGACGTGCAACCTGTGAATTATGTACTTCAAATAATATGCCAATGTAGGTGGGTGAGTTGATAGTGCTGACTATGGGGATTGTAAATTTTAGGAAGACTGTCTAACCTCGACGGTTTGGAGTCGTGAGGGACAGGACGATGTTGAACATCCTTAATGGGAAGAAGAGAGAACCTCGACCTCATAGCAGCTCTCTTTCGATTTTCGACGTGGGGTTGGGAGGAAGGACGACATGGGTATCCTCTTGGACCTTATCAGCATACTAAGACAGCAGTAACGTTGTTTTCCTTGGGAATCTTAGTGTCAGTGACAACGAAGTTTATACCTATCGAAAAAATCGAATGCTCCACAGAAGTTATTGTTTCCGTGAGAGGTACATTGTGGAATATGGTTTAAGGTTCTTAGACTGAAAGTTTAGAAACTTCTTCAGATGGATTTGGGTGGTTAATTCCAAAGTGAAGTGACTGACGATTGCTAAAAAGAGATTCTGTCAAAATTAGTCCAATGGTCTGCAGAGGGGATGTTCGAAAGTTCTAGATGAAGAGATAGAAGTTTCTTGGACAAATACGTTCTTTCCAAGTTTGATGAATGCGTTCTCGAGCAAGAGCTGAGCGAAGGCTTGGTTTGTATGTAAAATTTTATTTTAAGAGAAGAGGGAATAAAGTTGTCACGAGAACGCGACAAGTAAGGGTGCACACGAATTTGAAAGCTTTGTGACGAAGTTTGGATAATCGAGTAACTTTAGATGAAAATTAAGAGTTGGAAAGATATAACGTTAAGGAAATATTATTATTATTAATATTATTTGTTTTCTTTTTCCCACTTATGGTGGTTTGTGACATATGGGATATCTTGTACTGGTTTAGCCTGCGTCAATATTTCTTGTTGTGCTATGAAATGTTCATGATTTATACCCATTTGTGTTCTGTTTAAATCCGTATGCATGTTGCCTGTGGCTTCATGTCTTTCTTGGTGTTTCATTGTTAAGTGTTCCAGTTGTGTTGTGTTGTGTGTGTGTTCCCTTTTTCTGTACCTATGTAGCCCCTTACATTTGTGATTTGCTGATAGCAAACTTCATACCTGTGTTATTTGTGAACTGTTTTGTTATGTTCAATAGTTTCAACTGCGTTGAGGTTTATGCGTATAGTTTAATGTAGTTCATTTTATTATTATTATTATTCATCAAATCATTGGATGTTGTTCTTTTTTACATTTTTGATGAGAATAAACCAAAAACTTCCTTAAACGTTGCACCTTGGCAATCACAATCTGTGATAATGACAAATAGTGTCATTTAAAATAAGAATTTAGTTTCAGCGAAAATAATTTAAGATTCTATACAGGGTGTTTTTTTGGGAGCTTTAGTTAGACGTTTCTGGGAAAGTTTTATAGGTAGATTTTTGAAAATTTGTACTTAGGGGTTACTCAAAAAGCCGAATCGATCTAAAATATTTTCAAAATGGCAGCACTTCCGGAAATGCCGGAAGTAGCTACCAATTTCGTTATTTTAAATAGCAACCCCTATTTTTTATTGCATTTTTGGATTCTACGTGAAATTTCATAACGTTTGATACCAACATGTCAATATAATAATAATAATAATATTGCCTTTATTTAAATATACTAAAAATAAACAATTTAATTAATCTAAATTACAGGGCGAAGTTCAGTTCAGCAAAAAAAAAGAATTGTGCCGTCTGCTCTTGCACTTAACCCTGTGTGCAAAGCTGTGCGGCGAGAGGAAACATTATACTTGGTCAGTTCGCTTGGTTGTTTAATATTATTATTTTGAAATTGAAATGTTAAAATTGAAATGCTATTGGAATGTTATTGATATGTTATTGAAATGCTTGGCCAGTGGCCACCACTCATCATGTTACGCAGTTTTGTTTTAAGATTAATCGGGGAGAGAGATTTTAAGCTGTCGGGGAGACTGTTATAGTGTTATACGTATTAACTATGTTATATGTAAAAGATCTTTTAAAGTATTCAGTTTTATGAAGAGGTGGTGTAAGTAATCCTTTATAACGCAAGTTTAGTGTATGGACGTCTGTGCGGAACGTTATTTTATTATACAGATATTTTGGGGACTTATTTAATAATGACATTATGGAAAAGGGATCTACAAGTTATGGTTTTTAAGTGATTCCCATTTATTTAAAAAAAATGGCGGAGGCAGACGGTACTTTAAGAATTCATTACTTGAAAACGGTTGTAGCTATGGCAACCGAGTTTTCACCAGCGCTTAAAGGAAGAATCAGGCGTTCTTTAGGTGTACTTAAAAAAAAGATATGTTGCGTACGACGTCACCTATGAGGCTCCAAATTTAAGAAAATTCAAAGACTGAAAACTCAGTTTTTTTAAATGAAATGACCATTTTCTTACTATTGCATTTGATAGAGAATCAAAATGGGCATATTTTGGTATTACATGTTCCTATCCCTATCTTTAATAGTTTCTGCCTTATTCTCATTTCATTGCAACGATACCATTTTTTTCGGATTTTTTAGTACTTGGCCATGACCTTATGGCAAACGAATTTTAAACCAATCAATCCGTCACCTATTAGTTTCAAATCAATTTAAAACCTTGCCTTCTTCAACACATGCTCAAAATTAGCGCCTTCATGTTCCAAACACAAACTCTTTTTCGTAAATTTCTCGTGTGGAGTATTGTATAACTTGTGATTCATTATTGAGCATATTCTTGCAGAGGCAGCTCTTCTGTTGCAGGAACAACAATATTGCGTAAAATTTCTAAGTAACGTTCTGTATTTAAATTTTCTGGATAAATGTGGAAACACAAAATATTGTTATTTTTAAACGCACAAAGTACAATAAAACTCCAGCACTCTTGAAAGTGCACATTTCCATTCAAACAAGAATTTTAATGGCACCAGCAATGCGAATTATGGCGATCAAATTTTTACTAAATTTGGCTTCGTCCGATCAAGTAATGTTCCCCAAAAAATATTCCTGGTTCCTTAACATTAGCTATTCGTAAAACTCTTACTCTAGGTAAGGTGGTACAAAGCTTCCAAAATTCAAACAATTTCATTCCAGTGTTCGGATGGTACGTTCACTAGGACGCGGTCTTTCAGGATATCTCTCAGTGAACGTATGACAGGCATGTGATGCGATTCTGTTCATTTCACCATAAATAACAATTAGATTCCAAAAATCTTAATATGTAAAACCATTGCGAACCATTTTTCATTTTTTTTGATTATTGAAAAACTTATGTTAACCCATTACAGGTGACGGTTTAGTATCATTTGATTTGTTCAAAATTCGATTGCCATGGTCCATGTCATGGTTCGAAAAAAATGGTATCAATGCGATGAAATGAGAATAAGTCAGAAACTATTAAAGATAGGGATAGGAACATGTAATACTAAAATATGCCCATTTTTATTCTCTATCAAATGCAATAGTAAGAAAATGGTCTGGTCATTTCATTTAAAAAATCTGAGTTTTCAGTCTTTGAATTTTCTTAAATTTGGAGCCTCATAGGTCACGTCGTACGCAACATAACTTTTTTTTAAGTACACCTAAAGAAAGCCCTATTCTTCCTTTAAGCGCTGGTGAAAACTCGGTTGCCATAGCTACAACCGTTTTCAAGTAATGAATTCTTAAAGTACCGTCTGCATCCGCCATTTTTTTTAAATAAATGAAAATAACTTAAAAACCATAACTTGTAGATATTGACATGTTGGTATCAAAGGTTATGAAATTTCACGTAGAATCCAAAAATGCAATAAAAAATAGGGGTGCTATTTAAAATAACGAAGTTGCTAGCTACTTCCGGCATTTCCGGAAGTGCTGCTATTTTGAAAATATTTTAGATCGATTCGGCTTTCAGAATAACCCCCAAGTACACATTTTCAGAAACCTACCTATACAACTTTCCCAGAAACGTCTAACCAAAGCTCTCAAAAAAAGACCCTGTATACCTACTTCTATATACGTACTTAGAACCGCACAATATACATTAATTATATAAGCCTTCAAATTCAATTTTACTAATAGCACAGATTACTTATATTTTGTCTGTGCTAATAGTAAACGAAAATTAAACGAAACAACGTGCCAATGTAAATTTGGCTAATTAATGCGCACCATGTGAAAATGAACATGCAAAGCAAAGCACAAAATATGACAAAGACAATATGTTCAGCTAAATTTGAATGAACAGTTTGTATTCAAATCAGGTACCTACCTAATTTCATTTGAATGACCTTCTCTAACAGTTCCCTTACAAACCATTAGATTATTCAGTTGTAGAAAAGGCATCCTCATTCTCGCGTTTTAATAATACTATCAGGTAACCAATAAACCGAAATTGATCTACGAGACGAGAGAATTGCACTCTTCCTAATTAGATGGTCGTCAAATACATAATATATGTATGTATAGGTAAATGTAGTAACAGATACCGGCTGTTAAACTGATATTTGTACGTAATAGGAAACGATCCCAAGAAACGTTTAAATCTTCGTTTACTAGAGTTACTGGCGGTTTAAATTTAAATCGAATGCGATACTAGAGGAATTTTATTGTCAAATTACTTTTTAGATGGAAATTTAATCTTTGGTCTTGTAATTTAGTGGAATTTTAATCTAATTGCAAAGTTTCCGAAATACGCTGTTTACTATTAGGAATCGAATAAATGCTTGGAATTAAAAGCAAAATACGTACCTTGGGATGAAGTGAATTTTTTCCACGTGTTCACGTCCCTTTCAATCTTATCGCTACTAGATGTACCTACCTCTGAATTTCTGCATCTTTCACTGATTATACTATTCCACATTACTTTTCCGGAAGAGCTTAAAAGTATATCTAGTCTTATTCAGTTCAGTTATTCTTTATTTTGTGTTAATACAATTTTAACAAAAGATTCTTAATTCTACTATAAAAACTAGGTACATTAACAAAAAAACTTCATTTCCTCCACTCCTCCTTTCTTTATTTCTCCTACCCCCCACAAATAAAAACTTTCTACTCTCGTCCCCTTCTCTGTACCCTTTGCCTTCTCTCCAGCACCCCCTTCATCCACTCCACCCCTTCCCCATTCTCGCCCAAAATCACCTTTCTTTCTCTCTCCTCTTTCCTTAGCTCCTCACTTTCCCTCATCATATGCCATATATTTTCCCTCCTTTCCCCACACATTCTACACATCCTTTTCTCATTATCCCACCAATATCTGTTTTCGTTTTCCTCGTTCCCGCACATGAACCTTGCCACCATTCTTTTCTCCTTTAAACGCATGTAACCCAATAAATAATCGACCTTGCCTTCCACCACTATCTCCATATATCCCCCATTATACCTTCCCTCTCCTATCCTCGCTCTCTTTTCCTGGCCTTGGACATCTTTATCTCTTGTTACTAATTTCCCTACCACATCCCTTCCTTCTTCTCTTTTCCTTTATATCTCCTCCCTCGCATATCCCACTCTCTCATAAAACAATCTCCTTTCCTCTTGTCCATACCTTATCTGTTCTTTTCGTATCTCTCTCATACACTCATTTACCCCAATAATTTCCTCTCCTCTTCATATTTTACTGCTCTCTTTCCTGCCTGGATTCTTAATTTTTCTGCCTTCGTCTCCTCCCCCATAATATGAAAGACATTTGCAAACTGGTTGTAGGGAGATCGGATGTATTTTACGCGGAATACCGAAACGATTTGGATGATGTGTACTGGAAAATGATGGTCATGTCATGAATAATTTAACTGGGCAGGTCCAGAAATGATAATAGTGGAGGAATATATGAGCAGGCAAGGCCAGGCGGTGCGGAATAGAAAGAGCAAAAGAATTATACATCTATGTAAGAATCAATAATTATTAACAAAATTTCCAAATCCAAAAGTTTTTCCCAATGACCAATCGTGGAATTGCAAAATCTGAACGGGCCTTGAAAAATAATCCAAATAAGTCCATTACGGAAATACAGGAGAATAGAATGCAACTGATTGCAAATGAAACATAAACTATGAATATAGCAAAACAAAGAAGACACCACGAAATAATACGGAATTAAATAAGAACAAGCCAAAAAATATGTAGGGATTATGATTAACCAAACTAATAAAACTGAATAAAAAATAAATACAAGAACTAAGACACCAGGAGATTCGTCAAATTTCAAAAAGATGAAAAGAAAGTACATTTTAACATACAGATATGTAAGCTTGAAGATGAAGATAAACGCTGCAGAAGTGAGATTATCAAAACAAATATCCAACAAAGCCACTAAAGATAGAATCCATAACAAAGAAATCAAAACTATATTTAACATCCAATCAAGAAAAAATTGTCACCGGACAAGAATGCGAAAGAGAGATTAGCCAATGTAGTATTGGAGATGGAAACAATGCAAAAAGAAGTAGATGATGGTCTAGACAAGGAACGGAATGTGGGATGAGAACAAGCTAACGGGGCTGCTCTGTACGGCATACGTTTTAAGTTAAGTCAATAAGTACAGAAGCCATAAGTTTTCCGTTACTGCACAAATATGGTTTTGAGCGGTGCGAGGTGCGACAAAACCACATAGAAATTTATTTTGATCAAATTAGTCTAAATGTGTTAGTACCATAAATAGCGGATATTGCGAAACATTTTGTGAGTGTCAGTCCTCATTGATTATGTGCTCAAATAATTGCATACAAAAAATGATCAATTGTTTATGAATTACCTGCCTAGAAAGAAAAGTTTTATATTTCACGTTTCAAGGTAAAAGTTTTATTCCCCAATGGCACAGTTTATATGGGCAATTTCCACTCACCACCGACTAATACATGAGTGACTCGCTGTTATTATGACCGACTCTCTCAATAACTGTGACCCAGAAAATCCACTTTCTCATCTTTTAAAACTTTCTACCATTCATAAGACGTTCTCTACATCAAATCGGAATAGGAAAAAACAAACAAAACTTTTTATTTCATCCTGTGTCACATTCTTTGATTTTCCGGACTCATTTCAGTCCGGAAAACGAAACTTTACCGTACTAGAAATTTTGTACCCGAATACAAAGGTTGCCATAGCAACATAAAGTGACATGACTTTGGAAACGTCAAATTTTATATAAAGTTAATAGAAAAACTCTTAAGAAATGAATCTATGGCCAGTATGAAATAAAATGTTTTACATTATTTGTACATTAAATCAGATTACGTTACTCGTTTCGAAATTCTTGCCTCAGCTACGCTTCGGCAATAAACATCTCACTCGTTAACGTAAATCTTGATTTACCGTACTCATATGTAAATAATTATTACAATAATTAACTTAACTCCCATTGGTTCAAAAAAATAACTGAAAAGTGCAATCTCGGTTTCCCACAGCCACAAATTTATTGTCGTCAAGATGACCTTCCTGGGATTTGTGATATAAGCGGCGCGGCGCCGGCGTCTAACTGACTAACAACGTCATTAAAACTTTTATTCAATTACAATTTATGATTACATTAAATATTTATTGATGTCAAATATCCTGGATATGGCAACGTATTAAAAACTTTAATGATGAACGTACTGAACCCACGTATACGAAAAGCATTCAAAAAGGTTCTTTCATTTAACAACCGTAAATTATATCTTCAAGCCAAATTTTTGATACGACGCCGACGAATCGTATGGAAAATAACTATTTTCAGTTTTTCCATGCAATGCATTTTAACGAAAAACAAAAGGTCTAAGTAAATGAGATAAATGCCTCCATATTCTTCTGACTTTATATATGTATACGTACGAAGGGTTTTTTAAACCAAACGAGTCATTTCAACTGGAATATTCATTTTTTAGTTCTTCAGTAGTGAGGAATTGTATTGTTGTACATGAATACGGTCATATTGTTATAAATATGTCATCAAATCAATTAAATTGAAACCAAGTGTCGATACGTTTTATGTTTACCTTTTTTTCCGAAGATTTGCGTCGAAATGATTGCTGCAACCCATTAGAGTATGCGTTTAAATGTCGTTCCAATTTTCTAGAACTTCTCCATAAGCCGACTGCTATTCTTGTGTACAGTATCTACAAATAAATACAAAACATACACAAACTTGCGTAATGTAATCACTTTTCATGTGTGTAATAGTGAAGCAATAAATTGGAGGTAATAGAAGTAAAAAAACAATCATTTTTAATTACTGGCATGATAGCTGTGATATAGCTGTGATATAGGCAACCAACATTATCACATAGTAAATGAAAAACGATGTTTAATGAAGATTTATATGGAATATGGAATTCGTGAATATGCTAAAACTAATCGTTTCGCTTTCTCATTTACAAATATTGTAAATATACGTTAAACATTGTCTACCATCTACTATGTGACATGTTGGTTGCCTAATGTCAGACTATCCAAGGAACATTGCATTTGTCAAAGACTGTAAATACAGTTTTTTAAGGCAGAACAGGACTTATCTTGATATCTTTTTGTTAAGGTGAAAGAGCGACAAAGACAATTGCATTAGGAGTAGCATAATGTGGTCTGTGTAGTAGATAAGCAGGTATACGCTAATTATTATACCGTGTGACAAGTTTCAAAGCGGGACATAGCCGAATAGGATGGGAAATCCCATATTTGCAGTTTGCTGCTCACCAGCTTCATCTACAAGAAGGGTAATGATGTCTATCGGAAGAGCATTCTTTTCTCAGCCTGTTTATACGAAATATTTGGTATACTTACTAATGGACTGTTTTTATAATTTTCAAAAGTTAAAAAATATGAGCATGTCAAATTCGAATAATTTTTAATAATAGATACATTATCAAATGAAACATTTTTAATTTTGTAATACGGTATTTTCCTTAAAAGATTAACCATGAATAATAATAATAATAGTTCTTGTAACGAGGAACGAGTGCTTAGTGTAAAAACGTATTACAGTGCTCGCAGTTTGCGAAAGTTCGAGATTACAAACGGCTGTAAGCACAATCCAACAATTTATAAGACAAGTGTAGTGTGTAGCAGTAGGAGAGAGTGAGCTTACACTTGAATTTGCATTCTTTCGACAATGAAAATGTTTCTCGGGAGCATGTACGGAATATTCTGTAGAAACACAGCTATCAGGATCGCCAATTTCTTTCAACCATTTTCCTGACGAGTGCACGTTTGCTCTAAATAATGAAGCAAACGTAGAGAATACAAGATATTGGGCGCAACAAAACTGCCGCGAAATTACAACTTTCGATGAGATCCCAGTATCGTAAAAAAATTAGGCAAGCATTTTAAATAATCGTTTCATTGGACCGTTTGAAATAATTGGCAATTTAAATTCAGAAAATTATAGGGAACTCTTAGTAAACTGCATTACACGAAGTTGCAAATAAAAATCGGGAGGTTTGGTTTCAGCAAGATGGTTGTCCAGCTCATTTTGGTATAGGCGTAAAAATCTATTTAGACGAAGTTTTCCTAATCATTGGATTGGTCAAGGGCCTGCCGGATCACCCGATTTAGCACTTTCTCCTTCTGACTTCTTTTTGTGGAGTCACCTTAATACACAATTTACAAAACTCGACACCCAAACATTAATTATTTGAGCGAGGCAATCTTTGCCGAATGTAATAAATTATTGCATATCGTTAATACTCAACAACTCGCACAAATTCGAAGGACATTTTAGGTGGGACATTGTTTACATCAAAATATTTCAATATTGGTTGTATTTTTTTTAGTTCAATTATTGTTATTTGTTAATAGTAAATTATTATAATAATAATGTTTATATAGTTAGTATAAGTTTAACTAATATTGTATTGGATTTGCAGGCACACTAAGACTAGGCTAGAGCTAGACTATTGTACTTCTCACACCGAAAATTCAGTATAAATTGTACTTAATAAAAATAAAAAGCATTGTTTATTACACGATTATTGATTATAAATAACGTTAAAATAAAGTTAGATCCGAGCGGCGCGTTTTAGTTGAGGCTACACCTGATTCCTGACCGGCCCAGCCATGCCTACATAAGGCAACGGTGCGTTCGATACTGAATTCTCAGTGTGAAAAGTACAATAGACTATAGACTAGACCTTACGTTCCAAAACTTTGTTAAAAGAGTGTCAAACGAAGGGTTTCGTAATTTTTTAATAATCAGAATGCGTAATAATAAATAACCATAACACAATTATTTCAATGAGTTTAGTAAGATTTGATTATTAAAATAAATAGGCAACAGGTTAAAGAAATTAATAGGTACCTATAGATACATATATTAAAAATTATTTGAATAAGTATTTAAATTTTGAAAATTATTTTTTCCTAATTAAAATAGCAGTGAATTAATAAGTAGGTATACCAAATATTTTGTATAAATAGAAAATAATGCTCTTTCGACCAGATGAAACTCGTGAGCAACGAACTGCAAATATGTGATTTCCTATGCTATTCGGCTATTAAACTACACGGTGCAGACATCTCTTAACACTTACCGTCATTATTGCTAGAGGGATAACGTAAAGCAATACGAAATTAACCATATCAAAAAGTTGTGAGTTAAATTTTTTCCTATTTGCAATGCAAACCGTTTCATCGCTACCTCTAATGGAAGTTGTAATCGTATTTACCCAAAAAAACTTTGGAGCGCTGTAAAGCGCACTTGTAATCCATACTGCTAGTATTACGAGCTGAAACAAGAAAAGAAAATTAAAAACTTTATTTTCTTCTTAATTCCTAATAAATTATTTATGAAATTAAATGCCTAATTACAATAAAAGACTGTAAACAATAATAAATTGATGCGGCCGAAAATGTGCAGAATCAATTATGTTTTAAATAAATCAGCAAAGTTGTAAGAGGTTGAATAAAATGAGCCATTAGTATGTCTTTTTAAATTGACAAGTGTTTACATTAGTAATATACTGTAAAACCTACTAAAAATGCCTAATTTGAGAATATTAGATACACAACCATACTTAGTCTGATCAATAATAATAAATTAACGATTTGGTTAAATGTATATTAATGTCTAATTAAAGCTGAAAAAGTTGGTTGATAAACTGAAAGACGTTTCAGAGGCACGGTGAGATTTGCATTTATTAATATGTATTAATTTATTATTGATAGTGTAACTGTTCTTATACAACGTGATTCAAGGATAGTATCACCGACGATAGTGTTATTAATTATGATACCTATTGAGAGGATTTTAGATGATGGATAAAGTAAAAATACATTGATCTATAGTCTATCTATACAAATGGCTTCTATACAGGATGGATGTTTATTAAATTGATCGCCCCGTATATATGGCATTGATTAATTACAGATATCGCAACTTGCGGCTTGGCAGATGAAATGCGCAGACGATAAACAAACGACTCGATGATCCCGCCGAAAATGCTGTTCGGCCCCCACTGAACACATTGATGTCACCCGCCAAGCCATTACTGTGTCGTTTTGGAATTCACAGTAATCAACAAAAAAATGTCGAGTTACTTGAAATAACAGAAAATCGTTACTATTTTGTTCAACGCCTTGTACCTCATCAATACGGTCTAGGACAACTCGCCGTGGCCGATTCGCTACAAGAATCATTATCATTAATATCCAGTTATTTAACTAATTGCACACCACAAAGGTATAAAAATACGGTTGAAATTGTTGGGGTGTTTCAAGATCTCAATGCCATCGCGAATTTTTGTTTGGTAGAAGAGGAGAGAATGGGATAGAGACTTGGGTTCTTGGAACAGGATATTGTGGCCCTTTTGAACAGAATGCTCAGCAACAGCGGACTTGGAGCTAACTTGGAGCGGAGCTCGGAAATTCGAGTACTAACCGATCTACCCGTTTCGCCGATGTAGACTAAACCACACAAACAAAGAATGCGATACAGACCTTTGCGAGATAGGGTTGGATAAGATCTATTGGACGAATTGTAGACGAGCTTGATTTCGCGTTTCCGAAGAATCTTCGAAATACGATCAGTGACTTTGTGGACATAGGGCAAGACTCCTGGCGACCTTCTCGTTGTTGCGATGTTTAGTGATTGGATGACGCTATAAAACCTTGCGAATTTCGCTTCTGTGGAAACCCTTGTCGACTAACGTGTTGGGAAGGTTGAGAGTTTTTTTTTCCAACTGTAAAATATTGCTGGAGTCTACTCGTACTGATTCCATACTTTTAGTGGCCCCAATAAAAATATATGACGGACTACTTTGTTATGGA
Organism: Pyrocoelia pectoralis; assembly: GCA_036250285.1. Lineage (NCBI taxonomy): Eukaryota > Metazoa > Arthropoda > Insecta > Coleoptera > Lampyridae > Pyrocoelia > Pyrocoelia pectoralis. Next base: position 25,194,597 of record CM070076.1, on the reverse strand, counting down.
AAAGTTAATAAAGTTGACTGCTTGAACAATGTTTTAGTTGAAGTTCCACAGCTGGAAGTTATCTTATCCCAAAGGAACTAGTTGAAATGGAAACTTTTATTACTTGTAAGTTGCTCCGTCATGAATAGAATAATAAGATAAAATTTTACGGAGAATAAAACAGATTTTCGTGATAAGATTGTTGCAAGTCGTCGTAAAAGTGTATTTTACATATTTTGTAATTTCAGATGTATCATATTTAGAAGGTAAGCAAATAATTTTTTAAGGACGATTCCTTCAAACGTCAAGATATAAAATTAATCTACCCTATTTAAATCTATGTAGGTTCACGACGGAGTGAATAAACTCCATGCATTGGATTGATATTTGAGAGGATATAAATTAACTATCTGTGGCAGATGGAGCGTGATTGTAAAGTTGGGGTGTCGTGTATATCTAAGCGTTTTGGTTTTAAATGGAATGTCAAAAGGGGAGAAGTGGCAGTGCAGATTATCCATTCCGATTATCTCTTCAATAGGGTTTGGGACAACGTTGAATATTCATTTTCAAAACTCTAAACTCCTGATATAAAATAAGAATCGATGCAAATTCTATTGAAAGGAAAATCCTTAATATATTATTCGTAAGTCTTAAGTTTTTACATACAGTCCCTCAACCAACCAAAAAAGTTATAAGTTTCATTCAAACGCAGTTGTTGGGCGCATTTCAGGAAAATATTTTGATATGTACGGGGTGCTTCAATAACCGGTGACAAACAAGCAATTTTTTTAAATGGAACCCTCTGCATAATTTTACATGTTAAGAATCTCCTGGACCTCTTTATTTATTCCTAAAGTTTTAGGCGAATAGTTTTGGCAAGTAGGGTTTACGCTGTGCGATATCCCGATAGAAAAGTGTTTCAGTTGTCTGGGGAGCAAAGAAAATATCCCTCTTCAAACTAGATAGCGTATGTGGGTGCAACAAGACGGAGTTACTGCCCATTTTTCACGAGATGTTAGGGAACGTCTTAATACGACATTCACCAACCGTTGGATTGGACGAAATGGACACATTAATTTATCTGCAAGATCACCAGACTTAACCAAATTAGATTTCTTCCTGTGAGGAATAACCATATATAATATTTTGTTCCAAAACCTGATTGATTTTCACCAAAACCTCGATTCTCCTATATATGAAAGAATTTTAAAAATTAATTCGGAAACCCTGAGGAATAGACATTTGAACGTGATTACAAACAAATGTTCATATTTTAATTCGTTATCGATCAAGCAGAAGACATTTAAAAAAGTTGTTTTGAATTTTCTAAAAATTGTAACTTAAATCTGAAGATCCTCTATAAGATGAAACATCATAAATGATATCACTATCAGAACATCTGACAACCTTCTACAAGAATTGAATCCAAATTTGATATGAAAGTTGGATTTATGGTGATACCGCGCCTTTAGAGGAAGTAATGAAAATTAATTTTTTTTAAAGAAATAATTTATTGCTGCTAAACATTATTTAAAAACAGTAATATTTTAGAAATAAATAAAGGGGCCCAAGGAGGTTCTCAGCATGTAAAATTATACAGTTGGTTCCATTAAAAAAGACCTTTTTTTGTTGGTCACAGGTAATTGAAGCACTCTGTACAGTGTACATGTCAAAATATTTTCCTGAAATGCGGCCTTAACAATAATTAACAACTGTGTTTAAATGAAATTTCTAACGTTTTTGGTCTCGATACTGTAGAAGCCCGATGCACTGTTGAAGGACTCTGTATATAAAAATCAATGTTTGTTTGTTTGTGACCATTGAACTGCACGATAGCGTACAGTTCAATGTTTGTGACAAAGATTAGAAAGTAACGTTTGTGACTTATAGACTCGGAAACTATGGAACCGATTTAGCAGAAATGTACAGGATATAATATGTTTGTTTTGATGTCGGGATCCTACCTGTCATAGTTTGAAATAGGTGGCGCTGAACATTTGTCAGAATCAGAGTCAGTAGATTAATAGAGTACCGCAAGCCTTTGACGCGACAAATGCCGCCCTGGCGGCCATTTTTAGTCTATATACATAAAATATACTTAGGAAGTGCGTAATTTTTAATAAAATGCCGTGTTGTTGTGCCGTTAAGTGTATTTTTTTATTATATTCCGAAAAATTTAGTCAAAACATCATCTACTTTACTGAGCGTGTAGTAAGTGAAGCGCGGAAAGGACTAAAAATGGCGGAGGTTGCGGTACTCTATTAACACAGATAAGTTACTATATCTGTGCTATTAATCTACTGACTCTGGTCAGAATTAGAGTGAATAACTAATACTTATTCAATGGTATAACAGAGTACAGCGATATATACCTATGTCCATATAAATTGGATATAATATGGCGATTCACTAGTTACATGTTGTATTTCAAATTCTGAGTTCTCAGCTTGCGTTATTGACAGTTGAGCTGACGCGTTGAAATGTAATGTGTTTAGTTGTTCAGTTTCAACAACGTGTTCCGCGTCTGTTATATTGACCTGTTGGTGTGAGTGAAATTGAAAAAAATTCCCGTTTGTTGTGTTCCCGATTACAAAAATCGCAGTGAAAGTGGTTGTCGTTTATTCCGTATGAGTTTAGGAAAAAAACCCTGGAAAAAAAACCGCCGGAAAAAAACCCCGAAAAAAACCCCCGGAAATTAAAAAAAATACTAAATCTGCAAATAACCTAGGCGCTTTGGTGGCAATCTATGTTTAAGTTTGGCATTTTTTTTACCGGAAAACTTTATTTAGTGTCATGTTGCCATTTTGTATCAATTGAAAAAATATATACTAAACCTACAAATAACCTAGGCGCTTTAGTGACAATCTACGTTTAAGTTTGGCATTTTTTTTACATCCAAGCTTTGTTTAGTGTCATGTTGCCATTTGGTATGAATTGAAAAAAGAATACTAAACCTGCAAATAACCTAGGCGCTTTAGTGGCAATCTACGTTTAAGTTTGGCATTTTTTTTACTGGCAAACTTTATTTAGTATCATGTTGCTATTTTGTATCAATTGAAAAAAAATATACTAAACCTACAATTAACCTAGGCGCTTTAGTGGCAATCTACGTTTAAGTTTGGCATTTTTTTTACTGGCAAACTTTATTTAGTATCATGTTGCTATTTTGTATCAATTGAAAAAAAATATACTAAACCTACAATTAACCTAGGCGCTTTAGTGACAATCTACGTTTAAGTTTGGCATTTTTTTTACTGGCAAACTTTATTTAGTGTCATGTTGCCATTTTGTATCAATTGAAAAGAAATACTAAACCTACCAATAACCTAGGCGCTTTAGTGGCAATCTACGTTTAAGTTTGGCATTTTTCTACTTGCAAACTTTGTTTAGTGTCATGTTGCCATTTTGTATGAATTGAAAAAAGAATACTAAATCTGCAAATAACCTAGGCGCTTTAGTGACAATCTACGTTTAAGTTTAGCATTTTTTTTACTGGCAAACTTTGTTTAGTGCCATGTTGCCATTTTGTATCAATTGAAATTGCATTACGGGGGTTTTTTTCCTGGGGTATTTTTTTCGGGTTTTTTTTTCCGGGTTTTTTTTCCGAACCCCATTCCGTATACCCACAGGCCAATGGAATGAAGCTCGAAGAGAAGCTTGGCTGCAGTTGATTAGTCGAGAAGTTAATTGATTACTACTACTTTTGTGTTGTAAATAAATGTTTTCGTTTGATTCCCACAAGTTATTTTTTGACCTGCTAACTATATGAGAAACAAGACATTGCTCGCTTATATTGACGTTTTAGGGAGCCACCTTTCAGATTGACAATTTTGTCAGAATCTTTTTTAGAAATTTGAATTTGGCGCCTCATTTTGGATACAATATGGCCGACCTATAGGGACTCTAGTCAGAATAATTTAAAAAACCGAAAACGCGCTAAATTATTACAACCATTTCACAACAGTGTCGCGCGAGTCAAATGATTCCTATAGATTTTCAAAACATAGTTATACAAGTTGTATAGAAAAACAGAAATACCGCGGGCGAAGCTGCGGGTAAGCACTTGGTTCTCCCCATAAGAGAAGTTATCGCCAAAACATTTTCTTAAAAAGGTTCTTCAAGCGAGCTCCATTGTCTTATAGAAAGAACAGTATCATCATTTCTCATTTGCACAACTTACGTCCTGAATTCGTCGTTCCTCACAATGGACCAAGCTTTTCAGTTATATTGCATAGCCAAGATATTAAAAAACTCACTTATTACCTACACATTATTTGTATTTGCAAAATTAAATTCAAGTCATAAATATATATACTTATAACATAATTAAAAATATTATTCATTTCTGGATCTTCTCGTGTATATTTTTCAATTCTACTTTTTTCAATTAAATTACTCGCTACTGCTTATACATTGAATGAACGTATCATACGGGAAGCTATTGAAATAGAGAAGAGACCATTAGCGCTTAACAAAAGAGATGATACTTCGAGAATTTCGCCAATTTGGAAAATCATCATTAACAAACAAGATACACCTTCACAAAGAATTACCACTAACACAAATTCGAATGACCATCCAACTATTCCAACTACAAGTAGTGTCCAAAATATCCAAAATATTCAGACACCAACATTTAAGGGACCCATGACACGAAGTAGAGCACGCATCGATACATCAATTATTAAAAATTAGATGGCATGTTTCATTAGTGACATTTATCTTGAAAAAGGGAACGAAGTAGTTCCCGAAACGTAGAATTGAAAAATATACACGAGAAGATCCAGAAATGAATAATATTTTTAATAATCCAACTCGTGGAAACCTAAACAACAATATTATAACATAATTGTGTAAATAACATGAAGGAAGAGCGTAAATCAAGAGGTAGGTAGGTACTTACTTACAAAAAGGCAGCTGTAAAATGTAGAGACGAATAAGAATAAGAGCAAGGGTAATTTCTGTAATTAATGCTGTCAGGCATACGTGAATGGAACGCAGATTACAGAAAATACAACAGCGTAGTTGGCGACACAGTACAATAAATTTGTTCTGGCGTATTGTGTAGGTATATGTAAGTATAAGTAGCATTATTTATTATATTCAGTGAATTGTACGAGTAAATAAAATCTCAATTCTAACACGAAGTTTTGTTATGTACAAATAAATATATGTATAAGTAATTTAAGATAACATAGAAAAGGATAACTCACCCTTAAACGTGTAGGGGTTAATATTTGCTTGCAGGTAATTGGATGAATAATTGCAAAATAACGTTCTGTACAAATTACGACTAAAATGAATATGCTTGCGGTGTAGCTCAAAGATGTTATGAATTGATACATCTTGCACAGGAAGTCTCCAAGAATCCAGCTGAAAAAGGAAAAACAGTTTTTAAGATAAATTATAATAACGAAGGGATGTTGGAGTTAGACTACGTTTTGGACAGAAGTAGTCATTTGATTTGATTTAAATGCAGGGTTTTACATTAATTACTTAAACTATTTATTTCACTTGTGGTGTGCATTGTGACCTACCATGTGCGCAAAATATAGATAGGTAGAGTAAAGTTTAGTAAAATTATGAACCCTAGAACAATAATAAATTAGAAGTAAACGTTTTGTTACGTTATCTGTCATTTTATATTCCAAGTTGAACGTTTATTCTGTAGTGTACAGTCACTAATTTACATGATTTTGCAAGGGTGTTTAGGAACGAACTTTGCAATAAATAGAAGGTGCCCGTAGCAATCTGGGAAGATTTGGGTACTTGAAATTATATTACTCGTCATTTGGCAGTTTAAGTTAAACAGTACAGCACAACGGCAGAATGAAGGTAGAATTTTTGTTCATTAAAATGCCATCCGCGTAGCTCTCATTTTATTGTGGAGGGTGTTCTTACAAGATGAGCCACATCTAGATACTGAGCAGTGTGACAGTGTTGTGTAACTGCACAGCATTATTCATCAACATGTTGTTTAAAAATTGCCATAACTAGATTGATAATTAAGAAAGCACTAGCATCTCAGTTGGATTAATGGGCGGGAGGCAGAGTTCCTTGATACATAAGATATTTGCATCTGCACCTATTTTAACCAACAGTAAGTTTAGAGAAAATTACATTACCACAGATTCTTCCTGAACCGTTATATTTTTAGGAAGATGCTCACGTTGACTATCAAGAGTATAATCTAGATTTTGTAATAATCTTCAATTATGAGATATGTGCGTCAGTTTTCCCGCGTAATCTCAGGTACTACGGGGTAGACCATTTTAAGTGATACACGCGAATATCTCGAAAAGGAGAATTTTTTCCAAAAAATGTTTCAGACGAAAGTTTTGTGGCTTTGAGGGGGAAAGATGATGATATTATCAATTTAATTGTAGATGACGCCACTTTAGAGATTTCAGGTCAGTGATTTCATCATGGCGGCCATTTTTTTAAATGGGAGTTGATTTTTCTTTCCAAATGAAAGTTGTAGCTGGCAATAAGACGAATACAGCAGTTTTTTGTTTTTTTTCATCGGATCATTTTTCAGTAAGGTACGGTATTCCAAAATGTATTGTTTAAGTAACGTTTCCACCCCCCTAGTATACGTATTTTGTAATTCTGCACCTCTCGCACTAATCAAGTACTCCGAATAGCAAGAGACAAGGGGACTCACGCTAATCAAGCACCCCAAAGGGATGAAAACCCCGTCACGTCCACGTCGTTCATCCTGGGTAATGCTAAGCAGAGGAAAATGCATGTCAATCAGCCTGAACCTGGTTGACTATCAAACAGAATCGGTCTAGATAACGGATAGGGATAGGAACAACACAGAGGGGAGAGAAATGCAGAGTGGTGTGGAGTTACAAAATACGTACACTATGGGAGGTGGAAACTACTTAATTTATAAACTTTGGAACACCGTAACTCAGTGAAAAATGATCCGATTACAAAAAACCAAAAACCATTGTATTCGTCTTATTGCCAGCTACAACTTTCATTTGGAAAGAAAAATCAACCCCCATTTAAAAAAATGGCCGCCATGATGAAATCTCTAAAGTGGCGCCATCTACAATTAAATTGATAATGTCATCATCTTTCCCCCTCAAAGCTACAAAACTTCTCCTTTTGGAGATATTCGCGTGTATCTCTTAAAATGGTCTGCCCTGTATACTTCTCCTTTTGAAATGTAAACAGAGAAACAGCGCTAGTGAATCTCTCTGTGCAGCTGGATATAAAATCAGCAGAAAAATGAATTGGTGACAATTCTAGGAACATCTTTTCTTCAGATTTATTAAAAATTGATGTAGAAAGCATGGTTTACAAGTTTTGGCAAGTCGAATCATTGATTCATCGCCTTCTAATTTCGCAATAGGTCCGAATAAATTCTTCATAGTGGTAATTCGTAGCTAAAATACTGCATCATCCAAAATACTACGTTTAACTCATTGTAACGCCGAGGTCATTTTCACAACACAGTCTGGTCGGCACCAAAGATTTTCATTTCCGAACGTCTTCCGATCAAAATGTACACGCAGTCACTTTACTGTTAATGTTAAAAAAATTCAATTTTTTTTACTTATATCGTTGAATGAACCTAGAAAACAACGGAATTCATTGTTATTGGAAGTAATTTGTTTATTTTGGTTCATACTTATTATAGTCAATTTTGAATATACCTATCACATTATTTGAGTGAAATGTGCAACTGTAAGAGTAAGTTTAATACACCTTGTACATCGCTTGCGAATGGGACGTACCTAGTTGCCACGTATCTTATTATTCCCTTTTTACAATATATCGTAAGTGAAGTGAAGTGAGTCGAGAATTCGATTTGAAAATGTCATTTCACCTCCTTAATCCTGTTCACCATTTAACCTGAGCATTGGGGTTAAATTGACTCAAACAAAATTTAGTAGTCGTACAACCGGTTACACAAAGATCGATATGTTGAAAATTTATGCGCAAAAGTACACAGTGAAAATGGAAATGTGTTAAAACACTGTCTTATGCAAATGACGTTTTCACACTAACTTATGAGTTAATTTTTGAGCTTTTCAATGCGGAAAGATGCGATGATTTTAACTACATTAAACGTTATATAAACACCGCAAATTATTTTATCACGACATGTACCTATACATACATTCCAATGCGTTGCAATGGCAACGCAACAAACTAAAAATAAGCCAATTTATGTATTTGTAGAAGTTTGAAATATTTACTTTATTATAGATACAACTTACAATGTTTCGTTTATCTCAGTTTATTATAAAGTAGTATTTCTTATATACAGCCTGTTCAAAGTGAAGTCGGCACTATTACCAACTTTGTTATTATTGGAGATGCGAAGTTTGATTAAACGGTTGAATAAAAAAACAATTGCACATCAACAAAGTAACATTTTTTTAATGGAACACCCTGTATATTTTTACGTATTTTGAAGGAAAACGAAATTCTAAGCAAAAATAACAAGACCAATTTTTCTAACATCGGTATCTAACTTGAAAAATCGGCATTATTGGAGTCGCGAGAATCCTTTGCTGCATCATCCCCATAATCGCAAGGGCGCTTCAGTATCAATGTTTGGTGTGGCCTTATTAAATCAAAAGTCGTGGACATCTCAGCGTTTCGTAGAATTATTGAATAATACCATTGAGGTAACGTAAACTTGTCGTATCGGCAGCATAACATCTTTTAGGAAGATGGGGCTCCCCCACATAATTCTCAGAATGTTGCTAACCTTCTACGAGGACTCTTCGAAAACTGTTGGATTGCTACACGTGGGGATATCTTTGGAAAGGTGAAGTTTACAAACAGCCACTAACTGCAATACGCGATTACTAACACCATACTTAAACATCAATAGGCGGAACATAATGTCAGAAGGGAGGTGCAACGGGTTCAAAAATGCTTGGAGCAAGAAGAAGTAATTGAACATTTGCTATTTTATTATTGTTTACTAAATAGCATCGAAAACATATACTACACACGATCAATGCAATGCTATAAAAGTAAACGCAACCCCCGATATAGTATGTTTAGTGTGTTCCCTACCTTGAAACATTCGAAATAGTTTGTTGTAAAAGTACGAGCATGTAATCACAGATAATCTGTGATGTAATGATAGCTATTATTCACGAAGAGAAGTTTGAAACACGAGCCGAAAGCGAGTGTTGTAATTTATCAGAGTGAATAATCGCTATTACATACATACATGCGAGTAGAATACTATAATTTTTGCTTTTTATAGAGCAATAATACTTAATATTTGAATACGTTAGTCAGTTGTTTTACGATTATGAATTATTTTTATTGCGTATAAGTAACCAGAATGTTTTAAAACATCAAAATATCTAAAACATACTGCGTATCAACATTCTCCTGTTATTAGTACTGCAATGTGTACTGTCCTTTTGGACAGTAAATGATCTTATTTATTTAATCAATTTTCTAATTGCGTAGGTAATTAAAAACCCTCATACACAATTACGCTAAGAGCATCTTATTTAAGCAAATCTCCATGCATCTTATTTAAACAAACAAATCTCAAATAGCTAACCGTATCTAAAAGGACACTACAGCATCTTATTCATTTAATCAAATCTCAAATTGCGTAATTAAAACAAACAAATCAAATTTACCGCCACAAAATAGCTAATAAATTCAAAATTACCATAAAAATAACAACAATGGCCGACAAATTCAAAAATACCGCCACAAAATGGAAAAAATGGCCGACAATTTCAAAACAAGGTCAACTGCAAAGGCCACCCTCAAGGTGAAACCCAAGGCCAAGCCCAAGGACAACCCCAAGGCCATCCTCAAGGCCAACCCAAGGTCATCCCCAGGGACAAGTCCAAGGTAACCCTCGATGTCAATTCTCAAGGTCCTTCTCAAGGCCAACCCTCAGGACCAGCCCCAAGGGCAAACTTCAAGGTTGACCCTAAGGCCAACCCCAAGCGCAAACTTCAAGGTCGGTCCCAAGGACAAAAGTGAAATTTCAAGGTCAAATGGCGTCACCCACGTGGGCGGGGCAAAAAGAGAAAGTTAAAGTGTCCCTCTTCTACTCACTTACGAGAACTAACCATGGAAGTCAGTTTATTTCCCGCCACTGAATTTGTCTTGCTGGCATGAATTTGTGGCGGAATGTTTTTCATTATTATGAATGAAGTTACTTAGAAAATGAGTACTGAAAGGCACTAATGAAGTAATGAAGCAGTAACCAAACATGTAATTTTTTTTGTGCAAGCGTAAAGTTGAATGGAAAATCATGTGTGCTTCGTTGTTACCTATTTATCATCGCACGAAATATACAGCCGTTCAAAACAAATCGATTATCATTCATAAGATGCTATACCTGTAGTGTTAAAATTATGGAATTTGAGGGACATCTTTATATTTACTTACGAATTTATTCTACTCGTGCATAGACCTTAAACAGGATTTAATTTATTTTGGAGGAAAATGTAACAAAATATTCTCATTTTGTATTCTCTCGCAACTGCTAAGGACGATATTTCAACCCAACGCAAGGCATATTACAGGTTATTATCACTCCCGCGTCTAGGAAACATTACAAGTATTATAAAATTTGCATATACACATAACTAAAATCGAATTTTGAGAATTACTTTACATATTATTACAGCTACATTGAAATAATTATAAATTTATTAAAGAAAATTAATTTTTGTTATATAGTGCGCGCTTCGAAAAGAAAATTATTTACCACATCAATTAAATTTTCGTGTTTAAGTTGATTTGAATTTACAGTAGAGTTAACAAAGTGTGAAATTGAAAGCTCTATCTTCCATAAACAGTGTTCGCAATTTATTTTATTATCTATAATACCAGAACGTATCCTGAAAAATGTTGTAGAATAAATTACTATAATTTGAGGGTGAACCATTTACCAACAGTAATTTAGGCCAACGCTTTTTTTTTAAATATTATGATGACAATAAAGAATCTCCGAAAATATTACATCGTATATAGTTTAAAACCCGCAGTCTGAATCACAAAAGCCACCCTTTTCTTTTGCGGTAGGTAAAACAAATGAGGCGATTAAGGTTAACGATTATTAATATTTTCTTTTTATTCGAAGCCACTACTCGTTTCATAATTGTGCAAAATAACAAAAAGCGCAAAAGAATGAAATTTCGGTTGATTTTTATACTTTCGTTGGACGTATGCCAAATTGGAATGACTAAAACGAAAAAAAAAATTAACTATATATGAGGTACATAACTTCGTTTATCCATTATACTGTACCTACTCACTCATTCTTTATAAAGCTTGTTATCCACTAAAAAGTAATGTTGGCGTAATAAAAGTTCATTAAATATCTTGTTACTGAAATAATAGAAATCTTATATTAACATTTTAAAAAGAAGCGCTATTGCCGTAGGGTGATTGGTTAATAGAGCGGCTAAGCGTCGCTGTTGTAACCCAGTTAAGTAATTATTAGCCTGAAATTTAGCCAATTGATTTATTGCTTAAGTTAAAGAAAGAAACTGTGCTGTGTTTTACATTGAGCAATAACAAAGGTGCCCACAAAAGTAATCGTTAAAAATTATAGCAGCTCTGAACTTGGCAGGATAATTTTTATTCTTGATAAATGAACAATAATTGATAAATCGGGGATATTTGGAACCGCGAAGGAGTTTTTTACTCGATGAAAGATATCTTGTATTCATCATTACTGTTTTTTCCGGTCACAATCTACGAAGTTGGTTAAATTATTAGCAAATATGAAGCATTTTTTCTCATGATTGTAATGGAAATTAAAACAAATACTTAAAGTTCTTAAATTTATTACAAAGATCTTATCTGATGCTTAATATAAAGGAAGTTGGTGTATCTGTCATAATTTTTCTAATTTCTATTTAAAATTGAGTGCCTTGTATTGTAAGATGAAATTAGAAAAATCATTGAAGATGTGGTATTTTCTCATATAAAAAAATTCTGGCATGTATTACAACGAGACTTCCCTCGTATTAACGCTTTTTTTTAAAAAATAAGTATAGCTGAATTCAGAAAAAATTCTGGCAAGTTGTCACGAGATTTCCCTCGTATGAACACTTTTTTCAAAAAGAAATATAGCACAATATATATATTGCTGAATTCAGAAAGAAATATGTACTCTTAAACTACATAAAAAACTGAAACTTTATCTTATGAGTGCCGCCAATTTAGGTTATACCGGAAGTGACCTCATCAAAGGCAATATTTGCATTATCGCCCTTGGCCCGAATGAAATCGATTGGCGAAAACAGCATTTCGATAACTTTAATAGTCTCTGAGTATAGAGCGCTGCAGTCCTTTTTTAAAAATTATTTTTTTAACACTTCAAAAAATAAGTAAGTATAACACAATATAATATATTGCTGAATTCAGAAAAAATACTCTTAAACTACATAAAAAACTGCAACTTTATCTTATAAAAAAAATGAGTGCCGCCATTTTAGCTTATACCGGAAGTGACCTCATCAAAGGCAATATTAGCATTATCGCCCTTGGCCTGAATAAAATCGATTGGCGGAAACAGCATTTCAATAACTTTTTTGTAGTTTCTGAGTATAGAGCGTTGCAGTCATTTTTTAAAAATTATTCTTTTAACACTTTTTTCAAAAAATAAGTATAGCACAATATATATTGCTGAATTCAGAAAAAAATACTCTTTTAAACTACATAAAAACTGCAACTTTATCTTATAAAAAAATGAGTGCCGCTATTTTAGCTTATACCGGAAGTGACCTCATCAAAGGCAATATTAGCATTATCGCCCTTGGCCCGAATGAAATTTCAATAACTTTAATAGTTTCTGACTATAGAGCGTTGCAGTCATTTTTAAAAATTATTTTTTTATCAGAAAAAAATACTCTTTTTAAAAAACTGCAACTTTATCTTATAAAAATAATTAGTGGCGCCATTTTAGCTTATACCGGATGTGATGTCATCAAAGGTAATATCAGCATTTTCGTCCTTGGCCCGAATGCAATCGATTGAAGAAAACCGCATTTCGATAACTTTAGTAGTTTCTCAGTTTAAAGCGTTGCAAGGAACGTGTACGGACAGACTACAGACGCCAGACGGAATTTTTTTTTTTCATTTTTTGAATCTACGTATTCAGAAACGCAAAGATATGTAAAAATTTGCATAGGTCAATTTTGTTTTTGAACACTAATAGATACAATAGGTACTTCGTACTCGGGAAGTAAAAAGTATGGTATATGGGGAAGCTACATAATTTGTAGAAAAAATTGTCAGCGTGCCCTTGAACATTATGGAGAGTTGTTTCCTGAAAGAAATTTGCCTAATAGGAGCTATTTCTTGATGCTCTATCGAAAATTTCGATCAAATGAATTGGTTTTTGACAAAGTTGCGGTTAAAAAAGAATTTATTATTGACGAGGAAACTGGAATAAAATTTATCGCATATTTCGAAGTTTTTCCTGACAATATCAATAACAGTATCAATGTTTGGTGTGGCCTTATCAAATCAAAAGTCCTTGTATTTGACGAGGAAACCCTTACATCTCGTCAGCGTTACCTAGAATTATTGAGGAATACCATTGAGATAACGTAAACGTTGGGAGCACATTACCTTTCAGCAAGGCGGGGCTCCACCACATAATTGTCAAAATGTTGCCAACCTTCTAAGATAACTTCCAAAACCGTTGGATTGCTATACGTGGGCCTATCTTACGGCCACCTTGTTCCCCCGATATAACTCCTCTGGATTTCTATTTTTGGGGTTCCCTGAAAAGCGAAGTTTACAAACAACGTTATCAAAACGTGAACGAACTGAAACACGGTTACTAACGCCATAAATAGCATCCACAGGCGGAACATCCTAAATGCCACAAGGGAGGGGCATAAACGCGTTCAAAAATGTCTAGAACAAGAAGGAGATTTGAACATTTGCTATGAGATAAATTAATTTTATTTCTCAGTGAATTGCTTCCTAATAGTTCTAAATTGTTTGTTTTTAAATGTAGTCATAGAAATAATACAATAAAAGGAAAAATTCGGTTGTTTGTATAATATAACTTTAAATATTTTACGGCTTATAGCTTCTTTATTATTAATTTTAAAGTAGTTATGTGTTAAATATTTATGACTCAGAATTTCACTTTCTTCAAAATATCTAAAAATATACAGAGAGTTCCATTGAAAAAATTTTACTTTGTTGGGTATCTTGTTAACCTGACGTGCAATTGTTTTTCTGATTAGATCAGTGTGATAATAACAAAGTTGGCAATTAATTAATTAATTTTGTGAGAAAACAAGAAAACGAGAATATATAGTTGTCCTGTGGCGCTCAAGCTGCCTTATTAAAACTCGCTACAGATACTTGTGGCTTCGAGAGTGCGAAGTGACTACTTGGGATGTCTTTTCATAAAACTGTAATAATAATCAATTTTTTTTTAAAATTTGTCTTCGAAATGAAAGGACTCCGTAATATTGTCAAACCTTAATAGCAAAAAAATGGCCGCGAAATGTTAAAAATTGATAAAAAACGGTGGATATTTTTTTTCCCGCAAATTTGGATTTAGTACCTGGATCTGGGGTACTACCTAAATCTAAATATTCCGTTGGCAGGGATAATTAACAATTTCGATTTCAGCCGTTCGTTGACTGTGTGAAATGCGAAAAAATTGGTCATTTATGCAGTAATTTGCGGGCGTAAATAGTGCCTTTTACGCCCTAAGGCCTAAAAAACGAGAAATTGTAATAGCAAAGAGTATATTCTCTTTGGTAATAGTTATACATTGCAATATGCACACATAGCAACCAACAGCTTGAATTTTCAGAACGAATCGTGCCATTTATTTTTTCAACGCTTTAAAGTGGATTTAAACGATTTTACAAAAAATCTTCTTTTCATTTCGGGCCTGAACGACGATTTTGTCCCTTTGGCGTCTTATAATCCTTTCTTCCTTCGGATCTCGGACTTATAATTCCGCCGCGGGCCAAAATCGCCTTCTTCACCCCCTTAATACAAAAATAGCTATTATTCTAAATTTCTACGTACAATAATCCTACTAAAGAAACCTTCTGAATATTTATCGTTATCAAAAAACTTAGACTGGAAGTTGTTTTATTTTGTATTTTTTATTTCATAAATTATAATAATGTAAATGTTGTATTTCGTTTCAACATATCAGCAAACTTGCGAAAGCAAAAGGGAAAGCTTGCTTATAAAAATTTCCGTACGTGTTGTTTTCATTTATATGTAAATAAATAAATACAATGTAAAATAAATTCGCAGAAATTGGAAATACATTCAGAACGCTAAGAGTTTAGGGCAGTATATAAAAATGTTATAGCGCTAGTGGGTGTGCTGAATGGGCTAAATAAGCAAAAATATTTTATTAATAGTACTTTTCGAGGGTAAAAGTAAGGCGGAGAATCAATAACTGCATGGGGACCGTGGGAGCCTTGACTCAATTGACCACCTCCCCCTTAACGGCCCATTAATTTTAATTCACAAATGATGAATTCACTTTTATATATATCTATTATATCAAATTACACTTTTGTTCATTAAAAAGCATATCGACGCTTTCTCACCCTTCCTAAAAATATTTTCAGGATAACAATTTTACAAAAATATAAACACGTCAGCCACATGAAGAGCTTTGGAAGCAAATTACCTACAAAAATATTATTGACCTTATTGAATAATTTATTCCATTTGCATAACTATTGCTAATCTCGCCGCCTTTTATTTTATGAGTAGAGCAGTTCGCCATAAAAATTGATTTGGATTCTCTTCTAAACAAAAAGGAAAGAAATGAAATTTAAAGAATCCTCGGCATTTTGATTTCATTTTATTTCCCTTCTGAATGCAGTAAAATATCTCAGATGAAATTGCACATTTAATTACAGATCAAGATTTAAAGCTTTAAATCTTTTTTGATAAAAAAACAGAATTCCTGCAGGAATTGAATTTCATAAAATAATCCAGTAATTATTCGCTCCACAATTTCCTTTCATGTTTTTACCTGTCTTAATTCGAGATTTGTTCACGTTATAAATTATCTTAATTGGTAGTCGGAACGGGAAATATTTGAAATTATTCAACAACGTTACTTAGATTACGTGTTTGTAGCTAACTATATTTCATTTCGTTAATCTGCATAAGATAAGAAGATAACCTTATGTTGGATTAAAATTAATTATTTACGCAGTAGACAAATTTTGGAAGGAACACTTGATAAATCTATTAAAGAACTTTTAATGCATAAACTTGAAGTCTCTACAGATTAATTTTCACATGAATTAAAGCGGAGTTTCCCATCATCAACAACATTAACTAATGAAATGATAACATCTATAGTTCCATTTTTATACCGTTATATGTCACCCTCACTTTCAGTAATAATTGCAAAATACAATTTCTTACTCTCCCATGGTTAAGCTTTGTAACGCCCTTGCGTTAATTTCCTAATTTATATTTGAAATATTCCTAATTTTCCTTCTTTACATTACTAGTTTGTATTCTCTTAAAAATTGCTACAATGTAGATAGCATCTGCTCTCATGACGCATTATCTTAGTCCTATGTAATCTAAACCTTCTGAAGTCTCTTTGTTCGCTACAAAGTGTGACTGAAATTCTCTTGTCCGCTACAAAGTATGACTATGTTGCACTGTAGATCTATTCATTTCGTTGTCCTTTGTATTAATTCTGCTTATTCCGAACTTCTGCCTTTAGGGTCAAGAGCCCACTTTTCTCCATTCATTTCTTCAGTTAGCTACTCGCTCCGCTTCAATTCACATCGCTTCATTTTCTGTACGATAAGATTTGCATTTACTAAAACTCGAGTTATTATCGGATTTTGTGCTCATCTATCAAAAATTTAGTGAACGTCTTAACTGATGCTTTTAAGAAGTCACTGAAATCCGTATTTTTACGTATATTTGTACAGTAAAGAAAAGTGTACGTGAGTTCCTTAAGACGCTTGATTACTTATTACCAGGTTTGTACTGAATTTCTGCTCAATGTAGTTACTTAATTTCGCTTTCCCCTTTTTAGCGGTTTTACACCCGTAAAAGCTACCTCTAAATCTGCTACCATTTTCCTGCATCTTTCTCCGAAATCTACTTCATCGTGACCGACGCTACGTGGGAAACCAACTGTTTCCTCAATCCCTCGATCGCCGCTCCGAAAACTCATCTAATTCAACTTTTCTATACCGTCGCTAAGTGAAAAACCAATACATACTAGTTTTTCCCCTTTATTACTACTTATTTTGCTCATACTCTGAATCGACTGATTCTGATTAATAGTTAATACTTTAAATTTGTACTACGTGAACTTTTTAACTTTAATCCCACATACTCTTAACTTTTAATATTCAAGATTTTGTTCCTTTAAATTTGCTTATTTTATAACATACCTAGTTGAACTTTTAAAGAAACCTTTATTAATTTAATTGCTAGAGTGTACGAAATTTTGTTGTGTAAAAGTGTAAACAATTTACCTTGAATTTATTTTTTACGTTACTTTCAATAGCGAAATCGCTCCTTTTTACTCATATTTGGTATCCCATTTTTTGAATCACCGGATAGTACTCGTGTAATTATTCATTTCGGCTCGCTGCCAGCGACCCTTGTTTTTATTTTGTTTAAGGACTTGGAAAACTGTGCACAGGAGTTCCATCATCCGACTCAACGTTATAAAGAAAGGTAGGATTTTCAATTTAACCATCGATTACTGTCTATTGCATTTTTAAAGTCGCATCCCTATATCTAAATTTGTTTGTTAATTTAACGTCACTAATTGAATTTTTGCTCACGTTTCTCGGTGAATTGATTTAATTAGTATATTTCTTTTGCCAAAACTTAATTAATTGTTTTAATATTAATAACCATTTTTTTGTATTTATAACAACTGTCATTTTATTTTGTAACTTATTTTATTTGAATTATTCATTATAATAACCTCAAATTTATTTACTTCTCTATTTATTGCTGAAACTACCCCGTTCTCTTTCAGAATAAATTGACATCGTTACTATTATAACTGTTAATACCTTCGTAATTCGGATTAGCAGTCCTATTTTTCTCGAAGAATTACGTGGCGCCCTTTTCTTTACTTATTTTTCCCTATTTTACTACCCCTATTCTAATCCTTTTCGCTCATTATCTCTAACCTGCGACCACCTGTCTACTAGCACTGAGCTATTGCGACCATCGCTCCATTTAATTTCGTTACGACCCAATTCTTGTCGTAACAGCTTAGTTCAAACCAGCGTGAACACATCGAACGATTCTCATGGGATATGTTTGTACACAAGGACGAGTGGCGATTTTACACGATTACAATAAAGTACTGACACACCACAGAGAGAGCTAATTCTGTAATTGGTGGTAACGCTAGCATGAAGATAGCAAATTATACCACTCGTGTTCCATTGCATTAGCTTGGATAATATAGAAATCATAAATACGTATTATAATATAAATAATTGGTTTTTGCGCACATAGTAGGTGGCCTTGACATAGTCTAAAATTTAAAGTTATACTTACTCAGTTGCAAGGTAAATCGATAGGTTCTGAAAAACACAAAATAGGCCAACACAAAAATCGGCCACTGCCAAATTCGCCAAAAAGAAGTTTGTTATCGAACGTAGTCTTCGACTTATGGTGACCACTAGTATTACCATGAGGTTACCTGGAAACAAAAACAAAATAATTAGCTTACATTTATGGGAGTAGGATAATATAATGTGAGAAATATAGATGAATAATTTTATGGCGCATATTGTGGAGATTTGCTCAAATTTGCTCAAATTCATCACTCTGAAATGGGTTCAGGTTCATGACGGTTTCTTGTTTATAACGGGTGTCCCAACAAGAGCGCCGGATTTAATTTGAAAGAAAAACACATTTATTTTTTGAATTAAGCAAACCATCAGGCAAATGGCCACCTCGAAACCTCTGGCACAGTTATTCTTTTGTTGAAATTTTGAATAACGTTTTCGCATAAATGTGGCTGTATTTCACCAATAACGCGTCGTATTTCCTCTTTAAGATGTTCAACTGTTTCAGGCTTATCCGTCGAGTTGAAAATGTGTCTCATCTGAAGAAATAATTTTCTTCGGAAAATCCGCATTAATTTGATGATGTTCCAACACCCAATCAGCAAATCCACGACGCCGCGCATGATCTCTTGGCTTGATTTATTGCACCAATTGAACCTTCTGCGCGTGCAAATGCATATCTTTTACCAAAGTGCTTCTGGAAATGTTTAATTCTTGACCACGATGCCGAATGGAAGTTCCTGGATTATCCGGCCACAGATTCCCTTACTGTGGCTATATTTTCTAGTGACCGACAAGGACGACGACCAACAACGGTCTTCTGTTCCATCAGCGTAAATTTGGTCTCAAATTTTGTAATTAAACGCCTCACTGTCGATTCATTTGGCGCATAATTGCGACCGAAAACTTGACGTAATTGGCCAACTGTTTTCGCAAAACTTTTACAATTTTTGTAATGTGTTTTTACAATAATTAAACCTTGTTCGTTTGAATACTTCTCCATATTCTTAAATCGCGTGATTCACATATTCGTAAAATAATATATTTCTCATCTCATTCGTTGTTTTTTGTGACAAAGTCAACCTACATTCATTATGTATCCTTTACCTAGTAATTTAGTTTTAACTTTTCTATAGGTAAATAGTGAAATGTGTCCTTCATTTGTAGGTATAAAAAGTAATAAAAACTTAAATTGAAGTATATCTAAAAATAAATTTAGCTTTATAGAAAGATTATATGTATTTATTTATTAAGCAAAGCTCGCAAAAGCTTGCGTATGATAAAAAATATAATTAAAAGCGTTTGTTTACCAATATATTTTTAATTTTTTTGTACGAATCGCAGTTTTTTATTTGTTTCGTTTGATTTTTAATTTTACTTATAACAGACATAGTCCCGCTTTTTAAACAGATGGCATAGACTAAATACTCCTTAGACCTCCTACTAATGGTTACAAAATTTGGTTAGTATTGGATTTCCCCGCAGCGGAATGCTACCATCGTTTAGATCCCGAACGTAACTCTGCTACTATTTACGAAGTACGTTACCGGCGCTTTACTTGGTGATTTACCCGACCGAACTTGTGCTTTTTCGCGTAAATACAACTTTCACGTTTCAAATCTGTTATTTTTGTTAAATTTATATTCCCCGAATGTCACCTAAACTAAACTTTTTAATGTTTACGTGTCCGAGCCTATTATGTCACGTACCTATCATTTTTCCCATATTACTTTCAATGTAATTTGATTCGGAATTTCTCACTTATAATTGACCAAGAGGTTCGTATTTTGCCGATTAAATTTGAGTTGTTTAATAAAAATCTGTTGCCTAGAAATTAGACAAGAAAAACTGTCAACTAATAAAAATTCGACACCGAAAGTGGAGCATTTTTAGGTTGTCAGTTTAATTCACATAACGAAAATTTTGTTTTGAATGTTTCTTCATTCTTATTTGAATATTTTGCGTACTTCTTTCGTTATCAAAAGATTGTAACAGAGCAAAACGAATGTAGCAATCAACTAACATTAAGTTTAATTCTTGAAATTTTTCCTGATTGATTACATTTTTCGTTGTACCTATTCATGTTCTTGTAGAATATTTGTAATCAATCATGTTAATACTGACGGGTCGGAAATTTCGCCATTTCTCATTTTTCATTTGGATATTATTTCTTCAATTATCATTAAATATTTCTCGATGCTGAAAACTTTATTTCCATGTAGTGGAAAGTACGAGAAACACATTGTCGTTATAACTAAAAAGGCAAATAGTTGTTGTTCCCTTGTGAAACTTCATAGTAAACTGTCATGTGATTAAGTATAGTTAGAGTTATTTCTAAGATAGAAATCGAATTGAGAAAAGGGAGCTTTGATGGAATTTTTACTAAAAAAACAAGCAAATGTTTCTCTTGCTTCCGTAATTTTTGAAATTATTGTCTTTGTTTATGAATTTAGTCTCAATAAATCTTTTAGAGTTGTACTGTGTACCTTACAACGGGGTTCGGAAAAAAACCCTGGGAAAAAACCCCGGGAAAAAAACCCGAAAAAAACCCCGGAAAAAACCCCAGGAAAAAAAAACTCGGAAGAAAAAGCCCCGAAAAATAATTATAGATGGCTGTGAATAAATATATAAATATACAAAGTTTGGAAATAAAAGTAATGCCAAACTTAAACGTAGATTGCCACTAAAGCGCCTAGGTTATTTGCAGATTTAGTATATTTCTTTTCAATTGATACAAAATGGTCACATGACACTAAACAAAGTTTGGATTTTAAAAAAATGCTAAACTTAAACGTAGGTTGCCACTAAAGCGCCTAGGTTATTTGCAGGTTTAGTATATTTTTTTCAATTGATACAAAATGGCAACATGACACTAAACAAAGTTTGGAAATAAAAGTAATGCTAAACTTAAACGTAGATTGCCACTAAAGCGCCTAGGTGGTGAATGTTCTGCTTGCTACAGAAGCTAGAACTGCAACTGCTACTCCCAATGTATACCTGTATGAAAACACCTATTCTCATCTCATTTTCCATAACGACTTCTTAAATTTCGCTTATTACCACACTAAAGCTGAATTTTAAACTTTTTGGGTATGAAGCTTGACATGTTAGAAACGAGGGAAGTATACCAATACTTCAAATAAAATCCTCTGGCCCCTCTGAATGAATTATTGAATTTGAGCAAGCATCTAATCTTCCTTTGATACACCTTTTTCTCCGTTACCCCCTCACTCTGGATTCGTGCATATTTCAGATTGTAACACAACCGTTCTTTTGGCCCAGACTAACAGAAATTCGTTAGCAATAATCGCATTTATGAATTTTGCACTAACATCCCTATGATACGTTGTTCAATGTTCAAGTCAATCCCTCTGTATAATTAAAGCAATGGAATAAGTAAAGGAGAGAAAAAATTAACTAACTCCTTGGTGGCATTTTCGATATTTTCCTAACTATGGTTCCAAGTAATACCTATACAGTACCGTTTTTGTATTAGGTCTACCATATACATGGCGGACGAATAAGTATATGTCAAAAAATGAAAGTAGTAGGTACCTATTAGTTAACACATACAGTTTAAGTGCTGCCATCTTGTGTCAAATTTTGGAAAGAAGATCGATAAGTTACTAACCTTACATTTTTTGCTTAATATTATTTGAATTTTGTTACTGTTTACTATAAAACTTGCTTATACTAAATTACTTAATCATATCTCATATTTTTGCTTCAATTCAAATAACTTATTCAATTCATTTTGTTACATTCTGATTAATTTTTGTATTAACTTTGTTCGTTACTTTAAAAGTTACTTTTGTTATTTGTTTATCATCTTTTACCTTGAAGATTTAATTTGCCTAAAGATAAAATTCAAAAGCTAATTGCTATTTAGATAAATATCAACATTCGATGCTAATTACGGGGTGAAGTTTGTAGCTGTTATATTTGAGTCGGTCTGCTTGACGCAGCCCTAATAATTTTTATGTTAATTAACCTTTTTATTTAGATAATCCAACAGTATTGAGGTTGCGTAACAGCATTACTTGGATATATTTACTGACTTTTGCACAGTTACCAAGTCGGTTGCTGATATATGTGTTACAATAGTGACCTACTCCGGTGACGGTTAACTTAAGAGTCCTTTATTGAAATCCCAATTCCCCCTTCCTAATACACATATCATTACATCTCCCCTTTTTAACTTAACTAATTACAAAATTCTTATTAAATTAACACATTTTCTAACTACTTATACGAATACATATAAAACTGAAAACTAAATCATAATTCAACATTTATAATAATTTGGTTTCTTAATTACACGTCCATACCTAGTTACATATTTATTATTACTTACAGGAGTTGCTGTGGAGTCTGCAAACTGCAATTCATTTTCAGGAACTGTATTTACGTTTTTACTGCTTATTTGCTCTTTTGGTACTTGTGTTTTAATATTCTCCTCTAATAATTTATGAAATTTAGTATCATCTTTAAATAAATTTTCATTAGTGATGGGTTTTAAAAATTTTCTATTTCTTACTAAATGATTACCTTGTTTGAACATTTCTACTACGTAACTACGTGGTCTTTTATCGAGGTTTTTTATAACAGCTGGTTCCCATTTCTTATTCTGCAAGTTTTGAACCATTACTGGTTGTCCTACTTTTAGATTTGGCAATTTCTTTACATTTCTATCATAATAGTATTTATGTTTCTGCTTAAAGAATTTTTTTTCGTTCATGATACTTTTGTTTTGAAACCGAGGACTCAGCTGAAATTCTGCAATAGGTACACACCCCTTAATTTTTCTATGAAATAGTAATTCTGCAGGCGACGGTATTTCAGTACTTATTGGTGAATTTCTGTACTCCAACAATGCTAAATACGCGTCTTTATGATCAAAATGACATTTTTTTAATATTTGTTTTATTGTTTGGACGTGCCTCTCTATTAAGCCGTTCGATTTAGGATAATGTGGAGAACTCGTTTTATGCACTATATTCCAGTCTCTTAAAAATTTTTGAAAATAATTACTAGTAAACTGAGGACCGTTGTCAGTAAACAAAACATCTGGTATTCCGTGCCTTGAAAAAATCGATTTACATTCTTGAACTACTTTTAAACTACAAGTATTGTTACCCATATTAACTATTTCCGGGTATTTGGAATACTCATCAACTATTAGCAAATACTGCTTTTGGTTTAAATAAAAAAAATCTGCTGCCACAATTTGCCACGGTCTATAAGCAATTTCTTTAAAAATCATTTCCTCATTTGAATTGGATCTGCTGTAGGCTAAACACGCATGACAATTTTGAACAACGTCTTTGATTTCTTTATTAAAGTTTGGCCAGTACACCAGTTCTCTGGCACGCAATCTCGTTTTTTCAATACCTAGATGGTTATAGTGTAATTTTGCTATTATTTCTGACCTCATTGATTTTGGTATAACATATTGATTTCCCTTAAAAATTGCATCGTTAATGATCACCAAGCTTTCCCTAACCTCCCAATATGGTTTAATTACATCGCAAACTTCATGCTTATGTTTGGGCCAACCGTCTTTTATTACCTTTTTCAAACTGTTTAATTCAGGGTCGATCATTGTTTCTTTTCTTAATTGGTCAAACCTCTCTGGTGCCATTTCACCCAAGTTCACTAAATTTACATGAGCTTCGACTTCCGATTCTACAATTTTAAAATTATCGTCATCATGACTAGCACGTGATAACGCATCAGCTAAATACAATTGTGAACCGCGTTTATACCTGACTTCAAAATCGTAATTTTGTAATGTCAGTCGCAATCTTTGCAATCTTAAAGGACACTTTTCTAACGGTTTACTGAAAATAATTTCCAATGGCTTGTGATCACTTTCAACTATAAACGTCTTTCCATATAAATATTGGTGGAACCTTTGGCACCCAAACACTATCGCTAATGCTTCTTTTTCTATTTGAGCATATGATTTTTGTGTTTCTGTTAAAGACTTAGAAGCATATGCGATTGGGGTTTGGTCCTGCAAAATAACGGCTCCTAGCCCATCTTTACTGCTGTCAACTGATAGCACAACAGGCTTTTTATTATTGAAAAATTTTAATACGGGACTATCCATTAAACAGTTCTTTAAATTCATAAACTCTGATTCGTGTTGTGGTTGCCAATCCCAAACTACACTTTTTATTAGTAATTCGCGCAAGTGTGTAGTACGGGCTGACAAATTTGCTATGAATTTACTCACATATGTGACCATTCCTAAAAATCTACTGAGTTCTTTAACATTATTCGGTCTAGGAATTTGCTTTATTGCCTCAACTTTATCCGCATCAATTTTAATACCATTTTCTGTTATAATATGGCCTAAGAATTTCACTTCTTTAATTCTAAATTTGCATTTATTTCTATTAAACTTTACGCCTAACGCTCTAGCTTGATCAAGAACTAACTTCAATTTTTTATCGTGTTCCTCAAGTGATTTCGCGTGAATAATTATATCATCTATGTAAATTTTTACACCTTCTATTTTACCAAATATATCGTTAAAAGTTCGATGGAAAATTTCAGGGGCACACGAAACGCCATACGGCAATCTCACAAATTTAAACCTTCCAAAAGGTGTTGCAAAGGTAGTTAATTTTGCAGCTGCTTCAGTCAGCTTTATTTGCCAAAATCCTTTATGGGCATCTAAAGTACTGAAAATTTTCGAATTTGTCATAGTGCTTGTTAATTCATCAATGGTTGGTAAGACAAAATGTTCTCGCAAGAGGGCCTTATTTAAATTTTGGGGATCTAAACAAATTCTTATTGTGTGATCAGGTTTTTTAACTAATACAATAGGATTCACAAATTCTGTCGGCTCTATAACCTTTTGAATAATATTATCATTTAGCATTGTTTGTAAAATATTTTCTAATTGATCTCTTAACTGAAACGGTATTCGCCTGCAGGGTACTACTTGAGCTACATAATTACTTTTTAGTTTAAAATCGCATGGTGGCATTTTTATCTCACCTATACCTTGAAATACATCTGTATAATCCTCAATTGCAAACTCAAAATTACCATTCGACAAAATGCTTTCGCTTTTTAAATTTGCACTTACTGTATAAACTTCCTTATTTAATTTTACCAAATCTAAAATTTCTATTGAAGTTTTACCTAATAAAGGAACACATTTTGTATTAGTATCAATAACATAAAAGATTAGATTGAAAACCTTTTCTTTATGGATAATTTGCAGTTTGCAGTATCCCAGCGTTTTTAACCCCCATACCCCCATAACTATATAAATTTACCTTGCTTTGTATTAATTCTACGTAGTCAAATAAACGCAATTCATTATAAACATGAAACGGAATTGCATTTACTTGTGCACCACTATCTACCTTACACCGTAACAATTTATCAATATTACTTAACTTTATATCAACAAACCAATCCCGGTCTTTAGTTTTTATTTCATTTACATTTAATAGACTGATCTCATAGCATTCATTGCTACTACCACCTGGTTCTGATGATATAAAATTAATCTTTCCTTTAAACTTACACACTCTAGCGAAATGATTAAAGTTTCCACATTTTCTACATTTCTGCCCATATGCTGGACATCTACCATAAACATGTATCTTATCACATTTGTAGCACGACGAACGTTTGTCCTTGGTACTTGTTTGTCTCTTTTGTTCACATTGCTGTCTGTCCCTCTCTAAAACAAAATTATTAATTTTCGGTTTTACGTGACTCCATCTGCCGTATGCTGATTGCCATTTTTTCTCAGTCTTCACTGCATTCACTTCTATCTTCGATTCTTCTGATAAATTCTTCAACATATTTTCTGTAACTTCTGCTGCTTTACAAATTGCCACCGCCTTTTCTAACGACAAATCCTTTTCTCGCAATAATCGGTCCTTCACCCGCTTATCTTGAATGCCACACACTATTCTGTCTTTTATTAATTCGTTCTTGATGTTCCCAAAATTACAATTACTTGCAATTTTTCTAGAGACGTAACGAGTATCAAAAAGTGCTCTGTCGGCCGAGCCCGAGCATTTTTGGGTTTGTGTTCTGCTGAACCGAGCACTCGGCCGAGCACCGAGTACTATAAATTATAAAACTACGTCACAGTTAAATATTCAGGTATTACTTATTTTAGTTCAGACTTGAAGTCAACTAAATGTTTGACAAGTATGAGTCATATTAATGCGATGGTAGGTGTTGTGCAAGCGAAGCAAAAAGGTATCATTTTAATTTATAAAACGCTGATGTCGTAACTTTCATCGGAATGTGCGCATTGTGCGGAATTGCAGGACGATGCAAAACAGACCGAGCTTTTTTAGAAGTGCTCGGCCGAACCGAGTACTCGGTTTGGCTCGGTTCGGTGCAGAGCTGTTCGGTTAGCAGAGTACTCGTTACGTCTCTAAATTTTTCGTAAATCCGCTAAATATGCCTCTACTGTTTCGTTTCTTTCTTGATTCCTCGTATTAAACCGATGTCTTTCCATACTTTGGTTGACTTCCGGAACAAAATATTCTCCAAACTTCTTTATAATTTTTTCAGGATCTTTATCTTCATCACCGGAGATATCGAACGATTCAAAAACTTCTCTAGCTTCCTCGCCAACGCAATGCAGGAGTATTGCCGCTCGAATACTTTTATCTTTATTACCACTTCCAGTTGCCGTAATAAATAGTTTATAACTGCTTAAGAACTTCTTCCAATTTTTTGATAAATCACCTTCCATGCACATTGGTTTTGGCTGTTTTAACGTTTCCATTTTTCTTTAAATTAAATTCTAAAAAGAAGATATAAACGGCACTGATCGAACACCTCTTTAACGCCTCTTTAACTAGAAATTTTTATAGCACCGACTGCGCCATGTTACAATAGTGACCTACTCCGGTGACGGTTAACTTAAGAGCACAATTGTGCTTAAGAGTCCTTTATTGAAATCCCAATTCCCCCTTCCTAATACACATATCATTACTTATATTTTTGTGTCATTTATTTTACATTGTTGTCATATGTAAACTTCAATCTTTCCAAGGTAAAAGTTAAACCCCCTTTATTGTTTCACTCCTGTGAAGATTTGTTTGTATTATAATTATAATTATTTTGTTATGTGTTAATCGTTGTATTTTGGTTCATTATAACCACCACTACCATTACTCCAGTGTATTTCTTTACCGAATACCCACATTTTTTTTCAGAAATCATATCTCTGTTACTACAAGCTGCTAAGATCTTCGAAGTTCTGATTACCAGCTTTAACTTTCTAAAGAACTATCGTGGCGCCCTAAAATTTACTTAACTAAGTATATTTGCTAACCTAATACAAATTAACTTTAGCTTTGACTACTCATATCTCCCACGCCTATTAAATTGCCCCTTATAACTGAGCTTACCGAGCCATTGCATTTTTGATTGCGGTACCAATCATTATTGTTGCCGTAACAAACACAAGTGTTTTTTCATGAAATACCATTTGAAATATTGTGCACGTTGGGAATGCTAGAATTTTTAGTTTTAGTCTATTTAAACGGAATCTGAATTATTTTATTTCCTTTAAACGAATTTTTCTAGATTACCTACCCTTATGAATGTTCAAAATTAGCGTCACTATAATCTAAAACTGAACACTAAAATCTTTTGTAGGTACCAACTTTAGGTAGGCAATTACCAGCGTCACGAGTGGATGCGAGCAGAATAAACGTGCGGGAATTTTAAAACAGCGCCTACGTATTTTTCCATATTTGAATTCACACAAATACTTTACGTAAAGTATTTGATTCAAATGATAGGTTAGAAAGTCAACGTAAAAATGGTATGTTTATAAAATGGATTTTATCATACAATACATCTACTCGAAATCCTCTTTCTGTTTCGTAGACGAAACATTTTTCATTGGGATGTCGACAATTCCCAAAGCTATGGTCGATTTATATTTTCAAGCCAGACTATTAATAACCTGTCATGTCAAGGAAACCGATGTTTTTTACATACTTAAACTCGGATAAAAACAGCAAAACTAAGTTATTTATAATTTCAGTACTTAAACAAAACGTATCAAGATACCAGGGGCGGCTTCTCTGGTGAGGCAGGTGAGGCAGTGCCTCACCATGAAAAAAGAAAGAGAAAGAGCTGAATCTGACAATTAAACGGATAAATAAAATTAAATTTCCGAATGAAATTCATTTCATTTTAAAGTAATGTATAAAATTCCCAAGCATAAGCACCATGACCATACCTACTTATATAAATAAAATCATATTTATTCGTCACCGTTCTCATGTTTCAAAATATTGCATTTCTGCTCGACTTTT
Source organism: Pyrocoelia pectoralis (assembly GCA_036250285.1). Classification (NCBI taxonomy): domain Eukaryota; kingdom Metazoa; phylum Arthropoda; class Insecta; order Coleoptera; family Lampyridae; genus Pyrocoelia; species Pyrocoelia pectoralis. The sequence goes on along the minus strand of CM070076.1, from coordinate 25,165,757 downwards.
ATTGCCATTGCCAATGCCAAGTGAGGCATAGACTGGAGCTGCCTCTGAGCACTTATACGTAACAGGCAGACGCACTCGGAAGCTGTCTGTATGGGACTTGGCTAATTTATACATGCGTTGTTAGATTAGAGGCATAGCTCGCTGAAGTAATATGACCGTTTCTTCTCATTCGGTAATGTTAATTAATTTTTTTTTAATTATGTTTAGATTACAGATTATATTAGTTTCAATCAAAATCATGAAACAGTTACGTATTTAATCAAAATATTTATTCCTTAGCGACTTAACGTAGTTCGCTTTGCTTTATTCATGCCAGAAGAGGCAAATCGTCATCTTGCCTCTCTACGTGCTTTTAGCTAACTATCCAGCGATACTTGACCTTTACGATACCGTATAGCAATATTGTATTACATTGAGTCTTTCTGTTTAGATGATTTTTTAAAGAATTTGTTGAGATTGCAGTTTGCAATTTTGGATTTCAATTCAACTTCCAAACAGTCCTTTTAATTTAGTTTAGTAAAACTTTCAAGGTATATCTACTCTCGGAAAGTTACGTCTTTTATTCCGCGCTCACCTTTTCTGTCATTCTGTGTAGGTACTTATTTTGATCAATTTATGAGTAAATTTTGAAATGGCTAACGAAGGCGATATTAAAAATAGCGAAGACGTGGTAAATTTTATTATTGAAAATCGTTTTGGTTCGTTAACATATGAAGACAAAATTTACACAAAAAATGTGGGAAAAACTTAAAAATAGTAAAACTTTTAATATAGACTTTAACTTGCACCGTTCAAAATTTTCATCTTGGTAAGTAAATTTATAGATATTAATTATTATTATTATGATCATAAGGAGAAAGGTTTTTAGTTCCTATTACATGACTTGAAAAAGTAGAAAATCCCAAAGTATCTAATACACAAATTTAATCTCCAAATCATAAATGTTTTTTTAATTCATAAGTAGTAGGTACATTTGAAAGATAATTATGAGTCGTTAAATTAGTTCTATGATTAAGTTAAAATATCTTCCAAAAAAGTTGCCTCACCAAATTGTTAACTCACGAGCCGCCACTGCAAGATACACAATGAGATACTTGAAATAATTAAATAGTATTTTAGAATGAACTCAACAAAACACAACATTTTTTTGTCATTATTGCAAAAAGTTTACTAAGACAAATGAAAATGTCAAAAATGGCGAAACCAAATTTCCGAATGACGCAATTCTCAGTTGATATCTATTTGAGCGTTCTAAACTGGTTCCGGGAAAAAGTTTGCTACCTTATTAGAGATGATCGTCTTATTTGGCTTATAGTGACTTGAAAATTGTCTCAATCAAAAAAATATTTTTTTTCTTTATTATTTCGGATACACAAATAGCATGTGAAAAAGCTAAAGGAGCGAACTAAAAAGTATTTCGTTTTGCTTCGATCTCCGCTCGAAAAAATAATAGAAATACTTATGATTTAGCTAAAAGCGTACCTACTTATATACTTACCAAAAAAGCAAAGACAGAAGACAATCGAATATATGGTTATAAATATAATTCTAATATAAGTTCTGTCAAAGATATACTCCTCGTCTTCGATATCCAAATAGTTCGACAAATTGGTGGTGTCATTATTTTCTGAAATAGACAGACCAGTAACGTTGAAGATTTCGGTGTAGTTTTTTTCCATTGCTAATGTTGTTTATTTTCATTCAAACGAATTTATGATTATTATGTGGTTTCTTTCCATTTTCTAGCAGTAGGGGGATCTGAAACAATAATTATTATTATTATCTGTTATCTCGCGTAATTATATCCATATTAAGTATAAAAAGTGGTTGTAAGGTCGGTATATAATGTGCCTACCAGTAATGACACCCAATGGAGTATTCAGGACTGATTACACCTCTAATTCTGTTATAAAAGAAAATGGATGTTTGCACGTAAATGTAGAATTACGAAATAATCTAAACTTTAATGATCATTTCATGGCGAAGGCAACAGGGAATAACTATCCAACACGGAATATTCCTGCCAGAGATTTTACCCCAAGTTATTCTGTAATTTCACATTGATATGCAAGGATGTTTGTTATGTATGTAATTGTATCACACGCGTCGTTTTCAATAACATGGAAATCAGATACTTTTAGCGTTGAAAGAATTTATAGCGAAAAACAATAGCTGTGAAAAATTCCTTCGATGGCTTTGCTTATACAATGTAAAAGTGAATCGAAATTACAGAATATTTCCTATTTTATTGAACAGATTCAATTCCTTATCTTGTACCGTCTCCCCTGTTGTATAAAGATGAAAAATCTACCTTTGGTCATTCATCGCGCTGAACATTTCCTCCCCTATCATTTATAACTAAAAAATTCTCAATATTAGAAATTGTCTCTGGTGGAAAGTGGATCGTCAATACGTAATATTAGTTTTAGTTTCCATGTGATTTGATCGATTACCACTCAATATCGAATTTTTACATTTGAATTTCTAAATATTTCAGTAAGTTAACAAGTTGGCTGCGTTACATAATTCCCGGGGTAGGTACCTACTGTACTTCAACTCCGCCGCTTTGGCGGAGTTTTTACTTCCCGTGCATATACACACGTGTAGGAATGTAATGTAATCGAAAAAAAATGGAATTCTGAAAATTCTTATTTAGGTATGTAAATTACGCACAACCTTCCCCTTAAAATAGTTTTTTCGTCTTCATCTTTATTAAACTATTTTAAGGGGAAGGTTGGGCGTAATTTACATACCTATAAGTAGAACACGGACACCTTCCGCCATCTTGGATTTTGACGTCACTAACCCCACTATAGGCCCACGTGGGGGGCGTGTTTTTTATCCTTAGGGCTGATTCTGGATGACGTAATTTATCTTTAGGGATGATTCCGGATGCCGGATGGCTTTTCTGGATGCTGGATGCTGGATGCCCTTTTGGTTTTTCTTAATGCCCTTTTGGTTTTTCTTAATGCCTTTTTGGCTTTTCTGGTTTCTTAGATTTGACCTTGAAATTTGTTCTTGAGATTTGACCTTGGTTTTTTCCTGAAAGATGGTATAAATACGTGTAATTGAGTGTAGTTAATTTAGTTCTGTTTGTTCGTCATGGAAGATTTAACTGCTAATCAAATTTTGGGGTTGTTCTATGATGGTGTGTTAACCAACGTGGGTCTAATAAAGGCATATCAAATGGTTAATTATAAGATGTTGTATGAAAATGATTCAATCGACTCAATGGAGCTTTACAAAGAGTCGGAGGAATGTAAGTATTTCTGCGTTTTACTTTTAAGTTTTAATTGTTTTTATTTCAGGTAAGAGATCGATAATTGAAGGGTATGTGGCGAAGTCGCCCTGTTACCAACCCACACCTGCAGATTATCAAGATTTTTGGGATTGTACGAGAAATTATTACGGAATCACATTACCAGAAGAGGAGGAATCTGAAGGAGAAGAAAAAGAATCAACAGATAGAACTAGTAAAGATGATGAAAAATGTTTTTCACAATAAAAAGATTTTATTTAATTTTGTTGTTTATGTGAGAATGTATTTAAAATGTTTCAAATTGTCTCCAGTACTCAGTTGCAATTTAGTGTCGGAAATGGAGAGTCAGTTTCAGCATCCTTTTTCTGTGATCGTTGCAGGCCCGTCAGGCTGTGGAAAATCCTATTTTATAGTTAATTTTCTTAAACAGATGTCGAAATTGTGCAATACTACTTTTAAAAAGGTTTATTGGTTCTACGACCAATGGCAGGCACTGTACACGGAATTAAGTGCATCGGTTGAGTTTCAGCAAGGTTTGACCGATATGAATATGTTTGATGGATTGGAACCGGTGCAAATAATAATTGACGATTTGATGCGTGAATCTAATTCTTCGGTAGTTGATATTTTTACCAAAGGATGTCCACAGAAATCTGAGTGTTTTCCTTCTAACGCAAAACGTTTTTCATCAAGGACGAGGCCAAAGAGATATTTCTCTCAATGCTCACTATATAATCTTATTTAAGAATCCTCGCGATCGAGCGCAAATAAAACATTTAACGCGACAAATCGTCAATTATTATTAGCACCGGTTCCAATCCATCAAACATATTCATATCGGGCAAACCTTGCTGAAACTCAACCGATGCACTTAATTCCGTGTACAGGGCCTGCCATTGGTCGTAGAACCAATAAACCTTTTTAAAAGTAGTATTGCACAATTTCGACATCTGCTGAAGAAAATTAACTATAAAATAGGATTTTCCACAGCCTGACAGGCCTGCAACGATCGCAGAAAAAGGATGCTGAAACTGACTCTCCATTTCCGACACTAAATTGCAACTGAGTACTGGAGACAATTTGAAACATCTTAAATACATTCTCACATAAACAACAAAATTAAATAATAGTTATTTACATATGAGTACGGTAAATCAATGTTTACGTTAACACGTGAGATGTTTATTGCCGAAGCGTAGCTGAGGCAAGAATTTCGAAACGAGTAACGTAATCTGATTTAACGTACAAATAATGTAAAACATTTTATTTCATACTGGCCATAGATTCATTTCTTAAGAGTTTTCCTATTAACTTTATATAAAATTTGACGTTTCCAAAGTCATTTCACTTTATGTTACTATGGAAACCTTTGTATTCGGGTGCAAAATTTCTAGTACGGTAAAGTTTCATTTACCAGACTCGTATGAGTCTGGTAAAACACAGATCACTAGTCAGTATGAAATAAAATCTTTTTATTGTGAAAAACATTTTTCATCATCTTTACTAGTTCTATCTGTTGATTCTTTTTCTTCTCCTTCAGATTCCTCCTCTTCTGGTAATGTGATTCCGTAATAATTTCTCGTACAATCCCAAAAATCTTGATAATCTGCAGGTGTGGGTTGGTAACAGGGCGACTTCGCCACATACCCTTCAATTATCGATCTCTTACCTGAAATAAAAACAATTAAAACTTAAAAGTAAAACGCAGAAATACTTACATTCCTCCGACTCTTTGTAAAGCTCCATTGAGTCGATTGAATCATTTTCATACAACATCTTATAATTAACCATTTGATATGCCTTTATTAGACCCACGTTGGTTAACACACCATCATAGAACAACCCCAAAATTTGATTAGCAGTTAAATCTTCCATGACGAACAAACAGAACTAAATTAACTACACTCAATTACACGTATTTATACCATCTTTCAGGAAAAAACCAAGGTCAAATCTCAAGAACAAATTTCAAGGTCAAATCTAAGAAACCAGAAAAGCCAAAAAGGCATTAAGAAAAACCAAAAGGGCATTAAGAAAAACCAAAAGGGCATCCAGCATCCAGCATCCAGAAAAGCCATCCAGCATCCAGCATCCAGAAAAGCCATCCAGTATCCGGAATCATCCCTAAAGATAAATTACGTCATCCAGAATCAGCCCTAAGGATAAAAAACACGCCCCCACGTGGGCCTATAGTGGGGTTAGTGACGTCAAAATCCAAGATGGCGGAAGGTGTCCGTGTTCTACTCCTATATTAATCCCCCCTTCGTGAAGAATGGACTCCAAAAAAAATTCCTATTTGGTAAAGTAAGGAACAATTTAAGACTAATTTTGGAACACAATAAAAAACATAAAGTCAGGAAACGTGTTCCAAAATTAGTGTTTAATTGTACCTTAATTATTGCATCGGAATTTTCGATTTTTTCCAATTTCTAAAGAAAGGGTTGCTGGCTTGACGTCAAGATAGCACTAGTACCGCCACTCAAAAATTGCGTTACCTGACTTTATATTTGCGTTCCAAAATTGTTTATTGTGTTCCAAAATTAGTCTTTAATTGTTCTATAATCATTAGATAGGAATTTTCCGAATTGATGATTGTGGGGGCGTCAAATTTTTGTGCATTAATAGATAGTAATTTTATTATAACAGGCCACTGTTTTATGGGCACATATTTTTGATGTCTCTTCCTTGTCCATTATTGTTTCTTTGAAGTATGTATCTACTAGGTAATTTATTTACTTATATTGTAGTAATGTAACGAAATATGTATGTATCTTTAATTTTTAGTAAAAAATCTTTTCTAAAATGAGATACGTACAATACATTGTCGATTTCACCCAATTATTTGACGTGTCAAAGGTTTGGATTATTCACTAACGAGTTCCACAATAGAATCATCATTTTCTGGACTGACAAGACATATTTCCATTTATATACAAACACATCACGACCCACCTTCCATATGTTGCCTTTCACAGAAACTAAATTATAGAATTCAGTGCTTTTATACATAAATTGTAACAATAACACGTAATTGTATATTTATATGTAGATTTTGTATGAAACTTAACCATACCGAATATTACATTAGAAACGGACCGAAAACAAATCCTCTACAGATGTTAATAGATTAATGTAACCATTTTAACGTGTTGAGTAAGACTAATAATTTTATATTTATGACAGGAGCTTTGAAAAACCCAAACACACATTCTGTTTCTAATATTTAATTAAGATTCTAATTTAATTAACCCAAAATTCAAATCCATTTCATACATTTCAGTAAAATGACTTATTTATCAAGGGATTTATCATTTTAGAAACGGACAATATTATACGAAGAAAAAATAAAAGCGAGAAGAGCCATCATTAGTCATTAAATGTATTCACTCGGGTAGTTGAAATGAATTTTGTACGTTTATTAACGGATTTAATGAATATACCTAAATTAATAGCCGGTACCTAGTTTTTAATTAAAACCCCTGTAATAGAAAACTAAATTCGTTAGTTAGATCGTAACAAAAAATCTGAGGAATGTTGTACCTTTTCAATTACAAACATTTATTCTAATAGAATGAATTTTCTCCAAACTTACAATTAATTATGTATTTATTCATCACCAATTATTTCGGTTAGGGCTTATAAAACCAGTTAATTATATGAATAATCAATATTTATTGGCTGACGACTTTTCAGAAGTATGTGTGCTACAACATTTGTAAATTGGTAACAATTTATGAAAAAATAACAATTTTATGAAAAGTTAAAACTGACCGTCAGCCAGGAAAATACTAAATACAGCGTTTTTATTGCAGTTAATTCAAATAAAAGTTAAACAAGTGATTCTACCATTTTGATTTTTACATATGTTAATGATATATAAATGACTAATGTACTGCCCAAAAATGAAGAAATTTCACCCCTCAGTTTTTTCGTTATGACCACTTAAAGTCAGAGGCCTTGCATTTTTACTCCGATAGTAGTGCCTATAAAGCGGATCTGCTGTCACTGGATACACAAAATAACATTCAGATAATAATTAGGTCTTTGTAATTTCTTACAAGGGTGATTTACAGTAATGAACCGTACGTGAAATATAGAAGCAGGTGAAACATTTTTCAGAGCACAAAAACACGTATTTCGTATGCATAACAGTGTTAAACATTGACACCTTGTAATACATAGTATGTGCCCAATCGCTAATGTATCATTCGGCATGGCCCATAAACAAGTCGGGTATAATAAATTCCAATTTAAATTTAAAAGTAGTGACCTTCTGTATTTATCTTTTTTGGACATTACTACTTTTTCGTAACATCAAACTTATATATCTGATCTTGAGTTTTTTTTGTGAGGTATAGGTATATTTCAATAAAAATGCGCGAATTCTCCAAACATGTCTGTAAGATAAATGATGTGTTTAAGGGTAAGGTTTACTCAATATCTATAAAGTGAATTACATCATCAATTCTACTTCCTGCGGATAATGGCGTTTTTGCACTATTTCATTCCAGAAAAATTGCTATTGAATAAAGATTCAGTGCGCGCAGTAGCTTTACATTTGTAACATATCTTTAAGAATACCAATAAATGATGACTAGACTGTTTTTTTACGATTGTTGGCTTCAAATTAAAGTTTACCATTGTATTTTCTGCAGTGAATGTTTTTTCTACCTTTAAGCAAAGAGTATAGCATTAACAATTTCATTAAACATTCTCGCATTTTCTAACTCAAAAACATTCAAACATTATGGTTAATTAATTATATGAATGCCTTATATGCATAAATAAATATAGGTATTTAAAGTCACCCTCTTTTCACTTGTCGTTAACAAAATATCAAACTTTCAGCATGCCACAACAAGCAAAAAAATATACTAATGTAATGTAGGTAACGTTTCTTTTCTCTCATTGGTTTAGTTACAGTTAGGTTCTACTTCGTTACCGTGGTAATGGTAATTTATATCTCGTAACAATTTGTAGGCCGTGCCACCACAGATCTGATAATGTGAGAGTTTTAGAAGCAAACCACGCGTAATGATGTCCGCAGGGTTTTTTGCCCCTTTACGTGACATCACTCGTTTATACTTGTCTGCGATTGAATTTCAGATCCCTATTGGAAGCAAACGTTTTCCAATTATCCGGGCGTGCAGATAACCAGGGAATTACAATGGCGGAATCTGAATAAAAAGTTCTGTTTGTAATACTTAAATTAAATGTTTCTTGTATTTTATTTGCTAAAATTGTGAGTAAAAGCGCACACACAATTCTAATCGGGTTAAGTGTTATTTTTTTATAAAAGCTACCTTACACTTTGCGCAGTCTTATCGACACGTCACCTGCGTGGTTTAATGAGCGTATCTAAACCGCGGCTGCACCATACCACTTATAATGGGAAAAGTTCTATTTTTAATAGATTCACGCTAGTAGAAAGGGGGCACCTCAACTTTCTCTTTTTCCCACGTGGGCGGGGTTATTTGACCTTGGGAAGTTCCAAAGCCACGTAGATGGTGCTATTTGGCCTTGAGATCTGATTCTGAACTTTGCTAATTTTGGTTCTGAACTTTGCTAAATCGATTTAGTTCTGACCGTTGGTAGATTTAGTTCTGAACTTTGCTCACGTAGATGGCGCTATTTTGACCTTGAGACTGGATACCCTTTTGGTTTTTCTTAATGCCCTTTTGGTTTTTCTGGATGCCTTTTTGGCTTTTGGTTTCTTAATACCCTTTTGCCTTTCTGTTTTCTTAATGTCCTTTTGCTTTTTCTGTTTTCTTAATGCCTTTTTGCCCTTCCAGGTTCCTGACCTTTTTGCCTTTTCGGGTTTCTTAATGCCTTTTTGCCTTTCCAGAATGCTGAATGCCTTTTTGGCTTTTGGTTTCTTAATACCCTTTTGGCTTTCTGGATGACTTTCTGAATATGTGTTTTACTTTTTTAATTATGTTTATTGCATAAAGTCCCGCTCAAGTAAGCACACAGAGGAGGAGGTGTTGGAAACTTCTACAGTGGAGGATTTCCGTATGGTAACGGTATACATTAGAAAAGCGCATTTACTAAAATTCATTTATTTTTATGATTGTGAAAACATATATTATACAGAAGCTTAATTATATTATCATTTTCAATTAGATTTACAGTAAACAAATTTTCAAAAAAATCTAAGTCGCTAAGTTTAAAATACAGAAACATTAAACAATAATGTCCGCAAACGTTTGAATGGTAATCTTGAAGTACTTTGTCGTTGTCGAATTCTTTTCCAAAAATCTCAGGTGATATCCCTCCGGTGGTCGACCAAAGGAATCAAAATATTCTCCTCGTCCATTCCCATCAATGTAGATTGTAGCTCAATGTTCTCCAGGTCTGTATGACGGATCGGTGTTTACAATAATGGCACAAGGTCTTGGTGCGTGTTTCGGCAATTGATTACAAGCACATACAAGTCGAAATACATTTTTCTGACCCGGAGTCAGATGCAGCAACTTGAGAATTTGACCCGTATTCATCCTTGGAATTTGCACATTCCCAATCTTGAAGTAGTAAAACGTTTTCTAAGGCACACATAGGCTCCTCAATAGTATGACGCATGCAGCGAGCCCTTCTGTTGTAAAACATTTTATGCTTTTGTATACACTTTGTCATTTTTGAAACAAAAACATCGTATCTCCTGAATTAGTTTTCTTAGAAGTATGTCCACGAATCAAAACTAAGAAACAAAAATACTTAAGTCGGAATCTATTTCTATTTTCACCTTAAATTGCGAAATGTTTGGAATTCTTTATGTTGTTGCATACTCCCTTTTTCTGAAAATGTTGTGAGAAAACAATTTTTTAAAGTGTTTTGATCAGCCATTTTTTGTAAACAATGTTCGGTGCGCACGACAATATTTACGTTGCGCACAACATAATTTACGGTGCGCACAACATAATTTATGGTGCGCACAACATAATTTACGGTGCGCACAACAATATTTTCGGTGCGCACAACAATATTTACGGTGCGCACAACATAATTTATGGTGCGCACGACAATATTTTCGGTGCGCACAACACCATTTACGGTGCGCAACACCAAATTTTCGGTGCGCACGATTAGCCATTTTACTTTTGGTGGGAATTTTGATTTTTGCAGCCATTTTGGTTTTGTCGGTCATATTTAATGGGCAAGCAAGCTGCATACGTGAACTTTGGAAAGAAATACAAGATTTAAACTATAAACAATTGTTGTATCAATCAATCAATTGAAGGAGGCACATTATGGTAAGCGCGTGTGGCCAATACAAATTTCCGATGATCGTTTTCTAATAGCGGTATTGGTAAAATTTCGTACGAATTTCGTAAAGTTTCGTACGAATTTTGTAAAATTTCGTACGAATTTCGTAAAGTTTGGCTGCTTTTTTGATATGTACAATGTGAAAAATATAAACTAAATCATATGTTTGAAGCATGTTAGGTACATTTTGCCTTTTTGGCTGTATGAATGCCCTTTCGGCTTTTTCGGATAACTTCCATAAAGACTTTTTGGGTTTCCTGGATGACTCTTCCTCAAACCCAAAAAAGGTACTACACGATTTATTTAATCTAATCTATAATCTAGTAACGGATTACGTCATCCAGGAAACCCAAAAAGTCTTTATGGAAGTTATCCGAAAAAGCCGAAAGGGCATTCATAAAGCCAAAAAGGCAAAATGTACCTAACATGCTTCAAACATATGATTTAGTTTATATTTTTCACATTGTACATATCAAAAAAGCAGCCAAACTTTACGAAATTCGTACGAAATTTTACAAAATTCGTACGAAACTTTACGAAATTCGTACGAAATTTTACCAATACCGCTATTAGAAAACGATCATCGGAAATTTGTATTGGCCACACGCGCTTACCATAATGTGCCTCCTTCAATTGATTGATTGATACAACAATTGTTTATAGTTTAAATCTTGTATTTCTTTCCAAAGTTCACGTATGCAGCTTGCTTGCCCATTAAATATGACCGACAAAACCAAAATGGCTGCAAAAATCAAAATTCCCACCAAAAGTAAAATGGCTAATCGTGCGCACCGAAAATTTGGTGTTGCGCACCGTAAATGGTGTTGTGCGCACCGAAAATATTGTCGTGCGCACCATAAATTATGTTGTGCGCACCGTAAATATTGTTGTGCGCACCGAAAATATTGTTGTGCGCACCGTAAATTATGTTGTGCGCACCATAAATTATGTTGTGCGCACCGTAAATTATGTTGTGCGCAACGTAAATATTGTCGTGCGCACCGAACATTGTTTACAAAAAATGGCTGATCAAAACACTTTAAAAAATTGTTTTCTCACAACATTTTCAGAAAAAGGGAGTATGCAACAACATAAAGAATTCCAAACATTTCGCAATTTAAGGTGAAAATAGAAATAGATTCCGACTTAAGTATTTTTGTTTCTTAGTTTTGATTCGTGGACATACTTCTAAGAAAACTAATTCAGGAGATACGATGTTTTTGTTTCAAAAATGACAAAGTGTATACAAAAGCATAAAATGTTTTACAACAGAAGGGCTCGCTGCATGCGTCATACTATTGAGGAGCCTATGTGTGCCTTAGAAAACGTTTTACTACTTCAAGATTGGGAATGTGCAAATTCCAAGGATGAATACGGGTCAAATTCTCAAGTTGCTGCATCTGACTCCGGGTCAGAAAAATGTATTTCGACTTGTATGTGCTTGTAATCAATTGCCGAAACACGCACCAAGACCTTGTGCCATTATTGTAAACACCGATCCGTCATACAGACCTGGAGAACATTGAGCTACAATCTACATTGATGGGAATGGACGAGGAGAATATTTTGATTCCTTTGGTCGACCACCGGAGGGATATCACCTGAGATTTTTGGAAAAGAATTCGACAACGACAAAGTACTTCAAGATTACCATTCAAACGTTTGCGGACATTATTGTTTAATGTTTCTGTATTTTAAACTTAGCGACTTAGATTTTTTTGAAAATTTGTTTACTGTAAATCTAATTGAAAATGATAATATAATTAAGCTTCTGTATAATATATGTTTTCACAATCATAAAAATAAATGAATTTTAGTAAATGCGCTTTTCTAATGTATACCGTTACCATACGGAAATCCTCCACTGTAGAAGTTTCCAACACCTCCTCCTCTGTGTGCTTACTTGAGCGGGACTTTATGCAATAAACATAATTAAAAAAGTAAAACACATATTCAGAAAGTCATCCAGAAAGCCAAAAGGGTATTAAGAAACCAAAAGCCAAAAAGGCATTCAGCATTCTGGAAAGGCAAAAAGGCATTAAGAAACCCGAAAAGGCAAAAAGGTCAGGAACCTGGAAGGGCAAAAAGGCATTAAGAAAAACCAAAAGGGTATTAAGAAACCAGAAAGCCAAAAGGGGATTAAGAAACCAAAAGCCAAAAAGGCATTCAGCATCCGAGAAAGGCAAAAAGGCAAAAAGGCGTTAAGAAACCCGAAAAGGCAAAAAGGTCAGGAACCTGGAAGGGCAAAAAGGCATTAAGAAAAACCAAAAGGGTATTAAGAAAACAGAAAGCCAAAAGGGTATTAAGAAGCCAAAAGCCAAAAAGGCATTCAGCATCCGGGAAAGGCAAAAAGGCAAAAAGGCGTTAAGAAACCCGAAAAGGCAAAAAGGTCAGGAACCTGGAAGGGCAAAAAGGCATTAAGAAAAATCAAAAGGGTATTAAGAAAACAGAAAGCCAAAAGGGTATTAAGAAGCCAAAAGCCAAAAAGGCATTCAGCATCCTGGAAAGGCAAAAAGGCGTTAAGAAACCCGAAAAGGCAAAAAGGTCAGGAACCTGGAAGGGCAAAAAGGCATTAAGAAAACAGAAAAAGCAAAAGGACATTAAGAAAACAGAAAGGCAAAAGGGTATTAAGAAACCAAAAGCCAAAAAGGCATCCAGAAAAACCAAAAGGGCATTAAGAAAAACCAAAAGGGTATCCAGTCTCAAGGTCAAAATAGCGCCATCTACGTGAGCAAAGTTCAGAACTAAATCTACCAACGGTCAGAACTAAATCGATTTAGCAAAGTTCAGAACCAAAATTAGCAAAGTTCAGAATCAGATCTCAAGGCCAAATAGCGCCATCTACGTGGCTTTGGAACTTCCCAAGGTCAAATAACCCCGCCCACGTGGGAAAAAGAGAAAGTTGAGGTGCCCCCTTTCTACTCACGCTATATAAGGTGGGTTCCAGAAGGTTCGAAAAATAGTGCTCTCGGCTAGGGATATATTCGTGGGTTTTACAGGAACCCTTAGCACAATAATGATAGTAACACGGAAATTTTTGTTATGGGCGCCAGGAACTTATTGAGATTAATGTCGAATAAACCCTTCTGAGGATGTTAGTGTCATTAATCAGTTCCAAAAATAATGAACTCCCTAAGTAATGGCAAATATGGGTATTTTAAAACAAAAATAAAGAATAACTCCAAGTTGTTACAAGAATAAGGATTATTTATTCTTTGATCTCACTAGATATGATATTTCTAAAATGATCAATACTACTAATAAAATATATGCTTTTAGATACGACAATTAAATGGTTGCAGGAAAATGTTAATTTTCGAATTTCTGTACTGAGAAATCTACTAAATTAATAAATTTGACTTCCTAATTCAAACAAAAATAAAGAGAAAACGCAAGTGATAACTTAGTAATTATTGATATTAGTCACCCTTATGTCGGTAACTATTCGAATACGTTGAATATCAGTTACATAATAAAAATAATACCTAAGTAGATTTCATACAAGCTTGTAGGAACCCTAATGTGTTTTGTACATACAATACCTTGATGATTACGATTCGCAATAAAATATGTATACTTGCGTAGTCGTTGAATGTTATTAAAATTGACTTCTTGAAAATAAATTCCTACAGCCTATTAATTTAACAAAAATGTACCTTTTGAATTTTATATAACAACGGGTGTCCCAATAAGAATGCACAATTTAAATTGCGCGCCATTTTCGTTCCCTTTGGCAAGCAGCGCCTGCGACGGCTCAGTTGTCATCTAGAGACATTGCGGTTAGTGAAAATGTGCCACCTGTCATACCGCGCGGGAAACCATTGAATTGTTGCAGGAGAAATTTCCGGGCCGTGTCATCTCACGCCATGGAGATCAGAATTGGCCACCAAGATCATGCGACATGACGCCGTGTGACTTTTTTCTCTGGGGTTATGTGAAGTCACGTGTTTACGTGAAGAAACCGAGAACAATTAGTTAAAGGACGAAATTAAACGCGTCATCGCGGATATCGAGACACAAATGTGCGAAAATGTCATAACAAATTTTGCAAAAAGAGTAAGAGTGTGTCAGCAAAGTCTTGGCGGACATTTGTCCGATATTGTATTCCACACATAATGGCATTGTATACTCATTAGTTTAAAATAAAAATGTTTGATATTTTCAAGTAAATATTGTGTTTTATTAAAAAATTAAATTGTGCATTCTTAATGGAACACCCGTTATATGAAAAGTTCAGTAGGATAATTATTACCTAGTATAAATTATGAACTGTATAATAAAGATTTTCTCTATTATAATAAATGTACTTTAGTTTGTACCAGAGAAATGTTATCCCTACTACTAACAACATTTCTCTGGTTTGTACTGAAGTGTATAAGTAAAATGGTAACTTTTTACATAAAATTAAAACAAATAATATAGAATAATCAGATCAAGATAACATATATCAATAATGAGTTGTATAACGAATGAAAAATGGAAATTTTATTATACAATGAGATAATGGAAATGAATGGTGATATCGTACACCTTCTAATAATAATACATTTCTGACACTTGTAGAATACCCCAAAACAATGGAAAATCCACTTTATGCTATAGAAAAAGTTGCTGCAAATCTGCAATTGTGGAGATATTCCAGATGTTGATACACGTTTTCATTCCTCATGTTTGAATACATTAGTGTGACAAAGGTTGTATACGTTCTCCTAATAATACATTTCTGACACTGGTAGATATACCCAAAAACGATTGAAAATCCTCTTCATGCGATAGAAAAAGTTACTGCAAATCCGCAATTGTGGAGATATTCCAGATGTTGATACACGTTTTCATTCCTCATGTTTGAATACATTAGTGTGGCAAAGGTTGTATACCTTCTCCTAATAATACATTTCTGACACTGGTAGAATACCCCAAAAACAATGGAAAATCCACATCATGCGATAGAAAAAGTTGCTGCAAATCTGCAATTGTGGAGATATTCCAGATGTTGATACACCTTTTCATTCCTCATGTTTGAATACATTCGTGTGATAAAGGTTGTATACCTTCTCCTAATAATACATTTCTGACACTGGTAGAATACCCCAAAAACAATGGAAAATCCACTTTATGCGATAGAAAAAGTTGCTGCAAATCTGCAATTGTGGAGATATTCCTGATGTTGATACACCTTTTCATTCCTCATGTTTGAATACATTGGTGTGATAAAGGTTGTATACCTTCTCCCAATAATACATTTCTGACACTGGTAGAATACCCCAAAACAATGGAAAATCCACATCATGCGATAGAAAAAGTTGCTGCAAATCCGTAATTGCGGAGATATCTCAGATGTTGATGCATATTTTCATTCCTCATGTTTGGATACATTAATATGGAAAAGGTCGTACACCTTCTAATAATAATACATTTCTGACACTTGTAGAATACCCCAAAACAATGGAAAATCCACTTTATGCTATAGAAAAAGTTGCTGCAAATCTGCAATTGTGGAGATATTCCAGATTTTGATACACGTTTTCATTCCTCATGTTTGAATACATTAGTGTGACAAAGGTTGTATACGTTCTCCTAATAATACATTTCTGACACTGGTAGATATACCCAAAAACGATTGAAAATCCTCTTCATGCGATAGAAAAAGTTACTGCAAATCCGCAATTGTGGAGATATTCCAGATGTTGATACACGTTTTCATTCCTCATGTTTGAATACATTAGTGTGGCAAAGGTTGTATACCTTCTCCTAATAATACATTTCTGACACTGGTAGAATACCCCAAAAACAATGGAAAATCCACATCATGCGATAGAAAAAGTTGCTGCAAATCTGCAATTGTGGAGATATTCCAGATGTTGATACACCTTTTCATTCCTCATGTTTGAATACATTCGTGTGATAAAGGTTGTATACCTTCTCCTAATAATACATTTCTGACACTGGTAGAATACCCCAAAAACAATGGAAAATCCACTTTATGCGATAGAAAAAGTTGCTGCAAATCTGCAATTGTGGAGATATTCCTGATGTTGATACACCTTTTCATTCCTCATGTTTGAATACATTGGTGTGATAAAGGTTGTATACCTTCTCCCAATAATACATTTCTGACACTGGTAGAATACCCCAAAACAATGGAAAATCCACATCATGCGATAGAAAAAGTTGCTGCAAATCCGTAATTGCGGAGATATCTCAGATGTTGATGCATATTTTCATTCCTCATGTTTGGATACATTAATATGGAAAAGGTCGTACACCTTCTAATAATAATACATTTCTGACACTTGTAGAATACCCCAAAACAATGGAAAATCCACTTTATGCTATAGAAAAAGTTGCTGCAAATCTGCAATTGTGGAGATATTCAAGATGTTGATACACGTTTTCATTCCTCATGTTTGAATACATTAGTGTGACAAAGGTTGTATACGTTCTCCTAATAATACATTTCTGACACTGGTAGATATACCCAAAAACGATTGAAAATCCTCTTCATGCGATAGAAAAAGTTACTGCAAATCCGCAATTGTGGAGATATTCCAGATGTTGATACACGTTTTCATTCCTCATGTTTGAATACATTAGTGTGGCAAAGGTTGTATACCTTCTCCTAATAATACATTTCTGACACTTGTAGAATACCCCAAAACAATGGAAAATCCACTTTATGCGATAGAAAAAGTTGCTGCAAATCCACAATTGTGGAGATATTCCAGATGTTGATACACCTTTTCATTCCTCATGTTTGAATACATTAGTGTGATAAAGGTTGTATACCTTCTCCTAATAATACATTTCTGACACTGGTAGATATACCCAAAAACAATGGAAAATCCACTTTATGCGATAGAAAAAGTTGCTGAAAATCCGCAATTGTCGTAGGTACTATGAATATGTACAATTCAAATGCAACTAAAACAATTTTATGGTTCGACATAATCAAATCAAAATGTTGAAAATTAGGTTAATGGAAACCTAAACAATGTCCTCACGCTATCAATGAGGTGGTGCTGCTTTCACTCCTACTTTGTAGTTTTTTTAGTCTTATGATTTTCTTTGTATTAATGAAGTTGAAATTGTCGCAAAATGCAATCGCTTATTGCACCCACCTGGCTTGGCTTGTTGATGAAGATGTTGAGCGACAGTAGAGTTCTTGCAGGATTTTGATTCACGAACGATAAAATAACGTTGTACGACTCCGTTTTTTGAAAAACAGAATCCATAAACGTAAAATGTGGTACGTCAAACAGAAATTGTTACGCAAATAAAGTCGTTCTGGTTGACCTGTTCTATTTTCAAGGAACTATTGTTGCCTATAAAATTACTTAAATATTTATGTTGGTTAACGTATGAGCTGCTTGTGAAGGACAATCGAAAGTTCGTTATAGTCAGCACTTGGTTGCCGTGCCTATTTCACTTTGATTTGGAATCATCTAACTGGTGGTCTCGATAATTGGCAAAGAGAAAAGAGAGCAGTATAAACGTAGACACGAATGAACAAAAGAAATGTGGTAAGAAAGAAGCCATTATTGTTATGGATAACGTAATCTATTTGCATTTTGCAGGAGAAAATATATCAACTGTCAAAGAAACTTCATCAAAGCGGAGTGTAACATCACAAAATGAAATAGGTCTAATATCAGAAAATACATCGTCCACATCTTATTGATTATACGTCAGTATTCTGCACTTCGATCAGCGCTTTATCATTCGGAACATAATAGAATCCAGAACATTTAAATTAGTGGGCGTAGGGAAACTAGCAGACATTTAAATTCGAGAAAATTGCGTAGAAGTAATTAAGTTACCATGCGAACAGAGCACTACAGAGATATTGAACTTTAATACAACTGTTTTATATTATATTAACGTAAACTAGCTAACAAAACTGAAACTAAAATAAACGGCCAAAGCCTAAATGATAATAAATAATAATGAATGGTTAATAAGACGACTTATTTTGAAAGTGATAGTAGTTTTGATTAACTTAGCAAGTAATTATACGTTGTAATGAGTCGTTTGATGGAGTTAACTAAACTTACTCTAATGGGTGTAGGTACTTTAATTACTCGTTTAGCGCCCCTGCTTGACTAAATGGTCTATCTTAAATATTACGTGACACGAACATTTCTACTTATTTTAAACAAACTTTTATTGTTTAAGATAAATGTTGTTATATAATTCGACACTGTCTAATTAAAATAAATTAATAATCTAAATAAATAAAAAATACATATTGTTGTATGCTGTTAATGGAGACTAAAACAATATTGTTTTACATTGTTCTGTTTTTCTTTATTATTTTATATAAACGGGGGTACAGGCGATTCTCGCGGTTTCCGTGCTTGGGGGGGGGGGGGGTATCTGTGATTGTAGGTTGTAATAGCTTTTGTTTTAAAATATCACACCTTGTTGAGCTGGCTTAGTTGCTTGAAAAAAGAAAAAAAATTTACATTTTTGTACCTTTTCAGATTTTTGACCCTGTAGGTATCTGTAATTTAGCAAGTTATTAAAGTATCTAAAATAAAGGATTACATTTACTTACATTTGACGTAAAAATCACAAAAATGGGTTGATATTTGGTAAAGATATACGAATTCGTTTACCAATTATTTAAAAAAATGTAAAATGCAAACTTTTTGGAATAGATTTGAGACCAAAAATACATAATGGCCCTTTCACAATGTTAATTACGTCTTTGCACATAGTCTTTGCCCAAAAATTAACGAAAATATAACAAATTCCGTGTGAACTTCATAAGGATTGTTTACAATGAATTTTAAATGTAAAAGAACTCAATATGGACACTGGCAGCTTTTTGGGAATACGAATGGCCTTAGGGTGAACGTTTTAACATTCATCTTTAACTATAGTAAAACTAAAAATAGCATAAGTAAAACATAAAATGTACAAATAGAAGCTGGTCTAACGTTGCATAACATCTGTTTTATAGAAAGGTCTTCTCTACCTTAAACAGTTTCAAATTTTCAAATTTCACTAACTAAAGGCATCATTTACACGTATATGTGCAGCAGTAGAAGTAAGTGTAGTCAAAGTACCTATAGGTATTCTCTTTGGTATAGTGTAACGTAACAATACACTTGCCACCTACCTTCATCAATAGATATTAAGTTAAATATGTAGACAAAAAAATTTTTCTCGGTGAAAACATTCGACTATATATGTTACCTACGACATCGTCCATCGTTCAAAATCTCTAAATTAGAAATAAGCACACAAACATGTACATTTCGAAAGTTACCGAAAGAAGGTATCGGGACACATAAATTAGTCTACGATGAATGCTGTTACTACTTTTTACATCATTTTAACGATGAAAATGTTAACGCGAAGCATAATAGAATCATTTTTCATCATTTGAATAACTTTTCAACTTGAAATAATTAAATTTCCATGTTACCGAGAAAAAGTTTCCGATACTTGTCATTTTGAAAATTTTCGCGAAAATACTTTCTGTCATTGTTTTAATGTTCGAAATGGGTTAAGGACCTCGGACAGACAAACTTTGCATGTTTACACAAAATTTTTACCCAAAAATAAGCACAAATAGCGAATTCTATTTTACACGTAATCTCCATAAGGAAACTTTGAACGTATTTTCTAAATAAAGAAAATATATTTAGACACAAATACCGCTTGAATAAGATGACGGACTTTTATTCTAAATGTTTAAAACTTACTTTGAAAAAAATTAGTGCAGATATTTACGTGGTTTGCGGGGGTATCTATAATTGTAGGGTAGCATTAATTTGTAGGTTATAATAGCTTTGGTTTTAAAATATCACATCTGCATTCGTCAGGATTCGACGACTGTCGGAAAAGTGCACAGCAACACACACATATACACATCTCTCGGTTATTATATAGTGATAATTCAGGCTTTAACAAAGTCAGTTGAAATAGAATTAATTTCTAGTCATATTCTGTTTTTTAGTGGACACATTTCTGGTGCTGAATTCAACTTGAGGGAAGGACCAATAGTGGCGGCAACTGTAACAGAATATTTTTGTAGATCCAAGAGTAGATATATTATTCATGACGATGGTTCACGGCCTGACCCGTAGGCAGGGGTCGTAATTCATGCGAATAAGTAAAGGTCTTGGATGATCTCGTGAACGACACGTGACCACGTCGCAAGTAACTATAATTCGTCAAACTTTTATGTAGGCATCATTCCTAAAAATATCGTCCGTCATTATGAAACAATAAGCACGCATAATTATGACTGAACAGTAAGTAAATAAAATAAATTACAAGATAAATATGAAATTTGTTGATATATGAGAACGAGAACACATTATTTACATTTTGGAGCCTTTTCCAAAGTAAGTCGATGTTTTTATACTTGACTTACTACCAAATTTCATAATTATGGCTCCTCCCCACTCGCAGCTACGCGGTGACGTGTCGTTCACGAGATAATCCAAGACCTTATAATAACCATTACCTACATGCGAGAAGAATACTATTACTAGTATCTAATAAAAAATGTCGATAATACAGTGACCATTCTAAATATTTTCAATCCGGCAACGAAATTCTAAATGTAGTTATAAATTAATTTAATTGTGATAACAGTAGATTTATTTAATTTTGTACAGTTTAACTATTAAATTTTGCTATGCTAGACCTTTGTTTTCTTCATAATAGCTCCACTGCCAGGTGATCGCCACTAAATAAGTGAGGAGACTACACTGTTTGATCGCGTTTCTCATTGGCTGCCCGCCAGGATTACATACTATCCAAAGTCGAAGCGTTTAATAGGTGTTTTCTTTTTGCATTTTGTGGTAGCTTTAAGTCAGCTCTGTCAATACACACCATTGGTTTTATAAAAATAATTTGACTCAGTTCTCACTAACCCTATTCGTTTTATTTTAAGTTTTATATTAACCTGAGGCAGAAATGTCTTATGACGCAAGGCACTTTAATCACGTGATGATTGTGCATGTGCCCAAGGCTGTGGCGATGCAAAAAGAAAACACCTAATGTATTCATTATTTGATATGAGTAGAGATGGGTGTGAGAACAGTTTTTTATGGAGAATGCAAAAGAGCAATAAAAATAGGTGCTCTCTCGGTGCCCTCTTAAGTTTTCAAAATTCACCCCCGCCCCATCAGCAATGATATTCAAGCGTTTCCACACTTTTTGGTATATCTCGTAAAAAAATCAGTATTCACTTTTTCGCGAACGTACAAAATACGTACTAATTAAATGTAAAAATCGCTCAAAGTTAGTCATATCTCGTGTGGTAGCAAAAGTTCGCGTAATCAAGTCATCAATCACAGATTATTATAATTATACAATAGCTAAAGCACACATTAATTAATGTGGTAGAAGCTATTAATCACATGTGACAGAAAAGGTTTTAAAAAACGGAGCGTAACGATGAATAATTGTTTGTAGTTTTAATCTACAAATATAGAGACTTTATAGGTACGAGTATATTCACAAAACGTTGTCAGTAAATACTGCTCTAAAAATTAGTTTGATTTGTGTTTACCGCTACAGTGATATTGCTAAAGTTTTTCTCATTCTTACCTACCTTAAAAGAAACAGCAATAATTTGTAGAATTGTTTGGCTAAGTTGAACATGTCGGTTGAACATTCGGTTCATAATCCTTTAACAAACTTATTTCAACTGTTTATCCAGAAGGGTTTGCATTCGGAAAGTAGAGAAACAAAGCAACAAAAGTTGTGTAAGAAAATGTTGGCCATTTTATAACACTTCATAAAGTCAACGTCTTTATCACGATTGACATAATAATTTACTATTGCTGTTAGTGTAATTAATCACTACAGTATAATCCGAATCAATGCTGGAACATTTCGTGAAGTGTAAAATTATATCTAGATATGTGATTTAACTTTATCTCATGTAACTTCGATGAGGAAAAAGGATTCTTATGCAAAGTTACCTATTGAGAACTTAGAGGAACATTTCATTGATCCTATACTTGAATAGGTACGGACATTGCTAAAGCATGAATTAATAAAACAACTCGTAACCTCCCTTTAGAGAAATTGAATGAAGTCGAAAATAGATGGAACGATGAAAGGGTTGTTATGTTTTTTGGTAAGTACGGGAGTACTAAAACGCTAACCCCAAAGCGCCAAAACTAGCGGTAAATGAATAAAGCGATTAAGTGGAATCAACCTCGTTTTTGACACTAACGTAGGTAAAACCTTAAGTAATCGAAAGGGAGAAAGGGGAGCGACACCATGTACTTAACCTAAACGAAAGTGTGTCCCGAACAACAATTAAAATTTTGACTAGGTATACATAATTGGTAAAACTTGTGCGACGTGTTTCGAGGCCAACTGGGCTCATTATCAAGCAATTAAAGATTAACGATGATTATGAATCAATTATAAATGAATATCTGAAGGGAAAAAACATGAAAGTTGAAACATTACAAAAGATGAAAAAGACTTAAGTCATAATAACAACAATAATTAACTAATGTAGCAGGTCGGAGGGGTTAAGTGTTAACAATTAAAACTTGGAACATAATTACACGTTCAATTTGGCAATTTTTTTTGTCTGTTACATTAGTTAATTATTGTTGTTTGTATGACTTTACTTACACTCATAATTACTTATATGCAAAATCATGAACCCAGAGGTGTTGTACCAGTGTCAATAAATGTTGACGGGTATGCAAAGAAAGTGAACTTTAATGAAACTCTGTGCGTGCCGGATCTTGTTTTCGTTAGCAAGATAACCGACAGGGTTATACCACAGAATAAAACACAAGTGAACCAGAAGCGACACTGCTAAATCCGTGTTGCACATTTTCTTGTCGCGCAAACTAACCACTCCGCCTTCTGGGTGTAGAATTTATAGCGAGCGCATTGATACATTATACATTTCAGCGTATGTACCTAGCGGTTCCTGGTGCGTTGAACTCTTATTGCGAGAATTCTATCGGAATTAGTTTTACGGTGAACCGCCTATCAAATGCGAAAATGTATGGCAAATATTTTTCGTTTATGAGATTTTTTCATACGATTTCAAATTTCGAAAATAATGAGAAAAACTACAAACCACTCCTCTTTTTACTAGCCTTGCAACAGACAAAGAGGATTACACCACAACGGGCGTGGTTGCGCCGAGGAGACCGCCTTCTACCCGCAACACAACTTCAAAGGTGCCGACGGAGAGTGTCGCTTCTGTATCACTTGTGTTTTATTCTGTGGTTATACGGTAGTTTTTAACAAAGAGAAAGCCGAAATCATTGATAACGTAGGCAAGGTTGCGCTTGTCGTGGAACGAGCGAACGGTCCAAAGTGGTACAAACGATAGTTGTAAGGCGATCAACGAAACCGTAAATTCATTAGAGGATTGACACAAACGACTTGGACATCTAAACCTACAATCTTCGCGTGAAGCGATCAAGAAAAGGACGATGGAAGGCTTGCGCGTTGAAAATGTGAATGCGTACTTCACATGTGAGATCTGCATTGAGGGGAAGATGTCACGACTGCCATTTCCTAAAAAGTCTGAAAGAAAAACAAAGCTTGGAGATCTTGTTCATTCAGATATTTGTAGACCCGTGCGTGTAATGTCGAACGGGAAGAATTATTACATAGTTACCTTCATTGACGATTATTCCGAATGGTGTGAAGTAAAATTTATCACATACAAAAGTGAAGCTATCAATCATTTTGAGGATTATAGAGCCATGATTGAGATTCAGAAAGGAACAAAAATCAAGATATTCCAAACTGACAATGGTATCGAGTTTGTAAATAAACAGTTTGACGAGCTTCTCCGACAGCATGGGATAACATGGCGTTTGACAATGCCGTACAACCGTACAACAAAGACCGAAAGGCGAAATAGAACTCTGATGGAGACAGCGAGGTGCCTCCTGATTGAGTCAGGATTATCAGCGTCGTTCTGGGCAGAAGCTGTTAACACAGCGAATTTCATCAAGAACCGGTGCCCAACAAGCAGATTGGATGGGAAGACACCTTACGAGGCGTGGCATAGAAGATCTCCAGATGTTAGTTCCCTCATACGGTTTGGTTGTGAAGTACACATTTGAATCGAAGTAAACTTGCACCACGATCAAAGAAAGGATTTTTCGTGGGCTGTAGTGAGAATTCAAAGGGGTACAGAATTTGGATTTCAAACGAGGGAAAGGTCGAGACGTCACGCGACGTAAATTTCCTGAAGAAAATTCCGGTGCAGACCAGAGAGGGATCGGCAGATTTCCTTCCGTCGGAAAATTGTTCCAGCAAATCAGAAATAAGTGACGAATACACTGAGGTCCAACTGATCAGAACAAATTCAAATAGGTTTGACGGGCAAAGCGACAACAAAGCAGACAGTGCTAGGGAGTCTGACATCGAAAACGATGTCGAAAATAACAAAGACGAGTTTTCAGACGGATTTCCGTCTACAGACCCAACGCCTGTCGTTAAACGCGGTCCTGGCAGACCACGTAAAGTTGTAACAGGGTTACGAGGAAGACCTACAAAGAAGTACAACGTGGCCAAACATGTTGATAGCGGAGATGATGTCTACACAGCATTTCACACCGAGGTGTCAATTACTGACGCGCTATCAAGTCCAGAGTCGGAGAGTGGCTTCAGGCCATGGCGAGCGAAGTCAAATCAATACTACTAGATGGCACATGGGAACTCGTGGACAGACCAGAACGAAAAATGATCATTGGTAATAGATTCGTACTCGGAAACAAATATGGCACTGATGGAATTCTCGAGAAGCGTAAGGCCAGGATTGTGGCAAGAGGCTTCACACAACAACCAGGAAGAGATTATCAGGAAACGTATGCTCCGGTGGCACGTTTGAGCACCATACGACTAGTGGTTGCCATCGCAGTGCGTAAAATGATGCACATAAGGCAGTACGACATTACTACTGCTTATCTAAATGGCAATTTAGAAGAAGAGGTATACCTTGAAGTTCCCGAGATGATGAACGAAGTATTACATTACATAGTAAGAAATAAAGGGTCGGATTTCAGGGAAATTTCTGAAGCGAAAAGTATGTTAAGTAGTTTGAAGAACAGCGATAAAGTGTGTAGTCTGAAAAAGGCGCTGAGCATGTTGGAAGGGGAAGCGGCTCTAATCCAGGATACTTCCAACATGCATCATCTCAGTTGGACAAGTGCGGGACACCCCGTCTCGTCGTCTGTGTAACATGCGATGCGTGTACTTGTTTAGTTTACAATGCCCAGAGAGTATACCCACAAGTAACCGGTTGTTCCTTGATCGCCGTGTGTAGAAACGCGCCAAACTGCTATTTGGTGCCCTAAAGGCCTCTCACGTATGGCGACAATCTAACATAAAGCTTCACCTAGCCTTGTGCTGAATTTGAGTTGCTTTGAAGCCACTCGGGCTATCACATCGGCCTTTTGGTCCGGCATGCCCTTTAACCCATACGACCTCGAGGGTGTTGCTGTTCTTCTAGTACTTTGTAACATTGGTAAACCAACCCAGAGATAATATTTTGCAGTGATTTAGTGCCCGCAGATGCCTGTCATTGTAAATTCTGATAATTTTGTTCTGTCTCCAAAATAGTCGGCATGGGTAATATGAAAGTTCAGTCCTTTGAAGTAAATAGCATTATTTCAGATCCATCCAGATGGATATGTCAGGTTGGGATACCACTTCCTTCAAGAAAGATGTAGTTCGTGGCTATTATAAATTGAGTAATGAAGTAGTACTGTTGATCAACAACTCCTATGTTTTCAGACGTAAGGCTGCTAGCATGGTGTGGAAATCCAGTGGAGGTACGTCCAGAAGTGCCTCTATGATGACTGTGGGGGTTGTTCTGGCCCTTACAATTTTTCGACAACAGGTATCTTTTGTTTTTTAAGAAAATGTCATATTTTCGTTATTTGTGTACGGATTTCAAAAAGAAAATATAAATTAAAATTGTCTTTTAGTTATGTACAAATGTCGTTATAATATTTTGTCTCCAAAACGTGCAAAAACAAAATGGTGGTGATATAAAAGACTTATTATTACGTAATATTGCAAAAATGAGTCCATGGATTTATAAAAATGATTTCTTCATTGTTCCAATTGTAGCATTATGAGCAAATGTTTCGATTATTCTTTTATAATTTATAACTGCAAGACTTTTTGGATTATTGTACGTTCTAACATGAACATAATACAACCTTAAAATGCAAATATCCCAAAGCGATTGCGTTTTACGATATCCCTAAAGAGTGCTTACCTTTTTTGAAGGAAATGAACGGGCGACTTTACATTTAGGGGGAGATGGCGATTGTATTCATTGTTTATTTTTATTTATTGTTTAGGGTTAAGATGGTTTCCGAACTCCCTGCGTCTACACAAGAACCATAATCAAAAATGGA
Organism: Pyrocoelia pectoralis; assembly: GCA_036250285.1. NCBI lineage: Eukaryota > Metazoa > Arthropoda > Insecta > Coleoptera > Lampyridae > Pyrocoelia > Pyrocoelia pectoralis. The sequence goes on along the minus strand of CM070076.1, from coordinate 25,138,850 downwards.
TTTATAATAACCAACATTAACGCTATCTACTTTGAAACAGCTACCTACCGTTTTTCGTTAAAAAGATATGTCTGTTTAAAAATTTGACGAGTGGAATATATTTTAATAAAAGCTGTGCACATATTTTGAAACACTCTGTATAATCGTGTTCTTGTTTTAATTAATTAAGTAAAAGTTAAGCAGCGTCGTGTTGACAAGACGATTTCGAAATGCTACCTCCTGCTCCTGCTAATTCGTTGATTGTAACACGTCATTATGCAACCATGAACATGAAAGTCCACTTTTAGTTTTCGCGAATACTCTAAAAAAATTGCTTTTGTAGAATGTACGTCTTGTTTTGTAGATTAAAAAAGTGACGCGATCCCTTTTTTTTTTTAAAATGGTTACAAATTATTTGCACAGGCTTTAATGGTAATTAAAATATTGAAATTGGAAGTTATGTTGTGGTATAAAGTTAAGCCAATAACGTTCCTCTACACGATTAAATAAAAGTTTTCAGTTCCCGAGGCAATCCATTAAAGTATATTTCCTTGCATCTATTATGAAAGTTCTTTTATTAACTTTTTATCCGCTTTCTTTTGCATAAAAAAGTTTTTCCGCGTAACGCATACATTAAGTTGTGAATCCAATACACCTTTTTATTGGGTAATTTAGGTTACATTTTTAATGCATTTATTACTTAACATTCAACATCTCAAAAGCTGTTGTCAAAGTTACCAAGTAATCAATCCAAATTTGTGTTGAATCAATTTATTCTTGGGAAATAGTAAGAGTGTATTCTTTTGGTTGAAAGGGTTATAATTGGTGTTTTCTAATTTGTCTCACATTAATTGAAATTGGGTTACTATCAATCTAACAGTTTATTACGCTTAAAAAATTCCCCTTTTCACTGCAAACTGTAAGAATTTTGAGTCGGTGTAGACTATAGAGTATAGATTATGGACTAGAAGTACTTTCAGTAGCTTATAGCAAAGACTACTCTTTGCCTGTAGCCAGCCAGATATGATGTATTGTATAAATTTATTAGAACTGATATAGCTATGATGAGAATATTATGCGATTTATAATAATCGAAGATACCAAAATCTTCCATTAGATTCTTTTGAAAAATTTTCTTAATTCAATGTAGACTAAATCAGTGTTTTGTTTTAAAATTGCTTGATTCAGTGATATGATTTATACCCTCTCGGAAGTTTGTAATAATGTGAAATTTGTACATATTATATTTGTTTTAAAACTCCTGGTAGGAATTCCTTAAATAATACAAATTTCTACCAGGAGGGGTCGCCAGCAAACCAAAACATCATTCCCACCAAATATCTCTCCCTCCTAATACTCCCACCTGTCCTAAAAATACCTTTATAAAGAATTGCACCGAAATAAGAGTGACTTACCGAGAGCATTTTGACATCCTTTACAGACCTACGGCACTATACATCAATATTGGTCTCTTATTCGTTGTTACTTCTTTATCCCAGTTACATCCCAAACTTTTAAAATGTGAAGCATCAAAAATAAACGCCTAATCAAGCCGTAATTTTTGAAAAAATAAGCAGTTAAGAAAGTTCTTTTTGAAATAACTTCAGTTTTGTAAACCTGTGTGTCATGCCACTAATTGAAAAAAAATATACTAAACCTGCAAATAACCTAGGCGCTTTAGTGGGGGAATAAGCGTAGAAAATGGTACAACGTTTATGTTAAGAAACGAGATTGGAACAAAAGATAGTAGCAGGCGAGTATTTGCGTATAGTGCCGTAGGTCTGTAAAGGATGTTAAAATGCTTACCGAGAGATCCTTCAGATCTGAAATCCTAATAACCTGATATGCAATTACGTACGATCGTTATAAAACCGAGCTAATTGTATTCCGTTTTCCGTTATACCTGATATGAAATTACGTACGGTCGTCTAAAACCGAGCTAATTGTATTCCGTTTTGTTTAACCTGTTGTAGTTAGTACGGTAGTAGAACCGAGCTAATTATACATATTCCGTGCGTTCAAGCAACTTGTAAACCAGAATTATTATTTATTTTCATTATTTAATTAATTGTTAATTTATTATTGTTTATTATATAAATTTATCACCAGGTACTGTTTTATTAGACCGTAAAAGAACCGGTCTCCGATTATTTGCTACCCGAGGAGAAAAAGTTTGTAAACCCCTGGCTGTTAGGCAAAACATCATACAGCCAATAAGGGAAGTTTACATATACAAATAATTACAAGTTGCTAAGCGACAGCAACGATGATACGATAATGTTTTGAATGTATTATAACTCGAATATTTGCGATTTATACATCTCGGACATTGCTAGGCGACACGAGGCGATTACTATTACTGTAAATCGCATAATATTCTCGTTATATTTTATTAATAGCTATACCTTATTCAAGTGACCAGCCGTTGCACGTCATTATTCGTATACCAATACTATAATTATAATTTACTAAGCAACTTTAATAAAATTTGCATTAAAGCGAAAATGTCATCGTAAGTACAACAGTTGGTATTAAAAGTCATTAATCGTGTAGGGTTAGCAGCCATATTTTATCCTTGTCGCACACTTTGCAGTACGTATTTACAACTTAAAACGTAGTGCGAATATAAACTCATAAAATATCTCGATGTTGTAACGTCAAATTTTGTTTACTTTGTTAAATTCACCGGTACGCACTTAACCTAAATTTTTTTAAATTGCCTTACTGAAAACAGTACTTTTCGGGACTCTTATTTCGTTTATGTCGACATAAGTTGTATTTTATTATTACAATAGGTATACAGTATCTATTTGTTCCTAATCTAAAAATAAGTAAAAGCAATCAGTCTGACAACACGTACAGCGTACACTTGACAACGCTGATTACACGTCATGGATTTAGTAAGTTTTAATCTATGACGTGCAACGGCTGGTGACTTGAACAGGGTATAATAAAAACGAAAAACTACATATTTTGGCATATTCCGATAATAATCAACTAATTACACTATCAGAATATGTACACTATTTTCTGTACGCCACTTTATACGCTTTTTAATGAGTCGACATTATTGTGAAATACAAGGCTGCTCTTAGTATTTGTCGCGATGACAAAATCATAGTACTAATTTCATCTTTACCTTTTAGCGTTGGCAATAAGAATTAATAAATTCATATTTTCAACGGGAATCAATGAAACGTTTTCTGTATATAATATACATGTGTGGTAAACTCAGGGCTAGTCCTTGAATGCACACAAATGCTAAACGCACTAGGTAAGTGCAACTCAGTCACACTTGTGTGGTTACCTGGGCATGCGGGAATCGCAGGTAACCAGGTTGCAGACGAGCTTGCGAGAATGGCAAGCGCAAAACCATTCATAGGACCCGAACCGGCTTGTGGGATTACTTATAACACAGTCAAAAAGGAGATTCAAGCAATACTCACGAAAGAGCACTGCAGACATTGGTCGAAAATTCCAGGACAGAGTCATTCCAAGATCTTCCTGGAAACCCCAAACGGGGACCTAGCTACGTCCATCTTAAAGTTAAGCAGGACGAAGATAAAACTTGCGACAGAAATGGTCACGGGCCACTGTCGCATGAACAAACACCTGCACAACATGGGACTGACTGAAAGCCCGACATGCAGGGGTTGTGGTGAGGCAGATGAAACGCCCTATCACGTCATCTGCCAATGTGAGGCATTCATAAAGGCAAGGGAACTCCTACTTGGAAATGAAAAAATTACACAAGAGGAAGTAACGAAGATTCGCCCTACTAAAATCCTGGACTTTGTGAAAGATACAGGTATTCTTGCAGGGTAGATAACACCGGGGAGCACAATAGACCAAAAGGTCGCAGTGCGGGGACCTATTGGGACCACCCCCAGAACCAATAATAATAATAATAATATACATACAAATCGACACTCTTGGAATAATACGTTAGCTAATAATGTATACATTGTATTCAATATGTAGAAAAGGATAGTCATACAGAAGTGCGCGTTTGATTCATCGATCAATCGGGATAAGTTAAACAATTTATTGTATTTATAAAAGCGTTTCTTTAAAAATCGTCATTTAGTGGCTTCAGTAGCTAATGGTTGTTTTCCTAAGTATTCTAAAAATACTGGTTTATACAAAAGAAGAACGAATCGATATGTTTTTCACGAGTTTATTCCCAAACAATTCCTAAGAGAATTTCGCCGAATAAAGCGGTTATTAAATTAAACGCGGTTTTTTAACTTACTAACCATGAGTTGGGTGAGGGACAGTATCTCGTCGAGTGTCGGACAGGAATCAGGAATCAAAAACATTATTTTTTTATAAAGAGTATTTACAATTCATTTTGGGTTAGTTTATTAATCTATGTTTGTGGACCGCTCAGGATTCGTATCCTCTTCAGCCGTTATTAAGTGTTTTGTTAATATTTTACTTTTTTTGGGTTTACATAGTTATTTCTAATATATTTACAAAAGAATATATAGAAAAGGTATACATATACAGGGTGTTTCAAAAAGGTGTAGCGGGCTATGCATAACCGGATTCTAAACGTGAAAATAAGTCTAAAATCTTCAGTAACATTTTTATGATTTCATGAAGATTAATCAACCACTTTGTATCTTCTTGAAAATAATTATTATTTCAAAAACCCTTCAACATATTTTTATGAAATTTGGCGTATGTTTTCATTTCTCAGAAGTCGAAATTGTCGAAGTCGAAATCCTGTGTTTTGAATTTGGGTTTTCAGTGACGATGGGTTATCTTTAACATTTTTATCTCACCTCATGTCATTCGCGCCCCATTTTCACCTTTAATCAAGCTGTAATTTTCAACATTTATATTAGTAAGTATGCAGTTGTTATTCTTAGTTTTATGCTTAGTTTACACTAATTTTAGCATGATGATGACTTAGTTAAGTCGAAACATGTCGTAACTAATCTTAGAATCATTCGTATACCTATCAATCGATTAACGTCAACGTATTACAACTTTTATTTCAACTCGATGATATAACCAATTTTCATATCCTATCTTAATAAAGTTCTCATGGGGAAGGTTGTGTGAAATTTTTTCTACGATTTTCTCAGAAGTCTACAATTTCCAAAATGATTTCTTTTTTAAAATTATCAATTTTCAAAATGGCGGACATTCAAACATTTTAAAGTAAAATTAAATGAAAACTACTAAGTAAAATTAAGTATTAACAATAAAAGTACTAAAAATGTTGTTTCTTGCACAATTTAATTTTATTTAGTAGTTTTCATGGAAGACATAAGTATACCAAACTTCATAAAATTATGATGAAGGGTTTTTGAAATAATAATTACTTCCTATTATACATGTCGAGCATTTGCAAGTTATGTCACTAAAAATTTACATTACACTATAATCAGTGATTCATAAGATTACAAATAGCGGCTAGAAATGGATAGAGTGATAGATGAAAAGAGGAGAGCAAATGAAGTAGTGTGTTCGATCCTGAGATTGTCCTCTCTGCAGGATATCAATTTAGTTGTCCAGTAAAGAATTTCACGCGTTTCAAAGAATTTTGAAATGTTCTTGTAAAATATTCTCTCTTATGAAAGTGGAAAATGTTCACAGCTTATTATAACTAATTTTATCCTCATTTCTACAGGGTGACATTGAAAAAACTACAATGCATATTACCACGCGATAGAGGGCCAAGAAATAATAGAAAAAATTCCTATACACTAATGTCCGATCACCTTTTGTTGTTAAGATAGAGCATCTTGACTACGAAATTATGGCACCTGTCAAATTAATATTGTAATAATTTATTCAAGTTTCTCGTGTTCCTGATTACGTTTTTGTTTGATTATTTTGCTTCTCGTTATATCAAAGATGCCGTGACTCATTAACACGGAGATTGGAGAAGTGTATCCAACAACAAGGCCATCAATTTGAACACCTTCTTTAGAGCTAAGCACATACTAATATTTTTTTAAATTTAATTATTGTTGTTCTTATGTCATGTTATATTGCTGTTTTTAAAGCTCCTGCCGACTAAGTAGCGATTTTTTTTGTTATAAGATGTTGAAGAGCAATAAATTTTCGAATAAAAAATGTTGAAATAATTTTCAAAGCGACAAAAAAAAACAAAAACCTTTAAGATCCTATATCTTAAAAACAAAAGGCGATTGGACATTAGTGTACAATCTCGGGTAAGAGACTGCGAATAGTTGGTGGTTTGTTTGTGAGGGGTACGCCGTCACTCGTACCAATTGTAGACTATAGCCTCACACCACCGTGAGTAGATGAACAAAATCTCTTTCATTCAAATACTGATTTAATTAATAATATTTACAAGTTTATATACAATTACTTAACATGACGTATTCTATTGTTTTGTTCTAGTTCTAATTTCCTGACCTTTGATTATGTTGCATTTTATATGCTTACTATTATTGGCTATCTTGCAATTGCTAAATGCTTATTCTAGTTGACCTGTTCTACATTTTATGTGTAATACTAATTCTTATTAATTTCCTAATTCTACCTAATTTTATGGTCTATGTCCAGAGTAATCTGTTTAATCTGGTGATTAAACATTCTGCCGGCCGAGAAGTGCATGTTCAGCTGTAGGTTGAACATTCTGCGGCGCGGAGGTGGTTACCGGGACCGCGTATAGAGGTTCCATCGTGATTTCTTCTGGTGCTGTTGCATGTGGTTGCTTCTTCCGTCGTGCCAGTTTCCATACTTTATATGATCCCGGCTCGAAGGACCATGTACAATCTCGGGTAAGAGACTGCGAATAGTTGGTGGTTTGTTTGTGAGGGGTACGCCGTCACTCGTACCAATTGTAGACTATAGCCTCACACCACCGTGAGTAGATGAACAAAATCTCTTTCATTCAAATACTGATTTAATTAATAATATTTACAAGTTTATATACAATTACTTAACATGACGTATTCTATTGTTTTGTTCTAGTTCTAATTTCCTGACCTTTGATTATGTTGCATTTTATATGCTTACTATTATTGGCTATCTTGCAATTGCTAAATGCTTATTCTAGTTGACCTGTTCTACATTTTATGTGTAATACTAATTCTTATTAATTTCCTAATTCTACCTAATTTTATGGTCTATGTCCAGAGTAATCTGTTTAATCTGGTGATTAAACATTAGTGTATAGGAATTTTTTTTATTATTTCATGGCCCCCTATCGCGTGGTAATATGCATTGTAGTTTTTTCAATGTCACCCTGTATACTGAATTCTAAAAAATGTTATGTTAGGCAGTAAGCCTAATAAATATTACAAACAATCCTTTGTTTCAAGTTCAGCAAGTAAGCGGTATTAAGCGGTGGCAACGTTTTAAGTTAACGTTCATGTAAAATAGCGTTTCCCAAACTTTTTTGACTGCGGCCCGGTACGAGGTTTTCAAATTTTTGGCGACCCACCTTATGAAAAAACCCCATTTATTTACAAAACAAATTTTATTTTTTAATTAAAAATCTATTGTTTATTTTATTTCATACACAAAAATTTCAAAATAATTATATAAAAAAAAAATTATATTCATTTAAAACTAGTAATTGAAGTAAACTAGCAACGTTAGCAGCATAACGCGCGGACGGGGGCGATAAAGCTATGTAAGAGTACAAATGCACACTTTTCCACTATTCCTATTATATAATGTATAATTGATGTAAAAAAAACTAATAGGTAGGTACTTAAAAACTTTTTTTTGTGTTTTTACAATTTTTTTGCGTAACCCGGCAAAATTTTTCTACGGCCCGGTGCCGGGTCGCGACCCACACTTTGGGAAACGCTGATGTAAAGTATTAAAAACGTGAGCTAATTGGGATTGGTGTACAAAATTAAGGGATGTAATGCAGATTTATGGGAAACTATAAATTTTGAGTTGGAATTGTGCAACAATGCTTATTTTCTTTAAGAAACAATGTTACCTTCCAAAATGTGGTACTGTTGTATAGAAACTTTGAGTCTGAGGAAGGTTTTTTGTGGTAAATGTGGCGGTATCGGGTGAGTTAGGTACTTACATAAGAAATGTACAAAGACTCGCCTTCTTAAGTTACATGTGTGCAACAATTCGAAAGTTAGGTTTATATGTATACAGAATTTCGTCAACGCGACAATTTTATTTTAACCTTCGAAAATGCTTCAAAGTTTCAGCTTCCCTCTAAAACAGTTTGATAAACTATTTAGGTAAACTACGTAATCGATAAGGTAATATCTAATACAAATTTACATTTCTGTGTAAGTTATGAACCGAAAGCTTTCCCCTAATGAGATACTTGGGCTAAGACATTCTGTAAATTAAGCCTGAATTTTATGTTAAGTTTGAATAATTAAGATAACAGGAATGTGCCATCCCTTATTCATGTCATATTAGTTGAATCTAATGTTACTAAAGATATATCTTAATTGTGGGTAACAGATTATTATTTATGTAATGTTAACGTTCGCTTTTGTTTAGGCATCTTGCAATAAATCCGATTTACTCTGTATTGTCTTTATTGTTGAAAATTATTTAGTACTTGAGGTGCGGTTTTGTGTAGGTACGAATACTTTATAATTCGTTTTCTTAAAAGAGAATTTTGTAAATGGATACCAAATGCTAAATGAACCAAAATTTAAATTATTTCACGTCAAATTCACTATAGAAACTGGAAGGTAAGTTCTGAGTTTGAGTGGACTAATGAATTTATTTATGAATTGCGTCTTTATTATACTCATTTTAACCTTCACATCTGTTTCAATTTAGTCAGTATTCTAAAAGCAAGAGTAATTAGATAACGTCGTATTTTTCAAGACACTTACATTAATTTATTAGAAGTGTGGTTCAGATCACATCATCAATTATTATAATGTACCAACCTACGTTTTCTACATGTGGTTGTTTATTGCGTAACAATTAATAAATAAGTAGCACAAGGGTACAGTGTTCAAATACAAGGGTAATTAATCATCTAATGGGTCTTGATTTCTCTGTTTACGGCTAATATTTCAAATTTATAGGTACCATTTATACATTAAGTGTATGATAGGTACTTATGCTTCTGAGAACTTCTAGTTTTCGAAATTAATTGAACTAATCTAAACTTTTAACTTACGTGATGAAGGCAAACAATATTTTTAGGCCCTTACGATGAGATTAAAAATTTGAAGACACCCTTGTGAAAGACTCGTAAAAATGATGGAAGGAATAAAGAGAAAATGTTGACAATTCTATATGAAAACGGTGAAACTCTTGCATGATAATTCTCCACTTCACATTGCCAAAACCTCCGTTTAAGAGAAGATGAATTGCGATTTTTTTTATCTCTTATTATCTGAACTATTATTTAACGATCTGCAGGTATCAAGTATTCCAACAACTTAAGGAAAGATTAAAAGGTCAACGTTTTCCTGGACAAATAACGCTTGTATAGTAGGGCTTCGGAAATGTTTTTTAAGGAAAAATTCTTACTGTCGAGCGACGAACAAGAAAACAATTTAAAATCGTCACTACAAGACGAAGTGGCCTAAAAAATTAAACCGATAATGCCCAACCATAACATGAACTTGCCATTTTATGTTTCTCCGTTTCTAGTTCATAGCAACAAAACAAACTAATCAAAAAATTAGGAAATTCTGTCACGCGATGTTTACTCGAAGATTAATTATTCAAGGCTGTAAAATTCTACGATAGGGTTATAATTTCCCAAAAATAAAAGTTGATCAGTGCTCATTTTGGATGTAAAAATGCTATGCCCAAAGCGATGTATGATCCTGGTGGAAAAGCCTCATCACGTCAAGTTCAAGCCCACTTTGGAGGCTGGAGGAGTTCGGGCAATATCATTCCTTGAAGTATTTGGAAGGTGGTTGCAACCTCCCGCCATTATGGGAGGTTGTCTTTCAAGGCTCCGTAGGATTGCTACTTATTTGGGTTCGGGGGGTATTCGATGACCTGGTAAAGTAGTTAAGTGACTCCTGGAAAATTCCTAGAGAAGACTAAGCCACTGTGAAATATCAATCCCAAGGGAGACGAACAGTTTTTATCATTGGGGAAGAAGACCAGACCGAAACGAAAATGCTGTCGAACCAGAAGTGGCGACAAGAATAAGTTCCACGGCTGCTACGGGATCAACTGGTTGAGGTGGAAGGAGGATTACAGCTGAAGTTGCCATGGCAACATGTTTTTCTTCGACCTCTGCAAACCACCTTTCTACAGCTTAATCAGTTCAGAAATTTTTTTCCCACGTAAGTTTTGTTTTAATTTGAGGAACAGCCTGAAATCACTGCAGACGTCCCAATAGTTGCCACAATGTCTTCATGAGTGTGAGTTGGAGTTATGCGCTTTTTCTGGATGTATTTTATTACTGATCTTTGTTCTACATCTACAGGATCCATTTTTATGAACGATCACGCCACACAGTTCAAGAATTACCCACAGCATAACGCTTTGAGAAACACAGTTAATATGTTGTAGATATCTACAAATATTAGTTAACTGGGTGTCATAATCATTAACAAGTTATGAATAGTTAGTGGCGCATAGGTCGTAAGCTTATATGAGAAACTGCCATTACTTTAACGTTTTATATCATTTGGCGAAGTCCCGCAGTTATAAATTGGACCACCCTGTATAATTATCTCTATATTAAAGGCCCATCTTGTAAAGGTTGTATGTACTTAAAAGGAATATTCTGCGAAACACTCTGCGAATTCAAAGAACAAATACGTGGGTGAAAGCTTAAAATTTGAATAACCTTATGTTACTTTCGTTAATACGTAATTTAGCGATTTCAATACTTTCATTGCTATCTTTGGATCAACTTTTCCCACTTCACACTCTATTTCAATGCCAACCTTGGTATTACACTCATAAATTACATTTAATATCGCACGAGGAAGAATATCACTGAGTGTTGGAAGCTTTTAAGCGCGCTTGTTCCCATTTTCCGTACCAAATTATGTTAAATCGTCCCAAAGCAGTTATATATGTTCTAAGGGGAATTTTTCACTTTGAAAAGACAGGTTTCCATTTTGGCATACAAGTAGGAAACTTAACCACGAAATATATTACACTGTAGTTTATACGAGTGCCAGAAAATGCGAGCGCATTTATTATGTCATCCAAAGAATCGATACGTATTACATTGGCAAGTGTTCGAAATAAATAATTGTAGACTTTCATTCAAAGGTTCTACAGTAGATAACATCTAAAAAAAAATAGATTTGAGTGAGCCAATTTTAGAAAATGAATGAATCTAATATAGCTTAGATCTCTTGTGATTAACGTGATTTACCATGTGCTTGTAGTATAAGGAACTCCCACAAATGGTTAAAACAATTGAATTATAGTTTTATGGTTACAATGTACGTGTGTAACTTTCTTTAATTTCTTGAATTGGCCTTATACAATCGTTATGTTAATATTAAGTAAAATAAAATTCACGACACCTCCCCCTTTATGATTTTATTATATGAATAATTTCGTTGATAGTGCACTATGTAAATATAGTGTCGTATTTTAGACAGATACAGTTGGGAGCCATCACAAATCGTAATCGTTAGTGCAAGAACACTGGAATAATGGGAAATATGCTTTGGAATTGTTTAAATGACATTAAATCGACAATTATCACAAAGCAGCAATGATTTCAGGGAGTAAATAACTTTTTGTGTGTGTCACACCATCATAACCCATTAATTAATTAATTAATTAATTCGTCAAGGGAGAAACAGGTTCAACAAAATCGAGAAAAATTATTTTCTATTGTTGAAATGTGAAGGAATTACTCGGGGACAAATTGTCACTAATGCAGCAAAGATGTTCTACATTTTAGTAGACATTGCTGGGTTGCTGGGCATGAACAGCTATTTCTCTTTGCACGGCATGGAAATTCAAAATTTTCAAACCCATTCTCGCTACGTTAGAAGATTTAAGTGATGACATAGATACTTCGTCCTTTGTAAAGAGCTTTGCTTAATGTAGGTACATCTTGTTCTTAGCCAAACTATTTTTTTCTACACTCTTGAGTTTGTATAAAGTGTAGCAGTCATCTCTGTGATTTGAAATCCCCCAAAATAGCGCTGACCTTTTTCAAAATCTTCAGAATAATATTGGACGTGAATTCTCCATCACACGTACGTAAGTCTGCCAAATCTCTACTAAACGATGTTCCTACCTCTCGAGCTGATTAAATCCCTTGTATTCCACCACTCTCTCAGGGTATCCCATTATTGAATGGCATATTGTATGCTACGATTGTAACTATCGTCACCTAAAAAAATCTAATTTTCCATTCAACGAAGTAAAAATCTATAGGTACCCAACTGTATTTAGATGTGATTGAAAATTTAATTTATAAACAATTTTAAATAAACTGTAATTACAAAGAATAACAAAGTTTCATCCAGATAAAGTTTTCCTAAACACTGAATATGCCTTTTGATTTGAGTATGTGGTCAAAGATCCCAAAAAAGCTTTATTGTGCTAGATGAAATATTTCCGCATACAAAGACAAAGTAATGCATTCGGTGTACAGTCCTTAGAATCAGCATTCAAAAAACTATAATCACGTACACCGCCCTTCCGCTCACATGGGTAGACCTTTTTAGGGCTCCGCTCTGAGCGTCTCCAAGGGCTCTGTCCAGGGCCGGATTTAGGGAGGGGTGCAACCCCCTGTTAGAGGGGCCCCCTCGCAGGCTGCAAGTGACTTAACTCCTTGTAACTACTGGGTCTACTACGCCGGCCGTCTCAACAGGCAGTATTTCTCCATGATTAGAAATAAATATAGCTATGCATCTGCATTCGAAATGCTGCTTCTAACATTCCAAATAAGAATTACTTTTTTTCCGAAAAAGAACATTCTTTTTACAGTTTTCGTTTATATAAACTAAATCGGAACACTATCCATTAAATTTTAATTAAGATTGTTACAGTGCTTTCATTTAAACGTGTTACTTCTGCATAATTACTCCTCAAAATCTCCCTAGAGATTGTTAAGGTTAATTGTGATACCTACTGCCATTACCATTATAATCCTAGAATACTAGAAAACGAATTACGAAGACTATTTAGTAAAAGGTGTCTTTAGGTTACAAATAGCAGCATTTAAATGAAAACTTAAGCATATTCACCTACTTTATTTTTCAATTTTGATTGTAATTTCAAAGACAACTACAATAGGTATAATCCTTTTGTATCTATAGCAAATGAGATAAAATGTGGTAGTGGTACAACAAAAATAATTTATCTACAAAAATAACTGCTCTACTTAGACGTGGCTGTGCTTCAGCTTCAGTTATTATGTGGTATTAAATCATTATGGTTAATATGCAAGATCAAAGGATTACAAATGACAGTGAAGTTAGAAAGGGCTTTGAACTATAGGAATTCTATCATTAGCGATTAATTTTCACTTTATGATACTCACATCTCTGCAACCCTCTTTTGCTAAATATACACTTTGGGATTACGTTAAACATGCTATCACAATAACTAATAATATAATTTACTTTGCATTGTATTTCATTCTACGATACACCGCCGTTCTTGGATGGTCTTTCATCTCCAAAAGCCAAATTAAGTCGATCGATGTATTATTTGGCGTTCTGCCACATTTGAAATACATATTACAAATTATGAATTTATGACACGCCAGTTACACAAAAAGAACAGGTGGAAAGGTTTCTTTTAGTTTTCAGTTCAACGCCTTTAAGAGGATCGAAAATAGGCTCGCACTATAAATTACATTTTTCAAGAAAGGCTTTAATGATCCGATTCTACTAGAATTAAATTATTTTTTCCTTATAAACTAAACCATCACATATTAATCAACAATTTTTCAAGGGTATTGCCTCTTTCCGTGCAATGCGTATGATGGCCCCGAGTGAGAATTCACATCTGAGATCTGATACTTACTCCGTGCGGAGCGACCCTTAATAGTGGATGATTCTGATTATATTATTATATTATTATTATTATTATTATATATTATTAATATTATATATTTACTTACCCTTACCCAAAACTAATCTCTTAAAAAGGTCCCCAGTATATGTAATGCGCAATAACTGTATAATTTATATACGGAAGGATACGATATTGTGTCTTATACTAAGCATACGTTTATTACACTAGCTTTAAATAGAATATAGAATGAAATTTGTTAATGCCCCCCCAGTTTTCTGCTACTCGTGGAGATTATATTCTTCTAGTAGGCCTGGAGTCTGCATAGACGCCCCCTAGTGGCCACCAAGTAGACAGAAAGCACGAAACATGGATGATAAACCAAAAACTAGTACTACAGAAAGGGTTCCAAGATACCCGTCATTTTAGTTTCCGTTTGTCGGGCGTCAACAACCACAAAAAGCCAAGCGCGAACTCCAACTTCAACTGCAGCTTAACCTCGACCTAGAAATATACACTTGTAAATCAAATTTCGAAAGGACCAAAAACAACAGGGTGAGGACAAGAAGAGACAGATGTTGAACGATTCAACTTCAACTCAACTTCCGAAAAGAAAAGGTCTGTTACAGCCCCAATTGACAGCTTTAAGTAACTTGAGCTACAAAGACGCTGCTTTAGTAATTTTTAGTAATCATTCTAAAGATCCAGTGAAAACAATTCCCTTGGGCGGTTGAAGAAAGCGGTTGGCAGCCGCCGCCATTATGAGAGGCTACACACGCGAAAAGGCTATCTTTCGAGACTACTTAAAATTTCCATTTGGGTTCTGGTGGAAATCGAACACCTGGTTGTAGCTTAGCGGCACCTGGACGAATAGAATCCCCATGCAAGTGTAGGCAGCTGGTATCTGATGCAGTCAAGAGAGAGTGATCTTTTCGGCATTTGGGAAGAAAATTGGCCTAACCTAAAAGCCAGAAGGTGAAGATACGGTCGCAAAAATAACTTCGGCATATGCTACATATGCAATTACCTGAGGTGAAAGAAGCAATGCCCAGGCCGTCACGCCGGACTATGGACACTGCCTGCTTCAGTTCGATTACGAACTGGAATAAGTTAGCACATTTCCAGGCGATGTTGGAATCTGATGCCTTTGGGCACATTAAATCGACCCTTTTGTCACATTTGTGTAGTCTCAACGTTACAACAATACAGTTCAGTAATAAACATATAGGGTAAACCTGAATTGGTTGTCACCTCAATATATTTCCCATGAAATTTTGTCAACCTATTTCTTGGCAACGATCAGACAGAACTGACAGAACATTGTAAAAGAAACAATAAATCTCACTTAAATCCTAATCCCAAAGTAACCAAGAAACTAAAAGAGCACTACCTGGAGAATTGTTGAAAAATTTAAGACAACATAAAAAGGATATTATGATGCATGGGAGCCGAGCTATGAAAGACGAAACTCTAACATGTGCATTTAACACTGAAGGGATGCAAAGTTTTTTGGGGTTGTATTTAAATTGATTATTTAAGTGGAATTTACCACTTATTATTATAATATATACAGGGTGTCTCACGGTGACCGTCGGTTAGAAGTATATCAAGAACTGTAAAAGCTAGAAATTTGAAATTTTGCACATGCGACATGGAGTGTTTAATCTATTAAATAAAAATATTTTCCAAATGGCAGAACTTCCGGAAATACCGGAAGTGAGCGTCAACTTCTTTATTTTAAATACAAACCAGGCAATTTTTTTTCACATTCTGATGTGTCATAAAATGATTAGTAAGTATGCTTAAAATAATCGGCGTATGAATTTTGATTGTTGAGAAAAAAAATTTTTTTCAATGAAAAATGTCAAAATCTTGTTTAGGAAATAAAATTGAAAGTCGAAAGTGGTAAAAGTTAGAGAAATGGGATTTTAGGTTCTCAATGTCAAAAGATTGAGACACAATTGTCTGTCGTGGATTATAAAAAATTGCCCGCGGTTACGTATCTATTTGACGTTATTTCCAGACTTAAGAAAAACTTTAAAAAGTCTCTTTTTTTAAATGGAATGCCTATTTAATTATCAGCCTATTCGATGCAAAAATAAATTTCCTTTAAATTGATATACCATGTTCCTATACCTAAAATCAATGATTACAGAGTTATTTACATTTTTCTAATTAAATTTATAATTACATACATACTTTACAAAACATGGTTGGCTTTGAAAGTTTTCAAAAACTTTTTATTCAATTGTTTCTTATGATGACAGTTGTCAGTTAGCTATCAGTTTGAAAGTTTACGCTACATTTACGTTTGTTATCAGTGTTATCTGTTTGAATTTTGATTTTTGCGCTTAATATTTATTTTTAATTGGGAAATATGGAATACACAAACGCTGATATTCTAAATTTGTTTTACATTCATGGCGAGTCTGCTCGTATTACTTTTCGAACCTGCAGAACCTTTAACTATTGAATAAACAATCACTCAACACTTTAACGAAAGGTATCCGCATTTACCTACAATGACAGAACGAAAAATCAGGATGATTGAAAAGAATTTTCTAAATTTGGGCGAAGTAAATGCACCACGAAATTTGGCAAAGCCAATTGTCCCCAATGACGCTGCAGAAACCAATGTATTGGGATATTTTAATGTTTTCCCTGAACGTTCTGTTCGTTCGGCGTAAAGAGACCTTGGATAGTCAAGAAGTTGCATAGATAGAATTTTAAATAATCATAAAAGCATAAGAAACATTTGAATAAAAATTTTTTGAAAATTTTCAAAGCCAACCATGTTTTGTAAAGTATGTAATTATAAGTTTAATTAGAAAAATGTAAATAACTCTGTAATCATTGATTTTAGGTATAGGAACATGGTATATCAATTTAAAGGAAATTTATTTCTGCATCGAATGGGCCGATAATTAAATAGGCATTCCATTTAAAAAAAGAGACTTTTTAAAGTTTTTCGTAAGTCTGGAAATAATGTCAAATAGATACTTAACCGCGGGCAATTTTTTATTATCCAATACAGACAATTGTGTCTCAATCTTTTGACATTGAGAACCTAAAATCCCATTTCCCTAACTTTTACCACTTTCGACTTTCAATTTTATTTCCTAAACAAGATTTTGACATTTTTCAGTGAAAAAAATTTTTTTCCTCCACAATCAAAATTGATACGCCGATTATATTAAGCATACTTACTAAACATTTTATGACACATCAGAATGTGAAAAAAAATTGCCTGGTTTGTATTTAAGACAAAGAAGTTGATGCTTACTTCCGGTATTTCCGGAAGTGCTGCCATTTGGAAAATATTTTTATTTAATAGATTAAACACTCCATGTCGCATGTGCAAAATTTCAAATTTCTAGCTTTTACAGTTCTTGATATACTTCTAACCGACGGTCACCATGAGACACCCTGTATAACTTATGGAGTTCCACACGGTTTAAATAAAATTAAATTATGTACCTATAAAGGTATTGTCGCAAGTAGCGCAACGTATAAGAAGACAGGACTTGTGTTGCCACTAATATTAATTTATTAAGCACTCTCAAAATAACTCAGTAGGTACACGTTAACAGTTTACTAATAAACTTCGAGAATTAATTAGTTAATATGTCATGTCTTACCTATATATTATAAATTGCATTATGAATTATTATTATTTATATTCGTATAATAAATTAGTCAATATTAGCATTTTAGCTAAATATTTACCTATGATATATCCGCGCTGTACCTGCCTATCCTTTACTTTATATTTTATAACAAGGTCAAATACTGTTTATTAATGTGTACAGAAGTATTACTAAAAATAGTTCGTATTTCTGTGTGTTTACTATTATAAGAATAAAATATGATGCATAGATATACGTCTAATTCTATCACTATATGTAAACATATACAATGTCAGTCAGTTTATTACTTTTTTTTTCAACGAACTTCGTTCGTTACTGGAATCAATATTCCGTCCGTGCGTTGCAAGAGATGCGTATTGTCTACAACCAAGTTAAAAGATATGGATCTTATGTGAAATTTTATGCTGATTCAAGATCCGGTCCCAATTTTTCGATATCTCAAATTCTTTTCGAAATATTAAACTTTAAAGTCGAAATTTCGAAATTATGAAATTTTGTCTTTTTGATAAGGCCAGATTTTTTTTATACTTTCGTTACTGCTGTATTAGAAGTTCGTTTTGTAATCCAGGGATTTCAACTAGTTTGAATCTGTATAGTATTACCTAATATCCGTGTACAAGCTTCCTTAATGAGCGTTTTGTTACGTGACAGTAAAGTTTTATCCCCTAAATATCTCTATGTATGGAAAACTTAATTTACTGAGACTCGACTATAGTATATTACAATACAAGTGATAAAAGTGACTTATTTTTCAACGAGCCAGTGGCGTATTTAAGGTCCAGGGCCTTGTCGTGCAAAAGTAGGGAGGGCCCGCGGAGGGCCACATTATATAGGTGGTAAAAAAAGGTCTAGTTATTATATTATGGAAAAAACACAAAATGCAATGCCTCTTACATATTACGTATAATTTATTATCATTAATTTTATTTTTTGGGGGGCCTGAGGGCCTCGTTTTGCGAGGGCCTAGTCGTGCGCCGCACGACTCGCACGCCCGTTAAATACGCCACTGCAACGAGCAATACATTATATACTCACGAGCGACAGTGAGTGAGGACAGTATTGCGATTTGAAATGCAAACGCCTATTTTCCTCACTACATTGAGTGATGAAAGTGTCATTTTCATAAGCGATGTTGGAAATAGCAATTTATTTATGATATGAGTGTTAAAAATACTGTTTTATTTTGTGAGTGAAAAAGTTTTACGAACAAAATAAAAATTACTTTTAACACAAATATTAGGTATACAAAGTTTTTTGTATTGTAATACATATTTCTATAAACTGACATTTTGACGTCTCTTGTCAGTTAATTATTTTTTGACGTTTCAACAATTACCGCATTTGCTGTGAAGTGGGCGTGTTAGGTGACGCCGTATTACCTTAGTTACCAAGAAACAATATTGGTTGCAGCTCTATTATTGGCTAGTGTTAATAGTTATTTATAGTAAGAGTGAAGAAGGTAAAACCACAGAATACGTATTATCCGTATTCTGTGGTAAAACTATGGTAAAACTTTCGTTCACGCGAATTGCGTGTTCGTCCACGAAGCGCAGCGAGCCCTTACTTGTGTACTCGCAAATTGTAGGACTAGGAGCTTTGCCGTATATGATCCTTACGGAGAGTATCACTTCAAGATAAACGTATGGTTTGTTTTAAGTTCATCAGGTGAACTTTAACATGTTAAACTGCGTGTTCGTACACAGTTTAAAACTCTTAAACAAGACGAATACGTACCTACACTAAATCGCAAATGTATGTCAGTTACCTATCTGAAAGAATGAATACGGTAGTAAAATTTGGTCATCCTAAATTCGATGTGTTTGAATGTTGATCGTTCACGATAAGTAAGAGCAATAAGATTTGTTGAATTGACATATAAAAAAACCCTTGACGGTGCTTTATAAATTTCTCGAAGCACTGTAGAGAGGTGTTACAGAATTTTCTACCCGTCGAGTATCTCAGATCGGAGAAGAGGAAGTAACCTTATTTTCGTGTATTGTCAATAATATAACCGTTTATTGAATAATTTACCAAATAACGTTATATAGATGGTATTACGAGGATGAATCAAATATAAACGGTAATTTTGCTATTGTTGTGAGCACGCAGTTCTGTGCGTCATGTAATAGTGAGCGATTGTTGTTTGGTTTATTAAGAGTGGGAGCATCAGCTGTGTTAGGCGTTAAATCCTGGGAAATTTTTATCGTTTGTAGACATAGTTTAGGGACACTATACACTGTCTCAGAATCGAGTGAATACATGGGCCAGAGAATTTAAGGGTGGACGAGAACGTGTCGGCGCCCACAGTCAAGTCTGACAGATGCCAAGAAATCTCATCAAAAATTGGTATCAGCTACGGGAGTGTTCATTCCGTTATCACTGATCATCTTGGCTTCAGAAAAATTAGTGCTCGACTGGAAATCAAAAACAGGTCAGGTCAGAGATCACTGAGACTTCTGAATCGATTTCGACAAGGGGAGAATTTTTTGAGGCGTATCGTTACATGTGATGAGACCCAGCCAATATTCGTCTCTCAGCCGGAAAAGTTCTTGCAACGATTTTTTTGGACTTTACTCATTGACTTTCTTCACGATCAACGAATAGTGAATATGAAATATAATAGTGAATGAATTACTATTGCCAGTTATTACAGTCGGCAAAAACCACCTACCCAAACAAAAGACGAGGTGTACCTATTAGAGATGTCTTCCTTCTCCATCACAATACCAGTCGGCACACCGCAGTGTTGACAAGGACTGGAACAAATAAATGGGCGTCGAGGAGCGCGTGCATAAATGATTGACAACTCGCCCACACACTTTTTATGAACAAGGAATATTCATTATTCAAGCTTCCAAATCGGTGGCAGAAATGTGTAGATAACGCAGGAGGCTACATTGAGAAATGTTGTGTATAATTTTATTCAACAAATATATTTTAAATAAAATTACTGTTTATATTTGGGTCACCCTCGTATATTTGGCGGTGGCCATTTTACGTTCAAATTTCCCGGCTCCGGATGGCTTATGGTCTCTACTGCTGTTTGTACTGTTGCTAGATGTTAATGGTGGGTCCTCGTGCTACAATATTACATTATTAATTATATGAATAATAATTAATAGATTGTTATATTTGACCTAGTTGGTATGGTTGCGAAAAATTCCACTCTTCTGTTGGTTAGCTGGTATGCAACCAAATTTTAATTTTATTCGATACAAATTGAGAATTGTTCCAGTTAGTCTCTAATCTCTTGCGATGCTTATTTATTCTATTAACAGTTTTGGAACGGTCCTAGCTTTTTGGTTTGAATGCTTTGAACAAAATCGGATTAATTGAAGTTTGAAAGGAATGGGTGCTTATAAAGAAGATTACGTGAATACAGGAGCAAGTCTATAAGTGTGAACAGTAATCCGGGGTTATAACGAGGCAATTAAGGGTCGGAATGGGATTATGCAATTATAGGGTGATTTGGGGGTTAGCTTAGATATACATTTTATTGCAGGGTTGCGGTTCTAGGATCGGAAATTGATTGTCTGCGTAGAAATGGAATGGATATTTCAATAATTAATTGCAATGCTTACTATACGTAATGGAAACATTGAAAATCGTCATTTTCTTCAAAATTTAAATATTTTCCATACTATTCGCCATATCAAAACTTTAGCTAGGTAGTACTTAAATGTTTGTTATTCAGCATAATTTTCCAGATATCACATAAAGATGTATTTTCTAAATGGAGACCATCATAATTATTTAATTTTAATAATTGTTCGTTTTTTCCTCCTCTTCAACGATATAAGGTTTGGTATTTATCTTTATTAGTTTACGAGAAAAATAGAAGAAACGCGTAAAATTGGTTGTAAAATAGAAGGTTGCAATTGTCAATTAAATTTCAAAAACAGTACGATAAAATAAGGCCTCCACATTGTTTCATTTAACCGACTTCGTACCTTTACCGTTTCTAAGCACCGAATCTGGAACACAGTGTATAGGTACCGATAATAACAAAAATTTTAGACCATACAGGGTCGAACTAAAAATTTTATATTGCGAAGTTTGACATGTTAAAATGGATGAACAATAGCAATAATACCTGACCAAATACTCACAGGTTATTTATTTAAGCTAACCTTGTACATGGACATGAAATCGAAATTGTCCACAATTAAAACAAGTGTATTGCCTTTAGTTACTGGAAACTAATAGTTTGTAAATAATGTGCTCTGTTATTTTCTGGCTAACTAAATAACTTTGGCATTCTGCTATAATCCGTTGTGTCGATCGACCTTACGTGTATTAAAAAGGACTCTAAAGTGCACTACCTTGTTCAATCCTATAATTACGATTTTGAAATGAAGGATACGCTATAAATTTGGAACTTCCAAAAAAATCCTTTTTACCTTTTTATAAGCTTAAAAAGGCATATTGCGTAGAGAATTATTAAAGAAGCAGAAGGTTTCGATTTTTCGTTGAATACTACAAACAACCATATCTTTTCATCTAAACTCTAAAGTAATAAAATGAAACAAAACCAGTTTGATAAAAACTTCTCCCTTTTATAACCCTTTGTTTATATTCCTTAGATCACGCTCCAGAGCAATTTCATTTAGTACATATATATCCAGTTTTGCGGTTCTTTTTGTGGCCTTTTTTTTACAAATTAGCTCTTGCTAGACTAAAAGCAGAATGCCTACATTTTACATCACCATAAAGTTAAACAATTGTAAGCCGTTCTGGGACTTCATAATTTTATTTCTTATTTGAACAAAGCGCGAATTCGATTAATTTCAAATGGAATATAACAACCTATTACAAAGGCTGTTTGTTTCTAATCAATTAAATCGCAAAGTAAATACCTTTCATTTCTCTAGAATTTCATATCAAAGGGACATGTTCAAGCTTTACTCATAAAAAGAAGAAGCTTTATAAAAAGGATAATAAAAAATTTCCAATACAAATAAAAAACAGATGGATATAAGGATCAATTTATGTCATTATGTTTCCCCACATTACGGTCATTTTCATTTTACACATCTATCTTTCTAAGCTCCTACCTATACGTTCTTTTATATCTACAGCCACAGCATCAGTTACATACATTTTAGTGTTTCTGGTGTTTAGCATTTGATTACTTACCCTTCAATTTCATTAACTACTGTAGTGAGGTTATCTTTACTTTTGTATGGAAGAGAATTACAATGTTTATCGTGTAACACCAAGTGTATAAGTGTTGAATTCAAATTTGGTAATTAATTCTTTTTTAATTTAAAGCTAAAGCTGTTTTTTAATACGTTAATCGTATAAATCGAATAAAACAGTGTAAAGTAATTGATTTTAATTATATTAATTCATCATTTTTAGTAAAAAAGTTACCTACTCATAACCGAGTTGTTATGATATGTGTATATTCTATGGTTTAGTACTTAGTTGTGATCACAGACCACTAAAAATAAAGACGAATGAAAAGATATTATACGATAAAATGGGAGGGAATAGAGATAGTAGCGCTCCACGAGCATCTGGTTGAACTATAGTTCAACGACGCAGTCGCAAGTACAATTATTTAATGTTGACATATGATTGACATTTAATTATTACATGTGTTATTGAATCCTTGTTATATACTAAGCAAGTTTTGATTATTTTTATATATTATGTACCTACATGTGTATTTTTGTCACAAGGGCTAAAGGTAACATCGAAAAGTGTAATTTGTTCATTTTAAGTAATAAAATTTTAGGTTAACATTTCTGGAAGAAAAATCAAATAACAAATTTCGTCGTTTGGTTGTACTCACATGAAAATGGTAAGATATTTTAAGAGAAATGTAATGCCTGTGAACCACCTTTCTCTTATATACTTTTATTCATGTTACCACCTTTTGTCGTAAGAAATGTTAATAATTGTTTTCAGATTATAAACGAATCAACAAGTTCTATCAAAGATGGTGATTCTACCAAGCCCATGTGCTTGCTTAGTTTACGTTACCCAGAAAGTATACCCACAAGTAGCCGTAGGTTCTTTCTTGATGGCCTTATGCAAAAACGTGCCAGGCTGCGAGATGATCCTCTGAAAGCCTCTCTCGCATGTCGACAGTCTAACATCAAGTTCCAGCTAGCCTGTATTTAATAGTATTGTTTAACAATAAAAAAGTGATGTTTTATTAATCGTTTTGTTTATACATACCAATATAAGATAAAAAATTTTCTAAGAAACATCCCCCCTATTTAAAATTTTGCCGCCACATTATACAGGGTGATTCACGACTATTCCCTCGGTCTCTTGTGCCTAAAGGGTACAAGATATCAGCTTCATTTTTCGGTGACATATGTAAATTGATAACGACTATTTCTTAAAATTATTTTCAATTATACAGGATGCTTCACAAAATTGTAATATATCAAAGTTAGGTTTTTTTAAATGCAACCCCCTGTATTTTATTACATTTTTGGATTATACGTTAAAAACTAAGGTAACTTTATTAAACGTTCCCTATACCTATTGCTTACCAATTTTGAGAAAATTGTGATTTTAAGAAAAATATTCAATTTAAACAACCCCTAATAGCACGGAAACCACTTACTTTTAGTAACGCAAATTTATATCGATTTATCTTGACCTTTAAGGCTTTTATTTGCACTACGTAGGATTTCGATTCTTTGTACAGGGTGTTTAGAAAAAGGATTCATATTTTATATTTTTCAAACATCAAAAACTCACTTAACTTAAATGGAACACCCTGTATGTTTTTATTCTGTGTTGAATAACTTTTCATTTTCTATCAAAAACTATGAGTAATAGATATGTCTAAAATCAACGATTAAAAAGTTATTAAGATTTTTCTCTAAAATTTGTATGGAAATGGTTTTTGTTTGCATTCTAGTAGGCCATGATTTTTTTTATTGTAGTTGATAATTAGATATGTGATCAAAACTTAATTAAAAATGAAATTGAAGCAATGGAAAAAATACTGTAGTAAATGCCATTTTTTCCTATGCATAACCGCACTCGTTTTCAAGAGATCTTCTAACGTTATGGTGTTATAGTAGCAAACGCATCCTTTATTCTAATCTTCATGTCATCAGCAGTGGTAGGTGGAGTGTTGTAAACTAAATTTTTAATGATAATAATAATAATAATAATATCTAAACAAACTTCATCAAGAAGACTCCAAAAGTGTTGTTCTAAAATCCGTAAAAATTTTACTCCGTTCAAGTTTCCATCAAAAAATCAAAATTCTCCCAAATACATTGAGGCTCCACCGGTTTTGGCGATCAACAGTGCGATACAGGTGACGATTTAGTAATGAAAGTTATGTCGGTTTACCAAGCTGTTATGTTGTGGAAAGTGGATGGATTCGTCGATAAATAAAACATATTTAAAGAATTCATCTTCTTCTCCAACTCCATAAACAAAAATTCAACCTTCGTTGAAAGCCTTGTCCATATAAATTGTGGTGAAGTTGAATGTAATAAGAATGGTGTTTATGTTTTTTTCAAAAATATTTAGATAGACAATTCCTCAATAAATGGATTGGAAGGAGGGGTCCACAACACTCCACCTACCCCCGCTGATGACATAAAGATTACAATAAAGGATGTGTTTGCTACTATAACACGAGATATCCTGCGAAACGTTAGATCTTTTGAAAATCGAGTGCGGTTGTGCATAGAAGAAAATGGTCATCATATTGAGCATTTACTATACCATTTTTTCCATAAATGATTACTTCTTGTTATTAATTTCATTTTTAATTAAGTTATGATCCCATATCTAATTATCAAGTACAATTAAAAAATCATTGCCTACTAGAATTCAAACAAAACCATTTCCATACAAATTTTAGAGAAAAATCTTAATAACTTTTTAATCGTTGATTTTAGACATACGATTACTTATAGTTTTTGATAGAAAATGAAAAGTTATTCAACACAGAATAAAAACATACAGGGTGTTCCATTTAAGTTAAGTGAGTTTTTGATGTTTGAAAAATATAAAATATGAATCCTTTTTCTAAACACCCTGTACAAAAAATCGAAATCCTACGTAGTGCAAATAAAAGCCTTAAAGGCCAAGATAAATCGATATAAACTTGCGTTACTAAAAGTAAGTGGTTTCCGTGCTATTAGGGGTTGTTTAAATTGAATATTTTTCTTAAAATCACAATTTTTTCAAAATTGGTAAGCAATAGGTATAGGGAACGTTTAATAAAGTTACCTTAGTTTTTAATGTATAATCCAAAAATGTAATAAAATACAGGGGGTTTCATTTAAAAAAACCTAACTTTGATATATTACAATTTTGTGAAGCATCCTGTATAATTGAAAATAATTTTAAAAAACAGTCGTTATCAATTTACATATGTCACCAAAAAATGAAGCTGATATCTTGTATCCTTTAGGCACAAGAGACCGAGGGAATAGTCGTGAATCACCCTGTATAGTTCATCCAGCTGCTAAGGGTGCGCTGTAGTCGCCGTGTTTCTCATTAATTATTAACATTCATTGGTCTTCCTTTGGTTAGTGGTCTGTGGTTGTGATCGATATTATCGACCCTACCTGATTGTGCAACAGGTGGCGCAACACTTCGCTTTTACACTTAAATTCTTGATTTTCTAATTGGTTGAGATATTTAGCCTTGTAAATAGTCTCGAACCTCGTTTCCGGCGTCTCTACTCATCTCTCTTCGTTAAACATCATTCACTCTCTACTATCTCTTTCTATTTCTTAAGCCTCTTCGGTTTCCGTTCTGATGTAGAAGAAGACTTGCTTCCTACCTCTCAAGCTCTACGAACGCATCATTTCTGTAGTGAGAAATGTTCACAATTTTCTTAATTTAACGTTATATAAAACGGTTATAAGTGAAATTTCTTCAATTATTGGTTGTGTAGAAAACACCTGCTCATCTCTATCGCTTCCAAAGGTATGTAATTACGGTTTTTAATACATTTATTGCGTGTCGTATCTGAGAATCGTTAACAAGTGCTACTTGGCGTCAGTGATTGAAACTCATTGGGTACGTACTTATTCGTTTACTATATTCAAAATTACTTTCTTTCCTTCAACTTATCGTCTCTAATTTGTCATAATTGTCCTAGCGTTCAACGTACCGTTTACCGTTCAACGTATAGTCTACCGTTTCCTATCAACTGTAATATCTGAAACCACCATTTTGGCGTTAGCGTCCATTACTGCATTGACGACTCGCCGCCATATTCTAAACTTCATCGAAGACTTCAAACTGCATTTACCTGTTCTGCTTCCAGTTCCATATAAGTTACTCTACCTTTTCTTTTCCTTTAAACTGATTAACTTTATATAAATTTAATTTGTGGATACTTTGCCTTATCGAAATTACTTATTTTAGTAAATTGTTCTACATTTAACATCAATTTTGATGACGTCATTTCTTTTGTAAATACTTCATTCTAACTAGATTTGCTCCTCATTTAATACTTTTGTTACTTAAAGTTAACTATTATTTTTTTTGCTTTAATTCACTTGTACATTAAACTGTATTAGCTACTCCCTTTTACCTTAACTTTTAGTTGCTGATAAATTCAAAATCTTTTGGTAATATATGCTCAGTATCCGATCCTTCAAATGAATCGTAAGTAATTAAGTATTGTCATTGTTTGGGACCGAACCATTATTTCTGGTCCGATTTGTACTAATTTTCTTTATTTAGATTACATCGCTTCGGCAGGCTCTTTGCGCAAGGGATCTTCACCGAACATTACGCAGGCACATTTATTATTATTACTTACTTACTTTGCTCATTATGATCGCATCGTATTCTGAAAATATTCAATTCGCATGTTAACGTAACTTACTACAAGTAGTTTATTGCAACACTACTTAAAAGGTAAACCGGATCTCTAGTTATTATTATAACCATTTAGTAGGTCACTACAATTTTGGATTATTATTCTGTTACCTTTATTTATTTATTTGTTTTGAACCTATTACTTTATGTTATAGGTATTTGTATACATATTTTGACCGAGTCCTTATAATACTCTCGTCAAATTACTTTTTATTCTCATTATTGCTCCATTACCATATTTCTCTTTCAGATTACTACGTTTACTCATCTCTGAATTGAGACTATCTTCGCAGTTCATACCCTCAATTTTAGCTATTACCTTTAGAACTTGCGTGGCGCCCATTTTCTTTATTGAGTATTCGTTGCTCATCCTGCTTATACTACATACAACTCACTTTCTCTCATTCTTACTAATCCACACCCAAGTTGCCCATATAACTGAGCTTACCGTGCACTACCTATTTATAAATTGTGTTAAAATTCTCAATTCTTGCCGTAACAGTGTGTTTGCTAACTGGGAAAGGCGTATAGAATAAGACGTATTCGTTTCAACTATAAATTATGTACGGTCCAGTGTTGCTTCATTTTATTGTTCTAAGAGTGGAGGTAGCAATTGTATTTGCGAATGTCGTTACTCTAGGTACGTACTCAAGCTGCTGTTTTAGAAAATGCTTAATTATATTGTAAAATTTCAGACAGGGCCGGCGCTAGCTTATTAGAGGCCAGGTGCAAAATAAAAATGCGAGGCTGGAACATAAATATTTACTCTTGAAAATCAACATAGTGCTTGGCGGCAATAAAATAATAAAAAACATCAAAAAGTTAGTATCGAAAAGAAAAATTCATAGATAGATTTTTCGTACTTTGGCCGAAGCAAACGCGTCAATGGTTTTTGATGTATCCAGTTCGCGTCCAACCTCCTTCTCTATTGTTAACATAGCCAAACCCACCAGTCGTTCTTGTCACATACTGCTACAAAATAAACAAGATTTAGGTACAATTGTGATGTTTCCACATTACAATTTAAAGTATTTACAGAAATGTTCCCACACAAGGCATTTACCATTGGGTATAAAACCAAATTGCAAGTTTTAAGTTTTTTCAACCCCAGTAAATAATTTCATCTCTGTAAAAAATGGTTTATTACTTCCGTTTTGACCGCCAACGGTAGGTTAAATTTATTCAAGATGTCATAAACTTTTACTACAATTTAAAAAAAACTTTTCGTCGGTATTTACTTGAGCGGATTTCGACACGTTTAAGATTTATCGTTTTAAAAATCTTGATGTGCGCAGGGTCTATAAAACGCGGGGCCGGGTGCACCGCACCGTTTGCACGTACCTCACGCGGCCCCTGATTGCAGAAGTATCACAAAATTTCAGTTTTAAAAAAAGTCGTTAATAAGACGATTAAATTATCCACCTTAAAGTTTTAAAATGTATAATGAATCATACTCAATAATTGTAATTGAATGCAAAATAAAAGTAAAAAAGTAACGATTTTAAAAAAATGGATTATAACGATAAATACAAAAATATACGTTCCACCTTTGAAGTTTGGCGGGTAAATTCGAATTCTTATAAGAGATACTTACCAAGGTAAGTATTATAGTAATCGACCAACTTCAAAAAGTTGGTTACTAAATTCGTCCGGATGTCTGTGTGTCTGTGCGTTGGTCGATGTTACAGGGTTTAGAAACCTGGAAGTGGTGTCATCTTATAGGAAATTCTTTCCTGATTGCAAATCTTTGGTAAATTTTTTGATCGGATCACCCATTCGCCGTCGGGACGCTATTAAAGTCAAATTATACACCCTTGAATATCTCTAGAACGACACATCCAATTACAAAAAGAAAAAACATGTTTCCTTTGAAACCTATTGAGTCATGATATGTAAAAGATCACCCTCACCCCTCTGTGGGGTGGAGCGTGCGTGAGTTTTGAAAACTTAAATGGGAACACCTATTTTTTATTGCACTTTTGGATTCTCCATAAAAACTATTCTCAAATTGCAAAGGAACTCGTTTGTGCTCGTGATACAATTTAATACAACTAAGAAGGGATCTTCATTATTTTGATCACTTTAAGTTCACAACTCTTTAACGATTTGCATTGTCCTTTTGACCATTTAATTTGAACGCGGATGATGAAAGTCATTTGTCTCAAATTTTCCTCAAATTCATTAAATTCCCACGAATTGAAGGGGGGGCCATCAGAAAAAAGATCAAGGGCGGAATCACTTACAAGAAAAATATTTTTATTTTGTATCTTATTGACTACTGCAAATTTACTAAAATAATCTACTAAAATCAAAAGATCTTGATTCCCTAGATTCAAAAAAATTCACACGACATCCAAAAACCATCCTGGGTAGTAGTTCAATGGATTCTTCTTCGGGCGAACTGCAAGAACAGAATTTGAAAACTTACCAGACCTCATATCTTCGAAACTATAACATTTAACTAAAATTTCTCGTAACCGTTTCTAGAACATGGAGGGAGAACCACTAGAACCGCAGAACAATCTTCTGCAACCCACCCCTTAGGTACCGGCCATCTCACCCCAATTTTTTAAATTGCACTACCCCATGCGTGATATATCATTGGAAAGCCCTTTAAAAATGCTGTTGATCATTATTAAACAATTAATCGATTATTTTTTAAATAATACGAAAAATAGTATTTAAATCAATTTATTCAAATTTATTGTTTTAAACGTCAAATTAGGTACTATTTTCCAATTATAATAATTAAGTGGTATGGATTTAATTTCAGTCGTTAATTTGTATACGTTCGGCTAAGTCCCTAATCTCTTTAAACTTCAGTTTTGTGTGAAATTAGAAATCTTTATTGCAGAAATGCTTACCGCTATGAAATTTTGTTTCGGAAGATTAACTCTACCGGCTACCCTAAATGTTTATTTACGTAGGTTTGCCGCTTTAAAATTAATTTTACTTGTTACTCGACCTACATTTATAGCGAATAAAACGTTTAATCGCAGATCTAAGGATTTCGTTACACTGCTCAAAGATAAAACTAAATCCTTCACTTTAGAAAATTAGTTCTATTCATAGAAAGGATCAATTCATTTCGATTATATAGAAATCTTAAGAATTAACCTCTAGTTTTGCACGAGGCAGGTGCAATTACCTCTCTATTATAGCAGCACTATCGTATGTATTAGATTTAGCATAAAAGGCAATAACCAAATAATATCCACAGGCGATTGCCTATTTATAGAAATCAAATCCCGCCGGGATAAACTGACGTTTAAACGAAGTCCAAGGGTACATAGGTTGACAAGTAGAGATTGCTACAGATTTGAATATAAAACGCATCGAAATTGACCGTCTTGAATAGGACTGGCCGCGCTTATACAAGCTACGATGAAATACTAAGAGGCGCTAATAAAACACTATGATATTACATCCTGCGTCTCAGGATGACTAGACAGTACAGGGCCTTATGGAAAACAGCAACAAACAGCGATGCCATAAAATTCGAAAAATTTAGTGGATTTGCTGGTGGGTAAAAATAAATAAAACGAATATGTGTTTCACGGCAATCGAGTTTATACATTTTTTAAAACACAAATTGGAAAATACTGATTTCGATTATTTCGTTCAACTTATACCATTGTCCGTTCTCCGTTGCATAGAACTGGTAACGTCGCGTCGCGTCGGAGCGAAATTTCCATAAAGAAAGCATTGCCTATCCTCGTTACGCTGTCTTGTCACTCTGAGACGCTCTTTAAAGATTTGTACCGGTCTTGTCCTTATTAGAACTAATCCTAATCCATCATTCGGATAGGAAGTTACCCCTACACAAGATGGTATCGTACTCTTAGCACAGAATAAAACACTATTAGTGTTTTATTCTGTGCTCTTAGAAAGATACGATCATGCTATTAAACACGAACAAGCACTAAAAGCCACGATTCCGGTTTTAGACTCCTTTCACATGGGGATACTGTATACCGGATACTATGGCAAGCCGTTTTACCATTTATTTAATCTGTGATTCTAATTCAATTCTATTTCCATGACACTTGGAATAATGAAAATTACGCTATTTTCGTTAAGAAGAATGCACTTTTTATTCTTAATTAAAATTTAAATACATACTTTCATTGTAATTACGAAAAAAAATACATAAAACCAATTGCTCCTGGCGACTGGAATTTGCGAGCGACTAAAATTTAGTTGCCGGTGACTGTATCTCACATTATTCGTGTGAAAGATTCCATAAGCGACAATGTTAAAAGAGTATGCGAGATACAGAATGTTATGATATGTGTATATTCTATGGTTTAGTACTTAGTTGTGATCGATATTATCGACCCTACCTGATTGTGCAATAGGTGGTGCAATGTGTCCTTTTTACACTTAAATTCTAATTTTTTAATTGGTTGAAATATTTGTAGTCTCGTAAATAGCCTCGAACCTCGTTTCCGGCGTCTCTACTCATCTCTCTTCGTTAAACGTCATTCGCTTTCTACTATCTCTTTTTAATTCTTAAGCCTCTTAGGTTTTCCTTTACTGATCATCAAGGACTCGCTTCCCAGCTCGGAAACTGTACGAACGCATCATTCCTGTAGTGAGAAGTTTTCACAATTTTCTTAATTTAACGTTATATAAAACGGTTATAAGTGAAATTTCTTCAATTATTGGTTGTGTAGAAAACACCTGCTCATTTCTATCGCTTCCAAACGTATGTAATTACGGTTTTTAATACATTTATTGTGTGTCGTATCTGAGATCGTTATCAAGTGCTACTTGGCGTCAGTGATTGAAACTCATTGGGTATGTATTTATTCGTTTACTATATTCAAAATTACATTCTTCCTTCAACTTCTCATCTCTAATTTGTCATAATTGTCCTAGCGTTCAACGTACCGTTTACCGTTCAACGTATAGGCTACCGTTTCCTATCAACTGTAATATCTGAAACCACCATACTGGCCGTTAGCGTCCATTACGACTCGCCGCCATATTCCAAACTTCGCTGAAGGCTACAAACTTCATTTACCTTTTCTGCTTCCGTATAAATTACTTTACCTTTATTTTCCTTTAAACTCATTAACTTTATATGATTTAATTTGTGGATACTTTGCCTTACCGAAATTATTTGTTTTAGTGAATTGTCCTACATTGAACTTAAATTTTGATGACGTCATTTACTTTGTAAACACTTCATTCTAACTAGATTTGTTCCTCATTTAATACTTTTGTTACTTAAAGTTAAATAGTATTTTGTTTACTTTAATTTACTTGTACATTAAATTGTATTAGCTACTCCCTTTTACCTTAACTTTCAAATTGTTGATAAATTCAAACTCTTTTGCTAATATATGCTCAGTATCCGATCCTTCAAGTGAATCGTGAGTAATTAAGTATTCTCGTTGTTTGGGACCGAACCATTATTTCTGGTCCGATTTGTACTAATTTTCTTTATCTATATTACATCGCTTCGGCAGGCTTTGCCCAAGGATCTTCCCCGGAATTACACAGGCACTTTATTATTATTACTTACTTACTTGGCTTGCTACGATTGCATCGTTTACTCATCTCCGAATTGAGACTATCTTCACAGTTCATACTCTCAATTTTAGCTATTACATTTAGAACTTGCGTGGCGCCCATTTTCTTTATTGAGTATTCGTTGCTCATTCTGCATATACTAGATACAACTTACTTTCCCTCATTCTTACTAATCCACCCCCAACTTCCCCATATACTGAGCTTACTGGTGCAATACCTGTTTATAAATTGTGTTACAATTCTCAATTCTTGCCGTAACAAGTATCCGGCATATAGTATCCCCGTGTGGAAGAAGGCTTAGTGTTTTACTGACTTAACGATCTGAGAATTAACCTACTATATCATTTTTGTTAAATATTTTAATGTTTATATAAGTGAAGTAAGTATACCTACCATAAATTTATTAAAATTCAAATTTTGTCCAATTCCCATAGTTTAATGTTGTTAAAACGTATTCAAATTTCTTTAACCGTGTGATCTAACGAATTAGGAGAGAATGGAAGCAGCGTTACAGTTGAAACCGTAAAACCGTAAGATGGTTTACAAATTACTTCTCAAATTAGGTTCGTGCGAAAAAGAAACGAAGTGTAGGAGCAGGTAAACCTGATAATCGTAAGTCAGATTATTTGTACATGTCCATTTTACCCGATTGCTTACTCGTTCCACTCAACACTGCTCAATTCTTATCTGGGAAAAGGCAGGAAGAGAATTATAAAGCCCAAGCCTTTTTAATCCGATTTCTCTGGTAAATTTTGACCCGAACCTGATATAAAGCTCTGGTAGATCCAGCTGTTCCCATATTTAGTAGAAGTGGTGTAGATAGCTGTTGCGTGAAAGTAAATTGATTTTTGGCAACAGTAAAATATAAAATATGGTACCTACCCTTAATTGACCTGTATTAATAATTTTATTTTATTTATAGGAATAGAGGCCTCCAAAGTTTTCTGCTGACTACACGCCTACACTATACCCGGACGATCTACTCCTACACGCCAAGACTGTCATTTCCGCGTGTATTTGGTACGTACGAAATAGATATAAGTAATTTATTTTTTTTTAAATCGGCCAGAAAGTAGTACTTTCCGGATTATTTTTAGGCCAGAAAATGTCATTTTGTCGGACCGAGCCGGAAAGTTATTGTGGTAGTCCGGTAAAAGTTGTACCGGACTCATTTTTACTTTACCGGACTCATTTTTACTTTCCGGCCTAGAATGGTCAATTGTTCTGCCCGTTTCTGACCGATTTTAAAAAAAATATTGTACGTAATACGTCCCAAAAGTGCTTTTACTGGACTCGCAGGCTTGCAGGACTCGCCTGCGGCTCGCCCTGTAATTTGCCTATTTGTCCAGTAAAAGATCACTTTCGGGACTTGTTACGTAAACTACTATTCTGTATACTTAATATGTTGTGGAAACCCATTAATAAAAAAAACCTTATTATTATAATTACGACTTAGAGAAGCTAATAAAAAGTATTAAGATCAATACCAGTGCATGAAAGCTAGTCCTGGAGTCCAACTAAGAAACGCAAGAAGGAACTCAAGATGAACGTGCAAAATTTGAATTTATATAATAAGAAATGAGCAAAAAATAACAAGCGTGGTGCCAAAAATTTAAAGATGGTTCTGGCATATGATCAGATGGGATGAGAAACGGATAATTTAAGAAATGTGGAAAATGTAAGTAATAGTTAGGAAAAGGAAAGTAAACCCGGCAGGAGAATGAAAATTCAGAAACCGCGGAAGCATTTGTCTGTACCCAAGTAAGAGGAGAAGCAGAAAATGGAAGTAAATGAAAATGAAAATTTTTCAACTCAAAAATAAGTAGTACAAACGGGCATATGACACTACGCCGAATGCCCACAACGCCGATACGCTTTTTTGATGGTCCATATCGCCGACTAGGGACACTACGCCGACAGTGCCCACATCGTCGACAAGTGTACAAGGGACACTTCGCCGAATTTTTCTCTGTGGACACAACGCCGGCAATTTTAATTGCAATTACCTAACGTAATATCATTATTTTTAAACTTATTTGCGTAATTAAATGTTGCACTTGACTATGAAAAAGTATCAATTGAAAAAAAATATACTAAACCTGCAAATAACCTAGACGCTTTAGTGGCAATCAACGTTTAAGTTTTGCATTTTGCATTCTGCAATTAAAATAAAAATTCGGCGAAGTGTCCCTTGTATACTTGTCGACGATGTGGGCACTGTCGGCGTAGTGTCCCTACTAATCGGAGTAAAAATGCAAGGCCTCTGACTTTAAGTGGTCATAACGAAAAAACTGAGGGGTGAAATTTCTTCATTTTTGGGCAGTACATTAGTCATTTATATATCATTAACATATGTAAAAATCAAAATGGTAGAATCACTTGTTTAACTTTTATTTGAATTAACAGCAATAAAAACGCTGTATTTAGTATTTTCCTGGCTGACGGTCAGTTTTAACTTATCATAAAATTGTTATTGTTTCATAAATTGTTACCAAATTTACAAATGTTGTAGCACACATACTTCTGAAAAGTCCACAACCAATAAATATTGATTATTCATATAATTAACTGGTTTTATAAGCCATAACCGAAAATGTGCTATTTTGCAATATCCGGTAATTAAAGAAAATATTCTTGTTTTAAATGCTAAATTTCTATTACTCAAATCGAGCTGCATTATTGCTTTATTGAAAACACAATTTGTTTTCTTGTAAATCAAAGTAAATGTTATAATTATCGCGAAAGAAAGACGCAGATATTCCCGCGAGAGGTAATTTACCACATCGTAAATCGTGAGCGGCAAACCACAACAATGTGATTATTCTTTAGCATTGTACAAAACCATGCGCTTCATAGCAGTAGTGTACGATACCATCTTCCACCCCGTACCGCACTTCCCGAACGAACGACAAGCATCCATCCTTTTTTCCAAATTTCTTTTAAACAAAACATGTATACATGGCATTATTTTTGTGAATCGTGTTAGACCACAATGTAATTGCTTTAATCTTGTTATGTTACTGTCAATATTATTAATATCGAACGTTCAGTTACTGAGTTACATAAGATGTCGTTTTTTCATTATAGCTTTAAGACTAATAAACCAATTGGCCTCAAAAGCATCTCACACCGACAAAAAGGTATACACTTGTCAAATATATAAGTATCTACCACTCAGTTTCAATAATATGGCCGTAATTAATTTTTAAAGTCGAGCGCTTGTGCGATTTCAGTCATAATTAGCGCTTTTTCGCACATAAATTAATACAGAAAATTAACGATGTGTTGCAAAAATCTAAAACTGTACACCTTTTTGTAGGAATAAATGATCTTTTAAATGCACTTTGTTTCATTAAATTATGATTGCTAATTACTGAGATACAAGCTTCTAAAGTCAGAGGCCTTGCATTTTTACTCCGATAGTAGTCGGCAATATGGGCCATCAAAAAATCATGTCGGCGTTGTGGGCATTCGGCATAGTGTCCCGGCTCCGTACAAACATATTCTTTTCGCTCAAAAATGCCTTTTCTAAGGAAAGTTGTTGTGTAATAGTATATTACAATACAAGTGATGAAAATGACTGATTTTTCAACGAGCAATACATTACATATACAGGGTGTTTGTAAATAAGTGCAACAAACATTAAGGCGTGATTCTGCATGAAAAAATAATGACAGTTTGCTATATAAACGTATGTCTTCAAATGTTTAGTTTCCGAGATACGGGGTGTTTAAGTTTTTTTTTAAAAACTGACGATTTATTTATTGCTCTAAAACCGGTCGAGATATGCAAATGAAATTTGGTGGGTTTTGAGAGGTAGTTATTGCGCATATTTTGACACACAATTAAGAATTTTATGTTCATCAGTGGCGCGCATACGGGTAATGATCTCAATTTTTTTAAAGAAAAAAATGGTACGCCACTGAGATATTTCAAATTGAAAATTATTTTTGAATTCCTCGTTCAATTTGTGACAAAAAATCTCTCTTGCCTTTTTTTGTATGGGGCGCCATGTTTATGCAAAAAAATAAAACATCTTTATAGCCGGCTGTGAGACAATAAGAAATACGAGTACACCGGGAGTATTTGTGCGAATACGACAATCAATGAGGCGAAGAATTGAATCTTGTGTCGCGTCTGAGGGAGGTCATTTTGAACTTTTTTTGTAGCTTTACGTGCATTTAAAATTTTTTTAGTGTTATTTTCTGTTATTGTTCTGTTTTAATGTTATTCTATTAGATAGTTTTTGATAATGTATCAAAGAAATTAAAATACGCGTTAAGATGTTTTATTTTTTTGCATAAAAATGGCGCCCCATACAAAAAAAAGGCAAGAGAGATTTTTTGTCACAAATTGAACGAGGAATTCAAATATAATTTTCAATTTGAAATATCTCAGTGGCGTACCATTTTTTTCTTTAAAAAATTGAGATCATTACCCGTGTGCGCGCCACTGATGAACATAAAATTCTTAATTGCGTGTCAAAAAATGCGCAATAACTACCTCTCAAAACCCACCAAATTTAATTTGCATATCTCGACCGGTTTTAGAGCAATAAATAAATCGTCAGTTTTTTAAAAAAACTTATCACCCCGTATCTCGGAAACTAAACATTTGAAGACATACGTTTATATAGCAAACTGTCATTATTTTTTCATGCAGAATCACCCCTTAATATTTGTCGCACTTATTTACAAACACCCTGTATATTCACGAGCGATAGCGACTGAGGAGAGTATTGCGAGTTGAAAAATCGCACTTTCATCACGAATTGTGTATACTATTTTTTCCAACATCGCAAAAATGAGCCTCAATTTTAAATTTCTTTATAATTATTTTACTCTCCTATTTTTTCAAAAATTTAGTGCTGATTTTGTATTCTAACGTTGGTATGGAAATAAATTTGCTTCGCTAGTGATGCAAACGCCTATTTTCCTTACTACATTGAGTGATGAAAGTGTCATTTTCATAAGCGATGTTGGAAAAAAGTACATTTCAATAAAACTTCATATAACAAACCATGAATTTTGTGCGAAAGTTTATCATCGCTCGTTGAGATTGTCCTTTTTACTCTATCGTAAAATGCTGGTTCAATGTTGAATTTAACACCTTTTCATCCCTCGTCCGTCTTTATAGGATTGGAAATTATTTACACATCTCCAGAGGAAATATATCACACAATTTTTATAAAAACTTTTCTGAATAATAAATTTGAAGATATTATTCATTTTTGTATTAGCATCTTTTCACGGACCATTTACCTCAAACAGCGTATTGGGGGTTGTAATTATAAGTAGATAAATCTTTACGCACTAAGTCGCCCATTAAAAGTTTTAAACAGTGTATATAAATTGAACTAACCTACCGAACTTTAGACCATCGAAACGGTTTCAATTGATAACTTTCGCAAACGAACAACTTTTTAGCAACTTTTCAATTTTGTTATAGAACTCGATTTCCGAATTCTGAAAAAGAACTAAAGTTTCGTCTTTTTTCTATTTAAAGAAAAGCGAAGAATTAAGGTACAAGATATACGTAAAAAATAAATTATTTGGCCTTAAATTATAAATTAAAGTCAATAATTTTCTATTTTCTGTCTTACATAGATACATTTAACAACAGAAGTTGACTAATTTACTACTGTGACGTAATTAAGTTAAAAATAAAAATTTATATAAAAGACTTACCACTGATATTTCAAAAGCGGAAAGTATTTCTGTGTGCACCACCCACAACTGAAATAAATGGAAATTTATAAACGTACATAAATTATGAAGAAATGTTTAATTAAATAATATACATACATGATACGCCATTTTAACTATTATAATCATTCTTAGTGTGAATTACAAATATTCGACGAGGCCATCTCCAAGAAAATCAAGTCAAAAGACTTTTCTAAAGACAAAATGAAACGTTTTGTGGCCATAAAATTTTACACAAAAAAAAGGTAATAAAATTTAACGTTATCCTTTTTAACTTTCATTGTGGTTGACGTGCTTGAAGATTGACAATTCAGATTCAAATGGAAAAGAATCTCGTTTTATTGTTCTCCCCAGGCCTGCATATGTAAAATAGGATAGATACATATAAACTACCTATTCCCTGATGTAATTATTTACGTTTCGCAACATTATATTGAACATGGAGTATAAAATATAATTTGGTAAAGCACCTAATTAACTTATTATTAAATAATTATGCAAATAATATAAATTTTCAATTGCATCCGCCATGTTTTTCAGGATAAAATAAATCATATGTATGTTGTGTTAAAAATTGAAAAGTATTAGATTGGAAGATGTGTTTAAAGCGCTTCATAAAAGTGTGTAACTGGAAATGCATATATGGAAATAAATTGTATATAAGGGAAAATTTCGTAACTCTTATAAAGTTAACATCTGGGCAATTTCCATATTGATCGTGTGTAGACAGAAGTAACGGCATTGACTTAGTGTAGAAAGTCAATGGTAACGGTAACGGAAACTTCATATCTATCGTTCTTGATATGCTCCAGATTTTTCTGGAAATGAGCGTGTAATTTATTATAACGGACATGTTCATATGGTATGCCAAAACCTATACATTAGCTATTGGAATATGCCAATATTGAACACTGTTATGCAAATGGAGTACGTTTTGGTGCTCTGAAAACCATTTCATCTACTTCTATAATTCGATCGATCTAATTATCCTAATATTATTTCGTGAACCTCTGGTATGTTTAATGTAATGTTAATAGTCCTTAAAGAATAGATGTCTTGTATACTATTTAATTTATTATACTTGCGTGCAACACCAAGAAGAGGTTGGAATTTCCGAATAAAATATTATACCTAGTAATAAATGAATAAAATGTTGGAGGAAAATCTTAATTAGTGAAGTGAAATTTTATAATGATTGTTAATAATATGTGGTGCGGCCTCTCCGATTTACACATTCATTTACACGCCGTGGTGTCGATTGAATTAGGTGGTTTATCTCGTCTTGACGTATTGCACCTCTTGTCTCAAAACCTCATCATAAGAGGACGCTGCAAGTTTTACAACCTTCTACTCATTTTGTCCCACACACATTCAATGGGAGAGTGATCTGGAGATACGGGGAAAAGGTGAATCTGGGCCTGTTTAAAGAAGTTCAAGGACAATCTTGCTACATGAGGACGTGCATTATCTTACTGAAATAATGGGTCTTTCAGTTTTTGTAAGTATGACAGAAGATGCGTTCCAACCATCTCCGCAATATACCGTTGTGCTTTCATATTCCCTCCAATGAACGCCAAGGTAGATCTGCTGCCATAAATAATCCCACCCCAAACCATAACATCCTTAAATTGAAGATTCCATCGTTCATACCATCTTCTTCTGGCTCTCATACGACCGACCTGTATGCTTAAACAAAATCTAAATTCGTCACTAAAGACAACACGACGCCATTCAAGATTCCAATGAGATATTTCATTGCACCATTGTAAC
Organism: Pyrocoelia pectoralis; assembly: GCA_036250285.1. NCBI lineage: Eukaryota > Metazoa > Arthropoda > Insecta > Coleoptera > Lampyridae > Pyrocoelia > Pyrocoelia pectoralis. The sequence goes on along the minus strand of CM070076.1, from coordinate 25,098,493 downwards.
CGTTACTAACAATGTTCGCAATCAAAGGAAGCACAAGTTGCGGACATTATGATGTAAACCCAAAAGTTCGGGTCGGCGATCAACTGTTCTAAGAGTTACATGGCGACGTTCTTCACCAAACCATTGGTCACCAATTAGAGTAGAGGATCATCGATCTCTAAATGCCAGTTATCTTAAGTATTTAGCAATATGAATTGCAAGCTTCCCTTAGGAACCTTAAGGTAGTTCCTCCGCGGAACGATTTGCGACAGAATTTGTTCAAACTTGGCGTATACGTTACTAAATACGTTATCCAAACATCTGTGGAGTTTAAATGAGGTTTACCGTCCATAAGTCGAGATATTTACACTTAAAATTGGCATAATTGACATATAACCCATATACAAAAAACACCCCCACGTAGCACATATCTTTCAAAGGCGTCCCAAAGACATTCTAAGGACTTCTATATGTCCACATAAGTCCCCAGGACATCCGAAAGACATTCTGAGAACTTCTGAATGTCCGCATAAGGCCACAGGACATCCCTTGCAGATCTCGTGTTATGTGGGCACTGACACATTATCAATTGTACTGTCAAAACTAAATGTCAGAATTTAATGAAAAACTAAAGAATGCTAGAGAGGGATTATACGAATATTGTGAAAACATTTGAGAATTGTTTACCGTCTACTTTGAAGATAAAGCCTTGAGAAACATGGCGTTTTTGGTATTATTAGATATGTTTAGGCAAGCGAATGATGTATACGCAATCTGTTCCATGACAACGCGGACAGTCCGAACAAAAAGTGTACTTCCACTGGCGTGACAAAAATGGTTAATAATAGAAGTTACTATGGTTACATGGGACGAAACTTTTGGTTGAGATTGTCGAGGAGGAACTACCTTAAGCAATAATTATTGTAATACCGAAGAAAATAACTCCACTTTTACTTGCCCTTAATCACCCCCTTTCTTTAATTAGATCATTTTGTCATTAAGAGGTACCTAATAGTTTGAAAATGGTATAACAGCTTGACAATGCTTGCAAAAGAGTGTAACGCCCTTGCGTTAATTCCCTAATTACTATTTGAAATATTTCTAATTTTCCTTCTTTACATTACTAGTTTGTATTCTTTTAAAAATTGCTACATTGTAGTGTAGAGCTTCCGCTCTTAGTCCTATGTAATCTAAACCTTCTGAAGTCTCTTTGTTCGCTACAAAGTATGACTATGTTGCACTGTAGATCTATTCATTTCTTTGTCCTTTGTATTAATTCTGCTTATTCCGAACTTCTGCCTTTAGGGTCAAGAGCCCACTTTTCTTCACTTCATTTCTTCAGTTAGCTGCTTGCTCTATTACCGTTCACTTCGTACTTTTTTTTCTGTGCTTCAATATTACGCATTTCTGAAACTCGATTAAATCGGCTTTGGCGTATATTTCACCTTTAATTAGTGATATTTCGAACCATCTGCTTGTCCGAAGATCATCTAATACGTATTTTTTACGGCTATATAACACATAAAAAAGTGTACGTGAGTTTCTTAAGACGCTGGATTACTTATTACCACGTTTGTACTGAATTTCTGCTCAATGTAGTTACCTAATTTCGCTTTCCCTTTTAGCGGTTTTACACCGGTAAAAGCTACCTTCAATTCGCCTACCATTTTCCTACATCTTTCTCCGAAATCTACTTCATCGTGACCGACGGCTACGTGGGACACAAACCACTTCTTCAATCCCTCGATCGCCGCTCCGAAAACTCATCGAATTCAACTTTTACTATACCGTCGCTAAGTGAAAAACCAATTTTAGTTTTTCCCCTTTTTACTTATTTTGCTCATAATCTGATTCTGATTAATAATTAATACTTTAAATTTGTACTACGTGAACTTTTTAACTTTAATCCCACATACTTTTTGAACCTTTAGTATTCAAGATTTTGTTCCCTTAAATTTGCTTATTTTATAACATACCTAGTTGAACTTTTAAAGAAACCTTTATTAATTTAAATTGCTAAAGTGTACGAAATTTTGGTTGTGTAAAAGTGTAAACAATTTACCTTGAATTGATTTTTACTTTACTTTCAATACCGAAATCGCTTATTTTACTCATATTTCGTATCCAATTTTTTGAATCACAGGATAGTACTCGTGTAATAATTATTCATTTCGGCTCGCTGCCAGCGACCCTTGTTTTTATTTTGTTTAAGGGCTTTGAAAACTGTGCATAGGAGTTCCATCATCCGACTCAACTTTAAAAAGAATCAATTTAACCACCGATTACTGTCTATTGCATTTTTAAAGTCGCATCCCTATATCAAAATTTGTTTAATTTAACGTCACTAAGTAAGTTAATTTTTTTTGCTCACTCACCAAGGTGAATTGATTTCAGTATTTCTTTTGCCAAAACTTAATTAATTGTTTTAATATTAATAACCATTTTTTTGTGTTTATAAAAACTGTCATTTTATTTTGTAATATTTTATTTGAATTATTCATTATAATAACCTCAAATTTATTTACTTCTCTATTTATTGCTGAAACTACCCCGTTCTCTTTCAGAATTGACATCGTGACTATTCTAACTGTTAATACCTTCGTAATTCGGATTAGCAGCCCTATTTTCTCTAAGAATTACGCGGCGCCCTTTTCTTTACTTACATTTACCTATTTTACTACCCCAATTTCTTACGTTTTCACTCATCATTGCTAACCTGCGACCACCTGTCTACTAGCACTGAGCTATTGTGGCCATTGCTCCATTTAATTTCGTTACGACCCAATTCTTGTCGTAACAAGAGCTTTATCGCGACGTTATTGCTTCCGAAGCAACATTCCTGCAGCAGCACCACCTAATGCAGACGCCCGCTGATGTGCAACCTTGCTTCCGATGCGGTACTCCCATGCAGATGAAGAAGAAATATCACAGAAGAGACGTGCTCCGATCGGTCTTCCGTGACAAACAAGCCGATCTGTCCGAACAGGGAATTTTTCCACTATACGGATATGAACAACAAATTGCGCTGTAATTTGAGGTTGTGTGAAATATTGGAAGTTATATTTTATTTCATTATGGACACCAACTTGGGAGTAACCGGCAGACGCAAACTTTGGTGGATTGGTTCACCATGTGCAGGGAAGTCTGCTCCAGCATCGTGTCAGTCCAAAGAAGAGGACAGCTTGTGCGAACCCTGCATGAACCTGTACAAATCTACGAGTCCCGATTTTCTGGTCGTCGTAAATGTAACAGGGGACACCTACTTGAAGGGAACCAACCGCCCAATCAAAAGATTACCACGCTGACATAGAGAACAACCGAAACCACGGAAGGAGAATCGAGGGACCCTGGGTATTGGGTATAAGTACCAAAAATGAAGTGCGATACTGCATCGTACAAAGAAGGGACCAGCACCCATTGATTCCGATCGTCGAAAGGGAAGTTCACGTGGGAACCAACTACAGCTATTGGGCTATGAACATAAGACTGTAAACGACCAACATAATTACGTTGACCCGGCCTCTGGAGCCCATACTTAGTTAATAGAAAGAAGATGGCTAGATGCAAAGGTATAAATAATGAAAAAGTGCGAGGTGTCCTCTTGAATCAGCTACAGGGCCATTTGGATATATGGCATGGATAATCGCCCTTAAAGACCGTCCAAACAAGTTTATTGCATTTTTGGAGGAAACTCGCATTGTATGTGTATGTAATATTTCTGTAAATCTATGTACATACTTATATTACAAACTTTCATGGATTTTTTATACACGCTACGGCTATGTGTCTGTAGGTTTCGTTATTTCGTTTTATATGCTACATAATAGATTAGTACAGATAATAAATCATCAATAGATTCAATTCTCTTTGTAAATTGTCTTTCGTTTAATCACAAAATTGTAAGTGTTAGACGCAATACTGCAGCTACTTTTCATTTCAGTTTCAATGGACTTACTGATGATACCATTTACACATAATTCGTCATTTATGAGATTCTTTCGCAGCACACCAGCATAAAATATCAGAAGAAGGCCGTGCTCTCAAATTACGCCGGTTGCTTTGAAATGGGCATTGAAAAGAAGGCACTGTGATTTTTACGTCGCCCTCGTTACAAATATTCCTTCCCGCACAACTATACGATTATATATTGAGCTTCTTAAGGCGAGTAGAGAAGTAACTAATCTGTCATGTTGTTAAATGGATTCTTGATGGTTTTCTAGATTACATGTCTCTAGAAAAAAGATTAATAGACGATGTTATTCCTTGTAGAAATCCGTTAGAATGTGTTCGATGCCTCACAACGTTAGCGTATATGGTAAACGACGAAAGAAGATTACACAAAATCCATACTAATGTAGGTATAAAAGAGAAATTTTTTTGGCGACATCATATTGTCATCAAAAGCTACACTCCGAAATTTCTATAAGAATTATGTATGTTCAAAATTAATTTATTGATACGCTTTTTCCTTCTCATTGCCCTTATATACCGGGTGATTTTTTAATACTGATGACAGGTTGGTAATAATAGATTATTATCATTTATTTAATTTCAGTGGTGTTTGTAATAGTATCAGTGTCTTTATTTTGTTCTTAATTTACAAATAAATCGCTCGTTTTACAACAAATTTTATTTACACTAAGAGCAGTTAAGTTAATAACATTTTTCTACAAACGTCAAAAAATGACATCGTTTGCGCATTGATAACAATACGCGAAGTGACCTTTTTTTTCACTTTCCTACGTTACCATGACACCGTGCGCGAAGTAAGGACGCCGGCGCCGCGCCGTGCGCGAAGGACTTGCTTAGCGCACTGCATGTAAACTATATGAGAGTTTTGTATTTTAACGTTAAAATAATTTTTCACGTTTGCAGAAAAAAATTTTCGTGCGCGAAATTTGTTCTCGATCGCCAAAGTGGCATTTCGCGCACTAGATACAAAAATAACTATTTATTGAATAAACAATAAAAAGTTGCTCGAAATACGATGCAGGACACAATTCCAATCTACGCCCCATATTGTCGAACGTTTTGTAACGTCGTCGTCGCCTCTAACATAATATGTAGATAGTCTAATTTAATCTTACGCCTTTTAGAGTCAATAATAAGAGAAGAATTCATTATTGCTAACCTAAAAGACACCTTTCGCATAAAAGGAGAAAGTAAAAGAAATCATAACTGAGTGAAATATTCTAACAGTCAAAGTCAAAGTGGTTTCCTTTCGATAGGTACCTTATTCTAGGATTCTTATTTTCTTTTTATTTTATTTTATTACCGCATCTTATTTAAGGAAATGTTTTAATGGAGCTTTGAACTTCTGATTAGAATTCCATAGAGTTCTAAAACTTTTTATAACGAGGATTTGCTGTAAAAATTTGCATAGGTCAAATTTTTTTTTTTTGGAAAACTAATACAATACTTCCTTTTTACTTCGTACTCGGGAAGTAAAAAGCGGAGAAAAAAGAGAAGATACAACATAAAAGAAGAAATAATATGTGCAAAATGACAGAACTGCAAAAACAAAAAATAGCATGAAGGTACAGTCTCAAAATACGAAAAAAAAAGTTCATATAAACATGGGTACGGACATGCTCCGCTTTTATGATAGGGGGTGTTTTGGAACGCGTTACCAATGCTTGTGAAATATTACGAAGAGTCAGGTGAAATATCGGAAAGTGATTTAGAGTATGTATTGAAGCACAGGAAAGCCATTTCCAGCATTTGGTATAATTTATTAGGTACGCTGTTTCCTGAAAAGTTAGTAGCGATACCAATTTTTGCAAAAACCGGTGACGTACAGTTCTTTTGCTAAACATAAGGACTTACCGGCATGAACGCCACTGATGTAAGTGCTTTAGAAAACAATTTTCTACGTGTGAATGTGACCTTTAATGGCGTTTACGAAAACTCATCTCAATATCTCAATGGGTTTTCGATAAATGTAAAATAAACTATTAAAGACGTAAAAGTTTTGGGAAATAGAAGAAATTGAATGTTTACGGGATAAGCCAACTTTGAATTGAATTGAAAAGGCTGAAAAGAGTCAAACCGTGGATTTTGAAATTTATCACAAATTGTGAAACTTAAAGAATCATTAGTGGAAATGAATGAGGTGTTTCTTCGTTTAATCGAAATTGATTAAAGTTCAGCTCAACCTACACAACGTATTTAGTGATAATCGATCCAATTTTATTGTCACAAGCAATGAAGCAATAGTAGGGAGTTGGAAAGTATTTAGCCACGGATTTACTGGTTGAGGACATTCATCGAAATAATATATGGTGTTTTCTTCCGCATTCTTCTTTTTATTTTGAAGGTTTGTAGGAGGCCGGCGTTGAAAAGTTAAAGTATGATTTACGCCGTGTGCGAGACCGAATTTGAACGTCGTCACTACTAGTTTTAGAAAAATAAAATTTATTTCAATGTTATTAGGTATTAAACGATAACCAGGATCATTTTTTGAAAGACATTCGCGCAAATATGATTTATTTATACTTCCCGAGTACGAAGTAAAAGGGAAGTATTGTATTAGTGTTCCAAAAACAAAAATTGACCTACAGAAATTTTTACATATCTTTGCGTTTCTGAATATGAAGATTCAAAATATGAAAAAAAAAATTTCCGTCTGTCGTCTGTAGTCTGTCCGTACACATTCCTTGCAACGCTCTAAACTAAGAAACTATTAAAGTTATCGAAATGCGGTTTTCGCCAATTGATTGCATTCGCACCAAGGACGAAAATGCTGATATTACCTTTGATGACGCCACTTTCGGTATAAGCTAAAATGGCGGCACTCATTTTTTTTATAAGATAAAGTTGCAGCTTTTGTACGTAGTTTAAAAGAGTATTTTTTTCTGAATTCAGCAACATCTATTTTGCTATACTTACTTTTTGAAAAAAGTGTTAAAAAAAATAATTATTATTAAAAAATGACTGCAACGCTCGATACTCAGAAACTATTAAAGTTATCGAAATGCGGTTTTCGCCAATCGATTACATTTGGGCCAAGGACGAAAATACTGATATTACCTTTGATGACGTCACTTCCGGTATAAGCTAAAATGGCGGCACTCATTTATTTTTAAAGAAAAAGTTGCATTTTTTTGGAACGAGGGAAGTCTCGTGACAATACATGCCAGAATTTTTTTATTTTACGTTAAAAAATAATCTATTTCAATTTTTCAAGAAGTAAAGGCTGCTGTGATGTTTATATAACTGTACCTATAGCAATGGATAAAAATTATAATTATTGTAAGTTTGTCAGTTATTTAGATAAAGTGTATTCAGGAATTTTAAATTACAAAAAGAGTAATTACAATTTATTAACACATGTCGGTTTTTGCCATCTTCTCCTGAACTTGTTGAAAGTATCACAATATACCCCAAATTGTATAATACGCTCAACAAAAATCTTTACTGAAATAGAATATACAACGCAAAATAAACAAAAGAGACTTAACTATCTACACATACAAAGTGAATAAACAATATTTACTTAATATTTCAAAATTGTTTGTCCATTGGGATTGGGACGCGTAGTACGTCGTTAGAGGAGATTCCCAATAGATTCACACGTTTCTATCCTATTACAATATTCAGTGCTCCGGATGGATAGCTGAAAGAACATCAGCCGCGTTAAAACAGAATTTCAACGAACGGCTGAAATCGAAATTTTTAATTACCCCTGCAAATCGGATATAATAGATTTAACTAATACCCCAGGTACTCAATCCAAATTTGTAGGGGAAAAAAACGTGCGGGAAATGTGCAAAATTCCTGTGTATTTTCCTTCTTTCACTATTACTTAAAAAAAGGGTAAGTTATATCGAAAAATTTTCAGTATAAAAGTTGTAGAGCGGAAGATTCTACGTCGAAATAAATCATTATATGATTAGTTCGATACGGTATTTCCGACGTAACAACGAATTTCCCGAACTGTCGTCTTAAAAGCGAGGATTCCAAAACGGCTACAGCGCTACCTACCGAACATTCTATTCGATGGTTACTTTGAGAAAGGATACTGTACTTTCTCAAAGGACGGTTATAACATGAAAAACGATAGTGCTGTGTAAGCGTGTGGAACCGTTCTTTCTGAAAGATATGTAAATTAAATACTCCATGTATGTGATAAAGGCATTAGATTAAACCTATTGGAGAACAAAGAGATCATCATCCACCATAATAATAACACCTTAACGAAATAATTAATATCAACCAAAACTTGCTTATTTGATCCTTATTTTTCGAACCCCACCGGTTTTTCCTTTTCCCCCGTATATGTATTTCATGCCGATCTCTGTCATTCTTCACAATGTTGGCGGCTTTCGTTCGTCGCTTTTGTCCTTTCTTTTTCCAATTTCTACTTGACATGTTCTTACTCGCTTTCAACTTTTGTGTAAATACGGGACCAAAACCACAAGCTTGATCGTTTTCGAAAGTTGGCAATAAGTAGAGATGTTTCTTCCCTTGTTTCTCCAGAAATAGAGGGAGCACCTTTGGTTTGTGTTGTGTAAGTAAGTAAGGTTTATTCATCTAATAAGATGTTTACATCGCTTAATATTAACATCTAATCAGATACAAATAATTTCTCTAACGTGCGTTGAGCACGCTTCCTTAAAATTTGTTAATGACTCCATTTCCTTAATTTCATCAGGCAGTTCATTGTAAATTTTTAAACCCTTATAATATAACTTACTCTGCGAGAAAGTTGTCTTAATTAAAGGTAGGTAACCTAAAACTATTTAAGTCCCTAGTATTATACTGATGAATGTCCTTCCTTATTAAGAACAATAAATTTTTGCATATAGCTAGGTAACATAAATTATTAATTATTTTATACACAGTGAACGGCTAAATTATGGAACAAATTCATTTTTAATATTGCAGTTCGTATATTGTAACATTATTCTCTGATTAAATTAAATTATGTACTTTATATTTTCCCTGTAATAAGCATTAGTCAGTTAAGTATGCTGAATACATTATTAAAAGCACGATAAACCTACAGACGGTATGATAATTATTTGTCTCAAAGGCGTTCGCTTTGCGCATGACGTCACCTGAGATGCAACTGCGTTCGGTGCACAATACAGTGTATTGATTTCTTTTCAATTTCTGATTGACCTAGCCAAAAAGTAATTACTTTAATAATAAATGTATATACTCAAGCTAAATCTTCACAATTTCCCACTTTACGTCCAAAATTTGCATGCTTTATAAATAGTATACTTGAGTTTGCATCGCAGATGACGTCAGCCAGTGCGCATCGGCATACCGTCTGTAGGTGTATCGTGATTAAAAGACCTTTCAAATGAAGACCCACATTTCGATTTAAAAAAGTTAACAATTACGTCACGCCACCACCTCAAAACTGGTGACGTCACCATGCTCCCATATTATTAAAAAAATCGGCATTTAACACGTAGAGTGCCATGGTGGGTCAACAGTGTCCATCATTTGAAAGGAAATAATTTGTCTCTACTGGCCACGGTGGGCTAATGTTGTCCACCACACGTTTATACAGTTCAGGCCGTGGTGGCCAGCGTAGGTCCACTAGAGCCACACTAAACATATAGGAGGTGACTTACAATGCTTTTAGCAATATTTTGATGTACTTGGTTTTTGTCCTGGTGGTCATTTGTTGTCCACCACCCACAAAATATGAACACTGAATATTTATTGATGCTCTGACGTAACTATAACATATTTTATTATTGATTATTGGTGACATGGTAAGTATAAAAAACACAAATATCCCCAAAATATTTATTTGTTTAATTTGAAACGTGGGTTTATAACATAGGTTAAACTCCTTGTGGCCGCGGTGGTCAACGCTGTCCACCAACTTTGTTATTGTTTTTTGTTTAATTCAAGTGAATTATTCTGACACCGGTTGGATTTTCTGCTATCTATGATCATTTTACACGATTATCAGCAAAAAAAAATTTTGGCCAGTAGGGACTGCCAAAATGACTTTGCATGGTGGCATTCTACGTGTTAAAATTAAAAATCGACCTATTTCAGGATTTTTATCTGAAATAAATTGTTTGCAAAATAATGAATTTGTTCCATAATTTAGCCGTTCACTGTATAAACACTAACGTTTTAAAATACATTCGTTGCTTTGCGTGTGTTCTACAAGAGTGAACCACGACCAACTTCCTTGGCAGCTTGCAGCTAGTCCTCGCGAGTTAGTCGCAAGCGCAAGGATTCAGTCGGTAGTGTTACTGCAATTCAAGTTACGTAATTATTATAAAAAAGAGATCGTGAAGTTTACTACAACGTTGCTGCATTCTGGAACATAGTCAAAACGGCTCATCATGCTAATCAACCGCTTGATGACCGTAGGTATACAGTAGCTTTCATAGCGGATGGTTGCAATTATACCGTGGCTTCCTCCAGGTATCCTTGGATTTCTATTTTCTAATCGCTGTTGTAGCATTTTGTAAGCTACTCTTGTTGATCACCCCATTGACAATCTATATGTCTAAGTGAATTCACAACTTGTTTAATATTCGTAGGTGTTTTCCTTATTAATTGACATTGGCAGGCAAGAGGACACAACGTCCCCGATTTGCGTTCAATTTGAAACACTTCAATCTTCAAACGTTGCATTCACCCTTTCAAACAGAACAAAATCATTCATGTACACTATCACTGTAATGTTTGCTAAACCAAACCCAGCTCTCTCCGTCAACCACTCAAATAGCTGGCCCATTACAAAAATCGAACGCGACCCGTCCAACTAAGTTTATTCTGAAAGGTGTCACTATTTATAACTTCCTGTAATCCACACACTCTCCAGTAGCTCGGTCCTGTTTGGACACTTAGTGACGCCTACGATGAGTTGGTCGTTAAGTTTAAGATTTCATCGAGAACGGTAATTAAATTTGAATTATAGTTCAAAATGCGCATGAAGAGTGAAAAGAAAGCAAACGGTAATTTTTATTACAGTTCTCAGTGATATCCCAAAACAGTAATTTTTATTACAGTTATCAGTGATATCCCAACTATAGGTGAAATTCTTCTCTGTAAAGAAAAACCAGAAAGAAGATGAACACCAAGTATAGTCGCATATGATACCGCACGGATAGGTTTTTGGGTATGTCCTTTTCGATTTTGTAAATATTTTTTAAACCTAAACGGAGATGCGTAACATTCTGATCTCGACAAAATTTGGTATCGGTGGTTTTTGAACATGAAAATCCTTGGCCGGACAACGAAAATTAAGAAGATTTTCGAACAGCTTTTGTGTGAACCTACATGGTTCGGTCGGACTAGCAGATCTTTTAATAGGTAATCCATAGAACTGATATTAGGCTATCTAGATTTGGTATTTACAATAGTTGGAGGTCATCCAGCGTCAATGGCAGGTGAACGTCGATCTCATCTCCTCAATTAGGTACACGTAACAGGGTTCCCCCAGGATGAAGCAGAGATGGTATTCTTCTCGATTTAAGCTGAAGAAAGTCAGGGGTTTGTAGGGGTAAGGCATACTTGTTACATTTGTATTTTAAAGTATATGTAAAACCATGACAGTCCCCTTTACCACCCAATTTGTTTAGACATACTTACTGTTACACCCTGTATAATATACCTACCTCATATCCCACAAAACCAACATTTTTATTCCAATACCACATAACCAACTTAAAAGTTACGAAATTGTCATAACTACTATATGGCACATGTAGCTTTCTTTGAAGCTAACATATTAGAGATAGATGTATACACCTGTCTTTTAGAGCAGCAAACGTTGAAAAGAAAATTACAGGAATCATGTAAAATTTGTTTGTGTTTAAAATGGGGTATGAAAGCAAAAATGTTTTATTAAACATTTTAAATTTAATTATATACAGGGTACATATATCACGGAACCCGTTCATTAGAAGTTTTTGGGGTCCCTTACTACTTATGAATTTGAAACTTTCAGGTTTAGGATAACCCATAGCCTTCTTTTGTTCTAAAATATTGTCGATGTTGTACAACTTCCGGAAAGACCGGAAGTCGCCATTCATCTTCTTATTTTAAATGTAACACCCTGTATATTATTGCATTTTTGGATTATACAATCGATTCTGCGTTAATCTGTATTAGATTATCCTACACCTATCTTCAACTGTTTTTGAGATATTATGATTTTTTTGAAAAATTTGCGCTTTGCGGAGGGATGTTTTTTGCTCTTCTTTGAACGCAAAACATTCATACTTTACAAACACAAAGTAAAACCATAAGGGTTCACAAAATGCGTTTGCAAACCTATCACAGATTATACAGGGCGTTCACAATTAGTGGCAAAGTTAAAAAACTTCAAACACCAAAAAGTCATTTTTTTCAAATGGAACACCCCGTATATTTTTACATATTTAGAAAGCGATTTAATTTACACATCGATAAACTATAGGTATCCCTATACCTATCTTTAGCGGTTTTGTAGTTATTAACACTTTTTATCTAATATTGATTACAACTGCACTTAAAACTTATGCACATTTGAAAGTAGGCTGTGAGTATGGTAAAATAAAATACGGTAATGAACGTCTAACAGGGTTGAGTGGAAGAACAGGTCTCTACTTTTTTTGTAGACACCTGAACTCACTCCTTTTGAGAACAAAAGTGTGCAGTTTTAACGTATTTTGAACAATCTTATGTAATTTAATAGTTTGCTTTCAATAAAAGATATTATTATTATACTTCGGTTTTTATCGATACTTAGGCCAAGTCTGGTTAACTAACCGCACGGATCGGAATCAAGTAAGTATTATTATTATGTACTTCGATTGTTATCGATACTCAGCCCAAGCCTGGTTAACTAATCGCACGGATCGAAATCAAGTAACGATTAGTCCTACTAATACATATATCTATACAATATAAATTTGAAGTTGCTGTTAAAAAGTGAACATACTAAATACTATACACATATTATATTCATTAAATTAAATGACGTTGATAAAACCAACGCTGATCACATTTTAGATAATGTATTTGTTTGAGAAGCCTCGGTGTATTTGATCCCAATTTGTAAAAGCCACGTCCCGTCGACCCTCTTTCCGCGAAGGCATTAACATGAACGCAGCGTCGCGCATCAATAACAAAAAGAGACCCTATATTCCTAGGCTTCTCCGTTGGCGTCACTTATTCGTGACTTAGTGACTTTTTATAGAAAAGAAAAAATGAACATAATATGTATGTTTTGAATAAGTGTTATGGTTATTGTGTAAGCGTTTTTTGTTGTTTAGCTCGACGCACAGGTTGCACTCGAGTGGGTAATGTGTTGTTTGTGTTTTGTGTTAATTGCGAATTCTGATACTGTGAGTATATTGTGTGTTTACGTTTGAGTGCATGAGAACGAGTTAGAGGTGTTACATGAGTGATTGTTGAAGTGTTGTGTGTTGGTAATGGACTTTCTATAATGTTATGTTGTGTATGCAACAGAGTTTCAATTTGTTAAGGGAGGGTTGAGTGTTGTGTTTCATTTTGTGTTTGAATGGTATTAGTTGAAGTATTAGTTGAAAGTGTGTGATGTGGTTCTGAGTGATGTGCGGTATCTTCCGTTATGTTTAGAAATTTTCTAACTATGTGGCAAGTGTTGATAATGACTGCCTTTTGTAATTGTATGTATATGTTCTTATCTAACCCTAAAATGTGCAAACTGTGATGTATTGTTTTTGGTATAACTCCGGTTGCACTAAGAACAATGGGTACTGTAAGAGCAGTTCCCATTCTCCATTGCGCTTTAAGTTCCTGAGCTATATCAGTGTATTTGCGATGTTTCTCTGCGTGTGTATTGGCTAAATTGTTTGTGTTGGGAACGGCAATATCTATTATGTATATGATTTTTTGTGTTTTATCTATAAGTGTTATATCTGGCCTATTGTTATATACAGTTTTATCTGTGAGTAGTGTCCTATCCCAATATAGTTTGTGTGTGGTGTTTTCAAGTACAACTTGCGGTGTATATTTGTAATAGGGTGTGTTATCAGTAGAAAGGTTATGTTTTGTGGCGAGTTTTTGGTGTATTATCTTAGCTACCTGATCGTGTCTGTGTTTGTATTCTGTTTGTGCTAGACGTGTACATGCTGTATCTGTAATTATGCACGTAGAGAAAACTATAGGTACCTAAAGTAGATATTAACAGCTGTATTTAGCGTGATGAAGTCCGGAAATCACTAAAACCCGGTTTTATAAAGCATACTTAAATACGTGATCAGCTAACGACGTGATTAAGTTTGAATAATGCAACATGATTTGCTAATACGGGTTACATAGGCGTGATCGTTGATCGTATTAGCCTATCGCATTACTTAACCACGTCGTCAGCTGGATCACGTAGTTAACTATGCTTTATAAAATCGGGCCTAAGGGGATGAAACGAATAGGTTTCGGTGTACATAATTCATCGTGATGAGGTCCGGAAATCATTAAGGGGTTGAAACGAATAATTTTTCATGGGCTTGATAATGAATTCAGTGGAATTCGAAACATGTCGCCATTAAAAACAACTCAATTTTAAGCCATCACTGCATGGCATACTGCGAATAAATCAACACTTTTAGTCAAAGGGGAAGGTTGTGTGTTATTTTAACCTAGCTGTATTTAGTCTAATGAGCAACTGGCCTAAATAATATTCTAGAAATGGCTTGTTCGTCTAATAATTCAATTGGAAAATTCGTTTTATCTGATATTGCACTTTCCAGTGACCTGATATTACTATTTCTAATTATGTACTTTTAATGTAGATCACTTACGTAAGTTTATAATGTATGTACACGGTAACACAGAAAATTGTACGTAAACAAAAGAGGAAATTTGAATATCCTAATCTGACGCGAGGTGCGAGTTGTTTTTGTGCTTTGTAACCACCATAGCAATCAACTATAATTTTATTATAAACAAGTATTTTTGGGAAACCTGGTTCAGAAAGCGTGTTTTTTTCTTGCTTGGGGAAAACCCACTTAAAAAACGTAAGTACCTGAAAGCTAACATGGAAAATTTAGATAAGCTTTAAATATATTCAGAATCAGTTTTAATCACTTGTTTTATTAAAGCTAATTTTAGGTAAGGTATTTAAACAATTGCACTGCAAGATCGTTTACACTCACTGAAGCGTTTCTAGCTTGATATAGCGAGATTGAAGACATGTATGCGAAGATATTCGTACTTGCCTTTTTAAGTGCAGGGTTTCAAATTATTTTGTGTTGTGTTTTTCTTTGCTAATAACCACTTTTTAGGAAGTAAACTTGTATGTTATTATGGTAGTTGGTCAGTATACCGACCGGGAAATGGTGCTTTTAATGTAGAGAATATAGACCCACATCTTTGCACTCATCTTATTTACGCTTTTGTTGGAATTGACGCAACTGGTTCAATTAGAATCTTAGACTCTTGGAATGATATCGATAAGGGTAAGACTCGTAAATTTCGACGAGCAAATTTAAAGTTGTTATAACATTAGGGGCATTTCGGCGGTTTAATGAACTAAAATCCAAAAATCCCAATTTGAAAACTCTAATAGCGGTAGGCGGTTGGAGGGAAGTATCTGAAGCATATTCCAGAATGGCCGGAGATCGCGCGTTAAGGCATAACTTTATTAACAGCGCAATTATGTTTATGACGACCCATGGCTTCGATAGTTTTGATATAGATTGGAAATATCCTGCACAAAGGGGCGGTGTTCCTGCAGACAAGGTATGAATAGACTACGACATGAATTCAGACACACAATAACATTTTCTCATTGTAGGCTAACTTTGCCACCTTGGTAAGTGAATTTCGCACAGCTATTGGTACAAGGTTCCTACTTTCTATTGCAACTGGAGCTACCGCAGATCACATTGCAAATTCCTACGATGTACACATCATTAGTAATGTAAGTTTGGAATACATTTTCATCTTCAAACTCTATGTTCATGTTTCTAGTAATTTGGATTTTATTAACGTTATGACATATGACTTACATGGGTCATGGAGTGGAGTTACTGAAGCAAATGCACCTTTACACTCTACTGCTGGCGTTTCTGTGGTACAACAACAAAATTATTGTTCAACTAAAATTGAAGTACATAACTTTTAGTCTCAATGCATCGACGCGTGGATTGCAAATGGCGCAGATCCTTCAAAGATAGTCATGGGTATTCCAGTATATGGACGAACGTTTACTCTTGCAAATCCAGCGGTAAATGGTATGGGAGCACCAGCTCCTCAACCGGGAAACCTTGGTCCATTCACACAAGAAGCAGGAATAATGTTATAACGAAGTTAGTATATTTTTTAATTCATTAACATACAGTGGTTATACACTTTATTTGTAGATGTGTGTAGAGTTACAAACAAACCCATGGACCATCGTTTGGGATGACGCTCAAAAAGTTCCGTACGCATTTAGACAAAACCAATGGATCAGTTGTGATAATCAACAATCGGTAAAAAGTAAAGTAAGTTGCATACGTATTTCAAGGCCACATTTTCAATATAAATAATGTCGTAGATGGAATTTCTTAGACAACGAGGTTTGGGTGGTGCTATGCTTTGGTCTATTGAAACGGATGATTTCCGAGGAGTGCGTGGCAATAGGTATCCAATCCTAACCACTATCAAGAATGGGCTATAAAAGTTTCCTTATGTAGAGGAGTATTAAATCCTTCACTGCACCAAATCCTTGAAAATATTTAACCGTCAGCTATAAATCTTACAGCTAACTACCTATGCTTCAGTTCATGAATTTGTAATAATGCCAAAACTGTTAATTGATTAAAAATGAAGTAGGTATCTCTTATCAGAGAAAATTCCAATGAGCAATATTATCATAGTACGAGTACTTGATGGTGTCTGACTTTCCTTTAAAATTAAACGGATACATATTAAAAGGTAACGCCACCGGAGTGAACGACAGACACATGTGAACCTTAATAAATGAGCAGCCCCTCCATATAGTTGATTACCAAATAAATACAAATGAGAATTTATATCAATCATTAATCCCTTATTACATCTCACGCACGTGACAAACAGTTACATGAATAACCCCAATGCAAATTTAACCATTCTACCACGAGACATGATGCAAACTTTACCTTGTACGGCCACATTAATTACAATAACCAATAAACAATCAATTATTCAGTTAACAAATGCAAACCAGTAAATTAAAATCAATACTACCTTAAAATAAAACACAAATTATATCACAAAACAAACGAAAAATGCGAAACGACGCTTTAACTTCGATGACCTCACCGGAAGTAAGTCTACCCTGTTGCCTTTCTGCTTTTACACATTGGCGCCAAAACCTAAAAACCGACGTTGCCCGGCGTTGCTGATTTTTATACATGTTGCCAAGATCTCGTAAATTTATGTAGCATCTCAGATGGGGTTATCTCATTACTATTCATACAATTCCGGCCTAAATACTTTTATAATTATTACCAACCGCAAAAAAGATTGCGGTTAGTAGCACTATAAACATAGAATCACTTGAGTTGTAAAGCTTAAAGTTTATTCTTTCTTATTTCTTAAATTACTTAAACCCCAAAAGTGATCTTATAACAAAAGTTCTTCGCTTCTCTAAACTAAAATACCGAGTTTACCTACGTAAGACTATTTTTCAAAGAAGGAACAATTACACTTTTATATAAGATACCCTTCTATAAATTCCTTTTTGCAATAAAAAGGCGGGCTTCCATTTGCTGCTATAATGAATATTGTTTTCTTTATTTCAGCTATTATTTTGTAGTATACAAGTAGGTACATTTATGTAGTGTAAGTGCTATGGTTAGTTACGCCAGAATTCTTGATTTCGCAAGTTCGTCACATTTTGAACTAATGGAATTTTAAGTGCTCGTAAAGGGATAAAAAAATGAAATAGTAATTTATAAAATACGTTTTAGAAACCAATGGGCATGGGAAACTGTGCGATGACTCATAAAAGTGTTTTATGGAGCTCAGTTATGCAGCTGGAATATAATGACAATATTTGTCATAAATGTTTGTAATAATCGTACCAAATATTTTTAAAACGATAAAATCAAAAAATTGATATTACATAAATTTAGAAACACAATAAAGCTAATTAAATATATGTCATCTACTATACACGTATCAACCCAGAAATTTCGAATGGTAAACATAGTTATAGATTCACATTTATATCAGACTAGAACTTAGTCTTCGGGTGTGCTAGAAAAAAGGAATCAAAAATCAGCAATTGAATTTTAAATAAAGTGTTTATAATAAATAACATGTAGGTAGTCAAATGTAAATGCACTCGGGCATTGCAAGTCACATACCCTGCCAGTAATTTTAACATTTTGACCGCACCTGACCTGGGAGTCAACTTATCGCCCTGACCAAATCTTAAGTAAGATAGCCAAAAGCCCAAAAGGGCATAGATGAAAGAGGATGAATGTTAAAATATAAACATGAAAGAGGATGAATGAAGCCTTCCTTAAATTTCTTAAACACTCACGAAATACTAAAACATAACTTTTTCGTTGAACTTGTAATAAATGTAAAAATTGTAATAAATAATTCATTTTTACTAATGGTAATTTTGTTGTGCATAACAATTGACGCTTTTAACAGTAATATTGCTTTCGTTTCTTACATAAATTCAAGTTTCTAATGATTCTTTATTATTATAAAGGTGACCTATATTACACAATTGTAATCAATTGTAACAGTCACACTTTTATCGGTTTTATAGAGTAAAAGATTGAATAAAAGAAACATTGACTGCACAGTGTTATCTGAAAAACCCTGTATTTTTGTAAAAAGCTGTCCTATGTGTCGTATTAACTTTATCTAGGGTAGGTTATTAAAATCAACTTTCCCTGTGGGATTTTGTTTTCGTACATAACATGAAAATGGCACGGTGTGTAAAAAACTGTGCTACTTCCCCTGCCACCCTGCCACGAACAGAAACTGAAAACAAGTGGCGTAATTAAAATGGGGGGCATCGCCCCCCCCCCCCCCCCGAACGAATGTAGGGTCGGCAAAATGAGCATTATAGTCATACTTGAAAACCTTATATTATATGAACACTAAATGAGGTAATAAGGTAAAACTGTTTTATGTTACTCTGTTTCTATCCCGCAGCTGAATCAACATTTTTACGGATAGCTAAATCAGTAAATACTTTATTTTAATAAACAGATATACTTTACATTTTCGTTTTACATGTTTTAGATATTGCATAGTTAGGCGTGCAACAGTGGCAGTAAAATGCATGAAAGGGCACTGAAAAGTTTAAAACATAAAAATTCAGAAACCGCAAGCCCTTCGCATGTTGGAGGGTGGAGGGAGGAGAGGGGGGGGGGGGTAATTTGATCTGCCGCCCTTCCTAAAAAATCGCCTAATTATGCCACTGACTGGCAATCGGTATACAGGGTGCGTCCAAGAAGTTTCCGGAATTATTTTTTACCGCCCAAGCAAAGCCGCTCCTGTCGATATTGGTGGTGGGGGATCTCAGGCAACAGGGAAAAAATATTCAGTTGCCTCCGAAACTCCGGAGAGTGTGGATTGCTTGTACAGTGAGACTCTCTTTGGGTGACGCGTCACGATTCACGCTGCAGCGAAATGTTGAACAGCACGTGAACATCAAGTTTTGCGTTAAACACTGCTG
The DNA here is from genome assembly GCA_036250285.1 of Pyrocoelia pectoralis. Taxonomy (NCBI): domain Eukaryota; kingdom Metazoa; phylum Arthropoda; class Insecta; order Coleoptera; family Lampyridae; genus Pyrocoelia; species Pyrocoelia pectoralis. Next base: position 25,078,893 of record CM070076.1, on the reverse strand, counting down.
GTGAAACTTTACAAATGCTGGACAGCTTACAGGGACGAAGCAATGAAGCAATCAGGTGTGTACGAGTGGTTTAAAAAGTTTAAAGACGGCCGAGAAGACGTCCAAGACGATTCCCGAGCAGGACGACCGAGTTCAGCGACAGCCGATAAAAATGTGGACCGAGTGCGAACATTGTTGAACTCTGACCGTCGGTTAGGCGTGCGATTGATTGCTCAAGAGTTAAATCTTTCCAAATGCTTTGTGCACACCATTATTAATGATCATTTGAACATGCGAAAAGTCTGTGCAAAGTTGGCACCCAAGGTGTTAACAGAGGACGAAAAGGAGCGTCGCCGATCGATTTGCGCTGAACTTTTGGAGCGTGTGCAAGTCGAACCTGATCTTCTGGATTCCATGATAACCGGGGACGAGTTATGGGTCTTTGAATGCGACCCGGAAACCATACGGCAAAGTGTCAAGTGACAACGCTTCCCCAACCCCCCTACAGTCCGGATGTGGCTCCAAGCGACTTCTACCTGTTCCCCAAGCTGAAAAGAACACTCAAGGGAACTCATTTTGGGACCACCACCGATGCGGTTCAAAAGGCTGTGACGGACCAACCCAACAGCATGTCAGAAAACGCGTAAATTCGGTAGCAGAGGTGCTACGATGCCGATGGGGAATACTTTGAAGAATTTTGAACAGTTGTATGCTTTATTTACAATAAATCGTGTTTTATAGCCTCATTCCGGAAACTTCTTGGACGCAGCTAAACAGCATTTGAAACTTAAAAAAATGCCAACCTAAGGGTATATTGCCACTCAGGCGCTTAGGTTAGAGGTAGGTTTAGTATAGTTTTTTTCAATTGATAACAGTCCCTCAAGTAAAAGTTATTTTCGATTTTCGATTTGTATAGCGAATCGTTCCTACGGCGAATTTGACCAACGGCCAACTGTCCCAACATCGGAACGGCGGCGGCGAATCGGCGACGGCGAAACGACGACGGCCAATAGGCCTAGACCCTTTTTAGAAGCAATTGGCAGCCAGTTGGCCGCAGCCACTTGTCTCGCGGCCAGTCGGCCGCGGCCAGTTGTACTAGACCGTAACTCGGCAGTATTTGGCTGCAAACAAGATCAGTGTAATTGAACACCCTCCCTACTCACCGGATATATCCGGTAATTTGGCGGTGTTTTGGGCTAAAAAAATGTTACGACGAAGAAGGTTTTTTCGGTGTTATTTCAATAGTATTCCTAAAGCTGATTTGAAGGAATGAAGCGGTAGAAGGTGCACTATACCAGAAGGCAACTACTTTGAGCATATCTAAAATAAAATGTTAGAAAAACTGGTCCTTTAATCTAAACAATAGTGGCCTGTCCCTCGTATTAATGTGTTCGTATCTCTATATCAGGACGCTTTAAATGTTTTCCATTTTGAAAGTATTCAAGAGATTTGTCACGATTCACGGACCACGGTTGTTATAAAAGTTTCTGAAATGTAAATTTCTTCAAATTCTCGAAGCAAATAAATGAAAATGTAACGTACCTATCTCCCAAATTAAACTTACATAAAGTTGTTTCCTTTCTGTATCTCTATTGCAGTACTTTAAATTGATTCTATTGTAAAGTTGGAGTAGAAACTTGAATTAAGCTTTTTGATTAGATAAAAACGTATATTTAGAATGTTTAGGTACAAGCAAAATATTAATGAATAATGAAGAGCCATAATTAACTAATCCTAGTTAGGTTGGTAAATAAGTTCGTTCATTTTTTTTAGATTTTACTTTTTTTACTACTAGATACTAGTAGTTAGTACTGGGTTTAGAAATTAAAAATTTCTGTTTTAAGTGTTGTGATCACAGCAAAAATTTTCAAAATTACGCAATAAAATCCATATTTCGCAAGAACAGTAAAGGTGTTGCATATTGTATAGTAGTTAATGAATGTTCACCAGTTTCTAACAAGGAAAAAATAGATTTATTAAATAAATCTTTGAATCATAACCTTCAATTTCACAAACTTCCTATGGAAAAAATTGCAGTACCTGCAAAATGCAAATTTCGCAAAATGCCGATAATCCAAAATTATCTTCCCATAAAGTCCGATTTTGTCCGAGTTTTCTTTTACAAATCCTTCTGTGTTTGGTTTTCGTTCTCCAATCTGTTATCCGCTTATCGTTCAGATCTTCTTGAACCGATTAACTGTTTTCTTAATATTCCCATTTTTTCTTATATTGTGGGTTCTTCCATGTGATTTTCTTCGCTGTTCTCTCTTGCCTTAATGAACATGATGATTTGTGGTTCCTTACACAAGTCGTAAATTTCTTTATTGGTAATTTTTATGTATACTTTTCTCCTTCTTCTCAATATTTTCCTTTCCCCATCATCTTACTGCTTTTCTTATCGTTTGATTAACTATCAGTATCTCACATCCATACACCGCTGTAGGTCTTATTATGGTTTTGTATGATCTAAATTTCTAAGTAGTTCGCATCTATTCAGGTATTCTATTGGATTTGCTCAGTCTTACGATTTTTCTAGCACTTCGTACGTTAAAAAGCAGTGTGGGGCTCCCTACCGGAAGTCTTCTGATTTTCTTCCCTTTATTGTTGCTCCTTATTCTCCTACCTTTCCTGAAGCTAGATTGGTATTGCCCTATTTATAGTTCTATTATTGCCTCCAGATTCTCTTTAATAACTGTTTCTGATATCGTGAATAACTTATATGCTACCTACATCTTTATCCTCTTATAATTATTGTATTCGGTTTCATCGCCATTTTTACAACTGGGATTATTGAAACTTTTCTTCAGATATCAATTATTATTATCACGTAAATTTTTTATCTCCCCACTATGTTTAATATTTTCGAGTGTTACTCCATTTTGTCGTGGGTTCTTATTGTTCTTCATATTATCCAGTAAGACAATAGTAACTAAAAATCCTCATCCTAAAAGATTTGGCATATTTCCCTAGGATTCGCTATGGATGTTTTTTCCATCGTCAATACGAAAATTTGTTCCTTTCAGAGCTATCGTAGCTTCCGTCTGTACAATTCAACTACGAACCCCATTTAATAATAAGCTATTATTCCTTGATACTTTTCACTCAAATTGTTAGAAATTTCCTTCTTTCGAAGCAAAATTATGTTCAAAATTATGTACAATCAAACAAATTTGCTGTATTGTATAATTGTTTTTTTCGATTAGTTAGTTATACATTTAATTAGTAAACATGAATTTAAGATAAACATATATTAGAGACATAAGCACGCTATCGAAATATCTCAACAGGTCAGATAAGAAACATGTTGAATTACTGAATTATTCGTCATATATACAAGACGTCTGTCTAAAATTTTTCCAGATTTGCGAACTTCAGAAAGTAGTTTACAAGGACTTTTAGGCAATTCCAAACACCCAGTGGATATGACTGGAAATCAACTGTAAAGCCTGTAAACAATTTTACATTGAGCAAACTAAAATATCATACAAATTCATTTTAAAGAGTACAAAGGGGATAAAATTTTCTTAGTTAAGCAAGTAAATAATAAGAACGAACTTCACTGTTATGAAAGTTTAGAAAGTCGCAAAAACAATATTTACCTAATGAATAATGAAGATTCGGTGACGATTCAGCTTATAAACTTTTGCAAATTAGTATTAAGTGGTTAATTTTGCAGTTTCATTGTAATTAATATAAATAGCTCGCTGTCGGAACGCGTGTAATCCTTTATTATTATCACGGTAAGTAGACGATGTATTTTGGTGTGGAATCAAAGCATAAAAACACTAATTATAGAGAGCGCAAATCTAAATTGACTTCAACGGTGTCATCTTACAGATGGGTGAATCTTACAAGTGTTAAAAAACAAATCGATAAATTAATTGCGGCATTTTAGAAATTCACCTTGCGTAACTTGCAGGATTTCATCTCCTCCTTGCTTGATTGCTTGATTTTTTTCTCTTTCACGTTGCTTGCATTCTACCTTCCGTTTTCGAAAGATTAGATTTACAAAAATTGAAATTCTTTGCTCGTGATAAAGCTTCTATATTTGTGAATAGTTGATCTTTCATATTTGTAAACTTAAGGAAAATATATACCTATTGCTTTTGCATATCACAAAAAAAAAAACAGAAAACGTTTGTGGCTTTTAAAGGAAACGTAGAAAAGCGTGAAAAACTGTTCACGTTTCGTGTTTTACAAGCGTTATAACTAAGCGTTTAGCATTGCCAAGATCCCCCATCCTTTCTTATTTTATCTTCGACACTCAATACATTTATTATGCATCCTTTTAATTAATAGGTATAAAGAAGTTATCGATCCAAGCTATCACTTAACTTGTGCCATTATATGTTGGCTGCTCTTTACTCTTATTTCACATCCTTTTAAAAGCTTTTCAATTAAAAATTTCGAATAGCTTCAAAATTTAATTAAAAGCTTTTAAATTATTACGTCTCGCTAGAGTAATTTTACTTTAAATTTAATAAATAATCGACAATAATATTAATTTTTAACCAACAAAGTTAAATGTAACGCTCTTGATGCGTCTACTTTATGTGTTAGCTGTTAATGAAAATACAGTCATCTCAGAATCTAAATGAATTTTGATTGAATGGAAAATAAAAACATAAGCAATAAGCAACATAGGATTGTAGGTACTTCAATAGCATTCTCTCTTCTATTATGGCATTTTGAACGAACAACAAGGTATGAATTCCACAAAATACCACATTTATAAAACGGAAATACCGAATCATCATTATTTACGAGAAAGCGTTGAGCTTTTAGTCCAGTTCATTTCAAATGAATACTACCCTGCGTAGTTTCTCGGCCGCGAAGAGGGGTGAAATAACTTCGGTTCTAAAAGCAATTATTAAACCTCGGTACGGGATTCTGAATTTAATCATACTACAATCTTAACACAGACTACAATAAATAGAAATGGTCGCAGGTGAATATTGAATATCGGTGTGAGGTTCAATTATTAAAAACAGCAATTTACACGGGAACAAGAAAAAATCTCATATCGGAAAATAACAGTAAAGTTGGGAGTGTGTAATCCCTAGGTTAGGAGAGGAATGAATCAAAGGGAAAATTTAAAAAACAAAAGGTACTAATAATCTCACGCTTTTATATCTTTTGAACCATGGAAGTGGCTACAAGAGAAGGGATCGTGCGTGGGAACATTGAATCCTGGCGCCGCGGCCGCCTGCACCTTTGGCGGGTACTTAAATTTCGAGTTCATATAAATAGAAAGATTACAAATTTATTGATTGGGTCCATATTAGTCGTTAAGTTAAGTTTCAAAATGGGATAACCTTCCCCATAGATATTTATTGAAATTAAATACAGATAAGTTAAGGTTACTGAAATTACTACTACATATTTCGACAATGTAATTGTCATCCTCATGTTAAAACGTTGAGAATTAGGCAATAAAACTAATTAGTTAATAAATTACTTACTAAGAAATTGGTACAAGGCTGTGAAGTGATTGTATAAAAGCTATAAGGTTAATGGAGTGAAATTGATGACGTGAAGGTAAAATTATATTATGTAAGGAATCGTTGTTACGCTCAACGTTGTTTTTAGTGATTCTTTACATAATTTAATTTCATCTTCACATCATTAATGAGATTCTTCAATATGATGTACAAGAGACACAAATATTGCAGTAAAAATCTCCCTTCTACTTTCAGTATAGCCTGACAGTGGTGATATATAAACACTGTAGTCAGAGTTGTTTGTCGACGCGTCAACTTTAATGTCGACCTCGACGCGTCGAGTGAATGTCAACAATACGTCAACAATGTCGAGTATGTCAACAAAGTCAATACCAGTTGTTTTGAGGTTATGTTTGTTTTTTATTTTGTTGTGAAATATTAACCATCGTCAAGAAATGGCTCTCACCGTTTACAGTTTAGTAGCTTAGGTACTATTTTCATCCTGGTTAGTAGTTATGATAATAATAAGTTGTTATCTCATCATAAAGTTTCAATTTCAGGTACCTTTAGTTTTAGTTTTTCTTTTTCTCTTTTTGCCATCCTTTTTCTTATTTTTCTTTTGTTATTAGTATACTAAGCATTTTTCTTTTTTTTTTATTATTATATTGGTAACTATTTTATTTGTACCTTACTATGTTATATTACTTTAATGTTGTTCGTTATTGGACACCTGTCTGTAGAACAATAAAGTTAATATTATTATTATAAAAATGAGCTTAACAAGTTGTTATTTAAGCATCTTAACAGCGATGGTATAAATGCTTGGATGCCTATAATGAAAGACTTTGAATGTACTACACTACTATGTTTTATCGACATATTAGTTTACTTTGTTGTATTTTTGAATCAAATAAATGACGTTTATTTGTCTTGTAACATTAATATGTAGGTAATTTTTGAGATGATTAGATTATAATTGGTGTCGACAATGGCGTCGACAATATACGTCGACAATGATTTACTCGACGTGGCAATTGTCGACGCGTCGACAATTGCCACGTCGACGTGACATTGTCGACACCTTGCAACCCTGACTGTAGTTAATGTCAAACGAAAATCTCAAATATGTATTCTCTAAGAGCTTTTAACTGCATGGTTAAGAATTTACTATAGACATTACTGCAGTAATCGACGTTACTTAAAATAAGACAGTTAAGTGTAGAGGGCAGATTAATATGCACATAAAAAGTCACATATATGCGAATATACGTATATGCACCAAATATATAAAAGATATGCAGTCAGTTTGTTAAAATATGCAACATTATATGCAAAATATGCGTACCAAGAAATAATAAACAACCTGTATTAAACAAAAACTGTTATTATGTGAAAAAGGTAATTAAGTAATTAAAATAATAACAATAATGTATTTGTTTAATATTAGCTACAAATAATCTTACGATCAGTTGGAGAATTAAACATATTATTCTGATCACCGCTTTTCTGCCTATAACAATTTACAATAAGGTGTTTTTCCAAATTGTTTAAATTAAATCCTTGTCGCCTATCAGATAAAATATATTTATAAGTTGAAAATCTCCGTTGGATCGAGTGAATGTAGGGACGCGACTGAGAAATCTCGGTAAGAAATGCAAGGCAGCTCCATCTAAATCTCGATATGATCGCATGCTACGGCGAAATTATAGCAGTGACGCTTCTTGTCAATGATTTTAAGCAGCTTACCTTCTACAGGAATTTCTAAAGGCTTTCTTTCTTAGATTTTAATCTTTTATTTAAAAAGTCTCATTTACTGTGCTCGTTTGAGGAGATGAGAGAATTTTTTTTTAGTAAAATGTCAGATTTACTTAGAAATGCACAAATTATGCAATAATATACACATTTTACAAAAAAATGAACATTGCTGCAAAGATATGCAAAATATGCAAAATTAAATTGGTGTCATATAACTCGTATTAATGTGATTCACCTAGATACGGAAGTGTATTTTTACAGAATCAATAAAATCAAAAATATGCATTTTGCATATAATCCGCCCTCTAGTTAAGTACATAAATTCCATTTGACATGCGAGGATAACACCCGCTTGTACCTATACATATAAGCTTTTGTATTTATAATATGCTGTACTTATCTTACGTGTTTTTCAAAAGTTATTTGACTATCTATTATTTCACTTAAGTTTTTATCATATTCACTAATTTTTATTACACTGCCGTCCATCACTATTATATCAATAGTTTTTTTCTCTCATCACCTTTCTAACAATCTGTTCAGATCCGATACAGATCTCTACTGTTAGATTGATTTTGTAACTTCCTGCGTAAATAGACGACCGAAAATACTACCCCGCGGTACCCCACGCTCACATTGTTGAAGAAGTGAATATTTGTTTTTAATATTGACCAATTGTGTGTTGGTTCGACAGGTAGACGAAAATACGCGCATGTCTACTAGATAAAATTAATTTTGTTATCTTTTGTAGAATAAAGAATACTTTACAGTCCACTGGTTATTGGAACATAATTCTGAAAATGACATTTATTATCCTATCCTCATATTAATAATAAATAATATGAAATCTATTATAAATGTATTACATGACCTTAATTTTCAAATTGTATCTATCAAAGTCAACATTTCGATAGTTTTCCCCGTTCAATTAATATTAAAATGTGCCCTATAAATTATTTATCTTTATTACAAACCGTAACTATATAAAATAAAGTTTACTTATTCATTTGATATCTCTGTTACTCTAATAATTAATAAGCACAAACTCATATACCTATAGGTACATATTTCATGTCGATTGAATTCTGAATTAGAATCAAATTCTGATGCTGCTCTCTTTACGTAATAATTTCTGATCGAAACTGGAAAGCAATAAACGGCATTATAAATGAGACACAATTTCAGCACCTAATCTATAAAATGGACCGTATTCGACAATTGTATACATATATAGTATATTAATATCGCGCCGCCGCCGCCATCAATACACTCGCACGACTCTTTTTAAGACGTTAGTAACAAAATCTTTAATATATCGTGAATGCAAAAGTAACTCAAGTCAAACAGAAGCCTGTCGCTTTAAATGTCATAGCAAAGAGTACTCGTTGGTCATAGTTACATATAACACTTTTTATGGGAATCATACCACACAGTATTGTGTTAGTATTTTTCATTTTTCAAAATTCCCCATTAGGCTAAATACGAAAAAATAAGTTACAACTACCAAAACCATTTCTTTCTACCTCAGTATGTTCCCGGACTACCTTTAGTAACTCCATTAATGAAATAGATGTATCCCAAAAACCAAAAGGAGAATCCGAGATTCACTTAATTTCGCGGATAATTTTACGAACGACAGGAAATGGGTCCATCATAGCAAAAAAGAAATTTTTTTAAGCACTTAATTGTAGAGTTACAATCTACTGTTCAATAGGTATGAATTTGTTATTAAAAATACATATGAAAAAAATAGTTAAGCAGTTCTCAACACATAATCGATATAAGTAAATGAAAGTGGGTAACTGTTTGGGGGGTCCAGGCTCTCTGGGTTTGTTATAGACCTCTAGAAGACTTTTATATGCGTATTCTTATTTATAGTATGAAAAAGTCATAGGCCAGTAAATACGTTTATTTACATAGTACAGAGTGTGTCGAGATACGTTCATTATCGGCGTTCTTTCCTATGCGAGATCGGATCACGAACCGTCGTGGGTCGTTCAAAGAGGTTGCGGTGGCTGGTACGTTGTCGCAAGCGATGACCCTGACGTTGATCGGTCGCGGTCTCCACGGTGGTGGTGCTGGCGCTCCTGGACACGTCGTCGGTTTTGGTGGGGTGGCAGGCAGTCGTACCACGGGTGTCCGATCTCGGAAATGCCGTAGGACGTTCCGGTGGTGCTTCTGAACTTTCTTTGGGGTGGACGGCATACGCTGGTTTCGCTAAGCGCTGTGCCGTGCTATCGGACAGCCACGACAATGTTTGAGTGCCATGCTATAGGACAGCCTCTTCGCTGTAGAAGCATAAAGAGTGTGCTTTTTCTTCGTTCCGGCGCGCCTTTAAAGCTGAAGAAACGAGCGCCTCTGGTTATGGTCGTGTGGGGGGTGACCTTCCCGTGGGAGTTGTATGTGGCTCGTGTCCCGCCACAATTGTTTATTATAAACTTGAATTGAAATAATGTATGTGTCTGAGATGTCATTATGACGTCTGATATGAGTGAGTAATAGATTTTATTTATATTGATAATTATATGATTTTAACCAAGTTGACAATTAATTAAATATAAGATATCAGCAACCGACTTGTTATCTGTACAAAAGTCAGTAAATGTAATCAAAACAAATCTTACCTTACTTACAAACCAGTAGCGTTGATTGCGCAACCATACGTACCTACTGTTGAATTATCTACACAAAAGAGTTAATTAACAGAGTTAGGGCTGCAACAAGCAGACTTACTGATATGTGACAGTTACGAACTTAGATGTTGGCATTTCACTAATTAGCAATTGGCTTTTTAAGTTTTAATTTTAATCAAATTAAATTCATCAAGGTAAGACATAACATGAGTAACAAAGGTAATTTTAAAGGTAGCAAAACCAAATTAGTGAAAAATTAATTAAGAACGTAACAAAATGAATTGAATGAATTATTAAAGTGAATTCAGGTACGTCAAGTAATTTAGCATAAAACGATTTAGGCAATAATCAATAGTCAAATTCAAATAGGTAATAAAAAGTCTGAGATAATTGAGGTGAGATGATGAACGGCAATCAAACTATCTAACTATCTGAGTTATCTGAAATTATTTCCGTTCCTACTCGCTGTCGAAAGTCGCTGACAAAACTCCTGATAACGACATTGATTCGATACATTCGTTGACAAAATGGCGGTTACACCATCCGTGAAATGCGAAATGTAAAACGTAAAACGCTAGGACAAATAATATGAATTACTGTCAAGAATTTAAAGGAAATCGTGATATTTAATACAAATAATTAGGTACATACCTCGAGGATTATTAATTATTATTTTCCAGAAGCGCAGCCAGAACGTAGTTGGTAAACAGTTATTTAATGCACAACTACGTAAAATACGGTTTAATGACTCTTAGAATTAGCAGATGCTTCCAAGTAAACACCATTAAATATCGATTTATAGGAAAATATGAAAATTGAAAATTTCGGTAGCACCAAAAATCTAACGTTTTGGTCAGCGACACAAAGTAGAAAGATACACCATTAAGAATCGAGCTGCTATTTATGTAAGTATCGAAACATTTGCCGGTGGTTCAACGGTTGTAAAGGAACGAAACGAAATTGAAAAAGATCAACCAATCAGAGATGAGGTGACGTATTCTGTAGCCAATTACAATAACGAATTTCATTGCCGAGGAAAAAATATAAAACGGAACCAACGCAAATGCAGCGAGTCAAAAGAACGGCAGCCATGACGTCCTACGCGTTATTAACGTCACGTGAAATTAACGTCAAAATAACGTGACTGTTTGATGGGGAGCTGCTATAAAGTAATTTTGCAACGCTTGGCAATATGTTGCACAACCGGTGGAAATCTACTTGGCAAAGCTTAAATAGGAAATCCCACTCCACCCGCCGTATTCGTCGCTGTTCCGATGTGGAACTCAAATGCCGTAAGAAATATGGAAAAAGTAATGGCTTACGATAGGCGATACTTTCAGTAGGCAACCTTTCTACGATTTTTTAGCATTAATTTTCACGGAAAAACTGCAAGGTCATATAGAATTACAATTTTTGTTTTCAAAAGGTCTCTATTGTTTTAAAAAGCCTTATTGTAATTAACTTTTATCGAAATTGTTAAGCTTTCAGTGGTTTAACAACAATACAAGGGGAATTTTCCTATGGAGATGGAACTTATTTCTATGTCACATCATGTCTCGAAGTAGATGAACTTAGTAGTCTGTCGTACAAACCAAGTGCAGAATTTGTACTGCTGCCTTTCTGGGTATGGTTAACTAAATTGCAGAAAAAAAAGTAATATTTAATGTTACATTTACATAATAAATTATCGTTGCGAGAGCTTTATAATTTGAAGTCATTTTGCAATATACTTGAGTATTGTTACCCAAATGCCTCCGAAATACTCGTAATACAAATGTTAACCGTTTTCTGCGATATTAATTTTAGAGATTATGATTTATTGCTATGTAGATCACAGTTAAATTCAGACGAGTATTAAGGCTCTGGCATGCTATATAATTAAGGACTTCCGACTTCGGGTCAGCTTTCGAGGACAAATTTCGAAATTATTCGCATATTCTCTAGCTTTCTACACGTCAAATTAACTTTTATTAATTTGGCCCATTATATAAACTTTTGACATAAAAATAAAATAGAGTGACAACGAGCGTATTTAATTTAATGGGTTAATTGTTGATAAATTTATGGCTCCCTGTCTCAGCATTTGCTATATCCTCAACACGTACTACACAATTAAATAGGGCGTTGGTTCTTTGATGGCTTTTGTCTCATGATTGATTTCACAGTTTATGCGTTGGGCGTATACAATTTCTGGGGCTTTGTAGCATTTATACCCTTTTTCCAACAAATTGTATAACCGAAATACCTATATAATCAATTAATCATTGTTAACCGCGATTCACATACATATATCGAAAATGGCAAAAAGTTTGGAAGCCTTAAGGGAGAACAAGTTGTGTATAAGACAGCGACTATCTCCCAAAGGACGAAATGGTGCGATTGTCTTTCATTTACAATCTTCCACGCTGTTTTTATGAGCAATTGTGATTTCTTGATAACAACAAATTCGATTTTTTAATAACTATAAATTCGATTTAATAAAATCAACAAGTGTGGTTGATTGTCTCTAGAGAACCATCGCGGCTCAACGCGTGGTGTTTTATGGTTTCGTTTATCTAAATGAAATCGATCCACTACATCAGCTTTATTACACACTCTGAGGTTTAATTTGGAGCCCTTTCAATTTCAATACACACCACGTTGACGATTTTTAACAAATTTATTACCCTTTAAAATTGAAATTTATCTAAGATTATTGTTTAATAGGGCTTACTATACAATATTCGACTACCTACCTACACCGCAATTATCCCGTATTAATTAATTGCAAGAAGCGAACTGTCGTTTTTAAAAGTATAAGTTCAACTGTCTTAAATCTCCCTTATGTCTTCATCCTGATGCTAACAACCCGCAATGTTATCTCTGTGACAGCGCAAATCAGACTATCCCATCTGCACACTTATTAATAAGTTTTAAAATAAAATTTGAATTTTTGAAAACTGGGACTTGAAGTTATACTGAAAGCCGAATCGATGTAAATATTTTCAAAATGATAGAAATTCCGGAAATGGCGAAAGTAGCTAGTAACTTCGTTATTTTCAACGACAACCCCTCTTTTTATTACATTTTCGGGTTCTACGTGAAATTTCAATTCAGTTGATATCCAAATGTCTATATCTAAAATTTACAGCCTTTAAATTATTTTCATTAAAAAACAAATGCAGGCGATACTTTCAGAAATCATTACTTGAAAACTGTTGTTGTTATGGCAATCAAGAAGAATAGGACTTTCTTTTGGTGTACAAAGTTAAGTTGCGTACGACCTCACCTATGGGGCTCCATATTTATGAACTCAAAACTCACTTTTTCTAAATAAGATGACCATTTTCGTACTATTGCATATGATAGAGAATCAAAATAGACATATTTTGGTATTACATATTCCTATACCTATCTTTAATAGTTTCTGACTTATTTCCATTTCATTGCATTGATACCATTTCTTTAATATTTTCTTTAGTAGTCGGCAATGACATTATGGTAATCGAATTTTAAACAGATCAAGCGACACTTGAATCGAAAAATAACTCGCAATGCTTTTACATATTAAGATTTTTGAAATCTAATTGTTACTCATGGTGAAATAGACAGAATCGCAGCACGTGCATGTCGTACGTTCATTGAGGTTAGTCAGTAAATTTTGCTCTACATAATCTTTTAACGCAATAGGGCGAAGAATTAAACTGAATTGCTGATTTGCCATTACTTTACATTCTTAATCATAACAAAAAATTCTTAACCGTTAAGGCACTTAAGCCCGGGATGGGACTAGTGGCCGCGGCCGACTGGCCGCAGCCGACTAGCCGCTGCCACTGGCCGCCGAGACAACTGGCCGCCGAAACAACTGGCCGCCGAGACAACTGGCCGCCGAGACAACTGGCCGCGAAAAAAATGCCAACCTAAGCGTATATTGCCACTCAGGCGCTTAGGTTAGAGGTAGGTTTAGTATATTTTTTTCAATTGATAACAGTCCCTCAAGATTAAAAGTTATTTTCGATTTTCGATTTGTATGGCGAATCGTTCCTACGGCGAATTTGACCAACGGCCAACTGTTCCGACGGCGGAACGGCGACGGCGAATGGGCGACGGCGAAACGGCCTAGACCCTTTTTAGAAGCAGTTGCCCGCGGCCACTTGTCTCGCGGCCAGTTGTCCTGTCGGCCACCTGTCTCGCGGCTAGTTCGCCGCGGCCAGTCGGCAGCGGCTAGTTCGCCGCGGCCAGTCGGCTGCGGCCAGTCGGCCGCGGCCAGTTGTACTAGACCGCTTAAGCCAACCTCTATGTCTAATTTTCCAACCCAGCCAAAGTTTTCGAAATTATTTTGAAGAATGAAGTTTTTCCACAGATAATACCCCGTATTTCCAAACGCTCAACATCAGGGCTACAAATCTAATAAGTACACTGTCAGTTCGGGAGTTCCCCAGGGTTCTGTTTTGGAGCCTATTGTTTTTAATGTAATGCTAAATTTATTAATTTAACGTTGTAAAGAGATCTGAAATTTTATTTTGTGCTTGTGCAGATGACTTAAAACTATTTAAAGTTGTACCTAGTCTAGATTATTGTAAAGACCTACAGAAGGATTTAGGTGCTATAAACCACTAGTTAGGTGTCAAATAAATAGAAAAACCTCCAATTCTTCCGAATAATGCTCTGTTCTGACATTTAAAAAGAAACCATCTAATATACTGCACAAATACTCTCTCAATGCACAAGAAATAAAACGAGTTTAGAAAATTAAAGATCTTGGAGTGCTGTTTGACTACAAGCTATGCTTCAGAGCACACATTGAGAAGATTGTGGGTATTGCTTATCAAAATTTAGAATTTATACAAAGGCATTCTACCAAATTTTCAAATATAAAGACACTGTAGCTTTTATTCTCTTTTCTTATTAAACCATATCTTGAATTCGATGGTTTTATTTGGAAACTCCACTTCGTGATCCATAAAAAAACCCTGGAAGGAGTCCAAAAAAAAGTTCTTGAGGTATTTATAGTACCTACATATATGGTGAACGCCAAACAAAATCCGTTGCACGTCATATAATGTGAGTGACGTCGATTGGGGGCAGTGTTGCCAGATTGTAATTGAAAGAAGGAAACGCAAATAAAACTTCTGAGTTCACTCGTAACTTTAGTTATAATAAATGTCAAATTAGTCAAACAAAATCAGAACTTCAAAATTGTGACAGTCAAAACATAACCACAACAAAACATTAAACCTTATGGAATTGGCATTGGCAACGTTGCTGAAAACAATCCAATGTTACCAACGTGGCGATCATAAAATTCTGATGAAATTAATTTTTACAGGTCGAATTTTCACGATTTTTATGCCGTTACATTTACGGCAGGGATGTCAATTATCAGGTGATTGATGACGTGCAACGGAGTTTGTTTGGCGTTTACAGGTATTACAACGAGTTTTCCAATGCACGTCACAAAATTTATGACGTCATTTTACTACAATGTTGACATTCTTTGTACTATTGTAACTATTATAAAGTTCGATCCACAAGAGTTGGCGTTCACGTCATAGGTTTCCGAATGAATGCACGACATTCCTTTTAAACAATCATTAAAGCTTAATACATGTTTGTGATAAAGAAGGCAATATAGTTTGCATGTGTTTTAAGTAAAGACGTGCGTATAGATGATCGCCAGTGAAAATGAGAGAGAAGTGAGTATGTCCGTATGTTCAACAGCTGACTTCAATCAACACTATCTGTCAATGTCAAATTTATTCATTATTTATAAATAATTTCGTATTATTTCTGTTCGTTGTTGTTTTGCCCATTTATTTACTCGTTCTTTACAGTTATTTTGTTCTAATTATCAAATTATTAATAACAGTTCTTATTAGAACGGATTTACGAAAATTGCAATATTTTTAACCACAAAACAGCATGTTTTGACAATCCAATATAACATTAGTACCAAACGTACCGCCCAGAGAACGAGTTCAATCGCAGCAGACGTTAATATGTTTATTGCACTTATTAGAATTCCGCATTTAGCTTTACTAAACTCTAATTAATTTTTTAAGATACGTTTTATACGTAATGGATTAATTAAACACGTAAAATATTACTATGACAATTTTAAAGTAGCACAAGCAACTACCTGTGGGTAATTAAAGTATTATTTGCAACACTGCCTTGTTACGATTTGGCAGATTTCATTCCCGACGTCATTATTTCTTGACTTCAAATTTTAATCTTAATACATACAATTACAAGTAATGACGTGCACGCCAACTCTCCTGGATCCAATTATATATCCAGTGACAGTGTAATTTAGGACAGAAAAGTAAGCAAATTCGAAAAATCGGAATATATAAATGTACGTAAACAACGAAAGCAGAACAATAATATAACCTTAAATTTACAACGCGAATATTAAACAAAGAGTTTGGCATCGTTGGTTTTCACTACCAACACTAACATTGCAAAAATTACTTTTTTTAACCATGAATAACGTCCCTGATTACGATTATTATTTTGGTATGTCATTTTATTTCGTTAATGACGTGCATTGGCGAACTCGTTGTAATACCTATATATCTATTTTACTCTATATTCTGAGGTACTTTCTTCCTTTCAAATGGAAAGCGTCGAAAAGAGACATTTTGTGCAAGTTATTTGTCTGTACATACAAATTATTGCGAGGAAACGTGCTTGCTTCTTCACTAATCATAGATATGCAGCGCATTTATAGTACAATATGTATGTACCTCATCGATACATGTCATCACAACATTCACAATAGCATTTGTCTCAAATTGTAAATCGCTTTTATTTTACATATTTTTCGTAATTCAAAACATCTTGTTGTAACCACATGCACGGTTTCATATTCACCTTTAATTTTTCCGATATACATAGTTGGCAACTCTCGTTTAATTTTAATCTATCGCAATCTGTTATCCTTCATAATAACACATAGTGTCGAAACGAGTTGTTTTATCATACAATTAATTACAGAGATCCACAACGTAAGTTTGGAGAAAATTGCTACCATTTAATACAACAATGTTTTCATTTAATTGAAGAAGTTTAAGAAACCTATTCTCTTGTTTACATCGGACCTGAGAAAGCGCAGCCCTGGAATTAGTGTTTATTTTCATTTCTTTATAACATGCGAACCCTTGTTTCTTTTCAGATAATAATGTTAAGTAGATTAAATCGCAATGACAATTGAACTGCACGCTCGCGTTAATGGACCCTATTAATTACATTCTGTCCCAATCTCTGATACCTAGTTTTATAAATAGAACTACTTGGCTTTTTTCTGTATTGAGTAAACAATATTTTAGTATTTTCGTTAAGGAGAAACTCCAGAAGACAATACAAACAATATTTTAGTAGTAGGTACATATAGTGTAAACCAGCCTGTGTAATTAATGCATTTTTGATATATATAAGATGGCGTGGCCTAAGGCTAAAGTGTCTTGTTAAAATTAATATATATTATGTTAAAATTATAAATTAGTAAAGTAAATTAGGCTTAAATTCGATTTAGCGGGTACCATCAAATGTTATTATGATAGATAGGGTTGAATTAGGGGAAGCGTTTTGAGGTCACTTCAATCCTCCGGAGATGAGAGGTTGTCTCATAATTATTAAATTTTTAAAATTCCATGTATTTCCGAGGGGAACAATTGCAATAAATTTAAACCTGTTGTTTTATCGTATAATATTATAATGTATATGTATTACTATACTCAACTCTGATTTCTTTGATTTTGCTTACGTCGTCGTTCTAAACCGAAAAACTGCTACACTAAGATTGACACTAAAGCACCTAGGTTATTTGCAGATTTAGTATATTTTTTTTCATTTGATTAAAAAATAAAAATGTCACTGAACATCATTTCGAACTAAGAAAAAAAAGCGCCTAGGTTATTTGCAGATTTAGTTTTTTTTTCATTTGATACAAAAACTATAATCTCACTGAACATCATCCTAGGTCATTTGCAGTTTTAGTATATTTTTCTTTCATTTGATACAAATACATGTGATTTTCAAAAATTAATTGAGACAACCCCTCATCTCCGGAGGATAGCACTGGTGTTAATCGACTCAGCTCCTCCCCCTCTTTCTTATTATGTATAGTATATGTCAAAAAAACTGTATCCGCTAAACCAAATTCTTACCGTAAATTATATACGTACTTACCATACGAACCTATAATAAAGATATAAATATAAAACAAGCCTTGTGCAGTTCGAAAAATGGGTATCCTCAGATTCGTTTAACTTAGGAAAGCTCGTTATTTAAATGCAGATATTTTTATTTTTAAAGGAAATAAAAGAATTGATAGACCATAACGTAAAAGCAATAAAAAATACATAAAATGAAGCAAAAAATTTGAACGTTACATAAAATTGACGGGTGTAAATGGTTACTTCAAGTAGTATATATTTTACGTTGATATAAAACTCATACTTCGAAAACAACAAACATCAAATTCTAATTTACTCTGTTTAACTGCGTGGGTTAGATTGCAACGAACTGTTGTTCAAGTCGCTATGAAATACTAAAGGATCAGCAAGAAAAACCTTTTGATTTGAGAAGGTAATAAATTCACCGAATCCAGATACATAAAATATTTTTTTATTACATAATCGTAATCGTAATTTACATCAACGTTGTAAACAAATGATCATTACGTATTACCTTTATTATTTGAATCAGTGATGTAGCCCTTCGTGATAGTTATTCATGACCTTCAGAATCCTTTCAGGACTTCCTGTCGTATCACTTCCTTTAGAGCTTGTAAGTTAGGGGTCGTATACGTCAGTCCCATAGAAAAAAATCGCAGAGAGTCAATTTTGGCTAACATGGCAGCTATCCAATATCGCTACGCAAGGAGTTAAGATGTTCTGCAAACACTCTTCTGTGAAAGGGAAAGAAACGAGATGTTTGGGTTATTGCACCATCTTATTGAAAGCACACATTATTAGTATCACGAGAATTAAGAATTTCGTTCAATCTAGGCAGGAAAAAATTATGTACCATTGCATAATAACAATCACTGTTCACTGTAAGAGCAAAAAATAGCACTCCTGCATACCAAAGAAAAAAAATGGGTTATACTTATTGAAAGTTCTGCCCGTTTCCTGGGGCAGAGAGGTGGAAATGAGCTTCATTAGAAACAATAATACAAACGTTGAGAAGGTCTCGACACAATAGTTTTTAAAATTGCCTAGAAGAACTGCAGAAGCTATCTATGTATTTATTTGAATTTTTAGAAAACTGAAATATTCTACAAAAAATGTAAAAGAAAAACTAACTTAGGGATCTCACAATGTTACATTAACATTTAAAGTGCATAACAAAGATCAACATAACAATAACAGTCCTTTTAAAATTGACAATGACAACTAATTTTGATTTTTTTATTAATTACTATTTATTTAATTTTCATTTTGTCAATTTTAAAAGGGCTGTTAAATTTATTTGTTATTAACTAATGGAACAATTAATTGATAATTTATAATTCAACTTCATCTAAATTCTATGCTGTTCTGCAATCAACGCACCTAAAAGTAAAATAACATACTACTGTCTTTAACGCTTATGATAAAAATAACAAATACTATGTTTCAGATTCCTTTGAGTTTACTATTTTAATGAATGATTTTCAACTCCAATTAATTTTGAAATTATTAGTCTTGATGTTATGCCCCTATTTTCGTAACATTACTTTAGATCTTGTTATTAAATCTATTAACCATTATAAATTGTACAACAATTCCAAAAAATAATTTTATCAATTTAGTCACTTTTGTTTTTAATAGTACTTATTTTTCTTTTGACAATCAAAGTTATAAACATATTTTTGGTACCCCTATAGATCTAAGACTATTTCCAATTTCAGCACAATATTTAATGGATGATGTATTGATAAATCAGTAGGTACCAAAATTTTCATTCATTTTTTTTAAAACACAACGGGTGTCCCAACGATTGGGTGGGGTGGAAGATTATGCCTATATTGTTAATTAAAAAAAATTTATAACAGATTATTGTAGTCAACAACGAGGATCGTGTAAAAATATTTCTGTATATACAGAATACTAAGCAAAATGATATAAGGTACTATGGACAAATCCTCTTTTATTATATTTTAAACTTCGTATTTGTGTTTCTTATTAATAGCTTTGGTTTTACTTTTACGTAATTTTTTGGGATTTTTGGCCATTCTGAAAATTTTCGTTGCCCTGTCAAGAATTGCAGTTGGAGTTTTTTTCAAATTTTCAAAAAATAATCGTGGATTTGTTATTTTCATGTTCAAAAATCCCCAGATACTAAATTTCGTCGAGATCAGAATTTTTTTCGCACTGTCGTCTAGAGGTTGCAGTAAGATGTAAGTAAAATGTTTGTAAACATCTTTTCGATCATACCCAAAAACCTATTCAAAGATGTATCTACCGTTCGTCTTTGTATTATTACTGTAAGAATTGATCGTAACGAAATTAAAAAAAAATACAATCGCAACGGTAGCTCAGCATTAGTAGGCAGATGGCGTAGGTCAGTTACGATGAACGGACAGCGCTAAAATTGAGATATCAAAATAGGTAAAGTTAAGTGAAACCAAAGGGCGCCACCTAATTTTTCAAGAAAATAGGGCTGCTAATCCGAATTACGAAGGTATTGACAGCTATAAAAGAACGGTGTAGTTTGAGCAATAAATAGAACAATGAATAAATTTGATGTGATTATAATGAATCTATGCAAATAAAATATCTAACAAAATGACAGGTTTATACAGTGTGACTCATTTAGATTGGAAACACACATGTAAAATCTGAAGTTATTTACCGATTTTGACCAATTTTTTTTTTAAATGTCAAATAATGAAACATCTACTTTGGGACAAAATTTTAAATGTTTATTCCAATTTTCAGGGCATACTACGATAACTTTTTCGTACTCGAAATGGAGAATTGTTATTAGCGATTTGTTTATAAAAAAAATATCTACGCCACTGGATTCAGAATGCTTCCAAATAGCTGTGACCAAAATTTTATAAAAATATATTTATTAATAACAAAGTTATGACAACTTATTTCTAAACTAACAGTTACAAAACAACACCCTGTATCAATAGACGGCCATGGAAATTATGTTAATAATTCTTAATTTAAACTATCAGTGTAGAAAAAAATATTTAAAGTAACGTAATATTTAATAAAAGTAACGGACTCGCACAACTGAGTAAATAATAAGACCTAACATTCCCATTTAAATCTTAGTTACCATGGAAATTATGTTACTGTTTAACAGTTATGATAGATTTTTATTAAATATTACGTTACTTTAAATATTTTTTTCTCCACTGATGGTTTAAATCGTTTAATTTAAGAATTATTAACATAATTACCATGACATCTATTGATACAGGGTGTTGTTTTGCAATAGTTAGCTTAGAAAGTTTTCGAACTTTAAGTTGTCATAACTTTGTTATTAATAAATATATTTTTGTAAAATTTTGGTGACAGCTATTTTGAAGCATTCTGAATCCAGTGGCCTAGATATTTTTTTTATAAACAAATCGCTAATAACAATTCTTCATTTCGAGTACGAAAAAGTTATCGTAGTATGCCCTGAAAATTGGAATAAACATTTAAAATTTTGTCCCAAAGTAGATGTTTCATTATTTGACATTTTAAAAAAAAATTGGTCAAAATCGGTAAATAACTTCAGATTTTATATGTGTGTTTCCAATCTAAATGAGTCACACTGTATATACAAAAAAAGGGTTGTTTATCCAAATCAATACTGGATTCTATAGCACAAAATACGGGATCTAAATTACCTTTATGTGAATCAAAATTGTAAGTAAAATGATTGAGTGACGTTAAAGTAGCAAACAAAAATATTGAGAAAACGATCGAAATTTTACAAGGCAGTAATTGCAACGATAAATCAACATTTTACCTTACGTATCTTCACAGGATCCTTATGCATAAGTTTCCGTTGAAACAAAATTGTTAACAGAAGTAGTACGGGACCGGATACCAAATATCGGTTAGTTTAATATTTGTATCGTTAAGTTAATTTAAGCAAGGAAATAATTAAAGGTAATTCGATAACAAAGTAAAAGTTAAGATAGCAAACTGAGCAAACAATATTAACTTAAAATAACAAAGGTTACTTTAAAATTTAAATACTGAAGTAAAGATACGTTATAACACGAGCAAATTTTAGGCGACAAAGGTAGTTAATTTTAAGACAGAATCTTTTAAATAGAAAAAGGTAAATGAATCAGTACAATTACAGTTCAAATTCACGTAGTTGTAAATTTAGAAAATTTATCAATTATGAGCAATAATTGTAGAAAAGACAATTAGCGTTGGTTTTCACACTTAGCGACGGTGTTGTAGAATTTGTTTAATCCAGGAGCTGAAGCGACGGCAATGACTAACGAGGTGAGCGAAATGTTTGAAGATTGTTGAGGATAATATTCATTGTATTTGAAGTTTCATCTTCAAATAAGTGCAGAGATAATGAGTAGAAAGGAGTAGAAAGGAGGAAAATCGCTAGAAAGAGGAAAGCGAAATTAGGTGACGCAACTAGAAAAGTAAAGAGAACATACCTGGAAATAGTTAATCAAGCGATTTAAGGAACTTATGTACACTTTTCTTTAATTATAGTGACCAAACGTGCTTTATTTTAAAGCACTGTACTTTATAAAATTGTCAAATTTAAAATAAAGTACGGTACTTTAAATGCTTTGAGTTAGGGGCTGTGTGCTTTAGGTACTTTATTCAAGGTTAAGCTGACAAAAATCAGTTCGTGGATTTTTATGTGCCCGGTAAATAAATAAAAAATAACTACTTTTGAAAGATGAATACATATTGCACTAGGTTTTAAACAGATTTAACTTAATTTTTTAAAAAATTATTTAAAATATTTCCCCCAACAAAAACCCCTAGAAAAAAAATTCCCCAAAAAATACCCAAAGCAATAAAATCCCCTAATTTTTGGGGGAAATCCCCTAATCTGGCAACTCTGTAACTGAAGATTATTGAATCAGAAAAATGGGCTCTTGACCCTGAAGGTAGTAAATCAGCAAGTTCAAAATGAGCAATTATTTAATACAAAGCATAAAAGATATGACGTCAAAGAAATGAATAGGTGTACTGTGCAACATAGTTATAACTTTGTAGCGAACAAAGAATGTTACTAGAGGAGTGCTGATTGCAGGTTTAAATTACATAGGGGTTCAGATAACGCGTCGTGAGAGCAGATGTTCTACAATGTAGCAATTTTAAAAGAATATTAACTAGTAATGTAAAGAAAGAAAAAAAAGGAATATTTCCAATAGAAATTAGAAAATTAACGCAAGAGCGTGACAGTATGTCTTATGGTTGTTGAGGAAAAAATTAAAAAAAAAAGATATGTACTTGTTTCGGTTTTCTCTACCACCCCATTTTTTTGACGTACTTACCTGTTACACCGTATATGTTGGTCCAATCGTACACACAAAAAAGAGATGGAGTTTTCACAATTCAATCAAGCATGAATGATTAACGAAAAGATTACATATGATGGCTTAGGGGAAAAAACTTAATGAAGATGAAAAATAACACTATAACTACTTAATTACGTTACAGTATTGACTAATCTTGAAGATCAAAAGCCGGAAGGGCCAATGATGATGGAAGTTTAACATGATAAACTCAACAATCATTAAAATAATATATTAGGTACCAAAATCCGATTTCTATTTAAAAGTTTACGTATCACTCGTAATCAAACAAATTACTCAAATTTGAAGTTTGAAATACATTTCCTCTTAAATTGTAAGAGCGCTTGAATTTTCAATATGTTATTTAAGTCGCGCATAAAAATAACAATCTCTCACAGTGGAAATGTAAATTGTGTACTTAAATGCTTACAGTAAGTTAAATTCGTGATACGCAGTTTCTTTTACGTTTCCAAAATATGAATTTATGTCTAGTTTATTATTCATATCGTCCGAGTAATATATTTATACATATAAAGAGTTTCGTATTTATTTTCATGATGAGCAGCCAATTTTTATAACTGCGTTTCATTTTTTGAACTTCTAGCATTTATTATTGAAGTAATTTTTGAGTCGCTAGATAGAGGAATTAATGAACAGTTTTATAATTGATTAAAAAAAATCTAGAACATTCTTTTTGTAATTGGCCTCCGTTTCGATTCTTTAATAGACACTTTAACGAACGTGACATCATTATTGCGATGTTCTTATAACCATTTGTTCACGAAAAATGTTTAGATTGACAATGCTTTTGATGCGGAATTACTTGTCATACATCACAGTTTAAATTACAAAATGTGTCGAGAAGATTCTGCAGAAGATTTATCACGAAGCACATTTGCGACCGTATTTTTGGCAAGTTCACGTATTTCAGGGGACGTACGTACAATCCTTCCCTCTTAGACAGCTAGATAATGTATACCAGTAAAAGTGTACTTATTGATTTATCCGATAGGGTTCAGTAGCATTGCTCGCTTTGTTGAAGGTATGTTTCAAACTCAAAAAGACGTCCTTCACTGCCACAGCAAATATTAAACAAATATATAGGTAGGTGTTTCCTTGGTAACGCAGTAAATAACCTTATTATTGAGTGTGTTTCCATAACACATACAGAAAAACAAAAAAGCACGAACTGACAACGACCAAATTTGTTGGCCAAATGAATAACACAATTGTATTGACACTTTCTAAATTATCTTGGACGATTGTAGTCAACTGCAGATCCCCCTAGTGGGCACCTCAAAAACGAAAAATTTGAAATCAATGAAGGATAGTCTTTGGTACAAGATTATCTTCCATATTCGCGTTTTGTGACAAAATTTGGATAAAACAAAAGGCGACTAGATCAAATTTTCAATTTTAAAATTAAGAAATTACCAACCACCACAAAACCCCTAACTTGGCTAAAAAAATTTTTAGGCGGCTATTACATAAATAGTTGTTTTACGTATCTTTTGAAAGCCGTAAAGTATAACTTTTTTTTTGACATCTGTCATAAACAACTTTACGGCCGCATTTACAACTTTACGGCGGCATTTACTAGGTAACTGTCACTGTCAAAATTATGAAATTAATTTCTAAATTAAAGTTTATATCTTTTTGTGATAGTCGCCAATAAAATGTTGTGTGCACCTCGGTTAAAAGTTCTCATCTGATTTGTTAGCCTCGGCTTTCGCCTCGGCTGCAATCATCAGATTCGGCCAAAAAAGATCACTTTTACAATCTTGATACATAAATTGTTTAAAAGCGGCCTAAAAAGGGCAAATTACAAAAAGATAGTATAATGAAGTATTCATGTAGCTACACCACTCGTTTTTTTATATTGAATTCGTGGTTCATGATTGGTCTCATGACACTTGTTATTTAATATATTAAGTAGTGCATAGTTTTATTAACCGAGTAGTTATAGATGGTCACACGTGTGAA
Organism: Pyrocoelia pectoralis; assembly: GCA_036250285.1. Taxonomy (NCBI): domain Eukaryota; kingdom Metazoa; phylum Arthropoda; class Insecta; order Coleoptera; family Lampyridae; genus Pyrocoelia; species Pyrocoelia pectoralis. The sequence goes on along the minus strand of CM070076.1, from coordinate 25,053,628 downwards.
TAAAGGGGGTTCGTTTCCAACTTTCTCCTCATCTTTTTTTGGTTTCTGCTCCGGGAAATTGTGCGGGTTATCAGGTTATACAGGTATACAGGGTGAACCATTTAAAAACGTTGAGCAAAGTTGTTTTGAATTTTCTAAAAATTGTAAGTTAAATTTGAACATCCTTCATAAACAAAATCAGAACATATGAGAATCTTCTACAACGTGAATTGAATCACAATTTGACATGAAAGTTTGTAGTATCCACAGTTGAGTTACCTATATTTTAGAGATCCGACAACATGTACAAATATCTGAAAAGCATTGGCAACGTCGATACTTTTGTTTGTACTCGTAGATCCATCTGGCGAGGGATTTTGGTGGAAGGCGTTTTTAACCTTAACTTTCAGCATCATCTGAATTCAAACCGTTAAGTAGTAAACATCGTTTGCATTTGTTTTAATTTGGTGACTCCATTTTTTGAGTGCTATCTGCAGCCAGGTGATATGCTTTCGATTATTATGTTACCGTGTGTAGAATAATAGATCTGTCTTATGTACCTAATATCTATTTGTTTTCATTTTAAATATGTGTTTGAACTCATGGCATTTCCGACATTTAATCTATTATGTGTGTAGTTAGTAAAAATGTGAATAACAAAACATTAAAAACAGACAGTCGAAAATGGGGAATACCCACGTCTGATCTGCCTTCGATCGTTATTATGATATTTCTTCTGATATTTATGTGTTATGTGATTAATTGGGGGACATTCCAAATGAGTTCAAATTGAACATAATATGTATTAAATATTTGTGGATTGAAACCATGACTAACTGTGTCCTTTGTGTATTTTTACCTGAAGTTGAACCCTTTTGTAACTTGTGTGCATTTCTATCTTTTTAAACTCTTGACCCTTTTATTTTAATATGCAATGTATTTTATTTGGTTCGATTGTTTAATTTAATTTCATTTTCTCTGTCTCATCATGTGTACATTCGTTTCTCAATAAGAGCCACACACTTGTTGGAAGCTTAAATTTAGTTGTAAACGTACTCCGTCATGTATGTAAGAGTCTTGATGGATGTCACTAATGATGTTTTTTTCCTCCCGTGTAGAGTTGGATGCTGGGCTGTATTAACAAAAGCTAGCAGCATTCTTCTCGAAATTCAACTTTAGCCGATTAAAGTCGCAACCAGGTCAGTCGGTACATTTCGCAGGGGTCCGAATAACAAATTTTTATATGTGGTTTTATATGTCTTGTGTATGTGGTAGTTGACGAACCAGGGGGAGTATAAGTAGTGGGTAGTTGAGTTTGGGGCCTTGAGTACCGAGTGTACATTGTTTTTGTTTTGTATTACTTATATAACTGAATTTGATTATTTATTGTGCCATATAAACCATTGCTGCATAAATTATTTAAATATGATTGAAGAGTATCCACAATGAAATTATTGTAAATGTTTTGTCTTGATATTATTTAACAGTCTTGTTGCTATAATTTTGTATTTGATTTGGTATCATGTATGTAATTATGTCAGGAGGAGTTTTTTTAATGTTTACACTTTTTCTCCTCCTAATCGTCGAGTAACTGTCAATAAATGAATTATTTTGGTACAGTTAATGGTAGTTTTGATTCTCCTTCCCGATATTAGTTCACGACCAGTGTATTCGTACCTTTTTATACGATAGAGGGCCTGTTAGACGATCACGAGCTTGTGTCATTTTGGGTTGGTTTATTTTGGAGGGAAAGTTTAAATTTTGTCGGCCATGTTTAGGGTTTCCCGCTTTCTTTTGAATGTTTTATTAACGTAATGGGTGAAGTTAGCTTTTCTAACTTCGTAATGTAAGTTAGTTAGAGGGACAGGGGGGTACATTACAAGTTGGAATTTGATTAATTCCATATTAGATTAAAAATTCGGTTAAAGTTGAATTCGTTACTCAAAATGGTGCAGCAGTAAACAGAGTGAGAGATAAAAACACTAAACATTCCCCATAAATGTTTAATAACAGCAAAATTATTGAAAGTTAGCGACCAGTTTTCACAAACCTATGTTGTCATCATTAGGCGTCTGGAATTCGTTACAATTATAGGGCATTGAGTAATAAAACTAACTAGTTTACTTAATTAAACAAGCATAATTATTAGAAAGTAATAACAATGAAACGATTGAAAATCGAAAGGTTCACAAGATTTTCTGACCACTTCGGTTTTATCAAGAAAAATTCGCCAATCACATTTTGGATTCCGGTCACTCCTTCGACCGTAACAGTGATTTCGACATAAAGGCACAAAAATAGATTTATTGGAAATAAAAGAGATTATTAATAAGTAAAATAGCAACCCCAATTTCGCTAATAAAAATCTCCTTATCTTGCAGTAATTTGCTTGTCTCTGGTATTTGGTTTGCTCCCGTATATATTTCTTGTGTCGATATTACAGTTCACTTTTCTTTATTCTCAAAAAATGTTGTTTTTTTATCACAAGTTATTGAAGCACCCTGCACATATCAAAATATTTTCGTGAGATGCGCCCTTAACAACAATAATACAACTGCGTTTGAATAAAACTTCTAACTTTTTTGGTCTCGGTGCTATGGAAGCCCGACGCACTGTTGAAGGACCCTGTACATATAACATATAACAAAATAAATACCATGAGAGCATGTGGTCATTTGTCAAACATTTTATGCGTTGTGTGGAATTAGCTGGAAGCTGGACATATTTCTTATCCCCAACATTTTATTATACAAAGGAATCCTCCCCATGTAGCAACGCATTTAGTAGGAACGAAACGCTTTGCGGATTCAATAAAAAATCTCCGACAGACTGATTATTACTTTGCACCGAAAACAAAAACCGCGGAGGTAGATTGGCAGATCGGTCAGTAAACGTGAGATGCAAAAACCGAAAATTCAATATAATAATAGAAATCTATGGAGTAGTAAAAGGTACGGTCCGCACGAATGACAGTACTGCAAGAGAGGCGACTCGTAATAAAAATTAAAAATAGCTGGGCGCCGGCGGTCGGTGTATTTATTAGCCTATGCAATTAGCTAGTTGAGTGACGACGCGGTGTTGGGAAACGATTGGGAACCTCACGAAAATTAGGTCCGTTTGTGGGGGCAGTAATCGGCACCGAGAACACCAATTATCATAATTCTAGGGAGGATCTATTACAAGAATATAATTTGCACATGATGTATCAAAATTCCCAATACATATTTCTACTTCTGGCATTACAATATGTGATGCGTTTAAAAGCAAACAAAGAGGGGTCAAGCAGCAACAATCTTTAATAACCTTTAGCATTTTAGGGAAGAAATTTAGTTTTGAATATTTGTTAATATTAGAGTTGGTAGGTATACACCGTTATAGTTGGTAATCACTTATTAAGATCGACTTGGGGTGGGGACCCCAACAGATTTTTCTAAAGTTGAAGGACAAGTGGGTAAATGTTCACGAAATAAACCCAGGTCACGAGTAAACCAATCAAAAGTCACTGGAAATTCGAGCAATAAGCAATTATTATCCGCGAACAATAATATTAAGTCCCTAAAACGATCATAAGACAGCAGCAAAGGAAGGATAATAAACTCGGAGGTATTATTCGAAATTTAAATGACAGCCCGAAATTACAAGATATATTCTTCATAAAAATATGCACTACATTAATCAAAATAATAAAGTCATTGGCGCTTCAATTCGTTAAAGATTATCATAAAATGTTAGGACATTTCGGGCCCTATAGAACTTGGCGTGCACTTAGAAAGGAGGTGTGGTGGAATGACATGTCTCGGGATGCGAAGTGTTTTATTAAAGGTTGCGAAATTTGTCAAAAAACCAAACACACAGCTTATTAGCTGATGCTCCAATTGTTTCCGTAACAAAAGGAGCGAGCTAGTGTTATAAGATTTATATGGCCCCTTCCCGGCTGTGTTTAAATACAAATTTGAACTAAATTCATGTTTCTAAATTTCTTGTTCGTTAAATTGTCCTGCCGAATTACATTCGAGATTTGTATTTGTACCGAATAAATTTGTGTTGTTTAAATTCTAATCTGTGTCATTTAACAATTTGACTGGAAAAACTGTCAACCTAAAAATGCTCCACCTTCGCTTTTTTTATTTTATTAGTTGACAGTTTTCAGCAATTTTTTTTTAACAACCCAAATTTACTCGGTAAAATATAACCCTCTTGTGCAATTATTATAAGTGAGAATTTATTAAATTCCGTGATACATGAAACAACTGGCTTTGCTCCAGCGGAATTACATTCGTTGATCGCGATGGTGCAAAAATGATATAGGAGGTCCCTTGGCTGAAAAGACATCGGCAGAACGGAAAATCGTTTTAGCGCGCGAAACGGCGCGAAAAGCTCTAGCACTCCGGGGTCACGCCACCACGAATTTCAGGAAGGAGAATACGTCTTGTTGACTAATTGACTAATAACACGTCTTCAGCAATAGTGTGAGAAACGAAAAAAATTCTAAGTATTGCTCTTTGAGGGCCCCTTTAGTTATGCCAACTACGTATCAGCCAGCTATTTGAAAAAATGTTACAAGCCTGTACGGGAATAAATTTTCGTTTTCTAAAATTGACGAGGTAATGATGTGACGGAAATTATAATTTAAAACTAATTTGCATAATGATAGTAGTCCAGGTGGGCAATCTCAGCTTATGCGTTGGTTTGTGTGAACGTTGAGAATAGTGTCCTTGCCCAAAACGAGGAATACAAATAAAGTTTTGTTCAAGCGCAACATGAACAGCCATAATGACATTTTTATTAGAAAATTGAAATAGATGAGCTAATATTAGGCTCCTATATCTAGGTAATAATTGTTTTAACGTTCACCGTTATTATGTTAGGAAATAGACTAAAAGGAGTATTTAGTTAGGGTTTCCGTTATTAAAGCAAATAAAACCACTGGAAGTTGTTATTTCAATGTTTAATTCAAATCCCAAAAGAAAATTCACGGGTTTACCGTAACAATTCATTATAGTAAAAATGTACAAATAACGCAACTTGTGTTATTTACTGCCATAACGTATTATAGTAATAATTCATTAATGAATAACGCTCGGTAATATTTTACAAAATTAATTGGTTGTAGTAAAGAATCTGCTCAGCTGCGACCGAGAAAACAAATATTTTGGAAAAGTGGATTATTTGAACCTTAACTTGGCACAATTAACAAGGGATTTGTCAATAGAAATATTAACTCTTTTAAATGGAATTTATATCTACGTGTAACGTTCACTGAAAATTGTTGTCTCAAATAAAACTTTCTCAACTTTGGAAACATGCGGATCAAAGCAACTTTCTATCTACGTTCCTTTAGTTTAGAAAGTACAAACTAATTCAACTTTTAATTGCCCTGAACATTAATTATAATCGGTACCAAATCCTCATCTCATTATTCTAATGGCTAATCGTAAGTGTACATATAGTACGAGAAGACTTATTATGCTTAAGTATTTCAAATGGTTCGTTCTGTATTTCTTTCTTTTTTTTGTATCAACGTCGCATGCAGCTGTTAGTGACGTGAATGTATGAAATAAATAACTAAAGATACAAAACTCGAAAAGCTTTTGCATAAATTAAATTGGAACTTTTAAGATCGATATTTTCTATTGAGGCAGTGATCAAATATAGAAGCACTTTACAACTTTCAACTTCTTACCTACTAAAAGTTTCTACAAAGAAATGAAGAACGTTATTTCATAAACATTCCTTTATCGTCCCTTTCCAATTCTTAAAACTTACATTCAGGGCTAATAGCTTTTTAATTTTACATTTACTTTCCACTTCACTAAATACTGATAATCGTAATTTTCTTTTCGTGAAAATATATCTATCGTATGAATGATTAATTTCATTGGCGGTCTTTCTTGTTGAATTTAAAAGAACGAACAGTTAATAATAATATGCATTCAATACTGTAATCCAATAGCAAAAAGGTCAAATGGGTTAAGGAAATACGAACCCAGGAGACAATTACCACCACCACTTATTCACAATAATCGCTAATCCAGTTTTTCGCGCTTCAAATGTTGGCTTATCCAGAGGACCACCTCAGAAAGTATCCACTACTTCTATTTTTCACTCTAGTATAGCCATGTCAAAATACAGCATAATTATGTATTGTGATTTGTTATATCACAATAAGTTTGGAGCTATGTTAGCACCCGCCCTTGTCTTAGTAGGTCTTTCATTATCTATATAAATAAAGCTGTAAACATTTACCTCCTCATATAAAAAAGCCTATCAACTTTAGCGGATCAATCTTGTGAAAGTATGGAAAAGGTCATTGGCGGCTCAACCAAAGCAAAACGAACAAGGCTAATATCAGATCAATCAAAATCAAAAAGTAGTGATAGAAACGAAATACCCCATTTAAAGCAGATATAATCGCTTGAAAGAGCTATAACATGTTGTATACTTGCTCAAGGTAAAAAAGTGTAATCATAAACAAAAAAAAAACTGTATCTTTAAATATAGTATATAAGACCATAAGTACGAAACAGAAAACAGCAAAACAGCTGCCTAATACATAATATGGAAAATACTTTGGATAGTTTTGTTGTTGATTCAGGATCTTCTTGAAAACAATAAAAACCTATTGTTCGCGTAAGACTTCAAGGGAGTAAGAAAGGGGCAAAAGAAAATGAAAAAATAGGAAGATTACCTATACATTTATGTTACAAACGCCGAAAAGTAGCGAGACGAGCGACGGAAGCAAATCAAGTTAAGCAGTTTTCGGGGCGAGTGGCACACAATTTTGTTTGTGCTCCCATTATTGATTATTTAAATTAAATATTTTTAAAAGTATGTAATGATTTAGATAATCAACACTCAATAATCAGCTGGTAGCAGACTATTGAACTTATAGGAGACTACGTTGAAAAATAAAACGTGTTTTTGCCGTAAATTGCGTTTCATTCAAAATGCTTATTGAACCACCCTCGTACGTTTATTAGAATACTAATAATAACTAGCAGATTCGACTACCAAGACTTAGTAGTTGTTGAAAGTAGTTATCTCAACTATTTTAAACTCCATTGCAGTCGAACTTCACCGTAGATAGATTCAATCAACCACTCTCGTATTTTCCCACTTTCCAATCGGAAATTACATTACGAGGCGTATCCACAATGTTTTTGTGGAATAAAAGACAACATAGTTAAATGCAAAACTTTATTGTGAACAGGTACAGCAATGTTTGAGCTATTGACTATAGTCACCATGCGAATTGAGACACTTGTCATGTCGTGGTATCAACATTTGTATAGGTACCTGTCTCGTAAGACGTGAGCCCCCTGCGACTGGAACAAGCGCGACACAGTAGTCTTCAGCTCTTCGTCGTTGTGAAAACGCTGACCGGAAGACAGGAATGTTGTCAGGTGCAGGAAAACATAAAAATCGCTGGGTGCGAAATCTGGACTGTATCCTGCAGAATGGTTGCTGTTTGCTGCGCCGTATGTGGACGAGCATTGTCATGGCCAGCGCAACACTTGCAGGAAGTATGCCAAGCATGACACGTAGCAATTTCCGCATTGTTTCATAGTAACAGGCAGCGTTACCTCTGGGCAGGAAGTCAATGAGCAGAATGGCGTTCCTGTCCCAGAACACAGTGTACATCCCCTTCTGCACCGACACAGTCTGTTTGAATGTTTCGTCTTGACCGAAGATCCGCTGTGACGCCAATGCATTGACTGCTGCTTCGTTTCCGGGGTAAAGTAGGAAATCCACGTCTCGTCGCACGTGACGATACTGTCGAGGAACTCGTCGCCGCCATGATGATAGGTAACGCTGCAGAAATATCAGCACTGGCCCGAAACGTTTTGTTACATCAGTGCCGGTTTATACATTACGCACACTACGCACGTGCGTAGGGCCCGGACAAATCTAAAGTTTTAAGCTTATTAATTAATTATAGGTATCAATCAATGCATTTAATATTAAGGAATTAAAGGTGTATTTATTTCACTCACGACTTCCCTTCAGAATAATACTGTAAGATACAACAATCTTAAATAACAGGAAACAAGGTATAATAATAAAAAGACACCCTTTAACACGTTTGAGACTAAAATTTATTGGTCATATATTTTAAAAGAGTTTATTGCAGATTGAACATTTCTTCGTCCCTTTGTATGTAAATAACCTTTGTACTTAATTATGCCAACACAAGAGGGGTTTGTGAATCAGGAGCGTAACTATCATGGTAACTATCAGCCCCGCGGAACCCGGGCCTGTGATCTATGGGACCCGGTTGTTACGGCACTAATATTTGTATTTTCGTAAACATTCCTCTTAAATTGCTGAAAACGTATTTAAAAAAAATTGCAAAATGTAAATTTTATTTTCCAGCAAGTTAACAATAATATGAAACATTCCAATTATGGAACAAAATTCTTATTACCATAATTTCCGGCCTACACGTCGTTTACGTGCGGCGTTTGTTGTACTCGTACCAACCATAATTAAAGACAGATGCGCCGTATTTATTGTATTGTAAGCTTTTTGAGAATTTAGACTCGTCGTTTTTATCTTATGAAGCTATTTAAAATATATTAGTCTGAATGATTCTCATTTTTATCGTCTCAAAAGCAACGGAGGTAGAGAAAAAAAATAGATTGTCTTGTATCAAATTTGAAGTTTTGCTATGTATGCAAATTGCTGTGAGGGTGGGTGGTGATGGTGGGGGGCCCAATGTTACTTAGTGCGTACTACTAAATGACATGTAAAACCGGCACTGTGTTACATTACCTGTTTACGTGTACGAAAGATGCATTTGAATAGCAATAATCTACGGACTAAATGTGCGACCGAAGTGGTCATCTTGGATATCAAATCTGAGACGTAACTATGACGTTTAACTGTAGTGAAAAAATTCAGATAGGTACCTAATTCAAGTTCTGTTATAACAAGAAGTAAAACCCTTACCACTTATATAGTGACATAACAAACAGCGTTTAGTTTTCCATGAATGAAACTGTGCGTTTCTTTTATGTATATGGTAAAAAATAAATAAATGTATATGTAAACACATCGTTCTGAAGCACAGTCACGTAAGCTTTTCGTAATCCTTTTCATTTCAAACAATCCTGTAATACTGATTTTTCATACAAAACCCTTCTTTAACTGGCTTAAAAGTAACTCCCTTGACAAGGGGATTATATTTTGTAAGGATTTCGGCACTATATCAATGACAATATTACAGACACCTAAGGCTTTTAATTTAAGGCTATTTATAACACACGAATTGATTTTCACAAAATTGTTTAAGCCATAGTTTGTTTAATTAATAAATGTCATACAATCCCCTTTCATTACCGTTTCAGTTCAGTATTTCAGATCATTTGGAATGTTGCCACAATAAACTTAAAGGCTGCAAAGCTATAAAACTTGTTCAACAAGTATCCCTACACATAAAAGGCGTAAATAATGATAGCTCTCATCGAAACACCTCTAATTGTATGTCGTTTAATACTAAATATTCGCAATAAAGTTAATCAAAAGTGGTACCACCTTGTCCTAATGCGTTATCTATAGATGTCAGATGCCAAACACTTAAAACACTGTCAAAAAAAAACGCTATATTTTTGAGAAATAAAAAATACGCGCATGCCAATGATGATGCATACAGGTGCAATTTTTCATACCACACCCATTAAAATCGAATTATAAGCCTAAACAAGACGAAATTCTCATTAGATATGCATCAGTATTGGCTTTAAGGTAGTTCCTCCGCGGAACGATTTGCGACAGAATTTGTTCAAACTTGGCGTATACGTTATTAAATACGTTATCCAAACATCTGTGGAGTTTAAATGAGGTTTACCGTCCCTAATTCGAGATATTTACACTTAAAATTGGCATAATTGACATATAACCCATATACAAAAAACACCGCCCACGTAGCACATATCTTTCAAAGGCGGCCCAAAGACATTCTAAGGACTTCTATATGTCCACATAAGTCCCCAGGACATCCGAAAGACATTCTGAGAACTTCTGAATGTCCGCATAAGGCCACAGGACATCCCTTGCAGATCTCGTGTTATGTGGGCACTGACACATTATCAATTGTACTGTCAAAACTAAAGGTCAGAATTTAATGAAAAACTAAAGAATGCTAGAGAGGGATTATACGAATATTGTGAAAACATTTGAGAATTGTTTACCGTCTACTTTGAAGATATAGCCTTGAGAAACATGACGTTTTTGGTATTATTAGATATGTTTAGGCAAGCGAATGATTGTATACGCAATCTGTTCCATGACAACGCGGACAGTCCGAACAAAAAGTGTACTTCCACTGGCGTGACAAAAATGGTTAATAATAGAAGTTACTATGGTTACATGGGACGAAACTTTTGGTTGAGATTGTCGCGGAGGAACTACCTTAAGAAACGGTGCGATTTCATACAGCTAATAAAATTTTGTTTATGGATATACAGTGTGACTCACAACTGGTGGAGCAAACCTTTCCAAAGAGATAGAAAGAAATACGATTATTTCTTTAATTAATAGCTTTTAAAAAAAATAAAAACTGAAATACATTATATGACTATCTACAGGAGTTTTTGGCGCTGTGCAGCCTGTTGTGAAAAGCGGGGTCAACGAAAAAGGTGTCCGGGATTTTGAAAAATAAAAAAACTTCACACAAATGGTAGAATATTCATTTATACATCAAAACACACAGAAAGTTTCAATCTGTGCTCCGCCCGCTGTACGGCAGACTTTTTTATATCAACACTTCCAGTTTCCTTGAACTGATTAAAGCAAAGAACAATGGTTTTGTCTGTGGTTCGCCGAAAATAACGTTGCACTAACACAACTGTTTTAAACTTACCACAACGTACCACAACACACATTGCGCTTTCTGCTGTACGGTAGTCGTGATGGGTCTGAATTGACTGAGTGCAATGAAATTGGCGGCGCGTAGTAAACATGCGTTTGCGTGTCTGCGCATGCGTCGACCGATTTCAAGGTCATCATAGAACAATCTCGGATATTTGCTGATCATTCTGTAACGCCCTTGCGTTAATTTCCTACTTTCTATTGGAAATATTTCTAATTTCCTTTCTTTATATTAATAATTAATATTATTTCAAAATTGCTACATTGTAGAAATGGTTTTCCCATCAATTCTCATATCAGAAACCTGAAACTGCAAGTGGACAGTTTTAGTGTCTGCCTCTATTCCCACGCAGGTGTGCTATTTTTAATGAATGCTGCTTTGTTCTGATTTGCGTCATATCCGTTGATAACGCGATAGCTTCGTTTTCGCTGATTTAGCAGAAACGTATGAATGGAAATCTTCCCTTTCTCAATAGTTTTCTTAGATACAAAAATTCACTTTTACCTTCAGTTAGCTACTCGCTTTTACTACAGTCCATTTCGTACTTTTCTGTGCTCGAATATTACCCATTTCTTAAAATCGATTAAAATCGGCTTTGGTGTGTATTTGACCCTTCGTTAGTGATATTGTGGACCTTCTGCTTTTCCTGAATATCTACTAAAATGGTATTTTTACGGCTCTAACACAGTAAAAAAGTGTACGTGCGTTACTTAAACCCGCTGGAATAATTATCTCCAGGTATGTTTTCTCTATTTTTCTAATTGCATCGCCTAATTTCGCTTTCCCTATTTAGCACTTTCTCGTACCTACCAAAATGTCTCTTATTTTCTACATAACTCCATGCTCTTCTGGTGAAGATAAAACATCGCCATCTCTACATCTGCACTTTTCTTTTCCTTCATCACTCCGACGTGAAGATCGTGGAAAACCATTTCTCTATCCCCGATCGACGCTACTCCGACTTCCAACGGATCCTGGATTAATCAAATTCTTCATCACCGTCGCTAAGTGGAAAAAACCAACGCTAATTTTCTTTTCTACAATTATTACTCATAATTTATTAATTTTCTACATTTACAACTACGTGAATTTTAACTTTAATTCTACCTACTCAGTTACTTTTTTTATTATTTTAGTTACAAGATTCTGTTTAAACCTTAACGATTTTGTTAGATATTTTATTTGAATTTTTATTCATTATAATCACATCAAATTTATTTACTTTTCTATTTATTGCTCAAAATACCCCGTTCTCTTTCAGCATTGACATCGCTACTACTATAACTGTTGATACCTTCGTAATTCGGTTTAGCAGCCCTATTTTCTCGAAGAATTACGTGCACCCTTTGGCTTTACTTAACTTTACCTATTTTTCTACCCCAATTTTAACGCTATTCGCTCATTGTAGCTAACCTACGACCACCTGCCTACTAGCACTGAGCTATTGCGGCCATTGCTTCTTTTAAATTTCGTTACGACCCATTTTTGCCGTAACGATTCTCTTATTAATTTCATATTGATTACTTATTTATTTCTCGAGTAATTGAAAAATAAAATGACAGACACGTTTTTCGATGACCCGGTACTATATATTGTACTAGAAAATACATACGGAAGTGCCGAGTAATTTCGAAAACACCCTGTATGTTATAAAATTTAAATAATTTCTCATGACATTTTTCTTTCATTGATGTCTAGCTTTTATTGTCAAATTTTCTCCTCTATTCCTAAATAACCACTACAGAACCTTTCGAGAATCACTCACTCAGGTATTAAAGTACAGTATTTTATCTATTATAAACCAGTAGAAAGAGGAGACTTGTGCTTTCTCCGCCCACATGGAATTTCCTGGACACTGACATTCGTATTTGCACGAACATCTAGATCTGTGCAGGCAAATTTTAACACTTGTGTCTCTGTGTATGGGGCGCTTAAGACTTAATTCACAAACGTTCAAAAGTTCTCGGCCTTAAATAACATTTGGTAAAACGTACTTGTAAAATATTTTAGATGCGTACCTTACTGCCGAAGCAATTACAGAAATTCTGAGAAGGTTTCGGTATTTAGATTTCCGAAAGATGTAGTGAAAAGAAATAAGTGGATACACGCAATTCGTCGCAAAAATGTTGTACTTGCAGAATCTTCAAGAATATGCATTAAACATTTTGCAGATAAAGTTGTAATTCGCGAGGATCGGGCAGTTAGACCGGATGGTACCGTTTTAATTGTTCCACGAGCGCAATTATGCATATCCAACGATTTTTGAAAATTGTCCCCATTATATGACTGCTAATTTGCCAAAAAAACCTAAGATCCTAACATTAGAGCAAAGGAAATTTCCAAAAGGAACAAATAAACCGACCGCTTGGCAAAAGAAAAGGGTTCAAATAAAGATTTATAGTATTTTCAACGAATTCGCCAATGCACGTCATTAACGAAATAAAATGACATACCAAAATAAAAATCTTGATCAGGTATAATACGTTATTCACGGTTAAAAAAAGTAAATTTTCAATGTTAGTGTTGGTAGGTACTGAAAACGAACGATGCCAAACCTGCTTTACTCTTTTGTAAATTTAAGGTTATATTATTGTTGTGCTTTCGCTGTTTACGTACATTTATATATTCCGATTTTTCAAATTTGCTTACTTTTCTGTCCTAAATTACACATTACATCGTTCCAATAGTACAAAGAAGTCTGTCAACATTGTAGTAGCCTGCAACTCATCACTGCTGTACAAATAATATTGAGTATTTCTTACACATTTAAGCTGCACTTTAAATTTTAAGGGCAGAAGTTAAATTAGCCTACATCTACTTAATTAAAACAGAAACAATAATATAAGTAACGACGTTGATTCCAACTATCGCAGTTCACATTGAAAGAAGTTTAATATCACTTACGGTTTGAAATTGAAAGTAGACGATAAAACCTTTCTCGTTCCGCATCGCTAAGCAAATTGTCAACCGTAGCCAAGGTAGATCAAGCCAAGGAAGTTCACAAACGATTATATAAAAATAATAAGAACCTCCTATCGTGGACGAAGATCGCTGCGAACACGACCAATTCCCTTGCCAGCATCCTCAAGTTTGTCTCATGAGTGAAATTGCTTAAATTACGCTGAGGGGTAGAACGACTTTAATCATAGGAATGCACGTACACGTCGACAATTTCGCGCCCTCCATTTCTAATCCTGAACCAAGATCACCATTCCGCACAAAAATGAATTTCTAACGTTTATGCAAGGCAGTAATATACTATATTACATAACGAGAGTTGTAAGAAGCTTATTACATGGGAGTGGAAAAGTTACAATCATGTCATAAGCTTACAACGCGAGTTGTATTGTGTTCTTGTTCTACGAACACTTTCATTCATAACAAGTTGAGAATGCTCTTCTAGCACCGAACAGACCGAACAAATTGCTTCTAGTCACGTATTTGGCCTTTTTTATCAGTCAAAATTCATCGAGTCAAAAAAAGATTTCAAAATTTAATTGTGGATATTCGTATTCGGCGTTAAAAAACACATAAAGTTGATGTATCATAAGTCGTGGTAATAAAATTTTCATAATATCAGACGCCATTTTGAAGGTGTTACGGCGGGGACATAAAAATTGTAGGTTATGTTTCGCTGCTCTATCAGAATCTAAAGTCAGAGTAAAATAGAAACCATAAATAACAAGTAACATTTATTAATTTAATTTTAATCTGTCAAAATAACATCTACTAATGCATTTCCATGGCTATTCGACGTAATTAAGTAACTAATGCGCCAAATTACATGTTTTTAAGCGTAATTTTATTTTTTGAATTTCATATAGTAATGGACGACATTCGTAAATACCAAATCGTTTAGTAATGAAGCATTTTACTGCATAACAACGATTATTGCATAGTAACGATTTTTTCATACCTTTCCACTAATTTCACCGGAAGCAAGCTGGAACAGGCTTCATTAGCATTCAAAATATCCGCAGAGCTGCTTGTTTTCTCGTTGCAAATTCAGATGGATGCGATTAAAAAAATGTTTCGAAACTAATTGCTATTAAAAACAATTTTATGTTTCTAACGAGATTGCTATGTTACTAGGACATATTCACCTACCTACTACATTTACTTTTTTAATATAAATCAAAATTGAAATGGAATCTTTTGAAACAATTTGAGTAAAAAATGCGAAAAAACCCACGCGTTAGAATAGTGTTATACAACGAGCATATAAGAGAGGCTATTAATCACGAGAACGAATTTTTGCCACTCAAAATTTCAAAACAAATACACCATTAAATAGGGCTTTAAATAAGCGTTAAAATGATATGCTACTCGACCCCTATTCCCATTTAAGATTTTAAGGGTTAGTGTCACCACCGCTAGGGGTTGAAGTTACAAAGTTCGAAATACACTCAAAAGTTGTCCCAATCAAATACAAAATTGACCTGTTTCAGGAATTTTTCGAAAAATAATAGTGATGATCCGAAAATGGCCCTGTTTCGTTTTCGATAACCCACCCTATATATGTGCTATAATTATTTTTTGGAAAAAGTGTTAATACGAGGGAAGTCTCGTGGCAATACATGGCAGAATTTTTTTGTTAGCATTTTATTTTATATTATTATAACCACGTCAAATTTACGTCTCTCTATTTATTTTTCAAATATCCCCATCTCTTTTGCTACCCTCATTACTAATAAAAACCTCACTTTTGCTCATCATCACGGACTCACCCCATTTATGCCTACTAGAACTGAGCCACTGTGGCCATTGTATTTAAAGTTTTCTTACCAACCCAAAAGTTACAAAAGTTGACAACTTAGCATCCAAATACTAGTAGACAATATCTCTGCAATTTACTATTATAGTATGAGTGTAGAAAAACAATTTTAACGATTTCGTAGTAGTCGAAGGGAAGTTAGTATTGTAATGGTTACTAAACTACGGCCCCATCGAGCCTGATTTGAGCCCCGTTTCCACTAGAAATACTTTGACACTTTCCTCATTGCGATGTTCTAAAACGGGCCTGTTACTATTGAACTGGAAGAATTTGTTTGATCCTTTTTTGGTGTTGTACAACGTAATGTAACAAAAATACGAGTAGGGATGTGCGAAAGATCGAAACATATCTCATAATTTCATAAAAATGCTTATTTCGAAACTAATTGTTCAGATTATCACGCAATATTAACTTATTCATTAATTAATTGAAGTCTGTACCGTGTAACTTAATAGAAAAATCGCTGTAATGAACGAAGAACTAATTTCGAAATTTAAGCATTTCTTAGAAAATTAAGATATCTTCTGTGCAAATATAGCAAATCACATCTATCAGCTTCATACGTTTACTTTCTCTATTTTAAGATAACGAATACTCGGACTACCTACCTATACAGGGTGTTTTTTTGGGAGCTTTAGTTAGACGTTTCCAGGAAAGTTTTATAGGTAGATTTTTGAAAATTTGTACTTAGGGGTTACTCAGGAAGCCGATTCGATCTAAAATATTTTCAAAATGGCAGCACTTCCGGAAATGCCGGAAATAGCTACTAACTTCATTATTTTAAATGGGTACCCCTATTTTTTATTGCATTTTTGGATTCTACGTGAAATTTCTAATTTCATAACCTTTGATATAAACACGTCAAATCTACAAGTTATGGTTTTTAAGTTATTTTGATTTATTTAAAAAAAAATGGCGGATGCAGACGGTCCTTTAAGAATTCATTACTTGAAAACCGTTGTAGCTTTGGCAACCGAGTTTTCACCAGCGTATAGAGGAAGAATAGGGCTTTCTTTTGGTGTACTTAAAAAAAAGTTATGTTGCGTACAGCGTCACCCATGGGGTTCCAAATTTAAGCAAATTCAAAGACTAAAATCTCAGTTTTTTTAAATGGCATGACCATTTTCTTACTATTACATTAGATAAAGAATCAAAAAGGGCATATTTTGGTATTACATCTTCCTATTCATATCTTTAATAGTTTCTGACTTATCCTCATTTCATTGCAATGATAGCATTTTTTTCGGATTTTTTAGTAGTTATGGCCATGACCTTATGGCAAACGAATTTTAAACCAATCAAGTGATATCAGTCCGTCACCTGTTATAGGTTTCAAATCAATTTAGAACCTTGGCTTCTTCAACACATCATACTCAAAATGAGCGCCTTCATGTTCCAAACACAAACTCTTTTCTCTTTCGTAAATGTTCTTGTGTGGAGTATCGTATGACTTGTGATTCAGTATTCAGCATATTCCTGCAGAGGCAGATCTTCTGTTGCAGGAACAATATTGCGTAAAATTTCCAAATAATGTTCTGCATTCAAATTTTCTGGATAAATGTGGAAACACAAAATCTTGTTATTTTTAAACGCACAAAGTACAATAAAACTCCAACGCTCTTGAAAGTATACATCTCCATTCAAACAAGAATTTTAATGGCACCAGCAATGCGAATTATGGCGATTAAATTTTTACTAAATTTGGCCGCGCCTGACTAAGTAATGTTCCCCAAAAAATCTTCCTGGTTCCTTATTAACATTAGCTATTCGTAAAACTCTTACTCTAGGTCTAGGTAATTGTTTTGGTGGTAGAAAGCTTTAAAAATTCAAACAATTTCATTCCAGTGTTCGGATAGTACGTTCACTAGGACGCGGTCTTTCTGGATATCTCTCAATGAACGTACGACAGCATGTGACGCGATTCTGTTCATTTCACCATAAATAACAATTAGATTCCAAAAATCTTAATATGTAAAACCATTGCGAGCCATTTTTTCCGATTATTGGAAAACTTATGTCAGCCTATAACAGGTGACGGATTAGTATCACTTGATTTGTTCAAAATTCGATTGCCATGGTCCATGTCATGGTCGACTAATACAAAAAATTCGAAATAAATGGTATCAATGCGATGAAATGAGAATAAGTCAGAAACTAAGATAGGGATAGGAACATGTAATACCAAAATATGCCCATTTTGATTCTCTATCAAATGCAATAGTAAGAAAATGGTCATTTCATTTAAATAATCTGAGTTTTCAATCTTGGAATTTTCCTAAATTTGGAACCCCATAGGTGACGTCGTACGCAACATAACTTTTTTTTAAGTACACCAAAAGAAGGCCCTATTCTTCCTCTATGCGCTGGTGAAAACTCGGTTGCCATAGCTACAACGATTTTCAAGTAATGAATTCTTAAAGGACCGTCTGTATCCGCCATTTTTTTTTTAATAAATGAAAATAACTTAAAACCGTAACTTGTAGATATTGACATGTTTATATCAAAGGTTATGAAATTTCACGTAGAATCCAAAAATGCTATAAAAAATAGGGGTACCCATTTAAAATAGCGAAGTTAGTAGTTATTTCCGGCATTTCCGGAAGTGCTGCCATTTTGAAAATATTTTAGATCGATTCGGCTTTCTGAGTAACCCATAAGTGCAAATTTTCAGAAACCTACCTATAAAACTTTCCCAGAAACGTCTAACTAAAGCACCCAAAAAAACACCCAGTATATCGAGGAAATACTGTTTTTCATACAAAATAATGGGAATATCTATAACAGTAAAGAATATGCCATTAAATGATCATTAACTTTGGAAAATTAATGAATAAATATTACTTTATAAAAGACTGAAAATCAAAAAGCTTTCAAACTCTTATATTATTTATTCTTTAATCGTGTTAGTCATCTCGTAGTCATCGTAATAGTCCATTAAATTGTCATTAAGGTTGTAAAACCATTACACTATTTTTGTTTTTTATGGTCTATTCTGAAGTTAGAAAAATAAAGATTTAATACCACATACTAAATGGCATTTAGCTGTTGAAGGAAAAATTACTTTTAATAGCAAGCGATACAGCATTTAAACAGACTCAAAAGTTGTACTACAGTAATATTATAAATACGTAAGCTGCTTATTAATGGTAAATCCTCAGTCATTCTAAATTATCGTGTTTGCAAACACACAAAATACGATTTCAATTTTATTCAATGTTTACTTTAAAATACGTGGCATTCACTTTTAAACGCACGAAAATATCAATCTATATCGATACGCTCGCCCGTAGCTATAATATGTATTACAAATAAAAACGGATGAACATCTCGGGGAATCAATTTATTTGTGATTTTAAAAATATTTTATTGTTTACCGTTTTCCGAGCTCCTAGTACAGGGTCATTTTTTTAAATGGCCATCGCTTTCTCAGTTACTCTTTTATCCAAATTCACCAATACTCATACTAACTAAATGCAAACGCGCCACAGTAAGTTACTTAGAATTAAGTATTAATAAAAAGTTTGGTGTAACAGACTGTA
Source organism: Pyrocoelia pectoralis (assembly GCA_036250285.1). Lineage (NCBI taxonomy): Eukaryota > Metazoa > Arthropoda > Insecta > Coleoptera > Lampyridae > Pyrocoelia > Pyrocoelia pectoralis. The sequence continues at coordinate 25,034,466 of CM070076.1, read as the reverse complement.
AAATGTATATGTCAAAGAAAGATGTAATTCTTGTGCAGTAGGATTTGTGAGAAATCTGAATATGCTGATAATTTTGTATTGAATAGTGTTATTAAGTAAATTTTTACGTCAATAGACCTAGATAGTCAGATTTTTTCTGATTATCCAATGTAAATCATAATTTTTCAATTACTAGACGTTTCAAAAATCAACAAATTTACGTGTAAATTGTTTTCAAAAAGCTATATCCGCCCTTTTTTGAAGTACTGTATGGAAATTTATTGCAGGAAGGCGAAAAGGCGTAGTTATTGAATTGTAATAATAAAAACAAGCAATTCCACTAAATTATATATACATATGTATATATTTTTAACTGTGTTCCATAAAGTAAATGTGAAGAAAATGACTTCTATAATTATTGAAGGTTTCATATCGTATCCAAAAAATCCAACAAGGTTTTGCTCATTATTAAGTTAAAATTGTTTCAAAACTTTGTCTGCTAAAAACTACAATTTTTTTCGATGTCAGAATTTACATTTGAATCAAATTGTAAATAACTCATACTGATTTAGCTTTTTTGTTTTTATTGTATTTATTCGTCGCCACTTGGTGGGTGCATATTTTATTGAATAATAATAACAATAAACTAGTTATGACAACGTTGTAAGACCTTTTAGAGAAACGAATTCTTTTATCTCCGTCTTTCAATAGCCTAAAAGTACTTTAAGGATAAAAATGTAAACATACAGTGATGATATGCAACCCAACGTACATACCTACGAAAAAGCCCGTTACTTTAGCTCTCTTCCCCTACTATATACTCTTTGGTATTACTAGGACTCAGTGGCGTACCGAGGGTGGGGCGGTGGGGGCGGTCCGCCCCAGGCCCCGTGTCGGCATAGGCCCCCAAATATGAAAATACTTTATTTTATTTTTTCAATAATAAAAAATCGGCCCAGGTCCTACGTCGTTATAGGCCCCCGAATGTTAGACAACTGCTTATACTTGTTCTAAATACAGTTAAAAACTGTCTAAGGTGGACGGGTGGACCCTGAGTTAGAGTAAGAAGGAAGCTTGCGTATTACCAATGATTATGTTAGTCCCGTTTTTTCAGTACAGGAAACGACTCTTTTGTCCAGTTGTAAAAAAAATTGGAAAAAGCAGTTTTTAAAAATGTGCAAAATAATAAAAAATATAAAACTGTTTTAAAAAAGTTTAATTTATTAACGACAACCGTTTCACACAGATTTTTTAAGTACATGTTGTACATGATTATTGATTAGTAAACAGGGTGTCCCGGGTTGAATGATCACGACTTTGACATTTTGTAGAAAATCACATTTCAAGGTGGGTTGCTCTTATAAACATAGGTCCTAAAACTCTCTTTTTCTGAGATAAGGGTGTTAAAATTTTCTAAAAAATAAAGTTTTTATTTATTTATTTCCGAGTTTATTTTCGAACTGTGGAAAATATTCAAACCAAAATTGGCACACAAGATACGGACAGAGGGTCATAAAAGATCCATGGCAGCCATCGTTTTTGTACACAGCCAAAATACGTTTTTCGTGAAATAAATGACAAAACTATAGTTTGCGGCCGGACGGTAACAGAACCGAAAAAAGTCAAAAGTCATTTTTTGTTAAGAATTGAATGCTCTATCGAAAAAGATATTGAGAATATTTAATTCAGAGCCGTACTCTTTTTATTTATCAAATTAGTAGAATGGATTACCTACATTTCCGCCACTGGTTGATTAAAAAAATTCATTTTATTCAATCTTATGACCCTCTGTCCGTGTATCTTGTGTGCCAATTTTGGTTTGAATATTTTCCACAGTTAGGAAATAAATAAATCAAAACTTTATTTTTTAGACAATTTTAACGCCCTGTATCTCAGAAACAAAGGATTTTAGGACCTGTGTTTATAGGAGCAACCCACCTTAAAATCTGTTTTTCTACAAAATGTCAACGTCCTTATTATTAAACCTGAGACACCCTGTATATACCTAAAATAGAAATTATTTTGGTTTTATAAAGATAACTTTCCACCATAAACAGACTTCCGTTTAAGGCGGAAACAAATTTTGTACCATATGGTTCCGGTTTATAGAGGTTTTACCGTAATAAAATACTTTTAATCGTGAAAATGTTTTCTACTTGTATAATTATTTACGAATTTAACTTAGGTTAAAGATTTTAGTGTCTGTCCGCTGTCACCCCTTCACCACGAGAAACAAATCGACTCGCCCGCTGTGGCTGACGTGGACGTATACTAGGTAGTTCATAATAGTTCAGGCCGACAAAATATATATAGGCCCCCTCATCTAGCGCCGCCCCGGGCCCCCAACTGTGTCGGTACGCCACTGCTAGGACTAATCGTTACTTGATTCCGATCCGTGCGGTTAGTTAACCAGGCTTGGCCTGCGTATCAATAAGAACAATAAAAATGTTTATTGTCCAACAGAAAAAAAATTCCAATTATAGGACAAAATAAACTAACAAGAATACTGACGTAGTGCAAATTAGCGAAAACTCTGCCAGGTACAATTATTACGTACTATGGGTATATTTGTTATTATTATTAGTTTATAATACATTTTTAAAGTATGGACGAGAAAAATTGACATATAGGATCTGTAAATCAGACTTTTAACAAAGTTAAAAGAAAAGACTTGCTGAAACTGAAACGTTTAAAAAAATTAAAATTACCTATGAAGATATTAAGACTGGTAAAGCTGGTCAAGCTAAACGTAGACGGGAAGCTAATACAAAAATTTAAGGCAAGAATCGACTGGAGTAAAGTTATCCTAAAAACCCTAAAAAGAGAATTCCAGAAGAAGCAGAAAAGATAGACCTATAAATACACGAAAATAAATCTTTCTTTATACGGAAATAATGGAAAATGGTAAAATAGAAAAAGAAATAGAGAGGCGGGTTCCACTTACGTGCAAAACGGTGTCGCAGAAAACGAAAGTGAAGTTGTATGAAACATTAATTTGGCTAGTGTTATTGTATTGAAGTGAGACATAGCTGCTTATAAACAAAATAAGTTGTAAATACGAGAGAGAAGTATTTTGAAGAAGATATATGGCGTGATAAAGCAGGAGGAGGACTGGAGAAGAATAACGAACAAGGAAATAGAAGAATTATATGGAGAAAATATACTAACGGGGATAATAAGAGGGAATAGACTGAAATGGTCGGAATACTTAGTTAAAATGCCGCAAGAAACAATAACAATAAAGATCTGTAAAGAAAAACGAAAAGGGAGGAAGAAAAAAGGGAGACCAAGACAAAGTGTATTCATATATTCTAAAGACGAGAGCATTACTAACGGTTCTCGTACATCCAACCTGCAACTGAATAAGCCAATTCCGTTTGGTTCCAACTCGTTCCAAGTGTACTGAAGAAAACAACTAGAATGGCTCGAGTATCCACACTCGACTTTAAATGAACCACTCGTATATATGTTAAACGGTATTCCGAATAGTACATAACAGGTTCTCTTGAAAATTGTCGCATTTGTTTACAAGAAATCTGGATGTTCGTTTACCCATCCCTTTCATCTTCACTAATCCCGGATCCAACTTTAAACTTCACGTTTTAAAAACTTACATACTGCCCACATTTTTTCAACAGTAAGATCATAAGTGCTCAACTCTTGTCGGCAAGATTTTTATTTTGTATGAGCAGTGGTTGCTTGGCAATTAAACGAGATCAAATTGACGAAAAGACCCGAGCGCGAAGCGCGAGGGTTTTTTCCCAAGAATTTGATCGAGTTTAATTACCTTTTAGCAATCAATGCAAATAAATCAAAATAAAAATCTTGCCTGACAAGAGTTGAGAACGAATGATCTTCGGTTGGAGAATTAACTGAATGAAGCGTTAAATACGTCAAATTTTTTACTTTTGTCAAAATGACATTTGGTTTTTTTAAATAGGTTGCTAAAATAATTCTAAACCAATGAGGTAGCGGCAAGAAAAGTAGCATGCATTCTTTTCAACAGTAAGATCATAAGTGCTCAACTATTGTCGGCAAGATTTTTTTGTATGAGCACTGGTTGCTTGGAAATTAAACGAGATCAAATTGACGAAAAGACCCGAGCGCGAAGCGCGAGGGTTCTTTTCCCAAGAATTTGATCGAGTTTAATTACCTTTTAGCAATCAATGCTCATACAAAAAAATCTTGCCTGACAAGAGTTGAGAACGAATGATCTTCGGTTGGAGAATTAACTGAATGAAGCGTTAAATACGTCAAATTTTTTACTTTTGTCAAAATGACATTTGATTTTTTTAAATATAGGTTGCTAAAACAATGAGGGTAGCGGCAAGAAAAGTAGCATACATTCTTTTCAGTTAAAAAAACTTGTGATTGGTGCATGTGACACTGTTCTTAATGTCTGATTGGTCTACAACACTATGAGGTTAATTATCACTTATAATTGCACAAGAGGTTTGTATTTTACCGAGTAAATTTGGGTTGTTTAATAAGAATCTGTTGCCTAGCAATTAGACGAGAAAAACTGTCAACTAATAAAAATGCGACACCGAAGGTGGAGCATTTTTAGGTTGACAGTTTTTCGAGTCAAATTGCTAAAGGAAACAGATTAGAATTTAAACAACACAAATTTACTTGGTATAAATACAAATCTCGAGTGAAATTCGGCAGGACAATTTAACGAACAAGAAATTTAGAAATCCGTTCGTAAATGGACTCATTCTTAAAATAACACAAACATCATGCAATAAATTATTCGCAAATGTCAAACTAATTTATACGGCGGGCACGGATACTGCGATAGTTGATTAGAATTTGAAAGTGAAAAAACCACTAGTGTAATTGTCAGTATAATTCGTTCCTAATTGGTCGAATGATTCAAAATTGTGCAAACTAATTGGTTGAAATTTTCTGAGTTGAATTGTCAACAGTAAGATCATAAGTGCTCAACTATTGTCGGAAAGATTTTTTTGTATGAGCACTGGTTGCTTGGCAATTAAACGAGATCAAATTGACGAAAAGACCCGAGCGCGAAGCGCGAGGGTTCTTTTCCCAAGAATTTGATCGAGTTTAATTACCTTTTAGCAATCAATGCTCATACAAAAAAATCTTGCCTGACAAGAGTTGAGAACGAATGATCTTCGGTTGGAGAATTAACTGAATGAAGCGTTAAATACGTCAATTTTTTTACTTTTGTCAAAATGACATTTGATTTTTTTAAATATAGGTTGCTAAAACAATGAGGTAGCGGCAAGAAAAGTAGCATACATTCTTTTCAGTTAAAAAAACTTGTGATTGGTGCATGTGACACTGTTCTTAATGTCTGATTGGTCTACAACACTATGAGGTTAATTATCAGTTAAAGAAACTTGTGAATGGTGCATGTCACACTATTCTTAATGTCTCATTGGTCTACAACACTATGAAGTTAATTATCCCCTAAAGACGTCTAATTAGGAACAATCCTTTTGTATCAAATCTTTCATTTCGAATGTGGTTAAAATTGACCAAATTCCTTGAAATTTGTTTGCTAAAGTTTCAATTTGTACCTATTGGCGATTCATCATATTTTCGTAAATAAAGAGGAAAGTTCATAAGGTAACCTACGAGGTATCAAGACGTTGAAAATTAGCAACACGTCCGTAGTGTAATGAATTAAAATAAAAATAATAATTAAAACCGCTCCTAATCTCTAGAGAGCAATTAAGTTTTCGTGTCTGTTGTAGATAATGTTCAAGAAATTGTATTTAGGACGATAATATGGATTTAATAATTTTTTTTTTAATGAATAATAAGATTAGATCGTCCCCATTTCAATAGATTTCGTAGAGTACCTTGTTTGATTTCACAATGCCGAACCTTGAACGTCGGAATCGATTAAGCGTTTTCATTATGGTTATTCTAGCTTTGATTTTTTCATCCTATTGTCATTTGATTCCTCAATCCTGAGTCAATCACTCTGACTTGCGTTTAAGATGGGTCTGTCGCCCATCCTTCATTAATAGCTTTCCAAAATAGAATGTCACATAATGTAACATATAAATTAATTGAGAATAGATAAATAAAGTCTCAGAAATTAATCAAAATGTTAAAAATTTGGTAAACGGTTTAATTAACCGTTTCGATACCTTTCACATTCTGCACGTTATTAGGTGTTAGTTTATTAAAAAGGAAAAAGGAATCTGAGTTACTGAAATGTTAAGTAATCTCTTTGTTAAACTCACGAAAAATATATCTACCAAAATAATCAGAAAACGATTTCTGATTTTCTCCTGAAATAATATACCTACAGGTATGTCATAAATATTTTGTTAAATTCCGGCTAGGCTTAATTAATTAATTCGATTAAGAGAGTCGTATGTCCTCTACTTCACTATACAATTTTATTTCTTCATCTTTGTTAGCAAAAAAGATTTAACATTTTCAACTTCAAACTTTCACCCCCTTCCTCTATGGGAAATAAATGTAGTGCCAATAGTTTTTCATGAACTATATGTACACTTTTTTAGTTAATAGGTTTGTTGTTGTTTTTTGCTGGTAGATTTGTGATTATTTGATTTTTCTAAGAAGAATTATGCAGCATGCATAGGGTTTTCTTGTAAGAATTATTTTCTTATGTGTTATTTTATTATATACATTTATTCTTATTTCATTTAAGTACATTACGTTTCGCAACCTACTTCTTGCTTTGCTTCTTCACATGAGTTGGTGATAATAATGTTTGTACATTTGTGTTGCTTTTATAATTTTTTGTTGTTGGTGTAATATGTGGGAACGTAGGTATTCTTGTGGTTTTTAAACTATTTTCTAATTTGTTGTGTTATTTGGTATGTTTCGTCATCCCACTGAACACAGTACATCCATGAAACGTTTCTAAATGTTGCGTAAGGGTTACAAATGAAACATTCCTAAGAAACATCTAAGACACATTACTGGTACATTCCTGTCGAAAGCGAATAAATGGTAATGTCTAATAAACGTTTCAATTGATATGTTACATAGAATACAAAACATACACATTACAACACGAACGTTTTAGATGTCTATCCAAAAATACATCTCTGTGATGTATTTTTTGAAATGTGATAACGTATAACATTTTAGAAACGTTATAAGTGTAATGTTTCTTTTGAAACAAAATAGTCAAATCTCAAAGTTAACGTTACAGAGTTGTGTTTAGTAGTGTTGTACCAGAAACCTTTTCAGTTAAAACATATCGTAAGAAACACATCATACACGTTTCAGTGTGAATGTTTTAGATATGTATCCAAAAATATATCTGTTATATATTTTTTGAAATGTGATAACTAAAGTTATAGGATGCCATTTTTTATGAATGGACAAATATAAGGCAGACCCTATTTAAAATCCGTTTTAGAGTACGCACTTTCCAAAAATGCAAACTTTATTCTGCCTTTTTTACCTAATTTTTTGATATTTTCTCATAAGTATTTAGTACCTTTTCTGTAAATTTTTTTTTAGTTTTTTTAATGTAAGTATTTCTTAATTTTTAGATTTTTATATACATTTTTCTGGGTAATTTCTAACAAAGCATAAATTGTTTGAAAGAGAAAGGAATTTGGTATACAAACTGATGAAGACAAGCTTTCTCTTTAATATTTACCTAAGGCTCTTATAATAATAACTCGGATGAGTCATTTTCCTTACTTTGAAATACTTCCCATTGTATTATTTCTACCTGAAGTCTGCACCTACATACAGTCTTTGTTGAAACTGCATCCCTTAGTCATTATGCCGTGTTAAGCGTATTTTAATTAGCCAGAAAACTTTATTGAAAAGAATACCAGCAGATAACACCTATCAACTGTAATTACTTTTTCAAATAAATGTTTGTCTGTTTGTCTATACCTAAATTGAATATGTATGTGTTGATTTTATCCTTTCTTTCTCGACAGTTTTCGCTTTTCCGTGCCCTTTTTGTCCTTTTTTGCCATTTTAGATGCTTTTTTAAAATTATTTTTTATGCCTTTTTGCCTGCCTTTTTTAAACTTTCATTTTGTCTAACTATCCTAGCTTTAGTGATAACGTATAACATTTTAGAAAGTTCATTAAAAATGTGATGTTTCGTTTGAAACAAAATAGTCATCTTTCAAAGTTAATGTTACTTGTATTTAGTAACGTTGTACTAGAAACCTAATCACTTGAAACAATCGAAAGAAACTAAAAATACACGTTTCAATGTGAATGTTTTACATATTTATCCAAAATTACAATTTAGTGTTTAATTGGAACGAAAAATTTTCGTTTCCAAAAATAGATTTATTCATCATTCATCATAAGTAGATGTGTAATATTGCACATCTAAATGGCTTATTTGCCAGCGAGTCGGTAGCTGCAATTTCGAAAAAAAACATGATGAAAAGTAGGTACAAAGTTTCCTATTAAATTTAGGAAGCGAATGCAAAAAACCCCATCTCAATCCGTCTTACTACAAAAATTTGGTAGGTTTGGCTTATTTTAGTGCTTTATTTCCTCGACTATTATTGCGCTACTCCAATTCAAAGGAGAAAATAGGTGAACTGTATCAATGAATTTACAGGTGTGTAGCCATTAGTATTCTTTTCACATAGAAATTTTCCTGCGGTATTTTAGTATCGGAAAGATTCGGTTGTGGTATCGACTAAAGGTGTTAAATTTACTGTAAAGTTTCCGCCCGTGTAATTCTAAATAATGGTATGGTTATGAATAGGTTTCTCTTCAGGAGAAATGGGCGCTCTGTTGAAGAATTAAAGAACCATCGAAATTTGAATGTAGCGCCTGTAGCGGATCTTACGTGTTACGCATGTTATATTTATTAAATTTGCAATTGCAATTATGAAGTAATAATGTGCAATTCACTAAAACTATTTAATAAACAGGAGGTAATTTTTAATTACCTATCTTCAGTTTCGGAAAACATCTATCGCATGAAAGCACACTGACTAGCATTAGAATAATTCGGGAAGGGTGACCGATTGAAAATGGAGAGCGACATCGAATTTTAACCAACAAATCGCCTCTCCTTTTTGTAAAATGAAATTTTGCCAAGAATTGCATAGTTTGAACTTACCAAATTAATAATGTTGATTGTGTCCAAGCACCTGCACATAAGTCAAAGGCATTTATTCATCATTATCTTTGTGCTTCACTTTACAATAATAGGCTAAGCGGTAGCGACACAAAAAGTGGCGCCATTTACCGTCTGCCAATTTTGGCTTAAATAATTTATAATTTTTTGAACTAATTAATAGCCACTTTTTCTATCGCTGCCGCTTAGTGTATAAGGTTTCAATTCAGTACAGACACTGGCGGCTCCACGGGAGGTACGAATGTATTCCCTGTTCGTAGCGTTTTGGCTCCTCAAATACCTACTGTTAATTTACATTTCTCAGACATTCTCAGATAAGCTTTTTTCTTTAAACAAGCGCCGTAACGCAAGCGATTTTCTATTTTTTACAATAGTAACGCCTTAGTAAGCGGTAAGCCACTTCTTGTTGATGAAGCATAAGATTAACCGAGCAACGTCGCAAGTTATTGCATTTACTGCCTCCAGTACGAGTAGTAAAAACGTTGTCCAGAACTGTGGAAGCATATAAAAAAGATTCTTACTTAGAAGAACAATAAATGGATTAATTATGAATCTATGTCAGCAACAATAAAAATAAAAGAGAAAAGAAAAAGGCGCAATAGTGTTCGTATCACAGATAAAATACACCTGTGGTTCGTATAGATAATGCTCCAGAAAAAACAAAGCTTTAAGTAATGGAATCGATCAGAGATTTTCTCAAAAAGTTTGCTCGTTACTTGACGCTTTTCAAACAACTTTTGCACTTAAAGAAAACGATGGAAAAGCGATATAGAAGAAGTACTTAGTATGATTTTTTAACTTAAATTCAGGCTTACTAACTGGAGAATTGCGTCCATTTTTTCAAGATGTAGATTTTAAAGACAAACTAAAATGACTGACATTATTGCCACATATCGGACGCACAGTTGAGAGGTGTAAAATTGCCAATATTGATAAATTTTAATTTGAGTCGTATTTTCCACGCCGAACAGTGTAATATTGTCGTCTCATTAATATTAAAATAAAGAATTAAAGACTTTATTGTTTATCTATTTATTATTTAATTTTGAACTATGAAAAGATTCAGATTAGTGCGTATTTATATATGTATTTGACTTACAGATAATCAAATGATATGATGATGTTACATGGATGGATTGATGATCCCTCATCCTTTGCAACTTAAATCTTTAAAAAACGGTATTTTATTTTTTTTTGTTCGTTCAAATTTTTTTTTAAATTCATGTTTCCATTTACGCAGTTTCATAAAATTTACGGGTAAATAAAAAATGTGCCATTAGAAACTTACATCCTTTGAAAAGGGTTTATTAATAAAAAGTCGTATCCCCTGATTAAAATTCCTAGAGCCGGCAGTGAGTACAGAACACTTATTACACGCTTTTCATTTTATTGTTTTCATTATTATTCGGATTGTTTCATTCATTGTTCACCATACCACCATAATAAGTGTTTTGATGTTTCTTCTTTTATCTATTCCCCTTGCATCTCATCGAGTTCCAAATAATTTTGTTTTCCTTTACTTAATTTGTTTCATTACGTAATATAAATTGTAATTTTTATTGCATTTCTCCGCACTGCTGGTTGAGAAAAACAGCTTATAGCCGATCTCTGCCAAGTAAATAACATTATTGTTATTTATACGTACTTCGATTCCTGTAGATACTCAGGCCAATTAATTCACTGTGCTCATCTATTATTTTGAGAATTTTATTTTATTTTATTTTCACTAAAAATGTGTGAATTCCGCTCATACAGTATGCAGCCTTTAGGTTACCGGCATGAATGTAGAAATTACCTCCTGCATGCAGGCCCGGTTAAAGAGTTGAGGTGCCCAGCGCTCTTTACGTGAAAGGGGCTCTTTTTAAACTCACGATTCACGAAATTATTTTACACGATAAACATTAAAATAAAATCATATAAATATAAAGTAAGTAAATAAATGTACAAGTAAATAATTAGGTAGATAAATTAAATAAACAAATAATACATCAATTTATTTCTTTTTACTCAATTTTTTTTAATGGGGGCTCCCTATCTAGTGGTGACGGGGGCTGTAGCCCCCCCCCCCCCCCCCCCCCGTTAATCCGGCCCTGTCTGCATGTACTTACGTCGCATCGTTTTGGTCAATGGATGTGCCTGCAGATCTCCTTTGCACCATGTTGCGCTCTGTTCAAGATTCAAAGCCATTAAAGATCCAGCCAATTTTCCACCACTCCTTCTAGTGTTCCAAGAGTGTCTAGACTGGACTACAACTCCCAAACTTCAATGTTAAACAGAACTCCATTTTAATAATGTCGATAACGTCTAACTCGACCACTCTAACGTCCAATTTGACCATAAACACCCCATTTTAAAAATAACCGCACGACCTAGTCGGAATTCGCAAAATTCAAAAATGATATAGTGTATACACTATTGTATAGGTTATCATCAGCGTTTCCCAAAGTGTGGGTCGCGACCCGGCACAGGGCCGTAGAAAAGTTTTGCCGGGTCACGGAAAAAAAAATTGTAAAAACACAAAAAAAATTAGTACATATCAGTTTTTTTACATCAGTTTTACGTTATACACTAGGAATAGTGGAAAAGTGTGCATTTGCACTCTTTCACATAGCTTTATCGCTCGAATTAAATTTGTGTGAATGATGATTAAGTTTTTAAAAAAAACTTTATTGCATTTGAACAAATTAATATATCTTAAGAACTAACTTACAGTTTCCATTCTCCCCTATATATAACTTAACAACTATCTATAATAAATATGATAATAATAATAAACATGATAATGAGGAGACCCTGACCTCCAACAATTCCGTTGTTGTTCGGTCTTTGTATATTTCTTTTAATATGATAGTATATGTAACTCTCGCGTCCGCGCGTTGTGCTGCTATAACGTTGCTAGTTTACTTCATTTACTAGTTTTAAGGAGGGGTTCAATTGTCCTAAGTAATAAAAATTTCATAATCGCACTCCCATATGTTAAAATTGGACTTTGGCATGCATTTCTGGACAACTCGCTCTGATCATAGTTTTGCTCCGATCATGGAGTTTTATGTCTCAAAATGACCCTAAGAACATGCCACGGCTCATATGCCTAGTTTTAGCAAAAAGTATAATGTTTCAAGCTGTCTAGGATGTGTCAAAGTGAGACAGATATTGTTTTCTTGCGATTCTTTCAAAGTTAGGTACAATAGAAATAGCATACCCCAATGCGATATCGATAGGCATAACTGCCGTGAGGGTTCATTGGGGTCATTTTCAGATATAAAAGTCAACAATCCGACCAATACAGTGGTCACAGCGAGTTTTCCAAAAAATGAAGTCCGAGTATTTTCCAATGGCGAGTGAACTTTTGGCGTACTAGCAGGAAAAATTGCCGTTCCATCACAACTCTTTACCTCAGGCTAAATTTCCTCGTAAATTGCTCTCATTATTCGAAAATTTCGGAATTCATCAAACAAATTCGTAGAGATTTCTTCAGTGGAATGGGCCAACGTAAACCAAGATCGGTGCGAGCAGGTGAAAGAAAGGTGGCTAAGAAGAACACCAAACTGGGCAGACGTAAGAGAACCTTGGAGGCCTTCAACGCGATAGAAATCAGGGTCAATATTGGATCGCAAAAAGTTCTTGAACCCCCCCTTAAATGAATACAATTTTTTCATTACTTTTATTTTTCTTATAATTATTTATATTATATTATAATTATTTTGAAATTTTTGTGTATGAAATAAAACAAACAGACAATTAACTAGATTTTTAATTAAAAAATAAAATTTGTTTTGTAAAGAAGTGGGGTTTTTTCATAAGATGGGTCGCCAAAAATTTTAAAACCTCGTACCGGGTCGCGGTCAAAAAAGTTTGGGAAACTCTGGGTTATCTAATAAAAAAACCTCAGGAAATTAAAAGCGTTGGTAACGTAAAAATTGTAACATTCATCACAATGATAAGAATTAAATAAGCGCGAACGTAGTTAATTTTGTGTAATAGAAATCGGTGAATTTTGCGTGCCTTGTACGGAAAATTTTAATATAGAAAAGATTATTAAATTTGTTCTGCGAACTTTTATTTAGTGAAAGTATTTAATTGTCCAATCTCCTTGAATTTGTAAAGAAAACTAAAAAAGTGCAAAATTTGAAAGTTTTGGAGAAAAGTTATTCAACATTTTTGCATGGACCTACATCGTGAGTGCAGTATAGATTTACTAAAATGTGGTTAGAAACCGTCGTGTGTTTCATGTTTAATCATTGGACTTATGTGTATTCGCCTATGTAGAAGGAAACGTAAAGAGGTTTAATTAAAATCCGTACTTAACGCAAACTTCCGCTTCCGTCGGCAGACAGTAAACCGTTGTGAAATTAATTATACTCAACCTGTTTTCATTTGGCATCTAAATGACACTTTTAATATAGTTTCCTCTCCTAGGTTAATTAGTAGGGCTTATTAATAGGTTTCTGTAAAAAAATCACATTTTCATATTTTCGTTTGTATGTTCAGATAATCATCAGTCTACACTCTTGAAGCATTAATTTCAGCATAATAGAGATGGGTATCCTTACCGAATTATTAATTTCAGTATTATACGGTTTATCTGCCGTGAGATATAAAGTAGAGATAAATAATAAGCAGATTGCGTCTTTTGACAAAAACTCCCTGATTTAGATATTGGACCTACCCCTGCAGTGCAGGATTTAATAATATTAACCCACGTCCATTCCAGTGAGCTAGTTGAGGGCAAACTTTTCGTGTTTATGTTACGGCACACACCCCGACACAAAATTCGTATTGTAGAACCCTCTACACAAAGCGGCCTATTTGTGGTAATTTATTAAAGAAGTAAAATGTGTACTAAATTTAAAATAATTATCTTGGAAAATATGCGTGAACAAACTCGAAAAAGGAAATAAACGTAAAATTGTAACAATAAAAACAAGTAATTCTACTAATTTTAAATTTTTTTAAACGTAACCCAGAGTGTTTCGACAATGAGTTTATGTGTTAAATAGAGTTCCACAAATAAAGTTTGGGGAAAATTAAAATCAAACTCAAATTAAAAAAATTCCTGTCGCTATGTATAGGCTGTTAAATATTTGCGCATTTCCAACCCTTTTGCTTTATTATTATTTATTCTAGGGGTGGTCCCTGTACTGCGACCTATTGGTCTACTGTGCTCCTCGCTATTGTCCACTCTCGAGAATACCTGCATCTCTTAACAAATTCCACGATTTATTAGGGCGAATCTTCGCTGTACTTGTGTAATCTATTCATTTCCAAGTAGGCGTTCTCTTACCTCTGTGTATAGGTACCTCAAATGACGTGGTATGGCGTTTCTTCGTCACCACAACCCTGCATAACGGGCTGTTGGCGAGTCCCATGTTGTGCAGGTGTTTGTTCAGACGACAGTGGCCTGTGACTATCATTAAGACGGACGTTGGCGTTGACTAAATTCCCGTTTGGGAATCTTGGAATGCTTCTGTGCTGGAACTTTCGAGCAGTGTCTCTGTCTGCAGTGGTCTTTCGTGAGTATTGCCAGAATCTCCTTTTTGGCTGTATGTATTATATCACAGACTATACATATATAAGTAATCTGTGGTTATATGTAGTCCCACAGGCGGGCTTGGGTCCTATGAATGGTTTCACGCATGCAACTCTCGCAAGCTCGTCAGCATGACTATGTGACACTTTCCTAGTACGTTTAGCATTTGTGTACAGAACTAGCCCTGAATTCGTAAGGGGCTTCATCAGGATGAAAAACACAAAAAACAAGAACAGTTTCCTCTAGGGCATTGAGGTCCTCAAACATTTCAACAATTTCAACCGTGACGAAGGTTGGTCACTTTCTCCACTATGGAAATATGTTATCCCATTGGGTGATGTACCACTTTCTCCTGACGGAATAGGTTTAAATAGCCAGGTTTAGCTTTCGCTTGTCAGTGTTTCAGCGTGTGCGTAGTTTGAGTTGTTCCCGCTTGTTCATTATGTTTGTTTCTTGTCCTGATGAACCCCCTTATGAAAGTTGGCGAAACGTTGACTTTTTCCACTTTGACACAGTCCTACCCCGGAATTCGTCTTTATCTTAGTAGAAGACTATTGGGTTTGTAAATGTCGTTGGAATTGAACAGATAAACGAGGAAACGACTGTGTGTTTACAGGACAGCGTAAATTTTGTAAAGCTTGAGGTTGCTAAGAGAATATTATATACATACAGTATATGTATATTGCACATAATGAAATTAACGAAAGTAAAACGATTTTCAAAACAGCCAATAAAACCAGTGATAAAAATACATTTACCCACAGCCGGCGACATTTTGCTACAGATCGAAAAGATTTCTCTCGAAAGCTGAAAGGCGAATTTTTTCGGTTATTCTCTTTTATGGAGACTATAACGTTCTCTGCTATAAAAATTTAAATAACAGATTCTAATTTTCAATTTGCCTTTTATATTAATCTCCTTTTTAGTACCTTGCCTCAGAATGAAAAGTATATTCTCCCTTTAGCACTAATCAAACTTGCAATAAAAATGTAATGTAATACTTACCTTACTTTTAAAAAGATATCAACTACAATCCTTTCCATAAACGTATTACTCTACGCTAATAATTAACGCTGAAATTAAAATTCACAGTAAAAGGTTATAACAAAAATGATCCCTTAAAATTTTTATGTTAATAATCGTGGTTCTTAATTTATCGAGGAGAGGATTAACTTGCATGCTTCTGAGATAGTATGTCCATGAATAGTTACAACGGAGCTGTTTATACACTGTAGTGGCACTTACCACAGATTTGGAGGCAATTTGTAGCGATAGGTAAGAAAACCACTTCTGCTTTCCTACATTTCGCAATTAAAATGCCAAGCTTCCAAGCTTTTTACTTAAATTCGACTCGGTTTAACTTAATTTAATTGAATAATGGAATCAATGAAATTAAACGTAAAGTTTAAACATTATTTAACGATTTATTAATTTGCTTATGTTTAGAATTGAACGCTATTATTTCAAAAATGCCAGTCGCATTTCAAAAAACAAAATCCCATTCAATCTAACCTAATTTTACATTATATTTTACTCGACATTATATTAAAAAATTGAATCGCACAAACTAAAGTTATCGTCTGTCTAGGGTTGATCTAACGATTTATGGGTTGGTAAATTGGTGGTGGTAAAACCGTCAGTTCAACCCTACCCCGGACGACAATCCTAGTTTGTGCGATTTAATTTTACACTAACCGCCGGTTGAACTCAACTAGAGTTTTATACAACTGGCCCTTAGTATGTCTCTTTTTAATTTTTTAATATGTTCATATATTGCCTTAAATATTATGAATGGACTGATATTATTGAAGTCGCCTCCTTTCCTTCGAATCAGCAAAAACTGGGATACAGATATCTCCGTTTCTTTGTACCGATTCTTATTGGTCAGTCGAGGATAATCCTCTTCATCCTTGTTATGTCTAGTCGCACTGTTATGTGGAAGGAAGCCACTATCCCACTGTCCAAACCCGCCACCTCCCAGGTGAATATTATTTAGACTCGTTTGAATTTTATAGCTACTGCCATTGGAAGACTTTGGGGCCCATACCCAAAGGCTGTATACTTGTACACTTGTACAGTGTACACTGCTGTGATTAGACCTATGTTTTGTTATGGAGGAATCGTCTGGTGGCCCAAAACCAGAGTCTCCACAACCATAGCACTTCTCAATTATGTGGAAAGACTAACGTGCCTTGCGTGCACTGGCGTGCATAGCCGTCTAGACCTGCCTCCACTAGATCTCCACGTAACAGAGCAGGCCTCTCGATTTCTAGGTGAAACAATCAAGCGACTAAACTATTCTGGAGGGGCGATCGGATTCCCCCATCCCTTCATTTATATTAGAGAAAAACTACTGCATCTTTTTTGATGCGAAAACCTAACATATTCATCCTCATAGATGAATGGATCTAAAACATTGGAAGGAAGGGGTATTGGTGTTGAAATGCACTTCCAACCACTAGGCAAATTTCAGACTGTATTCCAAGCAGAATTGGTAGGAATAATTCTTAGTGCAGGAAAAGTTCTTATACATAACATAAAGAAAAAAATTTCAGAAATTCCAGTGGCCGAATGTCACCACGCATTGGAGCAACACCCTTTAGCTGGTATGCGTTACAGATCATACTGGAACGAATGGCAAAGAAAAATCCGAAGCATTAGCTCGACTGGGCTCAAAACAAGTTTTTTATGGTCCAGTACTAACTGCAAACAGTTTAATAACTCAATACACCCAATGCTACCACAAGTTTAGGTAGAACTTGATGTTAGATTGTCGTTATGCGGGAGAGACCTTCCGAGAACCATCTCGCAGTCGGGCGCGTTTTTGCACAGGGCTATAAAAAACTTGCGACTACTGTGGAAATACTTTGTGGGCACTGTAAACTTACAGAGGATGTTATAATACATAGACGACGAGACGGCACATCGCATACTTTGTGAGTATTTCGCACTTGTCCAACTGAGACGATTCATGTTGGGGGTATCTTGGCCGGACATGGCCACAATTAGAGTCGCCCCCTTCCAGCATCCTCAGATTCATCTCACGTGTGGGATGGCTTGAGTGACGTTGCGGGGTCGGACGACTCTAGTCGGGGAGGGGAGGGGGTGAGAACACTTGTTGTGACAAGGTGATTGGATTTGTACTCGCGACGGTCCCCTGGTCCGCCGTGGAGAGCTATCGGGTCTGTGGTGTCGCTACTCAACAAAGCATGAGTTACCATACCGCTTGCAGCTCCTGCCTATTACATTTTTACCGTTAGTAAATTATTACATCTGCAGAATCATTATAACTACTTCTTTAAAAAATCCAATATTATTGATTCGAAGACAGTTATACAAGGAAACAACTCTTAAATTCTCCAATTTTATTGAAGGATTATATAGCTCATAAATTAGCCAAAGATCCCAGTCATTGCTACGAGATTCTGATGTGTCATAAAATGTTTAGTAAGTATGCTTAAAATAATCGGCGTATCAATTTTGATTGTTGAGAAAAAAAATGTTCACTGAAAAATGTCAAAATCTTGTTTAGGAAATTAAATTGAAAGTCGAAAGTGGTAAAAGTTAGGGAAATGGGATTTTAGGTTCTCAATGTCAAAAGATTGAGACACAATTGTCTGTCATGGATAATAAAAAATTGCCCGCGGTTGCGTATCTATTTGACGTTATTTCCAGACAAGAAAAACTTTAAAAAGTCTCTTTTTTTTAATGGAATGCCTATTTAATTATCGGCCCATTCGATGCAGAAATAAATTTCCTTTAAATTGATATACCATGTTCCTATACCTAAAATCAATGATTACAGAGTTATTTACATTTTTCTAATTAAATTCATAATTACACACTTTACAAAACATGGTTGGCTTTGAAAATTTTCAAAAAATTTTTATTCAATGTTTCTTATGCTTTTATGATTATTTAAAATTCTATCTATGCAATTTCTTGACTATCCAAGGTCTCTTTCCGCCGAACGAACAGAACTTTCAGGGAAAACATTAAAATATCCCAATACATTGATTTCTGCAGCGTCATTGGGGACAATTGGCTTTGCCAAACTTCGTGGCGCATTTACTTCGCCCAAATTTAGAAAATTCTTTTCAATCATCCTGATTTTTCGTTCTGTCATTGTAGGTAAATGCGGATATCTTTCGTTAAAGTGTTGAGTGATTCTTTATTCAATAGTTAAAGGTTCTGCAGGTCCGAAAAGTAATACGAGTAGACTCGCCATGAATGTAAAACAAATTTAGAATATCAGCGTTTGTGTATTCCAAATTTCCCAATTAAAAACAAATATTAAGGGCAAAAATCAAAATTCAAACAGATAACACTGATAACAAACGTAAATGTAGCGTAAACTTTCAAACTGATAGCTAACTGACAACTGTCATCATAAGAAACAATTGAATAAAATTTTTTTGAAAATTTTCAAAGCCAACCATGTTTTGTAAAGTAGGTATGTAATTATAAATTTAATTAGAAAAATGTAAATAACTCTGTAATCATTGATTTTAGGTATAGGAACATGGTATATCAATTTAAAGGAAATTTATTTCTGCATCGAATGGGCCGATAATTAAATAGGGATTCCATTTAAAAAAGAGACTTTTTAAAGTTTTTCTTAAGTCTGGAAATAACGTCAAATAGATACGTAACCGCGGGCAATTTTTTATTATCCATTACAGACAATTTTGTCTCAATCTTTTGACATTGAGAACCTAAAACCCCATTTCCCTAACTTTTACCACTTTCGACTTTCAATTTTATTTCCTAAACAAGATATTGACATTTTTCAGTGGAAATTTTTTTTTCTCAACAATCAAAATTGATACGTCGATTATTTTAAGCATACTTACTAAACATTTTATGACACATCAGAATCTTGAAAAAAATTGCCTCGTTTGTATTTAAAATAAAGAAGTTGATGCTCACTTCTGGTATTTCCGGAAGTTCTGCCATTTGGAAAATATTTTTATTTAATAGATTAAACACTCCATGTCGCATGTGCAAAATTTCAAATTTCTAGCTTTTACAGTTCTTGATATACTTCTAACCGACGGTCACCGTGAGACACTCTGTATACCTATATAAAATAAATTTGAGATAGCTGTAAAAAAACATATGTGTTTTGAAATACTATTATGTTTTGTGTGTAAATATTAGTTGTTTAACTCGGCGCATAGGCTGCACTCGAGTGGATATTGTGTTGTTTGTGTTTTGTGCTAATTGTGAGTGTATTGTGTGTTTGCATTTGAGTGTATGTGAACGAGTTAAAGGTGTCACATGAGTGGTTATTGACGTGTTACGTGTTTGTAATGGACTTTCTGTAATGCTATATTGTGTATACAACAGAGTTTCAATTTGTGAAGGGAGGATTGAGTGTTGTGTTTCATTTTGTGTTTGAATGGTATTAGTTGAAAGTGTGTGATGTGGTTCTTGAGTGATGTGCGGTATTTTCCTTTATGTTTATTTATATTATTGTTTGCATTATTATTATCATCAAAATATTAACTAACAAATTTAAAATACATAATATAATTAATTCCATAATCTTTACAAAAAAGAGCTCATTCAAATGATTATTATAGGTACACATAAAAGTTCCTTTGTTTACTTTATAACAGCTTTAAAATTCTGTATAGTCCCTTTGTGTTGAAGCGAGTGGAGCGCTTATTTTAAACTCAAATTTGCTAGACCATTCATCACGAAGGCAATAAATTATACCACGGAACCACCTGATTGCTAAAGTAGATGACTATATCTTGCATGTCACAAAAAAGCATTAATATTTACACGTCACAAACTGTATGTTAATCAATTCTGTAATTCCGTGACTAATGTTGATTGAGTATTTGATTGCTCCTGATAGCGTGCTATTAACTTGTCTACTTAAATCCGGATTAATTACGAGTTATTATTAGAAATCGGCCTCTATGTAGGAATAAATTTGCGTAAAGTAGGTGTAAATACGATTGATTAATGCAGTCTCCTAAATTCGACCCCCTAAAAATATCAATTACCTACTGAAAACAACAAAGCTACGCAATTAGGAAATGTAAATTGCCCCGAGAGTTGCATTTCGTTCTTAAACCAATAAGTCAAAAATATAATTGATCACTACTTTTATAATCGAAATTAATCTCACATCTTGTATTTTTGAATGTGGGTAAAATCTTATTTTTATTCCAGAAATCTTTCACTAACCTATCACCTATCCTAATAAATTGTATAACATTTCCAAAAATAACCTCTCAAAGTTTTTCTATGCGTGAAGATGGCGACAGGGTTGACAAAATTAGAAGAAAGGAACGTGACGTAGATAGCATTGTGCAATTAAACGAAGAAAATGGGGAGATAGATCAAAAAGAAACAAATGCTCCTCCCCAATGTAGAGGAAAAGAAAGCCGACAGACAGCAACGTTTCCTTACTAATGAGGTTCTGAAAAAGGATACAAATACGGGTATCAAAATAACGGAACAAATACATACATTTTACGATAGGCCATGGCTCAACAGAGATTTCGATTATTTATTGATGAGGGCAGTATGTTTTGATTGCAAAATACTGACTTAACATTTTACGGGAAACCTTCGATTAGGCCGGATCGTGCCTCTTTCCACTATGAAATTCGAATGAACAATGTTAAGATATACTATAAGTACATGATAATATTTCAGGGGTTGCGGCTTTTTCTAAACAGAATGCTATCCTACTTTTATATTCTACACATTAATGTGAATCCATATACACCAGGTTTCACCATTAGAAAAGCTACAATCTTCGAGTTATTGTGCCTTTTTTTCTTATTCGTGAGAATACTTGCGCCCACTCAGCACATCAAACATTAGATTTTTCATTGAACGGCTCATCGTCGATACTCACTAGATTTATCACTTGCTTTCACACCATGCTGCGTTTCATCTAAAAACAAAGCAAACGCAGCTGGCAGCTTTGAATTTAAATATTTCCCGCTACAAATTTGTCCGATGTGTAATCGGTATAGAAACAACGGTTACGCGACTGGAGATGCAATAAGCGGGAAAAAATAAGAGAATTTAGGACTGCGCGACGCACGATTAAGTAGGTGATAAGTGATAGTTGGTTCCAGGCTAGAGAACAGAAAAAAACGTGGTTTTGTGTGTAAGTGGGTACGTCGTCTGCAACGCAGTATTTCTTTTGTTTTATAATAATTTAATTATATTGCTAGATAGGTAGGGTACATTTTTAATTAGCATTATACGTTTTCTTGTTTTTTTTATTGGTGTCCTATTTTAGCCTTTTAAACCACGCTCCAGCGTGTTTAAATCGCGCTTTCAAAAACGCGTGTGTTTTAAAGTTGCCATGGTCAATTTGAAAAACGTGAATTCTTATTGGTTATTGATCTGACGTCAAATAAAATGACAGATTGCAAATTAATTTCCGTTTTTCTCATTTCCATGACAACGAAAGGTATACTGATTTCACATTAGGAATTCAACCATTCCACATTATTAGTTCTTATTTCCATTTTAATACCAGATTTCAAAGTGAACCAATAAAAAAAAATAGCGTAAAGTATAAGTGGATAAACAGGTCTTTAAAACACTTGCTCTATTTCAAGCACTCCGGCTGCGCCGTCGTGCTTGAAAACTCGCGCGTGTTTTAAAGACCTGTTTATCCACTTATACTTTAATATAATATATTAGTAAGCCTGCTGTCAAAAATGTTGAGTTTGTACAGGTACATCATATTGCGCAATGGAAGTTTCCTTAGTTTAAGTTCAACGCTGGGGGAAAAGGTGTGATAGGTTTCAAGTTGCCCGACCACAAGGTGGCTCAAGTTTTGACACCTAGCGGCCGGGCAAGAAATTAAACTACCCGGTTCAGAGATAAATGTTGCAGGTTTCTTTAATTTTACCTAAAGTCAAGTGTGGCTATGTTGTCAAGGTGATCAGAAAATTTTTTAAATGCTGCCGTTTTTGAATTAATATACAATAAACTAGATATTCTTAAAAATCTACTTTAAAAAATAGTAATTCCCTATCAAAGCCAAACTGTTGTGAATTTACCATATTTGTAGCTTTATACTCTGTACTGTTATGTGTGACGGCAACATTGTCAAACCGTCGTTCCCTTGGCATTTTAGTACATTTAATAATCATTTTTCTCAAAATTGGTGTATGCAACTAACATTACGGGAGTTACGCTGATTCCTGTGGCGTTGACTCTCTTTAAATTTATATGCTCTATGGTTTAAGTAATTAATTACCACATTGACTTAGGGGTGGCTTTATTGTTTGCTTATGTACGTTATGGTTTTCACAGTTTGTAATTAGGTACATTGTGATGCATTGTGCCATTATCGTCATGGTTTTTTTATGGGGGCGTAATATATTTTTGTTGCGTATATCCTTGCATAACCATAATCCTATTTATTGATTTGTACTTGATAATGTTATTTGTGCGAAATGTAACATAATTGGTTTTCGAGCCACGATAAAGCCTCTGAAGCAATTACATTCATCAGGTTATGCGTCGAAGAAACCAACCACCTCCGTCCATCTGATATGACAGTAAGTGATTCAGTAGAGTCTCTTGAATGTAAATTTCTTAGACCTGACTTTTTCTGTTGGAGAATGTTGACTAGCCGACTAAAGACCCGCAAGGTTTGAATCAGCCCTGAGATCGATTTGTCTACCGCCCAGATTTAGCCATTGTGGTGTACCTGTATATTTAAAATAGTTTGTAATCGGGGAAGTAATATGCATATATTTTATGGAGCTCAGTTGTGGGTTAGCCTTCGCAAGGTGGAAGTCAAAATATTGTTGAATGTTTTATTTTTCAACTACCCTCCCCCTCTTTATCTACGAGTACCAAATTGTGTTACGGTGTTACTGTCATGTTGTCCTCCGTTTGCTACGTTATGGTTATTAGTACGTAACAATGTAATGTTGGGAGTTACCAAGCGTGTAAAAGTTTGGTCCCCCTTCCAGGATTGTTATCAATGGTCCATTGAACAATATTAGAGGGGGGGGGGGGGGAGTTGAACGGGCCCCATCTTGTCCGCCATCTTGAAAATGCCCGCGAACCTATTTTTGGCTATATCGTAGCAACCGTATGTCCAAATCGAACATACGTAGACTCTAATTGCACAGTTTTATATTCTTAAGATAAATTGTTATATAACCGAAATTGATAATCCTAGCGGATTTAATGTTTTTGGGCTTAAAATCTTAATTTATGAAATATGTAAAAAAAACGCTAAAAACATCACTTTTTATTTTATTATTATCAATCTTTTAGATCTCGCCTTTTATGAATAAAATGCAAAAACAATCAACGAAATCCGAGCACTGGTTACGAAAATATACAAGATTTAGGAATAGGTACCGAACCTTTGCTGAGCACACAATTGGTAGTTACAGGTCAAATTGAAAAATTTGTTCTCTACAAAATATCCGAATTAATACTAAATACATACATTAATTAAGTGTAATCAATTTTTGAATGAATTCGCGATTCCCTCATCCTCATAAGAGTACTTAATGATCGCCATGAGATGAATCAGATCGGAAAAACCGTACCGATGAAGAAATCGAAAATAGCCTAATTTTTTTTGTTTCGCACCTTCCCGTTTATTTAATTAATTAATTTAATTTAGGCTTTTAGGAAGAAGAGGTGAACATCAAATTAAAATTATTATTATATGGATTAATTTACACGAGGACATTTGCAAAGAGCAGTGCAGTTTACACGTCCATTGTTTGTCACACTTACGGGTTGTGACTCCACTTCCTCACTGAGAGGACGCTCTAAAAGTCTAAAAGGACGGAATTCAGTGCCTGGAAAAGGACCCCAGAAACTGTAATTCAGGTCATGGTCCAAATGATGGAAAATCCATTCGCAGTGATGAAATTTGGAGTCTACAAAGTTCAAAGCTTTGAAGTCTTTCTTTATTCAAGTTTACGGAGGCGGTACAGAACCCATTAATCAACAACGTATAATGTTCTGTCACCGAAACCAAAATTTAAAAATGATGCCCCCGACACAAGACGCTCTCTTATTACACTGCAAGAGAGCAGCTTACCAAGCTACCATTTGGAGCAGGGCACATAAGGCTGAGCTTCAAGCCCCACATCCAATTGAACATGGATGGAAGAAAGTCGATCACAGATTCCTTCTCGTGTGGATAACAATTCCGGAAGTCAGCGCCGCTTGCATTGAGATGCTTAAATGTGGTTGGAAGCAGAATTGTGGAAACCGATGCAGTTGCAGGAAAAAATCATTAAATTGCACTGCTCTTTGCAAATGTCTGCGTAAAGTGGTCCGTATAATAATAATCGTCATTTTATGGTCACCTCTTCTTCCTAAAAGCTTAAATTAAATTAATTAATTAAAAAAACGAGAAGGTGCGAAACACATAAAACTTTTTAAAAAGATATAAAAAGTTATTAATTTATAAATTTGTATTAATTCCGGTATTTTCGATTTCTTCGCTGGTACGGTTTTTCCGATCTGATCCATCTCATGGCGATCATTACTCTTATGAGGGTGAGGGAATCGCGAATTCATTCAAAAATTGATTACATTTAATTAATGTATGTATTTAGTATTAATTCGCATATTTTGTAGAGAACAAACTTATGAAATTTTCAATTTGACCTGTAACTACCAATTATATTGTGTGCTCAGCAAAGGTGCGGTACCTATTCCTAAATCTTTGATATTTTCGTAACCAGTGCTCAGATTTCATTTATTGTTTTTGCATTTTATTCATAAAAGCGAGATCTAAAAGATTGATAATAATAAAATAAAAAGTGATAAGTTTTTTAACGTTTTTTTACATATTCCATAATTTAAGATGTTAAGCCCAAAAACATTAAATCCGCTAGGATTATCAATTTCGGTTATATAACAATTTATCTGAGGAATACAAAACTGTGTAATTAGAGTCTACGTATGTTCGATTTGGACATACGGTTGCTAAGATATAGCCAAAAATAGGTTCGCGGGCATTTTCAAGATGGCGGACAAGATGGCGGCCGTTGAACTCCCCCCCCCCCCCTCTAATATTGTTCAATGGGTCATTGATAACAATCCTGGAGGGGGGGCCAAACTTTTACACGCTTGGTAACTCCCAATGAAAATTCTATGGAGATTGTTACGTACTATATACCACCATATTTTAGTGTGAAATGTGATTACATTTCACAACTCTTGATCTTTATACTATTGCAAATACCGTATAATGTGATGGGTCCTGAAACCAATATACAAATCTAAATATCTATACCGTGGGAAGGGTAAAGACTGGCGCCCTAAGCCAAAATTCAACCCACGTGTCAATGTTAAGATCTGTTACATATCCCTTGAAAGGTTGTTGCAGATGACCACCAATATATTTTAAAGATATAAATTAAGAGAAGGGAAATGAAATCCCTGACGATACTCGTTCAAGTTCGAGTAAGATTTAATGTAATCTTGAAATCTAGATTGAGTCATTGAAGGGCAAATGGAAGTAAGTTTCCTGTAGCTCTTTTTCCCTCCTTGTAATCAGCGAAGACCCAGAACTAATCTCAGATTGTGTGGAGGTTAATGTAATCGTCGATTACATTAATTATCGGTCATTAGTTTCTCTGCCTCTACTTAATTTGAGAGGGCAACCCTTCATCGACGTTATTTAAATTCATTCTCCCCATTGCTTGTCATTTAATTGTCTAATCGATCCTTACAAGAACAGCATCCACAAAATCACACTAATAAGTCTATATTCGAGATCTAATTTTCATAATATTGTTTAAAATATAAACAGTACGTACCGCAATATCGTATGAAAAAGGGTGTCAGAAGTGTATTATTTAAATCCAAACGTACAACGTTAAATTTCTAGCTAGATCATTTTCCATTTTCAATTAGGTACGGCATTTCTTGTCGTTTACTTATATTTCTGTTATTCGCCTGTTTAATGTTTATGTTTAGGCATCCAAATTTAATTATATGTATATGAGTATAATTTATACACACGGTAACATTTTTGATCAGTAAAACTATGGCTAAACAATTAACTTTCGAAAATGCGAAAGTGAAACCGACTAAAAGTGGTCAATGAGTGACGGTTTACAACATTTATTTAAAAAAGCTTTACCGAGATCGGTATTTGACAAAATACTGTTTGGGGACTTATCATATTATTAAAGTTGAAGGTTATGGATTCGAAAAATGTGTTTGATAAAGTTTATGTTATAAATCTATTATGATAGATTCAACATTCACGAAGAGGGTTAATATGTAAAATGAGCAAATTGTGAATAATTGTCAAATAGAGCAGAATTGATTGTGTCGTCGCCTTAGGTTAAATAAAATTTAACTTAAGGTCGTTGTCTTAATATTTACTTTTATAAAATAAAAGTTTGTTCAAAGGCATTGATAGTGGATGTTTTTTGTTTTATTCTAAATACGGGCACAAACAAATTGGCGATGAGGAGAAAAATAAATAAGTGGATAAAAAAAGTGATTACCTTTTTGTGATTGTGTTTACATCAACCTAATTGCGTATTGGAATTATCCTTTCTATAAAAATCAACATAATTCAAAGCCTTGAAGCTATTAAACTTGTGGTTAGTGTAATATAAAATCAAAACCTAATTTTGTGTCAAAACGTAACAGTTATATAATCTACCTAAACATAACTTTTAAAAATGAACGCGGAACAGTTCCAACTTCAGGGGCGGGAGAAACCCTTCTAAATAAATCAAACTTTGACAAACTGAATCTGAATACTAAACTTTAAGATACTAAAATATAATTTCGTTCATACGGTGCTGGTATTTCCAGAAGAAAAGCTTTACGTTGTTTCAGATAATTTATTTCCGCTCCTAGCTCGCTCCTGGATAAGACACCTAAACATTCATCGATACAAAAACAATCAATAGCAATTCAATACTTACTCTCAATAAAGAGTCCGGATAACATAAAAACATAAAATTCAATAAATATGCTCAACTGTTCCCAAAACGAGTTAGCTGCTGTAAGAATATTACAATTTCTCTTAAATCAAGAGAAAATGCAAACCCATAGCGTTGAAAGGTCGGAATGGCCCAGTTGGACGCGACCGTTTGAACGCGACCGTTTGAACGCAGGGACGTTTGAACGCAGGGACTTTTGAACGCAGGGACGTTTGAACGCAGAGACGTTTGAACGCAGAGACGTTTGAACGCAGGGACTTTTGAACGCAGGGGCGTTTGAACGCAAAGACCTTCGAACACAAAATTTAAAATTTTTTTAAACTATTACCGTTTAAGTTTAGTTTAGAACACATTAACAAAAACTGAGAACCTGTAAATATGTGTTAAAAGTTTGTGTATTTATATATTTAGAAAAGAAAAGAAAAAAAGAAGACCATTGTAAAAACCTTCGTGTGAGGGCGGACCTCTGTGTACATGGGGGCGAAGCATATTGAATCGTTGTTAGGACCTCTTAAGTTTTTTTTTTAAAACAGGTTCGCGTAGCGAACCTGCCACCTAAAAATACTTTTAATATTAAGACGTATCGCGAAAGTTCGACGATCTAACTGTAAGTCTTTAACAAAAACAATCATTTTAGACTACATATTTACAGGTGCTCAGTTTTTGGTAATGTGTTCTAAACTAAACTTAAACGGTAATAATTTAAAAAATAATTTAAATTTTGTGTTCGAAGGTCTCTGCGTTCAAACGTCCCTGCGTTCAAACATCCCTGCGTTCAAATGGCCTGCGTCCAAACGTCTCTGCGTTCAAAAGTCCCTGCGTTCAAACGTCCCTGCGTTCAACCGTCTCTGCGTTCAAACGGTCGCGTTCAAACGGCCACGTCCAAACGTCCTAGACCCTTGAAAGGTGGATATGCCCTCAAATTAAATGTAGAGCGAGAACCAAAAGTTCAAGACAGCGATTCTTGTCGTTATTCCAAAGTCAGGCGATTATTACTCATAAAGTCATAAAGGTAAGTTATTCTTTTAGTCGCCTTTCATTTGGCATCAAGACCGCACCAAATGACTTCCATCTTGTGATGGACAAAGTGTTGCCTGATGTTAAAGGCGTTACAACATTATGTACTGCGATTCATGCTAAAACACGAGACGAATGTTATAAAATAATTGCCAGCCTTCATCGGTTACAAAAATTTGACCTGCATTTCAATAAAGAAAAGTGTGAATTTTTAAAACAAAAGTTAAGTATCTCGGATATGAAATTGAACAATGAAAAATATCCAAAGACCTGACCAAAGTCACGGTAATCGTGAGTGCGCAAAGACCAACAAATACCTGAACCAAAGAACGTAATATATATTACGTTCTTTGCCTGAACTGAGATTACTTTTAAAAAAACATTGCCAGTTCTATGAGTCATCATGCATACAGTTGAAAAACGAAACACCATTTAATCCAGACCTTCAACTTACTGTAGATTGCGATTCATCACCAACTGGTATTTGTGCAACACTCTCACATACTATAAGCGGAGAAAATCAATCCATTGCTGTCTCCCATTCAAGATAATATTTCTCAGATTGGACAATATTTTAAAGAAGAAGTCTGCTTACGTTCTAATGAAGTCACTTATCAAATTTCCAACGAACTTCTCAATTACAAAACACGTGCTGAAGAAACCTCACGTGATGAACAACTATCAAAAATGAAATCAGATCTTATACTTGGTAAAATTTATAACTCAGAAGTAACTGTAACAAATAGTGATCAATGAACTTCACCACACTCATGTAGGCATAGTAAAAATGGAAGAAGATTGATAAAAAGATATAGAATATATTGTAAAAGCTTGTCAAGACTGTGACGTACTAAGAATAAACCCTCCAAAAGTAGCTATACACCACTTACTTCAGAAAATTTCGAAAGGCGATTAGAAGTCCGTTTTTCAAAGAAAGCATGGACGAGAGATTCAACTATTCAATACCTTCTAGACTACGCATTACACTAGATCTTTTATAACCACCAATACGAACATCACAATCGACTTCCAACAGTTTCAACATAACTCTCCCAGGGCACGTAAGCGTGAGAGATCGTGTGCAGGCAAGCCATTGGTAAATAATTATAATACATTACCAAGTTATCCTCGTTCCCCATTCTATAGAATAATGTAAAAATTAGTCAAGTAAACAAGCATTCAAGAAAGACCATTTTAATATTGAAAAGCTAGCCATTATTTTATGGAGACGAAAACATTTCACTGCCTTTAAAAAATATCAAAAATGGCATCATTAGATCCATCCGGAAAATGAAAGCGACATTACCTTTATTGGAACCTACTATTGGCTACTACTACACAAAACTGGAGAAAAGACCATATAATTGATTGATTTCATAGCTAAAAAACCATTTATGCATTAGAATTGTTGGTTCAAGTGAAACTGCATGTGTGCAGTAAATAATCGATCTTATAAGGTCGGAGAAGTAAAAGATCTTTTAACAAAAGGAATTGCTAACATAAATGCAGACAGATGGATAGCTTGCATCGATCATACTTTGCTGAAGAAAATGGTAAGTATGTGAAATTTAAATGGAATTACAGAGATAGTTACTGAGAGAGTTGTAATTAATTTACTACCAGATAGATCTACGGAAGAAGAAATCTGGCGAAGACATGATTGATCAAATTCTTTGGTGTCAAACAAAATATTGTATCACCATCTACCTTAGTGGTCTAAATATAAGCACATTTATGTCACCTATAAGGTAACACGGATACCAAAGCAACTGTTTTTCTAAAGTGGAGAAAAACTGAAGTATATGTCTTCTTCTCGGAGAGGAAGTAGAACTGTAGATTTAATGTGTTGATCAGATGCAATAAACATCCCTTCATGTGGGTGAACTCCCCCAAAAGCAAAATTTTAGTAAGAGTACCTACTGCAAATAATTGAAGTAGTAGTAGTACATATAACTGTTTCTGAATCTCGGGCCAAAAAACAAACACAAATTTTCTCAATTAGTTGGCAAATATGTAAGAAATGTAATGTATAAGTATAATATAAATAATGTTTTTTGTAAATAAAAGTTATCTGAGAATCGTTTATTAATAATAATTTTTGAATGTGACACTCATTTTATCATATTGTTTATTCTTATTTAGAATGTACCTACTTTGGAAATAGAAGTGAAGTGTTTACCTCATTTGACATTCGAAACATTATTCATGAACATGATGATTAATAATTTTCTCTACTGTGTAATGGATTATGGAAACGTACAAGTTTCGGGTTAAATAATGAACCGTCACTAAGAAGTGAACGTTGCGGAACATGATATGAGACATTGTGATGATTTCTGATAAATCCCCTTGTCTTATAACATTGTCTACCGTAAACTCACTTCTAAATCTGACGTAGTTTCAAGGACCAACAATGCTACACTGCTACTTTTATGGACTTTTCGAATGCTTTTGGTTTAATATATAAAAAAATTAAAGTACACATATTACAATTTTAATGAAAATGGAACATAATCAATAGATTCTTACTTAAACAGTCGCAAACAATTCGTAAAATGCATCGCTGATCGCCAGTATCAAGCGGTGTAAATAATTGCCTTGGATAATAGTTATTTATTATACAAAGGGGAAAAATATTGTATATTGTAAAAGAACATTTACAGGATTTTTGTGAAAATAATCAATCAGCAAGAGTAAATTAGAGTTTTCAGAAGCCACGTAAATAGATATTCATTATCATTGATAAACATTTCTCCCATAAAGTATGTTGCACCAAAAACGTAATGATTATGCAACAATATTACTTTTCTATAAATAATAACAAACCTAAAGGAATAATTAGCAATTTCTATTGTTTTTTCCAATTATAAATCTTTAACGTTTTTAACGAAATCAAATTGAATTTTGAAATCATGTCTTGATATGTGAAAATTTGAAAATATTCCAAAAAATTAAATTGGATGGGTCCATAATGCCTTGTAGGGTAGCTCCAAATGGGGTTGTAACCAAATTAATTAAAATAATTCACCAAACCTTCCCCATGATTAAATTTATTGCAAAATTGGATAACAATGGAGTGATGACTAATTGATAAGCGACATGTTTCGATATACTAAGATATCATCTTCAAGCTTAAGTATGAAAAAATTGAAATTGAAAAATGGAGTGAGACGTCTCGGTGAACAAATGAACGAACTCACATTAAAGTGAAAATTAAAGCTGAACATTGACATGTTGGTCTTTGATTGACGTAATGGCGGCCTTCTGCCTCGTTTTTTAAAAAAGTTTTTTAAAATCTTGTCATCACTTATTCAGTGCAAAGTTATTGTTGCTTTATTTCTGCAATTTGTGTCGAACTCTTTGGTATTTAGTTCAACTTTAAATTAAACATTTCCCTCATGATGGTTTTAAATAATAGTAATTCAGCTTTAATTTTCACTTTAATGTGAGTTCGTTCATTTGTTCACCGAGACGTCTCACTCCATTTTTCAATTTCAATTTTTTCATACTTAAGCTTGAAGATGATATCTTAGTATATCGAAACATGTCGCTTATCAATTAGTCATCACTCCATTGTTATCCAATTTTGCAATAAATTTAATCATGGGGAAGGTTTGGTGAATTATTTTAATTAATTTCAAAAAATTACAACTTTACTTTTTAGCGGAAGTTAAAGAAGAAAAAAATGTTTTCTGGTCTTGAGATTGTTCGGTAAGCTAAAACTGACAGACGATGAAAAAATCTCATTGAAATCTTGCTTAATTTACGAAAAATAGCACTTTTCGAATTTAGACAATCTCGAAAAACGCCATTTTCTAGCTAAGTGAAAATCACTAGGTATATCTGATAGGGGCTACTTAGGTTTTCAGACAAGCACAAATTATTGCCGTAAAGAGTTTTTTTAAAAAATCAAAAATTAAAAAAAAATCCATTTGGTGCTGACTTTTTGGCGAGCACTGTAGAAAAATGAGTAAAAGACTGGTTTGTAACTGGCTCAGCATTCATTTGCGGTACGTCGGTCGTGTCACTTTTAGGGTATAAAACAAATTTAATTTTTTCTACAAACGTCAAAAAATGACAAGGTTTGCGCATCGATAACAATACGCGAAGTGACAATTTTTTTCACTTACCTACGTTACCATGACAGCGTGCCCGAAATGACGACGCCATGCACGAAGTATGCATTGCACGCAAACTAGATGAGAGTTTTGTATTTTAACGTTAAAATAATTGTCAATTTCTTGTAGAAAAAATTTTGTTTGCAACTCGTGCGCGAAATACTTCTGGCTGCGCCTCGTTAAAAAAATCAGTTCTCGATCACCAAAGTGGCATTTCGCGCACTAGATACAAAAATAACTAGGTATTTATCCTTTATTGCATTCGCGTAAATATGTAGCTGCGATTTTATGCGTTACGCCGACTATATTGCACCAATAACTATTCAATGAGGATATTTCGTTTGAATTAGTAGAACGTTTGGCTGCTCGTTTTCATCTTCGCTTTTTAAAAAATTAATTTATTGTACAAGAAAGTTAGTTCATTCATTTAGTCTTTTTTGATTCCAGGAGTGTTACAAGGTCACAATGACAAATGAGCTATTGCAGAAAGCACGCCGCAAAAAATTCTTTTAAATTAAGTTTCACTAACAAATTTACACAATCCACTTTGTCTTTGTACTCAAATGAAAGATAAGTACGGTTTCTTTTTATTACATTGAATTCATAATTTCATATACAATTTATTGGATGGAATTGGTTTCTGTTCGTTTTATAAATTTTTATTTCTTTTTCTCTTTCAAGTACCTATTATAATATAATTGTAGTAGTAGATGTGATCAAAGAAGGGACAATGACCACTAAACACATCTCTACCGATAAAATGATCGCTGACATTTTCACAAAAGGACTCACAAGGTGAGAGTGTACTTGATTTTTATATGAATAGAATTACGAGTAAACCAGCAGTAAACACATTAGGTACTGTATAGAATTTTAAAATTGACCCATAGCAAACCTTACACATAATGTGCGAAGGGGTGGACATAACCATTATGTCCATTATAAAGACAACTACAAATATCAACATATTATGTTAATATTAAATTACAAATTAGAAAAGGCAGTTTGATTAATGCGAGATCTTGAGCCAGTTTTTTATAATTTGGTTCCCGCGGGAAACAGCTAATGCGAAAAGTGTCTTCACGGTGGACGTCCGGTAATCTCGAACGATATTTATTCTTCAAAAAATCCATATTTGAGAAAGATGTGGATCCAAACGTAGTGGCCAAGCTATAGCGAGTTTTTTAGAGTTTTTATAATTCTGAGACATGTTTACCCCAAAATTCTTCAGGGGAAACCACTTTATACATTCGCAAGGAATCAGTCCATTCTGTTACTGGAGCAACTTCATAAGCTGATTTCAAGTCTTGGAATCTCCCTGCAAATTCCTTCCCAATATCTGACATAAAACCTAGAAGCACCGCAGTGTCTATTTGCAAATTTTCCTTTTTATATTGAAAATTGGAAAATGAATAAATTCTTGAGACTAAAAGTCTTTCAGGAAATCCACAGTTAGTATATTCGACTCATTAGATGAGAATCCCAAGTGCTTTCTTGCTTCCTGTGGATCCAGTTGACTAAGACGAGAAGATTACTTGTTCTTTTATTTGCCAGAAACGCTCAACTTTTACTAAGCCAACGAACATTTTTTTGTTCCAGTAAGTCAGAATACTCTCCTTGAACTCTGTGCTGTAGAGCAGAACGAGATATCCTAAAATTGATCAACTTCGCCAAGTTGTCCATTACTTCTATCGAGCCGCTTTTGTTGTCGCCTGCCAAAATTTCGGTTCTTCCTGCTGACAGTGGAATACCTTCAATTGTAGCAACATCTTTTTCTCTTCAAAAAGTGTCGTGGTTCTTATTAAGCATCCAGCACATACGCAATGCTACTTCTGTTGATTTTTCTTGTTCACTCATGCCTTTTTAATAAGAAATAAGATATGCCCGGAGTTTTTCTTGACGAGCTTTACTGTTAAGTAGAAAGTTTTTATCGAACTGCTGATGTATTGTTTCAACTTGACGTTTTTTTGGGATCCATATTAATGTAGGAAACTTTAAAATGCACATCAATAACAACACAAACGACTAACTACCACAAGATTATAATGTCGACCCTAGACAAAGTTTGTGTAGGATCCCGATTAACGCCAAAACTGACGCCATTGATGGAAACGGATGAAACATGCGAGTCAGGTCACTCAGGCTACCAACGGGGAAATCCGTCAAAAGGCCGTAAAGGGTTGTGCTAACCCACTAGATTAAAGTTGGCATTACCAGCCACCTGCGGTGGAAGCGCATCAGCATTCTAGTTTGAAGATTGGTCCGAGAACATACACAGTCTTCCAATTAACTTCACAGTAGTTTTCTATGTATGTAGCAGTAGTAATTGCGTTGTAAAATACAGGGTGTCTCACGGTGACCGTCGGTTAGAAGTATATCAAGAACTGTAATAGCTAGAAATTTGAAATTTGGCACTTGCGACATGGAGTGTTTAATCTATTAAATAAAAATATTTTCCAAATGGCAGCACTTCCGGAAATACCGGAAGTGAGCATCAACTTATTTATTTTAAATACAAGCCAGGCAATTTTTTTTCACATTCTGATGTGTCATAAAATGTTTAGTAAGTATGCTTAAAATAATCGGCGTATCAATTTTGATTGTTGAGAAAAAAAATTTTTTTCACTGAAAAATGTCAAAATCTTGTTTAGAAAACAACATTGAAAGTCGAAAGTGGTAAAAGTTAGGGAAATGGGATTTTAGGTTCTCAATGTCAAAAGATTGAGACACAATTGTCTGTAATGGATAATAAAAAATTGCCCGCGGTTAAGTATCTATTTGACGTTATTTCCAGACTTAAGAAAAACTTTAAAAAGTCTCTTTTTTTAAATGGAATGCCTATTTAATTAATAGCCTATTCGATGCAGAAATAAATTTCCATTAAATTGATATACCATGTTCCTATACCTAAAATCAATGATTACAGAGTTATTTACATTTTTCTAATTAAATTTATAATTACATACTTTACAAAACATGGTTGGCTTTGAAAATTTTCAAAAAAATTTTATTCAAATGTTTCTTATGCTTTTATGATTATTTAAAATTCTATCTATGCAACTTCTCTTTCCGCCGAACGAACAGAACTTTCAGGGAACACATTAAAATATCCCAATACATTGGTTTCTGAAGCGTCATTGGGGACAATTGGCTTTGCCAAATTTCGTGGCGCATTTACTTCGCCCAAATTTAGAAAATTCTTTTCAATCGACCTGATTTTTCGTTCTGTCATTGTAGGTAAATGCGGATATCTTTCGTTAAAGTGTTGAGTGATTCTTTATTCAATGGTTAAAGATTCTGCAGGTCCGAAAAGTAATACGAGCAGACTCGCCATGAATGTAAAACAAATTTAGAATATCAGCGTTTGTGTATTCCATATTTCCCAATTAAAAACAAATATTAAGCGCAAAAATCAAAATTCAAACAGATAACACTGATAACAAACGTAAATGTAGCGTAAACTTTCAAACTGATAGCTAACTGACAACCACTGAAATATAAGCAACCTGGAACGCTTACGCTTAACTTACAGCCGAGCCGACAGAAAGGGAATTACTGTAGGGTCATTCGGTCTCTGTCTTGCTGATTATGTTATTGTATCGTATAAGTAATTTTCCGACAAACGCGAAACTCGTAAAACAATCAAAATGCTTCAACAGCTTAACTGTGAATGAGTACAACAAGGACAAAATGACCCTTCGTTATTGCTATCGCACGCTCGGTTTATTTCCTACAGGTTAAATGCACCGTGCGCGTTCCAGGTTGCTTATATTTCAGTGCTGACAACTGTCATCATAAGAAACAATTGAATAAAAATTTTTTGAACATTTTCAAAGCCAACCATGTTTTGTAAAGTAGGTATGTAGGTAATTATAAATTTAATTAGAAAAATGTAAATAACTCTGTAATCATTGATTTTAGGTATAGGAACATGGTATATCAATTTAAAGGAAATTTATTTCTGCATCGAATGGGCCAATAATTAAATAGGCATTCCATTTAAAAAAGAGACTTTTTAAAGTTTTTCTTAAGTCTGGAAATAACGTCAAATAGATACGTAACCGCGGGCAATTTTTTATTATCCATTACAGACAATTGTGTCTCCATCTTTTCACATTGAGAACCTAAAATCCCATTTCCCTAACTTTTACCACTTTCGACTTTCAATTTTATTTCCTAAACAAGATTTTGACATTTTTCAGTGGAAATTTTTTTTTCTCAACAATCAAAATTGATACGCCGATTATTTTAAGCATACTTACTAAACATTTGTAGTTGTTTATTTTTCGTGTAATTAAGATGGCAACTACTGCTATTTCAGCAGCAAAACGTTATTGCCTAATTTCACGGACTAAATTAGTTAAGTCACTAGATAACCAAGCACCAATTATATTATAATATAATTTATTAATGAAGTTGCACAGAGTAAAGTCAAGATAAAATTAACTAACCTGTTAAATTGGTAGATCTCTAAATCTCTAAATTACAAATTTAATCAATTGATTAACTAACAAAGTTATGTAAACCAAAATTTCAGAATAGGTAGATAATAATTTTCCTTGAGCAATTAAAGAAATTACGTTCAAAAATTAATGTTTAATCTACTTTGGCTTTTTCCAAACGTTTTATTTAGAAAATAGCTTGTTAACCGTTTACTCGTGCGAAACATAATAAAGCTGTAAGGGACTAGTTAATACAGGCCTATTATAAATGTATGTACATTTAAGTGGTAGAAAATGAACACGTTTTAAAGTTTAATGCGGGTAAATTTAGTTTTTTCAACAACGTTTAGGTTTAGTTTATGTTGTTTGTTGTGCGAATACCCTTTTTTGCGAAATACTGTACCAATATTTGTTATAGAGGATAGACGCGATTAAAGTTAGGTATAGGTCTTGGATTATCTCGTGAACGACATGTGACCGCGTAGCTGCGAGTAGGAGCCATAATTATTATGAAATTTGGTAATATGTGAAGCCTAAAAACATCGGCTTACTTTGGAAAAGGTGCCAAAATGTAAATAATGTTTTCTCGTTCTCATTTATATCAACAAATTTCATATTTATCGTGTAATTTATTTTATTTACTTACTGTTCAGTCATAATTACGCGTGCTTATTGTTTCATAATGACGGACGATATTTTTAGGAAAGTTGCCTACATAAAAGTTTGACGAGTTATAGTTATCTGCGACGTGGTGACGTGTCGTTCACGAGATCATCCAAGACCTATACGTGCTTGTCATTTGCGAGTAGGTACAAAGCTAAAAACATTACACAAAATAATGAAATATCGTCTGTAATATTGTAATAATGAGGAAAATATGATATAAACCGTTCTTGTACAGAAATAATATGGATCCCGTTGCGTCGTTTAAAGCAATACATACTTTTTGCGATGCGAACTCAATCTCATCTGCTTCATATTTATTCATATTCCTTTGAGCATGATTCAAATTAGTAAATGAACGCATCTGTGTTACAAATACATTTCATAAATAATGGGTAGAAATTTAGAACGAATGCTTGAGTTAAAAAATCAAGTTATATTCTAGATACACTACAAAAATGTTCGCATTAGAGCTTAAATTCTAAAAATTTGAAATATTTACTACTTATTTATGTAGTTAGTATTTATTTGGCAAATATTGCCAAATTATTGATTTTAGAAAAATAAATCTGATTTTAGAACAAATCATTTCGACAAAAAAGTAAAAAAGGTAAAAAGAAAAACATGTGTGAGGATCTCATTTATCATCAGATCATCACACACATATAAGTGACTGTTTAGCAGAACGGTGATACAACAATGAGGAAGTAAACACAAAATTTCACGTACCTATACTGACATGTAAAAGGTATTATTTAATAAGTGAATCTCATTGGCTTAATGGTCTTCAATCTACTGGGGATTACCATACTCAGATTTCATTCCTCCTCCTTCGGCTTCTTATGGTGTAACGAATTAAAAAAGTGGAATTCGGACAACCACACCACCGCACCGTTATCAACGTTATAATTTTTGGACGATTATTCAAGGAATTATTTGGTTCAAAATATGCAAGAAACCCGAAAAGGTTTTACCTACTAGATACAGGGTGGAATGGGTTCAAAAACTTATTAATAATAATTTAAAAAACCGTTTGGGTAATTTTAATGGCTACCTACTCAACATTTTGTTATTTTTTAAGCTTACCCACAGTTCAGCTGATGATCTAGTAACTTCAGAGGGGACTACTTTTCTGAAATAAAAAAAAAACATATGTTTACAACATTTATATTTTTTTAAGTAATGCTATTAAACATTCGCAGGAAAATAATCACTAAGGTTCTATCATTTAAATATCACCAACTTGCAGGCACTAACGTTCCTAAAAATAGTAAATTTCATCAATGCATAATCGACATTATAAGCTTAATTTTCTAAGTAGTGAAATATTCGT
This sequence comes from Pyrocoelia pectoralis, assembly GCA_036250285.1. Classification (NCBI taxonomy): domain Eukaryota; kingdom Metazoa; phylum Arthropoda; class Insecta; order Coleoptera; family Lampyridae; genus Pyrocoelia; species Pyrocoelia pectoralis. The sequence continues at coordinate 24,995,358 of CM070076.1, read as the reverse complement.
TCCCTTCATTGTTCACCTTTTTTTACACACTTTCTATTAACTTTACTGAATCCGGGCTAGACATTAGAATTCGGTGTATGTACATTTGAATGTAGATATTAAATTTTGGTGGCGATCACCCGGGCGAAAACCCAAATTTGGGCAAATTGAAGTCTACCGCATTGCTGGTATAGGCAGCATGACCTAAATACTAAGTGTTAGCGTTTAATTTGCAGTAATAAATTAATAAAGTATTGTTAAGTGGACGAAAGACATCGTCAATATAAAATATAAAGCAATGAAGTCTGGTGGTTTAATAACATGCGTGAGTGAGATAGAGGTAGGACGATAAACGGCACTGTCCTTGTACGCCTTAGGTTCCAGGTGTAAATCTCACAGGAAAATGTTGCAAATTTTCGTAAGTTAAATATTTTAGAAAGCATTCGGGAGGGGGGGGGGGGGGGGGGGGCTGTGTAATAATCACTATATAATAACCGAGACATGTGTATATGTTTGTGTTGCTGTGCACTTTTCCGACAGTCGCCGAATCCCGACGAATGCGGATGTGATATTTTAAAACCAAAGCTATTATAAATTTATAACCTACAAATTAATGCTACAAGCTACAATTATAGATACCCCGCAAACTACGTAAATATCTGCACTAATTTTTTTCAAAGTAAGTTTTAAACATTTTAGTATAAAAGTCCATCATGTTATTCAAGCGGTATTTGTGTCTAAATATATTTTCTTTACATAGAAAATACGTTCAAAGTTTCCTTATGAAGATTACCTACGTGTCAAATAGAATTCGCTATTTGTGCTTATTTTTGGGTGAAAATTTTGTGTAAACATACAAAGTTTGTCTGTAAGAGGTCCTTAACCCATTTCGAACATTAAAACAATTCCAGAAAGTATTTTCGCAAAAATTTTCAAAATGACAAGTATCGGAAACTTTTTCTCGGTAACATGGAAATTTAATTATTTCAAGTTGAAAAGTTATTCAAATGATGAAAAATGATTCTATTATGCCTCGCGTTAACATTTTCATCGTTAAAATGATGTAAAAAGTAGTAACAGCACTCATCGTAGACTAATTTATGTGTCCCGATACCTTCTTTCGGTAAGTTTCGAAATGTACATGTTTGTGTGCTTATTTCGAATTTAGAGATTTTGAACGATTGATGATCGTAGGTAACATATATAGTCGAATGTTTTCACCGAGAAAAATGTTTTTGTCTACATATTTAACTTAATATCTATTGATGAAAGTAGGTGGCAATTGTATTGTTACGTTACACTATACCAAAGAGAATACCTATACTTTGACTATACTTCTAAATATACAACTTATATTGTAATTAAGAGGAAGTAAAATCCATATTTACTACTGTACATGTACGTGTAAGTGAGGCCTTTAGTTAGTGAAATAAACAAAAATTTGAAACTGTTTAAGGTAGAGATTTAGAGAAGGTCTTTCTATAAAACAGATGTTATGCAACGTTAGACCAGCTTCTATTTGTACATTTTATGTTTTATGGTATTTTTAGTTTTACTATAGTTAAAGATGAATGTTAAAAAGTTCTGAAAAGGTACAAAAACGTAATTTTTTTTTCTTTTTTCAAGCAACTAATCCAGCTCGACAAGGTGTGATATTTTAAAACAAAAGCTATTACAACCTACAATCACAGATACCCCCCCCCCCCCCAAAGCACGCAAAACGCGAGAATCGCGTGTACCCCCGTTTATAATAATAATAATTAAAACCAAATTGAAAAACATTTTTTTTTAAAAACAAGTTTTCTAATATTACACACTTTCTCATGCACTAAAAAAGCATAAAATAAAATTTTACGAACGAAAGTGTGTGGGCCTTAATGCAGATATAGTGGTTGCCCATAATATTGATAACATATCATTATTATTCTTAAAATCTCACCAGGAGAGGGTAAATACCCTCTCCTGGTGAGATTTTAATAATAATGGACCCACATGGTGTTATGTTCAAGTCCATTATTATTCTGAATACTCATAATGGGAAAGTAATAGATAGTGTGTTAAATTAGATACATCCGCGGACTGAATTGTGTTAGATTAGAAAAGTTGTTTAAACAATTTTATTTTGTACTTTTTTAGTGCATGATGAGAAAGTGTGTAAGATTAGAAAACTTCTTTTTTAGTTTAAGATTGTTAGAATGGATATTACCTAGAGTTGGCGTTATGAACACGAACCCGATTGAGACAGCCAGAGGCCGCATGACCATATTGGTGTTGACGCCGAATTGAGGCGCAACAAATGCCTCAAAGTGCTCGGTCCGATCCAAACGTTGTCGGTAAATTAAGGACACTCGTGATCGACGCGTGCTCGGGTATTTACGTATTTTAAAACTTGCCACGCAATAACACTTGACGTCACGAACAAGACCAGTTGCAAGATAACGTAAAAGGTGACCGCTAATATCGCCTTACCAGGAACTATTTGCGGGAAGTGTGTATCCCTCTTTTTTTTATTTCACTTTTAATTCAATTCAATAGTTATTTGAAATCGTCTTCGGACATTCTAGAGAAGTTTCTGAATGTAAATGGAGCGCCCGGGAATTTCCTCCGAAATTTTTTTTTAATAAAACGTGAAATTCACTGGCAAAGTTAGATGTTAACTTCATGAATACTTTCTAATAACATAATTTATGTAATTCGTTAACGACAAATTAAAGGTTAATTTGAAATCTGTGTATATGAAGTATTTTATGGACACACTTTAACTTTAGTTTGCGCCATTGTGATTAGTTTACAAAAAATGAGATTATACTTAAAAATTTATTAATACATACGACTTACTAATTTATTATTACTGAAAGATACAAACAAATTCAACCATTTCTCTATGTTTTGGGATATTCGTGAAGTTAGCCCCCAGAGCGTATTTTGGACATTAGGTAGAAATAAATAAGTGACTTACAAATTTTGAAATTACGCTAACCAATAAGTTGCTAAATATTGATTAATTGATCCTCAAAGTGGTGCGGCTCCCGAGAAGTTAGTCGCACAACAGTTTTTTTAATTGAGAAATACCGTTTGAATAACTTACTAATTAATGACGGTGCTAACATTTTGATATTGACTACCGAGAATTTAGCCGCAAAAGCTGTTTTTGTTAAAATAAATCATAAATTTAAATTTTTAACTTACAAATACTTACTAATAACTTATTATACTTATTAGTAAGCAACAAATTGAATGTAAATTCGCAATCTGAGGGGTTTTAACTTCGCGGACATGCTCAGGTGCCGTAGAGCGCTTATTTAGTACGGACATTGAGTGAAAGGTTTAATCAATGGTACGGGGCAATAAATTTAATTTTCAGCTTTAACTTTGCCATACAGAGGCGGATTTCCGAATTTGCCGCCCCTCATCTACAATAATTTTTGCTTTTTGTTTCTACTGCTGCTAAACAATATTTAATGTACTCACAAACTAAAATATTGTATTTTCAACGAACTTCGTTCGTTACTGATACAATGCGTCTGTGCGCCCGTGCGTTGCAACAGATATGTGTACAACCGAGTTAGATACGGATCTTATGTGAAATTTTATGCTGATTCAAGATCCGTTGCCAATTTTTCGGTATATCAAATACTTTTCGACTTTAAGCCGAAATTTCAAAATGATCAAATTTTGTCTTTTTGATAAGGTCAGACTTTTTTATACTTTCGTTACTGCAGTTCGTTCTGTAATCTGGTGATTTCAACTAGTTTCATATGTTTTTAATTTGTCTAGATGCCATTTTGTTATTTAATTCTTTTAACTCCAACATTTACCGCCCCCTAAAACTTGCCGCCTTAGGCTGTAGCCTTTCTAGCCTTATGGTAAATCCGACTCTGTTGACATAATATGTTACGCGCTGCGTTAGCTTTCCCATATTTCCCAATAAATTACTGTTTTTCCCTTTTACTAATAATTAAGATTCCCATTTGGTTTACTTTGAGTTACATTATCACTTAAGTTCGTATCATTCGTATACCCTGCATACGTGATTAAATGTGCCATTTTGCGTTTTGAATAACTTTTTTCCAACATCGCTTATGAAAATGACACTTTCATCACTCAATGTAGTGAGGAAAATAGGCATTTGCATCACTAGTGAGGAAAGTTCACTTCCATAAGTTGTTTAAGGTTAGTTGTCATTTTTGACAGACAGATGACTAACTGTCAATATCATATGTTTAAATCATACATTTTAATATACAGGGTGTCCCACTGCTCCGTAATCGGTCGATAACTCAATATGGGTTGAAGATAAAGAAAAAAGTTTCAAATAAAAGTTGCTTTGATTTGAATTGCGCATCTTTTAAAAATATTCTTATATCTACAGTATGTTGCATTTTCACGTGGCACGAAAATGTCACTTTTTTTTAAATGGCACACCCTATATTTTTTTCTCTTCAGGTATCGACCAACAATCTTTATATCACGCCTGAAATTTTTTTAAATATTGGATGTGTGGTTGCCAAGTTATTAATTATTTTGTCAAAATTTGGTACAATTCAAGGTCGGACTATAATATTCATAACTAAGTTATTGTTCAAAAAAGGAAAAATTTATTTGACGAATAATATTACCCTATTGTCGTGTTACTCTACAAAAAAAAACTAAGTGATTCTGATTTTTTTATACCGAGTGTTTAAAATGAGAATTCAAACTTTGTGAACTTTAAATAGAATTTATACGAATATTTTAAATGGAACACCCTGTATTTTTATTTACCATCAAATTCTCGACAAAAAACCCTATTCAACGGTGTATTATTACATGGTATTATTTTTTGTGCTTTTGTTAATATTTACGATTTTTAAAATTTCACGTAAAAAAAATTGTTAAAAGTAATTTTTGTTTAATTATTATTTAATTTTAATTTTATGGACAACTTTTATTTAAACAATTTTTTTATACAACTTACCGTTTTTAAAAGCTGCAGCTCGCAAAAGTATGAAAATTCCAATGATACGGTTGCACGCAATATGAGTACACATCTGAGGTGCACGTTTTAATGAAGATTCAATTATTAATATTATTCATAACATTGTAACCATTTTAATTGGTTATTAAGATGTAGTATACAAAATTACCATTAGCAGCACAGTGCTGTATACGAAGCGCTATATTGCACAATAACTTTTAAACGGTAAGTTGTATAAAAAAATTGTTTAAATAAAAGTTGTTCGTAAAATTAAAAGGAACAATTTTTCTATTTAAATTTTTGCATTAAAAAAATATTTACATGGCGAAAAAGTGGAAAAACACTTTTTTTGGAACTTCAGCGCCACCTACCGTGTGCATTTCTTGCTGTACAGCATTGCCCCAATGACATTAATTGTAGATCTCAACGTCCTCTACATTTTGTCATCAATCGATTTTTCTGTGAAATGCATACATTTCGAGAAAAATGCATTTCAACATTTTTTGGCACTTTTTTTGAGTTTTCAAAAAGACGCGCCAAGGTAGCACGTGCCCATCGCGAAGGCAGCTTAAGTACGTCATTCTTCAACGATTAAAACAACTTTTACCCTTGGGGCAGTTTTTTCATTCAAACTATTTTTTTTACGACAGATTGACTGAACTAAAAATTGGCTTCACACATGACATGATTCTTAAAACAAACGGAATGCATTAAATATGCAGTCGCAATAAGATAGGATAGATGAAGCAACAAAGGTATGTGAGGAATGCCGGAACTAATATTACTATAGTAGAAAGTCTACACACAGAGACAAATTACCGCTGACTACAAAAGATTGATACATATGGACACCAATAGCATCTCAGCGTTCTACATTGACAATTACACATTATAATAAGAATCGCGTTTGTGATCCAAACAGCACTTATTTCATTTACATGTTGTTTGTCCAGCTCTTAAACCGCTAATTTCATATACATAATACACGTATAATATGTAATTATGTACAGTGTACACTTATAATGACCCAGGTTACTAGTTTACTACAGTATGAATCTAGTTTACATGTCGCCTGTCCCGGCGTCAAGTCGCCGTTTATCGCCATAATCGCTTATATCTATGCAAAACTTAATAATATAGCCATTGATTTCAATGGTATAGCCTACTATTCTCTATTTAAGATAATTTTATTTAATTAATGAAGTAGATATCATTTTGATATTATTCAGACATTATTATTTTAATTAATTATTTCTACGAGACCAGAGCTTTTACATTTAGTCATTTAGCACAGTCATAAATTTCAGTTAAACCCTTCATATTTAATCAACCTTACCTAATACCTTTTTAAATTATTATTACCTTAAATCCAAAATATGCTTAACACGTCAATCATACCTTATAGTCAAGTTAAGCCAGTATAATTATATGAGTTTTGTTTACCTCCTGTGGAGTTGATCCGTGTCACCGAAAAGTTTCCCGATTTTCCACGCTTTTGTTTGTCTCGAAGTAAAACATTCTTACTTCTTTACTGTAAATACAACTTGTTATCAATTATTAAATCACACTTATTGTCTTATTCTTATATAAATACAATGATAAAGGTTTCAACTGTTTTATTTATACTAAACTTTATTGCGCTACAACTACAACATCGGCAACACGTACAAATTATTGTTCTCCCCAGGGCTGAGTAGGTTATGGCAATTTTATATTTACCTTTGCCCAAAACCGCTCTAATCTACATAAAACTTTTCCCTTTTCTGAGCTTACATGTGACAGGTCCCAAGCGTGTTAACCTTATTTAATCTAACCTTCCCCCAGCACCAGCGTTTTAATCACCAAACTTAATACTTATACAGTCTGCTGTGTTCTCGCTTTCGCAGTTATTAGCTTGCATGTGGTTGTAAACGTCGCGACGCTCTAAACGTCACTGTTGTATTCGTAATTCCAGTCGCTCTAATCGCTATCAAACTTCATTTAGGGTGCATGACGTTTGTCCTGACGTTATCACCGCTTAGCTTTTATTCTACAAGTAGTACTTACAGCTTTAATTTTGTATAATTAATTTTAATTTACATGTCGTCCGTCCTAACATTTTAATTACAGAGTACCTACCTATCAATATTATATTTAATGATTACAACCACTTTTATCTGCAATAACCATTTTAACCAACATGTCTTCTGCACCAGCGTTCTTATACTCTCCACGAACAGCTCATTATTTTTATGTTAATAGTTTTAGCTGTTCAGTTGGGAATGTTCAAAAACGAAAGATAAGTACAGCAAAGAATGGAGTTAGTTTTCATAAGGGAGTGATAAAATTACCGTAATTAGTATTAAATATGTATATCACAATAATTATATTAAATTATGTGTACTATGTTGAGCATGTGCGGATATAGTTAAAAATTAAAATTTGTTTATTTAATAAATGTCTAAAGGGTATAACAACATAGAATTTATGGATAAAATAAAAAAGACAATGAATTGACAACGAATAAAAACCAGCACCTACCCTGTGCTATATTTTAGTATTGATAGAAGTGCGGTAGGTACCAACAATTGAACTTACTATCGGAGTAAAAATGCAAGGCCTCTGACTTTAGAAGCTTGTATCTCAGTAATTAGCAATCATAATTTAATAAAATAAAGTGCATTTAAAAGATCATTTATTCCTACATAAAGATGTACAGTTTTAGATTTTTGCAACACATCGTTAATTTTCTGTATTAATTTATGTGCGAAAAAGCGCTAATTATGACTCAAATCGCACAAGCGCTTGACTTTAAAAATTAATTACGGCTATATTATTGAAACTGATTGGTAGGTACTTATATATTTGAACAATGTATACTTTTTTGTCGATGTGAGATGTTTTTGAGGCCAATTGGTTTATTAGTCTTAAAGCTATAATGAAAAAAACGACATCTTGTGTAACTCAGTACCTGAACGTTCGATATTAATAACATTGACAGTAACATAACAAGGTTAAAACAATTATATTGTGGTCTAACACGATTCACAAAAATAATGCCATGTATACATTTTTGTTTAAAAGAAATTTGGAGAAAAGGATGGATGCTTGGGTTCGCGCGGCGAGTGCAGTACGAGCTGGACGATGGTGTCGTACACTATTACTGTGAAGCCCATGGTTTTGTACAATGCTAAGAATAATCACATTGTTGTGGTTTGCCGCTCACGATTTTCGATGTGGTAGATTACCTCTCGCGGGAATATGTGCGTCTTTCTTTCGCGATAATTATAACATTTACTTTGAATTACAAGAAAACAAATTTTGTTTTCAATAAAGGAATAATGCAGCTCGATTTGAGTAATACAAATTTAGCATTTAAAACAAGAATTTTTTCTTTAGTTATCGTATATTGCAAAATACTGCATTTTCGGTTAGGGCTTATAAAACCAGTTAATTATATGAATAATCAATATTTATTGGCTGTCGACTTTTCAGAAGTATGTGTGCTACAACATTTGTAAATTTGGTAACAATTTATGAAACAATAACAATTTTATGATAAGTTAAATCTGACCATCAGCCAGGAAAATACTAAATACAGCGTTTTTATTGCTGTTAATTCAAATAAAAGTTAAACAACTGATTCTACTAATTTGATTTTTACACATGTTAAACATATATAAATGACTAATGTACTGCCCAAAAATGAAGAAATTTCACCCCCCAGTTTTTTCGTTATGACCACTTAAAGTCAGAGGCCTTGCATTTTTACTCCGATAGTAGTCGACTGAAATAATGTAATCTTGTAGCGTTGAGTGTTCACTCAACGCTTGTAGTTTGTTGATGAAATAATTTCGTAGATCGATGATCGATGATATTAACTTTTAATATCAGACGGAAGGGCATACAAACATGTTAAAATATATATATATATATATATTCTTACACATTAACTTCTAACAGTGGCATCAACCATTATTTATTATTATTGTGTTATATTACCAACCTTATTTATTTTACTAACTAGAAGAAGATTTGATTATATTTCTAACATTTGATTACCAGTATAGTATAAACCTAAGTATTTTGTATTTATCAGATTTACAACAATGCTTAGACCTATACTAATAGCCCAGTAAAATAAGACGAAATTTAACGATTTGGATGAAATAATGGTTACAGCTTTGAAAATTTGGGAACAGGCTTGTTTTGTACTCCCTTTGAAGTGTTCAAAAGTCCCCATGCGTACCCCCCCTCCGACACAAATGGGGGGGGGGGGGGCGAAAAAGTGTAAAAAAAACAGGTTTTCGTAAATGTCACAAGATCTCCCAACTTTTGAAAGTGCTACTGCATTACAAATACTGGATATAGATATTTAAAAAATTTTATTGAAAAGAAAATGATAAAGATAGTTTTGTTTTTCTTTACATGAAAAAATATCAGGGTTGTAAGGACATTGTTTTAAAAGCATTATACCGAAATGCTCATATTTTAAGAAGCGTAACGGTTTACAATTTTACAACTTTTTTATACGGTCATCTTTTGTCATTTACACCATTGAAATTCAGGAAACTACGTCCTCCGCCATCTTGCACCGCTATCACAATTGTCGCATATATCATTTTAACAAAAGCATTGTAGTGATAATTCATAAGGGTAACAAGCACGTTTTCTTTTACGTAAAATTGAGCTATCATTTTAGAATTATGAGGATTGGAAAAGAAACGTGAGCGTTTCGTGTAGATTAATAATTTTGCCGATCGAGTACGTTTTTAATTAAGTCTATAACCATAAATTTGGGAACTTCAATTCTATCTCGGTCTTGGCGTAAGAAACACGTGAAATACAAGTACATCAATTTTAATTGTAATTTTAGTTACCTATTAAGAAACGGTAAATGATAGAGATCTAAATCTTTTTATAAAAGCTTTTCCCATTCACTTTCTGAGAGCGAAAAAACGCATTTTGATTTATCCCAAGATAATCACGTTTCCTTAATTTACACTTTAACTAAAGAAAAAGTGAGGTAGGTAGTGCTTTTTGAATTTACTGTCATTGTTTACATGAGTGCTAGAATTTCTTGAGCAATATCGTTGAATGATAATCTTATTTATCATTCAACGACACTATCAATGTTCTTCTGTTTGTTTCTTTTTACTAAATAAAAGGTGCAAGCTCGCCTACATATAAAGAACAGGCAAAAGTGTTACTTTATTATACCATGTGTCAATTTGAAAACTTGCTAGACCTCATATTATCTTGTGTATCTGTTTAACAGGTAAGCAAAATTTCTCAAAAATGTTTCCAGAACATTGAGGGGAAACCATATGACACTCATATAGAAATCTCCTGCAACTCACCCCTTAGGCTCTATTCACTCCACCCCTATTTTTTAAATTACACAACCCCGTGTGTAATACATGACTGGAAAGCTCTTTACAAATGCTATCATCAGTACCAAACAAAATGTTAATTAATTAATTATTTACAAATAAGTAGTTAAACTAAAGTTACTGAAACTTTTTTTTGCTTTACTACTGTTGTGTACCATAAAAAAAGTCATGGGGGGTCATGTCTGGAGATCTCACGAGTCATTCTATAGCGCGTGTCCAATCCATTTTCCAGGAAATCTATTATTAAGAAAATTCGTACAAGCAAGGCGGTAGGTTTTCCTCAGTCAGCAGCAAATTCCCATCTTGATCAGATTTGCTTTCTACAGATCCGTGTTAAGAGGATCTATTACATTTTCTAATGAATTTAAGTATGTTTCACCGGTAAAATTTTCTCAAGGATTCCTGACCATTCATTAATTTATTAAGGGAATTGCGTGTGGTCTTCACGAAAGACGGACGAATTTGCATTGTCCTAATATCTGTAATTATGTTTGTTGAGAAACCCTTTTAAAAAGAAAGTCGCTAAAGCAAATGTTGTTAATAAAATTTGGGTCTGCATCTCCTCTGTCGGACATAACTTCACAGAATTCTATTCTTTTATTATTCATCTTCGGCAAGTTCTTGTGTACTTTTATACGAAAAGGATTTATTCTACTGTAGGGTTTTATGCACAGACCCGGCGTAAGCCTGCGTTAGCCTCGCCAATTTTGGTGTGGAAGTTCCACGGCGAAGTGGTCTAGTACTTCAATATGTGTAGCCTCATTATTGCTTTTATTGCGTACACTGCGGGTTTCTTGAAAGTTGCGAACCAAATGGCTGACTGCTTGCTGCTCCGTGTCTTCTACAGTAAGAATGTCTGTAGGTATCATCTGCAAACATGGCCACTGTAGTCCTGCCACCTGCTGGTAGGTCGCGTATTTACAGAAGGTATAAAGCTGGTCCCAGAACGCTTGAACACACCTTTCCTCGCTCTAAAGCGTCTCTTATGACTCCTGTGATCCTATATGTATGTTGGTGTGAGATTTTCTTCTTCTCCCGAGTAGCAGTTTCTCGAACATCTTTGAAAAAATTTAAAACAAGAAGATAGGTAGATATAACGTTATTTCATGTGTTGGTTTTCTGGCCTTGCTATAATGGTAACTTTTGCCACTTTCCATTGTCTGGGAACGTAGCGCATCGTCCAGGTACAGTCATTTCCTGAATCCTTTCTCTGGTAAGTTTTCAACTACTTCTCCAGTTATGTGGTCGTAACCTTGGGCTTCTTGGGTTTCAGTTCGGTTCCTATGGTGGCTTTCAGTTCTGCAAGCTTTAATAATCTGGTTTTCAAGATTTTAGTACGCAATGGTGGGTGATGCTCATTCGCTGTTTGTCTAGGCTATGGTTGGAAGTTTGTTTCAAATGCCGTGTAAAGATATATGCTTTGTCCTTTGGACTTCTACCCTATGTTCCATTTTGCTATTTAATGGGAGCAGCTTGTACTTTTGGTCGTTTAGGGCTTTTGGTGGCATACCATGGCATAGAGTCTGTTTCCTTTGTTTCTGTTAAGTTGGCCAGGTATTTTTCGACTGTTTCGTTTTTAACTTGTGTCAGTAGTTTCACGAGTTCATTACCAATGGCGTTAAGTGCTGCTTTTGTTTCGGGATTTCTACGTCTCTGTCACTTGTTCCTTGTCTTCCCTTTCTTTTCCACCAGTCCCCTAACTTCCAACGGGTTGTTTGTAGGTGTACTAGCCACTATTTGTTGTTCTGGAGTAGTCGCCCATGTTGCTTCCTAAATATATTGGGTAAAGAGCTCTGTCTCCTTGTCGAGCTCATCAAGGTTTGATGGATACTTGCAAGTTGATTTTGGCCTAAATGAAAAAATGAAGGCAATTTAATGAAATAAGTTACAGGGGAAAACCTAATTATAAAATAAATCACATTATTAATATTACATTTTTATAAATTCTTATCACATAATTAATTTGTGTATCTGATTCTATTGAAATTTAAAGCATTTTTTTCAATTTCAATTTCAATTTCAAGATTACTCGTAAGAGTCGAAAGCTGTAGCGTATTCAAATAAAAAAATATGAAGTAGGTTTCGGATTTAGAGTTTTTATCTATTCATCATTACTTCAAACAAACAGGTTCGTTTCTAATAGCGAGTCCATCAACGTTGTCTTTAACTTAATGTTAGTTTATAACAGTTTTAAGCGTTTTTACTGCTTTAGATGATCACAATCATTATTTATAAAGTAACCATTCTGAAAGTGCTTAGGATCTTTATAATGGAATGCATCTACTATCGGAGTAAAAATGCAAGGCCTCTGACTTTAAGTGGTCATAACGAAAAAACTGGGGGGTGAAATTTCTTCATTTTTGGGCAGTACATTAGTCATTTATATATGTTTAACATATGTAAAAATCAAATTGGTAGAATCAGTTGTTTAACTTTTATTTGAATTAACAGCAATAAAAACGCTGTATTTAGTATTTTCCTGGCTGACGGTCAGTTTTAACTTATCATAAAAATTGTTATTGTTTCATAAATTGTTACCAAATTTACAAATGTTGTAGCACACATACTTCTGAAAAGGCGACAGCCAATAAATATTGATTATTCATATAATTAACTGGTTTTATAAGCCCTAACCGAAAATGTGCTATTTTGCAATATACGGTAACTGAAGAAAAAATTCTTGTTTTAAATGCTAAATTTGAATTACTCAAATCGAGCTGCATTATTGCTTTATTGAAAACAAAATTTGTTTTCTTGTAATTCAAAGTAAATGTTATAATTATCGCCAAAGAAAGACGCACATATTCACGCGAGAGGTAATCTACCACATCGTAAATCGTGAGCGGCAAACCACAACAATGTGATTATTCTTTAGCATTGTACAAAACCATGCGCTTCATAGCAATAGTGTACGGCACCATCTTCCACCCCGTTCTGCACCTCGCCTCGCGAACGCAAACATCCATCCATTTTTCCAAATTTCTTTTAAACAAAACATGTATACATGGCATTATTTTTGTGAATCGTGTTAGACCACAATATAATTGCTTTAACCTTGTTATGTTACTGTCAATATTATTAATATCGAACGTTCAGGTATTGAGTTACACAAGATGTCGTTTTTTTCATTATAGTTTTAAGACTAATAAACCAATTGGCCTCAAAAGCATCTCACACCGACAAAAAAGTATAAACTTATGAAATGTATAAGTATCTACCACTCAGTTTCAATAATATAGCCGTAATTAATTTTTAAAGTCGAGCGCTTGTGCGATTTGAGTCACAATTAGCGCTTTTTCGCCCATAAATTAATACGGAAAATTAACGATGTGTTGCAAAAATCTAAAACTGTACACCTTTATGTAGGAATAAATGATCTTTTAAATGCACTTTATTTCATAAAATTATGATTGCTAATTACTGAGATACAAGCTTCTAAAGTCAGAGGCCTTGCATTTTTACTCCGATAGTAATAAAATCCATAATTTGGTACATTGTTTCACACCCATCGGCGGTATTTAAAATAAAACATTTGCCAAGTTGAAAAAGTCACAACTTGGAAACAAAAAATCGGATTTAAAATCAAATTCTAATAAAAAGTTTTGAGGGTAGATGTAACCCTTGATGAGGGGTTGAAAATGTGGGGTTCTAAATACATTCTAAATCTGTCGCCTCTCAAAACTAAATTGACGTGTTTTTCTTTAACGATCCCATTTAGGGTATTTGCGTAGATTGCCAAGTAGTTGCGTTACGAACGTGAAAATGACACCCCGAAATTAGAATATTATGCAGTCCGTTTGTTTTGCTTTTAAATGAAAAGTGGTAGATTTCTTTGATCGTTAAATACATAAAACGAAAACGCCATCATTTAATGGATTACTATTGACGTAATTTTCTAAAGTAACCTTTTTGGGTAATGGATTGTGTTATTGTGTGTAGGCTTGATTGTGTTTCCTACCCTCCAACTCTAACAAATATAGGAAATTGACGCTAAATTATTATAATCAATGTATATGAGATTGGATAATGATCCTTGAAGATGTATATCAGTTAATATAAATATGCTGTAGGGTTTATTAAATAAAAGCAGGACTGTTGGATAGGCGAACCTCTGTTTTTCCAACGTTCCGCTCCTTCGTTATCCTTATTATTCAGTCAGTGTCTGTATAACCCATAAATTGCTTCAGTACTTAGGCAAATTTCGCCCCAACATATGGACCTTTGATATAATTGGAAAATGGAATATCATCTATTTTATATTAACGCTTCATTTTTTTTAGATCAAATATGACATTTTCATTCGCGGCTGTTCTCATTTTTACCTCACCCTCAAATACAAAACTATATTACGAAATGTCTGAAATGTTAGCTGAAAAGTTAATGAAACCCAAATTAGTTTTAAATAAATCGGAAATTATTACTTTATGCCTGTTTCATATGACCTTTGTGTGTCCGTATATTAAATTCAACTTTTCCAGCACCAAGCACACCATGTGTATACGAGATATGTCCAATATGCGAAATTCGTTAACGTTATAATGGAACAAAATGTCATTTTACGTATCTTTGAAAGATAATATTTATTGTTACTCATTTTCGTTGTATTTCAGTTGCGGCCCTTTCATTTACATATCATTATCCATATTGCTTATTTTAAATTTTCCAACGTTGCGTTCCGACGGTTATCTGAGATCTGATTATTCGGCGGAAATTATGGAGCATTTTTTCGAAACATATATGTACACTGACAGGAATGAATTGGGTTAAATAAATTTAATTATTACCGCTCCCTGAATTTACATCTTTATCTAAATCCGTCATCGGACTACATTACCCGTGAATTTTAATTTTAGATGATGGAAGAAATTATGAAATGTATTTGAAATAAGAAGGCCTACATTTTGTATATCTATTGTTAGAAATTCATTTACACTCTCTATCCAAATCTTGTCATTTTGGTTTGCATATTCGCAGATTAATTCTGAAAATTGTCGTAAAAAGAGGATTTAAAAAAAAACACCTCAATGGCAATTTCAAATTGGTTTTATACGATTTTAATTACTTCGATACATTTAACTAGAATGTATTCGGATGCGTTATAATACCTTATTTTTCGTATATTTTCATTTCATACGTCGTATAGATAGACCTTGTGCCGTGAACATGGTGTGTGCGAAGGAAGAGCATTTCTTTTGCAAAATTGTACTTCCCAGCAAACACACATATAAAATATACATACAACATATATAAGATTGAAGTAAATACCCCTACATATGCTTTTTTATATATCACGTATGTAAGTGTTCTTTAATAAAGTTATATAAACCGTATGTCACAGATTACGTATATTTCACATAATAGTATAGAAGCTTACGGATATTCTGTATATAGAAATTCATATAATATATACATATAGATAATTACATATTACCGATGAAATTTATGTGCTGTCATATTTATATGATTAGATTTATGTACGTTATATGTAAAATCTTATATGTAAGAAGTATTACATATTTTTTATGTATGTCTTCTGTAAATATAATTATAAATTACCTATCATTACATATATTGTATTGTCGAACATAAAAGTCCGTTTCTATTTGCGCCGCATAATTAATCGCACGCGCGGGTTTTCTATAACGCCAAAAATTGTAGTTCACGTACCTTTAATATTAGATCCGTATCGACTAAAATGCCTCTAATTTATATAGAAAATAAATAATATAAAATAAATTAAATCCTGGTCATTTTTAACATAACATTGAATAAGACTTCACTCAACTATATAATCAAACAAAATTTAAACTCGCGAAACAGCGCAAAGTTAGGAAGAACGAAATAAAAAAAAGGAATGTTTCAGTGGTACAATGTCGGATACAAAGAAAACTCATGTCGGATTTCGGAATTTGCAACGCCCACCCGCAACGGTTCGAATCCGGTTAAGGAAAACTTTTCAAGCAAGTATATAATATCATAATAAACTGTCGGCTTTCAGTTCAGGTAAAAACGGGTTCGTACAAGAATTAAGTTAATTAAACATACAGTTGCACGTAAAAATGTAGTTTTTCCATTTTTTTGTATGAAACTGCTCAAATAATTTTTTACATTGGTAATAATTACATTATGCTTGAGTAGCTGCCATTTGGTCATCGCAACACTTTTACAACTAATATTTTTTATGTGAATATTACATAAAATATACATGAAACGTATATAAATTCATGTACTACAGATATAAAGAATTTACATCTAATAAGACATATATATTATTTTGAAAATTGCTGACATCCTGACATTAAATATCTCTTATTTTTCTTCCAGTTTTATATAAATCTAAAAAGCTCTTATATAATTTATATGTATTTTATATATAAATGTGTTTGCTGGATAGTATGCAGTATGGCATAAAATATAAAATTTCGCTATAGGAGAAAAAGTGTTGTTCAATAATTTTTGCAATCTGCGAAAAAGTGCCTGCAAACCTCCTTGCAAGATGGGTGCCGACATTCGTTACCAACTCTCAAAGCAAACGCGATTAAGGTGTCAACTGTGTTCCTTCTACGTCACGAACGTGACGAAGAAGCGTTTTTGAAGCGTATATTATGGCAATCGTGTTCTGCAACCTTTAAGGTTTTATTGTGGTTGATTTTAAGGGAAATGCGCCTTATTAATGCTCCTTACTATTAGTAACCTTTTACAGAGTGTTAAATCAGAAGCAATCCATCAGTAGCATCATCCCTTCCACAATAACTCGCCTCTACACTGTTCATTTAACGCAACAGACACTCGCAGATTTTAAATAAAAACCGCTTCTTCATCTCCCATACAGTTCTTACCACTCCTTGCGATTGGTTGAGTCACTTAACTAAGCTTTAAGTGTCATAAAATCTCCATATGACGGCAAATATTTTTGAAACACTGGTAAACCACGTGACCAAACACTTTATATAAAGAAGACATTTTCAAGTTGGCAAGAATATAGGAATGGTACATTAGAGGAGGATGTCGAAAAGTACCTACAGTTAACGCAAAGTAGTTCGGCCTCCGCGATGAGTATGGATACAAAACAAAAGATAAACACACATCTATACGCCCCTCCCTAAAGTACAATTCATATGGTTAAAGTCAAACAAAGTGGCGCGAACGTAATCAATGCCGCATTTCCATGTCTTATGTATCTAGGATTCCGTCGCAAATTGTATAATACAATTTGTAAAAAAACAACTCTAAAGGTAATTGTTACGGCAAGAATTGGTCGTAACGAAATTTAAAAGAAGCAATGACCGCAATAGCTCAGTGCTAGTAGGCAGGTGGTCGTAGGTCAACTGCAATGAGTGAATAACGTTAAAATTGGGTTAGAAAAATAAGTAAAGTTAAGTAAAGCCAAAGGGGCGCGACGTAATTCTTGGAGAAAATAGGGCTGCTAATCCGAATTACGAAGGTATTAACAGTTATAGTAGTAGCGATGTCAATGCTGGAAGAGAACGGGGTAGTTTGAGCAATAAATAGAAAAGTACATAAATTCGATGTGATTATAATGAATAAAAATTCAAATAAAATATCTAACAAAACAAAATGACAGGTTTTATAAATACAAAAAAAAGGATTGTTTATCCAAATAAATACTCAATTCTATAGCACAAAATACGGGATCTAAATTACCTTTAAGTGAATCAAAATAGTAAGTAAAATGATTGAGTGACGTTAAATCAGCAAACAAACAAAAATATTGGGGAAACGATCGAAATTTTACAAGGCAGTAATTGCAATGAAAAATCAAAATTTTACCTTACTTGTCTTCACAGGATCCTTATGCATAAGTTTCCGTTGAGAAGTACCTTAAACAAAATTATAAACACAAAACAAAAATAACAAATCACTAGATTGTAGTACGGGATCGGATACCGAATATAGATTAGTTTAATATTCAAATAGTTACGTTAAATTCAAACAAAAGGAAAAAAAGAGTCAAGGTAATTAGATAACAAATTAATATAAATTAGAAAATAAGTAAACTACATTAATTTAGAAAAATAAAAGGCTCTTTATAGCTGAAATACGAAGGTAATAAAGTTACGTTATAGAAAGAGCAAATAGTAGAAAAGAAAATTAGCGTTGGTTTTTTTCACTTAGCGACGGTATAGTAGAATTTGTTTAATCCAGGAGGTCAAGCGACGGCAATGACTAACGAGCTGGGATTCCCTCAAAGGTCGTTCGGTAGGTCTCCGGAGTAGCAGTTACAGGTGAGTTAAATGTTTGAAGGTGAAGAAACTCGCAAAACTGAGCAGTAAAATGGTAGAAAATATAGCGTTAGCTTTTACAGGTGCGTAAAAAGGCCGCTCAAAGGGAAAACGAAATTAGGTGACGCAATTAGACAAATAGAGAAACATACCTGGAGAATTATTCCAGCGGATTTAAGAAACTCACGTACATTTTCTTTACTGTGTTAGAGCCGTAAAAATACGATTTTAGTAGATATTCAGGAAAAGCAAAAATTCCACAATATCACTAATTTGGTCGATAAAACACTTAAAGACGAAAATATCGATTTTTAGTAACAGTGTTTTACCATTTACAGAAAAATCAAGTAACTGGTATCAAAGCGAGTCTTAAACTGAAGGCAAAGGTAAATTTTGTATCCAAGAAAACTATTGAGAAGGGGAAGATTTCCATTCACACGCTTCTGCTAAATCGGCGAAAACTCCAAAAGTTTGGAGCCCCCTTATATTATTTTTACGTAAGTTTTCCTGGTCTTTGACCTGGTTTAAAGTTTTGATTTGCAGTATGAAACCGCCCAATGGCTTAATTTAATTATTATATTATAACTTCATCGCACGTCATCCGCCTCCATCATCCATCAAATTTCAACCACTTTTCTTAATTAAAACACTTAGTAAGTACTTTACAAAATGTGTATTAGGTTATGCTTAATATTAACTGTTCTAGCCTGAGGATGCCAATTTGTAATTGGCGAAACATGTCGTAATTTCACGTAATTTGTAATTTCACGTAATTTTCACATAATTTAAATCAAGTATCTTTATCTCAAGTCTTATTAGCTTGAATTTTATTTTCACATAATCTAAATTTAATTAACTTCAATCTCAAGTCTATTAACACTCATTAGCTTGATTTTGTAATCAATCAAGTTCTACATCCTCAATGAGGCTTGATTTTAGCAGTAATTTTTCAACCAACTTTAAATTTAAACCAAATAAACAAACTTATGGGGGAGGTTTTGTGTTTTTGACCATATTGTCTCAAAATTATTCATAGTTTCCATACATCAGTGCTCCAATAAAATATTGCTATACTATAGAATAGCTCCATTATTCTGGTTATCTATTGCTATAGGTGTTAATAGTTGAATTAGGTAGATATAATGTACTGTATTGTAAAATGGCAGTTTCTTTGTTAAAACGATCGTGGATCACCAATAAAGATTGTTCAAAATCCATTTTATATTTTAAAAGAACTATTTCAAATGCTGCCGGTCCAAGCTTCTTTGGAAACAAGAAATTTAACATGACGGCAAGTGTTTGCAATGCACCGAAGTCTGATATTAGACTGGGTACACCCTCTCTAAAGTATTAAGAGTATTCGAATGAAGTACCATTACAGGGGTAGGAACTAAATGTTGTTTAAGAGAGTGGAAAGCGAATTCACATTCAGGAGCCAAACAAGAGAAGTGTTTCTTAATTAGGCAAATTAAAGGATGGAAGGGTAGAGAACCTTCACGCCAACGACAAGTAGCGGTAGAGATGGACCAGATAACAGGGAGTTTTTGCGGGATCAACTAAGAGATCATCACGATTAACAACATAATTTAGGTCAGTTCGGGACGAAAGAAATAACATTTATCTTGACGTACGATCAAACTGACAAAAGAAAGACGTTGTAAAATGTTTTCTACGACACCAAATCATTCTCAAAGATGAGTATGGTAATGATATCATTTAAATATGTAAAAGTATTAAGTCGGGTTCATGCACGTGATCGATAAGTCTTTGAAAGGGCAGACGAATTACGTATACCATAGGGTACGAGTAAATTCACATAAATCTCGTCTAAGAACGTTGACGGAGTTCTGAATTAAGTTCATAGAAAAGGAATGAAAAAACACACAACCTTATGTCAAGCCGTTTTACCATTTATTCACTTTAGACGTTAATCTGTCATTTTAATTCAAATCTATTTCGATGTCACTTGGGATAATGAAAATTACGCTATTTTCGTTAAGAAGAATGCAATTTTTATTCTTAATTAAAATTTAATTTATTTTATTTATTTTTATTTAAGTTATTTTGGCGTGTTTGTAACAACTATAACTGAAAATATGTTATATTCCTTCAATTTATGCAATAATAAAGTATATTATTATATTTTCAATTAAGTTTTAATTTCTTTATATAAATTGAAGGAATGTAACATAATTTTCAGTGGTTGTTACAAACACGCGAAAATAACTTTTGAATACCTCTGTCAAAGGATTACAACAAACAATTTAGTCTTTAAAGTAACGCCTAAAATAAACATTACTATCTCCTTCTAACACACCTGACACAAATACAGATGTTTTAAACGTATAATGTCAGTCTTAGTTCACCACCCGTGGCGAGGATAATGTAGCATTCCATTTTCTCTATTTCCAAATATTGTGTGTTAGAACGAAATAGATACAAACTACGAATGTGTACGCCAAATAAAGCGCTAAGCCGAAAATCGCAATGAGACTATCCAGTTCTAATGATTGTAATGTTCTGTTAAAGAATGTTAAATTTTAAATTGCCCGTTATAAATTTGCGGAAATTCAACGGTGATTACAGATCATGGCTTTAATTCAAAGATACGTTTGAATCTGATACATGTAGGTAAATGAGTCAGTGGTATCCATAAATTTCATTTCCCAAGGGCGTCTTTACTTACTGAACCGTCAATGGTTATTCAATCTTTAGAATTTTACAGCGGTAATTGTAGTGGTGTGGGAGTTGTTACAATAACTGTGGGCTGTTAGTACACAACCACTTATGAGCTGGTAGCTTTAACGAAAGTCTTCTACGGGTATAAGGAGCATAATAGACACTGCCTTCGAACATTTGAGGGTACTTGAAACGCTGAAACAACCAGTTAATTGCGATACATTAATTATCTTTTTAATTAGCCAGAAATTATATAAAGTGACTCAAGGGATTGGAAAACGGTCAAGTTGATACCAATTTCCAAAGTTGAAAGAATTAAATTTTTGCGAGCTAGAACCGATATTCTCGAGACTCTACAGTACAAACATAGTAATGAGTTCAGAGATAAAACGAAACGTGTGTCGTTAGTTTCTACAGGCAATCCCATTTGCAATTATTAAAAGGGAGTCATACCATTTATATATGTTTGTAACGATTTCCTAAAACTTTCGATTCTGGAGCGGATAACGAACGTTAGACGATTAAAGCTTTGCGAAAACTGTCTCTGGATAGGGCACGCCAATTCTAAATTTAAATCAAAACCGTGTAGAATACTCGTATGTCATAAAAAACATAACTCTCTTATTAATCTTAGGCGAGCAGCTGAAGGTATTCCAGATGTTCCGTCTACAACTGAGGTTTCCTTGTCGTCGTATACCTTTGACATCTGCGTCTGTCTTGTCTACTATAATCGTAGAAATGTCAGTTTGTGATGGTACTGATCATACTGTGAGAGGACTGTTAAATTGTGGTCCGTAATCTAATTTTTTTGCTGACAGTTTATGTCAAGATCTTAATTTGAAGGTGTTGTGAGCAGATATATCAATCATCAGTCTAAACACAATAGCTTCTTCTGTTACGTCTAAATGCTATCCTCAAATACATTCAAGGATGTCTGAATTTAAAACTGCTATCTTTTGCTATGTGGTACCTACGAGACGTCCTTCGTATTAACACTTTTTTCAAAAAATAAATATAGCACAATCTATTGCTGAATTCAGAAAAAATACTCTTAAACAACATAAAAAACTGCAATTTTATCTTATAAAAAAATGAGTGTCGCCATTTCAGCTTATACCGGAAGGGGCCTCATCAAAGGTAGGTAATATTAGCATTTTCGTCCTTGGCCCAGATGCAATCGATTGGCGAAAACTGCATTTCGATAACTTTAATAGTTTCTGAGTATAGCGAGTTGCAGTCCTTTTTTAAAAATGATTTTTTTTAACACTTGTTTCAAAAAATAAGTGTAGCACAATATATATTGCTGAATTCAGAAAAATAAAAAAACTGCAACTTTATCTTATTAAAAAATGAGTGCCACCGTTTTAGCTTATACCGCAAGTGACGTCATCAAAGGTAATATCAGCTTTTTCGTGCTTGGCCCGAATGCAATTGATTGGCGAAAATCGCATTTCGATAACTTTAATAGTTTCTGAGTTTAGAGCGTTGCAAGGAATCTGTACGGACAGACTACAGACGACAGACAGAAATTTTTTTTCATATTTTGAATCTATGTATTCAGAAACGCAAAGATATGTAAAAATTTCCATAGGTCAATTTTTTTGGAACACTAATACAATAAGTACTTCCCTTTTACTTCGTACTCGGGAAGTAAAAACTAGTGGTGGCAAATTTAATTTTTTTCGTATTCGAATATTCGTTAAAAATATATTCGAATATAGAATTATTCGAATTCGACTAATAGTCAGAAAAAAATTCGTTTTATTCGTTGTATTCGTTTTATTCGTTGTATTCGTTTTATTCGTTTTATTCGTTGTAAGTATTCGTTTTATTCGTTGTATTCGTTTTATTCGTTTTATTCGTTGTATTCGTTGTATTCGTTTTATTCGTTGTATTCGTTTTATTCGTTTTATTCGTTTTAATCCTTTTATTCGTTGGACTAGTTTTATACTACCTACCTAGTAGAGCATTCTCCAATGGAAATTTCATTTAAGCATTTGAATAGTAAATTACTTGTTGTTGCTCCATTAAATTTAAGACACTTATTGCAAATTTTGCAAGTAACTACCGCATCACTCGTATTCTTCACGAAATATTTCCACACTTTACTTATAAATCCCAATAATGTAGTCGTCTAGGCTGAGAAATAATTTGAACTAAAGTTAAAATTTATATTTAAATGCTCAGATAATCCTTTAAAGGAATAAATTATCATCAAAGGCAGGTAAAAAGTATAAACTTAAATAAACAAAGTCCAAGCTTCACAATACCATGAAAATAATTCCAGTTAAAATCACCCTGCGTGGTTGAGGATTATTGTAGGTAATGTTTAGAGAAACGTGTTCACTGATTTACCCAAAACCTTGTACACTAACAAACAATAAATTACAGTTCATTACGACTTGTAAAAGGGTGTTATTGAATAGTGAATGACTTTAAGCTGACAGAAAAGAAATGCTGAAATAGCTATTTACAATACGAATATTGTACCTACAACGTTTTATCTACTATTCATAAAATATTGTCGGTCGAAAGAAATTTGTAAATGAGAAATAATTCCATGAAATGAAAAGTAGGTAGTAGGCCTACCTGCCGTCTGTCATCTCTCAATAATAAACCAACGAAGTTCTCTTTTTTCTTAATTTAACAATTTTCTTTGTTCTGGCCATTATTCGTTTTATACGTTTTATTCGGTTCATTCGTTTTATTCGTTTCATTCGTTTTATTCGTTTTATTCGTTTTATTCGTTTCATTCGTTTTATTCGTTTTTATTCTAGTTCGAATAGTGGTATTGTTAAGTATTCGAATAATTCCCGATTATACATTCAAATATTCGAATATTCGAAAAAAATTGCCACCACTAGTAAAAACACTGTTTTACAGGTCATATAATAGAGAATGATTTATTTCCTTTTAAGGCGTTTTAAACTTTTATCCAGTTACAGAGAACTATATCAAAAAAAGATTGGAAAGACAATCTCTACCGAAGAAACTGAAAATAAAAATCTGTGAAATCTTTGATGTTGAAGACGTGGTAAAGTAGCCCTTAGAAATGAGAATTGAGAAGTTGAAGAAAAGAAAAGACTGCTCGCTTGGTGATTACAAAAATTAAAGAAGAACGGCCTTCCATTGCGGGGAATGCTAGTTTGTTCATTTTTTTTGTTTTTTTGAGCTAAATGTGCCCTTATTAAGAGAATAAATGATTTTCTTTGTGTTCCAGTGTAATTACTTTTTATATCATTGGCAAATAAAGATGCGTCAAAAATAAAAGGATAGAGTTTTTGGTTCAATTTATTGAATATTACTGGTATTTTTTATTCATCCATATCTTACATCGTTGAAAAGAATAAAAAATTCGATTCAGAACCTAAAAATCAACTATGGCTTCCATATAACTTAAGAATCGTAGGTACTTCAAAAGCAGCCATTTTTAATTTATGTTCGACATGAAGTTTAAAGGGAACAGTTTAGAATCCGGGGCTATCCCAATTTCGGGTAAAAAATTTAGGAACGATAGGGAAGGACTACCTTATAGGAAAAATGAAAAACATTTCTCTCGAAAAACAACCCCTTTTTGTAAAAAATAAATATGAAAGAAATAGTGAAGCATTTCTCAATAAACAATGGATAAGTGAAGAAATTGTAGAAGAATCAAAAGAGAGTGGTGGATATCTATTTATTGCATAAACGGGGGTACACGCGATTCTCGCGTTTTGCGTACTTTGGGGGGAGGCGGTATCTGTGATTGTAGGTTGTAATAGCTTTTGTTTTAAAATATCACACCTTGTTGAGCTGGCTTAGTTGCTTGAAAAAAGAGAAAAGATTTACATTTTTGTACCTTTTCAGATTTTTGACCCCGTAGGTATCTGTAATTTAGCAAGTTATTAAAGTAACTAAAATAAAGGATTACATTTACTTACATTTGACGTAAAAATCACAAAAATGAGTTGATATTTGGTAAAGATATACGAATTCGTTCCTACCTACTTATAGTAAATTTTTACCAATTATTTAAAAAAATGTAAAATGCAAACTTTTTGGAATAGATTTGAGACCAAAAATACATAATGGCCCTTTCACAATGTTAATTACGTCTTTGCACATAGTCTTTGCCCACAAATTAACGAGAATATAACAAATTCCGTGTGAACTTCATAAGGATAGTTTAGAATGAATTTTGAATGTAAACGAACTCAATTTGGACACTGGCAACTTTTTGGGAATACGAATGGCCTTAGGGAGAACGTTTTAACATTCATATTTAACTATAGTAAAACTAAAAATACCATAAAACATAAAATGTACAAATAGAAGCTGGTCTAACGTTGCATAACATCTGTTTTATAGAAAGACCTTCTCTAAATCTCTACCTTAAACTGTTTCAAATTTTTGTTTATTTCACTAACTAAAGGCCTCATTTACACGTATATGTACAGCAGTAAATATGGATTTTACTTCCTCTTAATTACAATATAAGTTGCATATTTAGAAGTATAGTCAAAGTATAGGTATTCTCTTTGGTATAGTGTAACGTAACAATACATTTACCACCTACTTTCATCAATAGATATTAAGTTAAATATGTAGACAAAAACATTTTTTTCGGTGAAATTTTCACCCAAAAATAAGCACAAATAGCGAATTCTATTTTACACGTAATCTCCATAAGGAAACTTTGAACGTATTTTCTAAGTAAAGAAAATATATTTAGACACAAATACCGCTTGAATAAGATGACGGACTTTTATACTAAAATGTTTAAAACTTACTTTGAAAAAAATTAGTGCAGATATTTGTGGTTTGCGGGGTATCTATAATTGTAGCATTAATTTGTAGGTTATAAATTTATAATAGCTTAGTTTTAAAATATCACATCTGCATTCGTCAGGATTCGGCGACTGTCGGAAAAGTGCACAGCAACACAAACATATACACATCTTTCGGTTATTATACGTATAGTGATACCTTTGTCAGTGCCTGAATTGAAAGAACGTATAAGTAACATATGTGGGTTGTCAAAAGGGTGTGGATAACCTATAAAAGAGAAATAAAAGTTCACACAAGTTGCACAATTAAAAATCCGCCAAGTTTTGACATTTTGCTATTATTTTCCATTATTTATTTATTGAATTTTTAAACAATTTAGTGACTTGCTATCATTACGTTATAGCTCTTCTTAGTTGTCTGGTAATACTCTCTTATAGAGGAAAAGGTGAAATGGTTTGGTGCATGTCCCCGGAATCTAAATAATTATCAATTTAAGTTGGTCTTATCGAAAACAGTGACTTTTGTATGAAACTTTTTTTGTTTCTTTTAGTTTCTTTTAAATAACTTCTTACGAGTTCGCAATGTTAAACTGTTTGAAACAGATTTTAAATAAGCTTATAAAGCTACAAAACAATTCCCATTTACGCAAATATTCATTGGTATAATTAACAATTCCACACAAAACATAATATGGTCCAGATTTCTACACCGGAAAAAGTATATTTAACGCTTCTGCTAACAAAGCGAGAAACAATGGGATATAATGTCAAATGTTAACGTTTCGACTATATTAAGGCCTGGAAACACAAAACCACAAGGGTTGAAATAAATTAATGATATTTTTATTAAGCTTGTCCATCGATCCCTGCTGTTTAAAACAATTTCCATTGACACTTTAAAAAACAGTACCTATACGAATTTATTTACTTATTGCAGTGCCGAATTTAATAAGACGCTGTTTTTCTCAGTTTATTTGCATTTAGTTAGCAAAAAGTGGTGTTATAAACTGTAGGATAATTGAAAATGTTTGCACAGTAGCTTTCAGCGATGCGATGGCGATGGTTTATTTGTGAATATACTTCTACCGCTCGCATACGAATTTGAAGTTCCGTACCACTTGACGTTCTCTACAAACACAAAAATAAGTTTGCTTTGCAGAGTGGCAAATCTAGTAGTATTCGTTAGAGATTTAGGACTTTTCACATATTTATACGAGGATTTGGTACTTTAGATAAAAATCAATTTCGATGCATAAATTATGGATATACGGTGACGTTCTAAGGCTTCTTTAATGTTGTAAATACTGAAAAGGTTACAATAGAACTCAAAAAAGTTCGACATTCTAAAATTAGTTCCATGTAATTTCATTTGATTGACGACAAAATTAATGAAACGTGAATTCGATTTATTCTATGTTTTTGAACTTTAATGTGAATTTTCCCCCCTAATATCGCTCCATCATTTAAGGCTCAGTTCTAGACACTCCCCTGTTAATACTCCAGACACCAAAATGTGTGATACCTATATTATTTCAATCTTGCATCAATTACTTTGTATTTTATGACTGTAATTGTGCTTAAATTTTAATCAAAATTAACTCTATGACATTCAAGTACACACTTTATCTTTCAATGAACGTCATTAGGTCATTACTATTTAAGTTTTGTAAATATACTTTTGCGCACAAAGACTAAACTTACTATAGGTTACCAATTTTTTTTTTTTTCCTGAGTAGGTCAACCCTATTAAAAATCCCGAAACCGCTATTTCTGATGCTACTTATCTTACCTAAAATTGTGTTCTATGGTATTGCATCGGCGTCACTCGATTTGAAGTAGGATCTATACTATAAATCAAATAAGAGTAAAGTAGAGGGCGCTTTAATTCAAGTTACATTTACCTCACTAAATTTTCACAAATGTCTTACATGACAGTAACCTAACCACAAATATTTTACTACATTAGGATGGCAGCGATGCCAAATTTTATGTGAAATTTGTTGGTTAGAAATTAACCAACATTTCAGATTTATTAGCTAATTAATGTAAAATGTGTCTTAATTTTCCTTTTAATGGTCGATTTTGAATTTCGCCAAATTTAAATGACGGTCAGAATTAACAAGTTTAGACAATATAATATTGCAAAACTGGCAATGACGCCTTAGCGTCATTTATAGACAAATTTAGTTTTGTAAACTTGCCTCGTGTGCCCACAGTGCAAAAAAACGTTTCTGAAATGTTTTAGAAACGTATCTCTGAAACATGAAACAGTAGTTAGGGGGTGACCTGGCCCAGACAGGCCTCCAGACATGCGCCGCTCTCCCTCCTTCGGTCACATGGTTATAAACGCTATTTCTCAGTTTCTTCTGACGTCACAGTGACTGGAGCAGTTCTATTCGAACCGTCATACCGTCAACACTACGAGACCCCCCCCCCCCCCCCGGCAGTGCTGCATTAAAAAAGTTTTTGCTCGGAGTTGGATTAGAACCCGAGTCCTTTTGATTACAAGTCGGATGGCTACCTAATTGCGCCAAGAACCGTTTCTATTTAAGTAATCTAAAAGTGAAAGATAATAAAAAAATACCGAGATGTTCCGTACCTATTCAGTTACAGCTTACTATTAGGAAGAAGTTTCAGTTTAGCATACATAAATTCTTTAAAATAAACAAAATAATAGAATATCGTCCGTACAAAACAACATTATTATTATGGAACTAAAAATAGACTCTGTCGGCGAAAGAAAAGTATGTCATACTGAAATGAAATGTCAAATAGGAAGGAGTTGATTTTCCATATAACATCGATTTAAATTAAGTCGGGAAATGAAAGCATAAGGCACTTATACGTTTAATATGAATCTTAATAACATACAACTATGGCGGAATAAGTCCGATTTTGGAAATACCACCAAAACGGCTAGATATCGACAAATAAAATTACATAAATGCCTTCAGTGTAAAGATCCCTATGCCTGTTTTGTCATTTATAAACTTAACAATGGTGAAATAAATAATTACATTTCTGATTTCTTATAGAGAATTAGCACATATTTTAGGGTGCGGCTGCAAAAATTTGAGATTATCAATATTATTATAACTCGTTCTGAGTGCGGTAAGTGTATAATTAATATAGGTAGTAGCATTACCTTAATTCATCAATTCAGTTAGTGTCGGTGGGGCGTGACAGTTTCATTTACGAACGCGCTAGCGCTTGTCATTTGTCACCGAGTATCAAAGATATTGCACAATCGCCACTCCTTTTAACACAATATTTTAGGTCGTTCTGGCAGCGGTCCGTGTATAATTAATATACCTACGCTCATTACCTTATTTCGGTTAGTGTGAAAGTTCCATTAGTGAAAAAAACTTGTCACATATATTGCACCATCATATATTGCACCATCCTCCTTTTTCTTTTTCTGTAACGCAATATTGCATCATCTCTTTACTCTTTAAGTTTTATTTACTTATATTGCATACACTTCGTGCGCGTGTGTATTGTTTCAGCCTGCAATTCAATAGAAAGACTTGTCACTCCTTAACCATGGATAAGTTTGAGATTGTAAAGGAGTTTAAAAAAAATGTAAAACGTTTTAATACAACAGCACGTTCCGTTCAATTTATAATTAAACCAGTGCCAATAGGGGTCGATCCGATAAAATGGATAAAAGAATCTCTAACTCAAATTGTTCAATATGCGTGTTCTAAAGTTTCCCCGACAGATATGCTAGGTTTTACATTTTGTTCTAATGAATTCGCGCGTGGAAGGGGTTATTTAAAATTCAGACGGGCGGACTCTTTCAATTTCGACGATATTTGGGGCTTAATTTCGGGCATATACCAATCAAATTCTGGGGGATTTAATACCGAAACGTTTTGCTTAGAAGTCACTACCGTAAGCGTACCACGTGGAAAAGGAAAGGCCCCCGGTAAAAAGTACACAAATTTTGAAGAAGAGTGTGCGGCCCGAAAGGGTATAATTACAATTACTAACAGAGATAATTTGTGTCTAGCTCGGGCACTTGTAGTCGGCATAGCTCATGCAAGGGCTGATTCAGATTATAAAAATATAAGAGACAGGCAAAATATTCAGTTGAAAAAGGCGAAGCAGTTAATGCAAGAAGCCGATGTAGATATTGGTTCAAACGGTGCAGGGATTGTGGAATTGCAAAAATTCCAAAATTACCTCCGAAACGATATTAAAATTGTAGTTTATAATTACGGCGGTAAGGGGCGCGAAGTAATTTTTGACGGAGATTCTGAGACAAACTTAAAAGTCAATTTATTGTATTCCAATAACCATTATAATGTGATAACCTCCCTAACTTCCGCTTTCGTATGCAGTTACTTTTGTGAAGAATGTCACATTCCTTACAATAATAAGAACGAGCATTGCTGCGGCGGTACATGCCCAGCTTGCAGGCATCCTGGTATTTGCCCTCAACAACAGAAAGTTAAGTGTTTAAATTGTCGTAGATGTTTCAGGTCCAAAATCTGTTACGATAATCATAAAACGTTATTTGGTAAAGAAAATAGAACGGTATGCGACAGATTATTTAATTGCGAAACATGCCTTCAAACCGTTACAGCTGGAAGAACACACGTATGTAATACAGTGTATTGTAACACTTGCAATCAAAATCGCGACAAGAACCACCTTTGTTACATGCCAGCTGATCATTCGAAACCAAAATTGTCGGGTTTTCTTTTTATTTTCTACGACTTAGAATGCACGCAAGATAAAAAACTTTCCGATACTCAATCTTTGCACGAGCCAAATTTATGCGTTTTCAATCAAAGGTGCGAGGTATGTATTAATGAACCGCTGGAAAAGCTCATTTGTAATAACTGCTGCGCACGCCAACAAGTTTTGAAATTTACGGATGTAATCGGCAGATTTGTTAATTATATTTTGGGGGTTCGACAAAGGTTTAATAATGTCATTATTATGGCTCATAATGGCCAAAGCTACGATCATCAATTTGTTTAAATTATATTTTAACCAAAACTAAATTTAAGCCGGAATTGATTATGAGAGGCTCCAAAATTATATCTATGACTATCAATAACGTCCGATTTATAGATTCCCTAAATTACTTACCCATGACTCTTGCAAAATTACCAAAAGCATTCGGTTTAGGCGATAACTTTAAGAAAGGTTTCTTTCCGTATCTATTTAATACTACGGAGAATCAAAATTATATAGGGCACTACCCAAATATTAAATACTATAGGCCAGATGCAATGAAAACGGAAGAGAGGGAACAATTTATTAGGTGGTATAATGAAAATCAAGACGGGGTCTTCGACATGCAAAAAGAAATTGTTTCTTATTGCATATCCGACGTAAACATTTTAACACTAGCCTGTGTAAAGTTTCGAGAGTTATTAGTTGCGTCTGGGAACGTGTGCCCCTATACAGAAGCCTGCACAATCGCCAGCTCTTGCAATAAATTATTTCGGCGAAATTTTTTGAGGCCCGATACTATTGGTCTGATTCCTAGACAGGGATATCGTTATAGGGATAATCAGTCAAAAATAGCCATCGAGTGGCTATTGTGGGAAGAGAATGTACGCGGAATTACCATTTTACACGCGGCTAAACAAAAAGAAATCACATTAGGAGGTCGACTAGTTGACGGATATTGTGCCGAAACAAACCAAATTTTTGAAATGATGGGATGCTTCTATCATGGGTGTACAAAGTGTTTTAAAAATGATCGGGATAAACCGATATATAATAATAAATGGGAAACAATGAATTTGAGATATGAAAGTAGTATATCGAAAATAGAACACTTGAAAAAATTGGAGTATGACGTAATAGTGAAATGGGAATGCGAGTTTAAAAAAGAAAAAAATACCGAGATAGACGAATATGTTTCTGCTCATCCTTTGATAAATTATTCCCCATTGAATGTAAGAGACTGTTTCTATGGAGGACGAACTGGTAACATAAAATCGTATTACAAAGCAAAGGATGGTGAAAAAATTAAATACATTGACGTTTGCTCCTTATATCCTTGGGTCTGTAAATACGGAAAATTTCCTGTTGGCCATCCTGATATATTTGTCGGCAAAGAATGTTCAAATCTTGATCTTAGTAAAACGGACGGCGTAATTAAATGTAAAGTATTACCGCCTCAAACTTTATTTCATCCAGTTCTTCCAACAAAGTTAAATAAAAAGTTAATGTTTCCCTTATGTTATTTGTGTGCAAAAATTTTTCTGAAGAAGAATGTCACCACAAAGTGGAAGAAAGAGCTTTCGTGGGTACGTGGGTAATTGATGAGGTAGTTAAAGCTTTAGAAAAGGGTTACGAGATTTTAGAAATTTACGAAATTTGGAATTACAAGGTTGACCAGTACGATGGCAAAAATGGGGGAATATTTACGGAGATGATGAATAAGTTCATTAAAATAAAACAAGAGGCAAGCGGTTGGCCCTCTAATTGTATTACTTTGGAGGACAAAATGGCATATATTGAACGGGTTTTTGAAAAGGAGGGAATAAAATTAGACGCGAATGCTATTTTGGTCAACCCCGGTTTACGTTCGTTAGCTAAACTGATATTAAATTCATTTTTCGGGAAATTCGGTCAGCGCGAAAACCAACCTAAAACCGAAATAATAAATCAACCGGCTGAATTGTACGAATTATTATATAATCCTGCAATAGACGTTACCGGTATTTTGCCCATAAACGATGAAACTTTGGTTGTTAATTATGAATATAGGGAAGAAGCATTTAGTACCCTACGTACAGTCAATGTATGCATTGCAGCGTATGTAACAGCGCAAGCTCGCTTAAAATTGTATTCGTATATGGAAAAACTAGGATCACGTGTTTTATATACCGACACCGATAGCATTGTTTATATATCGCGAGAAAATGAATACGAACCAGAAATTGGCGAGTACCTTGGCGACATGACTGACGAGCTTGAGTGTTACGGCCCCGGTAGCTACATTACAGAATTTGTATCTGGAGGACCAAAAAACTACGCCTACCTTGTTTATTCGCCATCGAAAGACACAATTTTCAGGTCTGTAAAGTTAAAGGCATCTGCATCAATCACGAAGTCTCCAAAGTGGTTAATTTTGATACGATGAAGGATATGGTAGTGAATGGAGGACAACCTCAGAAAATAGTTTACACAACGTTTGAACGAACTGAAGACCACAACGTTTTTACTGATCAACGAGAAAAAGTATTCCGAGCAAATATGCTGAAAAGAAAATTTGTAGGACAAGATTCGTACCCATATGGATATAAGAAATTAATTAACGGTTAAATTAGAAGTAAAATACATAGTACTACGCATACATAATTAAGTATGCTTTATTATATCTATTATGTAAATATGTGGGTTTTATTAAAATAAAGATGAAGCGCGTGGAGACAGATGTGTGTTTTAATTCATTTGCCCTAACTGAACACTTGTTTTACTTGATGCAAACCTTATCCAAGGGGAAATTAGTGCAGTTTCACATCAACATCAAGGCAGTCATACGCTCGAAGCTATTGAAATAAGTATATATGTAAAGGTAACGTAATTTTATTATAAAAGTGCACCCGAAAGAATTTTATCAGGCGGACCCCAAATTATGCTTATAAGGGATGGATCCGGCTCTAAAGAATCTGATGTGACGATATCTAAAGTTAAAGGATATCTTTAAAATATAAAGCCTCACAAATCAGTAACGTCGGTTAAATAATAAAAATGGTCTTAGAAGATGTCGAAGCAGAGGCCATTCCTATAACATCTAAACTTACAAAGCGCACAAACGAACATAATGTATTAACAATCAACACCAACTAAACTCTACCGTCCACACTCCACAATGAGACGCTTTAGCGATGGTTCTTCATATGCGTATGGGTTTAAGAGACGTAAATAATCGGTAATATTGTGCATTCGTTTCTACACTTGTTGTCTGGGGCCTTTAACTAATTTACCGACCACCATTTTGAGAAAGAAATTTTACTGAACGTTTGTGCGAGATGTTTTTAACAACGTTTCTTGTATGCAATATATTTGACATTGAAGCCATTCTGCACAATCCTATCCTATCCTCGACCCGAACGATTCTGTACGTTCATTTAGTTTTCCCAGATACTCTTTAGCCATCCACTTCTAGTATGTCACTATCTATATTGTTACATGTCCGAGGAGGTAAAGAGGAATAGGTAGGTTCAATAAAATACATTAGGACGCTTAAGTTTCAACGATGCTAGATGTTTAATCAGGTTTACATTGTTCTAAACTTACAAACATTTCTCCTCTATTATGGTAGAAGCCGCCTGTACACTTGTACAGTGTACAGTAACCTAAATTCAGTTCTGGTAGTAAAATGAGGATATTTTCCCTGTCGTTGCATTGTGCGACATTATAAAAAGGTTTCTCTTAAAACGAAGAATAGACAAGAAGTTAATGTAATATACCGCTGTTACTACAGAATCAGTGAGAGGGTGAAGGATTTTATATTGAAAGTATCGGGCGATTGATTTCTTCCATGTTTTTCGAAGGGGTATGTATCGGGGATCGACTATTTAGATGGTTTTATCTGACACCAACACCAGGCACACGATCAATCTAATAAACGTAAGCGAATTTCTTTGCTAACTGCAGGTGCAATCTGTGTAATTAAACAGATTAATATTATTTAGGGTCAGGTAACGGGACAGGATAACTACTTTACAACAAAATCAATTAATACAAGGACCAGTTGAAAATTGTTAATCAGATTTATTAAGCTAGTTAAATTTAGGGAAGTTAAGTTTGCTAAACAAATCTTATTACAGTGCCACTACTTCATAATTAACTGATACCGCGGTCAGAAAATTTACGCAAGGTGTTTGACATTGAA
This sequence comes from Pyrocoelia pectoralis, assembly GCA_036250285.1. Taxonomy (NCBI): domain Eukaryota; kingdom Metazoa; phylum Arthropoda; class Insecta; order Coleoptera; family Lampyridae; genus Pyrocoelia; species Pyrocoelia pectoralis. Next base: position 24,960,493 of record CM070076.1, on the reverse strand, counting down.
ACCATTCTGCACTATCCTATCCTCGACCCTCGACGGATTCTACACATTCATTCACTTCTCCCATATACTCTTTCGTTATTCATTAATATATAGGTAATACACTTTTCGTATGCCACTATCTATATTGTTACGTACCTGTAAGGAGGTAAGGAGGGATAGGTATGTTCATCAAAATACATTAGATCGCTTAAGTTCAACGATGTTAGATGTTTAATCAGGCTTAAAATGTTCTAAAGTCTAAACTTACAAACACTCCTCCTCTATCAGGATATGTGTACAGCAACTTAAATTCAGTTCTAGTAGTAGAACGAGGATACGTTCCCTGTAATTTTGTAACATTATGGTTGATTTCTCTCTTCGCACGAAAGGAAGAATAAACAAACGGCTAATGTAATATACCGACCTCCGCGCTACTTCTGGTGTTGGTTACTACAGACACAGTGGGTGAAGGTTTCTTATTAACTTTCGTCAATGAGGCTAAAGTCTGTTCACAAACGAAGCGAAGTAATAAATCAACATGTTTAACACTATAGTATGGAAGCGGTATATCCTAAAACTAGTTTTAAAAGTAATTTCATACAAAATCGTGACCGCTTATATGTAAAATAAATGAACTATTTTAATTTATTACTTCGCTTCGTTTCTGAACAGACTTTAGTACCTCAGCTCTAAGTTTCAGGGGCTTATAGGGGCGCATCGATCAGGATCATTTTCACTGGTTAAATTCTGGGGCGCGAGCGTGTATGTGGGTAACAGATAAAACAGATATCTGATAACAGATACCTGATAACAGATACGCCTATTTAACAGGTCTGTAACGGCTTACAGGAACAGACCTGTTAAACATAAACGGCTATTAACAGGTCTGTAACGGCTTACAGGAACAGACCTGTTAATAGCCGTTTATGTTTAACAGGTCTGTTCCTGTAAGCCGTTACAGACCTGTTAATAGCCGTTTATGTTTAACAGGTCTGTTCCTGTAAGCCGTTACAGACCTGTTAATAGCCGTTTATGTTTAACAGGTCTGTTCCTGTAAGCCGTTACAGACCTGTTAATAGCCGTTTATGTTTAACAGGTCTGTTCCTGTAAGCCGTTACAGACCTGTTAATAGCCGTTTATGTTTAACAGGTCTGTTCCTGTAAGCCGTTACAGACCTGTTAATAGCCGTTTATGTTTAACAGGTCTGTTCCTGTAAGCCGTTACAGACCTGTTAAATAGGCGTATCTGTTATCAGGTATCTGTTATCAGATATCTGTTTTATCTGTTACCCACATACACGCTCGCGCCCCAGAATTTAACCAGTGAAAATGATCCTGATCGATGCGCCCCTATAAGCCCCTGAAACTTAGAGCTGAGGTACTAAAGTCTGTTCAGAAACGAAGCGAAGTAATAAATTAAAATAGTTCATTTATTTTACATATAAGCGGTCACGATTTTGTATGAAATTACTTTTAAAACTAGTTTTAGGATATACCGCTTCCATACTATAGTGTTAAACATGTTGATTTATTACTTCGCTTCGTTTGTGAACAGACTTTAGCCTCATTGACGAAAGTTAATAAGAAACCTTCACCCACTGTGTCTGTAGTAACCAACACCAGAAGTAGCGCGGAGGTCGGTATATTACATTAGCCGTTTGTTTATTCTTCCTTTCGTGCGAAGAGAGAAATCAACCATAATGTTACAAAATTACAGGGAACGTATCCTCGTTCTACTACTAGAACTGAATTTAAGTTGCTGTACACATATCCTGATAGAGGAGGAGTGTTTGTAAGTTTAGACTTTAGAACATTTTAAGCCTGATTAAACATCTAACATCGTTGAACTTAAGCGATCTAATGTATTTTGATGAACATACCTATCCCTCCTTACCTCCTTACAGGTACGTAACAATATAGATAGTGGCATACGAAAAGTGTATTACCTATATATTAATGAATAACGAAAGAGTATATGGGAGAAGTGAATGAATGTGTAGAATCCGTCGAGGGTCGAGGATAGGATAGTGCAGAATGGTTTCAATGTCAAACACCTTGCGTAAATTTTCTGACCGCGGTATCAGTTAATTATGAAGTAGTGGCACTGTAATAAGATTTGTTTAGCAAACTTAACTTCCCTAAATTTAACTAGCTTAATAAATCTGATTAACAATTTTCAACTGGTCCTTGTATTAATTGATTTTGTTGTAAAGTAGTTATCCTGTCCCGTTACCTGACCCTAAATAATATTAATCTGTTTAATTACACAGATTGCACCTGCAGTTAGGAAAGAAATTCGCTTACGTTTATTAGATTGATCGTGTGCCTGGTGTTGGTGTCAGATAAAACCATCTAAATAGTCGATCCCCGATACATACCCCTTCGAAAAAAAACATGGAAGAAATCAATCGCCCGATACTTTCAATATAAAATCCTTCACCCTCTCGCTGATTCTGTAGTAAACAGCGGTATATTACATTAACTTCTTGTCTATTCTTCGTTTTAAGAGAAACCTTTTTATAATGTCGCACAATGCAACGACAGGGAAAATATCCTCATTTTACTACCAGAACTGAATTTAGGTTACTGTACACTGTACAAGTGTACAGGCGGCTTCTACCATAATAGAGGAGAAATGTTTGTAAGTTTAGAACAATGTAAACCTGATTAAACATCTAGCATCGTTGAAACTTAAGCGTCCTAATGTATTTTATTGAACCTACCTATTCCTCTTTACCTCCTCGGACATGTAACAATATAGATAGTGACATACTAGAAGTGGATGGCTAAAGAGTATCTGGGAAAACTAAATGAACGTACAGAATCGTTCGGGTCGAGGATAGGATAGGATTGTGCAGAATGGCTTCAATGTCAAATATATTGCATACAAGAAACGTTGTTAAAAACATCTCGCACAAACGTTCAGTAAAATTTCTTTCTCAAAATGGTGGTCGGTAAATTAGTTAAAGGCCCCAGACAACAAGTGTAGAAACGAATGCACAATATTACCGATTATTTACGTCTCTTAAACCCATACGCATATGAAGAACCATCGCTAAAGCGTCTCATTGTGGAGTGTGGACGGTAGAGTTTAGTTGGTGTTGATTGTTAATACATTATGTTCGTTTGTGCGCTTTGTAAGTTTAGATGTTATAGGAATGGCCTCTGCTTCGACATCTTCTAAGACCATTTTTATTATTTAACCGACGTTACTGATTTGTGAGGCTTTATATTTTAAAGATATCCTTTAACTTTAGATATCGTCACATCAGATTCTTTAGAGCCGGATCCATCCCTTATAAGCATAATTTGGGGTCCGCCTGATAAAATTCTTTCGGGTGCACTTTTATAATAAAATTACGTTACCTTTACATATATACTTATTTCAATAGCTTCGAGCGTATGACTGCCTTGATGTTGATGTGAAACTGCACTAATTTCCCCTTGGATAAGGTTTGCATCAAGTAAAACAAGTGTTCAGTTAGGGCAAATGAATTAAAACACACATCTGTCTCCACGCGCTTCATCTTTATTTTAATAAAACCCACATATTTACATAATAGATATAATAAAGCATACTTAATTATGTATGCGTAGTACTATGTATTTTACTTCTAATTTAACCGTTAATTAATTTCTTATATCCATATGGGTACGAATCTTGTCCTACAAATTTTCTTTTCAGCATATTTGCTCGGAATACTTTTTCTCGTTGATCAGTAAAAACGTTGTGGTCTTCAGTTCGTTCAAACGTTGTGTAAACTATTTTCTGAGGTTGTCCTCCATTCACTACCATATCCTTCATCGTATCAAAATTAACCACTTTGGAGACTTCGTGATTGATGCAGATGCCTTTAACTTTACAGACCTGAAAAATTGTGTCTTTCGATGGCGAATAAACAAGGTAGGCGTAGTTTTTTGGTCCTCCAGATACAAATTCTGTAATGTAGCTACCGGGGCCGTAACACTCAAGCTCGTCAGTCATGTCGCCAAGGTACTCGCCAATTTCTGGTTCGTATTCATTTTCTCGCGATATATAAACAATGCTATCGGTGTCGGTATATAAAACACGTGATCCTAGTTTTTCCATATACGAATACAATTTTAAGCGAGCTTGCGCTGTTACATACGCTGCAATGCATACATTGACTGTACGTAGGGTACTAAATGCTTCTTCCCTATATTCATAATTAACAACCAAAGTTTCATCGTTTATGGGCAAAATACCGGTAACGTCTATTGCAGGATTATATAATAATTCGTACAATTCAGCCGGTTGATTTATTATTTCGGTTTTAGGTTGGTTTTCGCGCTGACCGAATTTCCCGAAAAATGAATTTAATATCAGTTTAGCTAACGAACGTAAACCGGGGTTGACCAAAATAGCATTCGCGTCTAATTTTATTCCCTCCTTTTCAAAAACCCGTTCAATATATGCCATTTTGTCCTCCAAAGTAATACAATTAAAGGGCCAACCGCTTGCCTCTTGTTTTATTTTAATGAACTTATTCATCATCTCCGTAAATATTCCCCCATTTTTGCCATCGTACTGGTCAACCTTGTAATTCCAAATTTCGTAAATTTCTAAAATCTCGTAACCCTTTTCTAAAGCTTTAACTACCTCATCAATTACCCACGTACCCACGAAAGCTCTTTCTTCCACTTTGTGGTGACATTCTTCTTCAGAAAAATTTTTTGCACACAAATAACATAAGGGAAACATTAACTTTTTATTTAACTTTGTTGGAAGAACTGGATGAAATAAAGTTTGAGGCGGTAATACTTTACATTTAATTACGCCGTCCGTTTTACTAAGATCAAGATTTGAACATTCTTTGCCGACAAATATATCAGGATGGCCAACAGGAAATTTTCCGTATTTACAGACCCAAGGATATAAGGAGCAAACGTCAATGTATTTAATTTTTTCACCATCCTTTGCTTTGTAATACGATTTTATGTTACCAGTTCGTCCTCCATAGAAACAGTCTCTTACATTCAATGGGGAATAATTTATCAAAGGATGAGCAGAAACATATTCGTCTATCTCGGTATTTTTTTCTTTTTTAAACTCGCATTCCCATTTCACTATTACGTCATACTCCAATTTTTTCAAGTGTTCTATTTTCGATATACTACTTTCATATCTCAAATTCATTGTTTCCCATTTATTATTATATATCGGTTTATCCCGATCATTTTTAAAACACTTTGTACACCCATGATAGAAGCATCCCATCATTTCAAAAATTTGGTTTGTTTCGGCACAATATCCGTCAACTAGTCGACCTCCTAATGTGATTTCTTTTTGTTTAGCCGCGTGTAAAATGGTAATTCCGCGTACATTCTCTTCCCACAATAGCCACTCGATGGCTATTTTTGACTGATTATCCCTATAACGATATCCCTGTCTAGGAATCAGACCAATAGTATCGGGCCTCAAAAAATTTCGCCGAAATAATTTATTGCAAGAGCTGGCGATTGTGCAGGCTTCTGTATAGGGGCACACGTTCCCAGACGCAACTAATAACTCTCGAAACTTTACACAGGCTAGTGTTAAAATGTTTACGTCGGATATGCAATAAGAAACAATTTCTTTTTGCATGTCGAAGACCCCGTCTTGATTTTCATTATACCACCTAATAAATTGTTCCCTCTCTTCCGTTTTCATTGCATCTGGCCTATAGTATTTAATATTTGGGTAGTGCCCTATATAATTTTGATTCTCCGTAGTATTAAATAGATACGGAAAGAAACCTTTCTTAAAGTTATCGCCTAAACCGAATGCTTTTGGTAATTTTGCAAGAGTCATGGGTAAGTAATTTAGGGAATCTATAAATCGGACGTTATTGATAGTCATAGATATAATTTTGGAGCCTCTCATAATCAATTCCGGCTTAAATTTAGTTTTGGTTAAAATATAATTTAAAACAAATTGATGATCGTAGCTTTGGCCATTATGAGCCATAATAATGACATTATTAAACCTTTGTCGAACCCCCAAAATATAATTAACAAATCTGCCGATTACATCCGTAAATTTCAAAACTTGTTGGCGTGCGCAGCAGTTATTACAAATGAGCTTTTCCAGCGGTTCATTAATACATACCTCGCACCTTTGATTGAAAACGCATAAATTTGGCTCGTGCAAAGATTGAGTATCGGAAAGTTTTTTATCTTGCGTGCATTCTAAGTCGTAGAAAATAAAAAGAAAACCCGACAATTTTGGTTTCGAATGATCAGCTGGCATGTAACAAAGGTGGTTCTTGTCGCGATTTTGATTGCAAGTGTTACAATACACTGTATTACATACGTGTGTTCTTCCAGCTGTAACGGTTTGAAGGCATGTTTCGCAATTAAATAATCTGTCGCATACCGTTCTATTTTCTTTACCAAATAACGTTTTATGATTATCGTAACAGATTTTGGACCTGAAACATCTACGACAATTTAAACACTTAACTTTCTGTTGTTGAGGGCAAATACCAGGATGCCTGCAAGCTGGGCATGTACCGCCGCAGCAATGCTCGTTCTTATTATTGTAAGGAATGTGACATTCTTCACAAAAGTAACTGCATACGAAAGCGGAAGTTAGGGAGGTTATCACATTATAATGGTTATTGGAATACAATAAATTGACTTTTAAGTTTGTCTCAGAATCTCCGTCAAAAATTACTTCGCGCCCCTTACCGCCGTAATTATAAACTACAATTTTAATATCGTTTCGGAGGTAATTTTGGAATTTTTGCAATTCCACAATCCCTGCACCGTTTGAACCAATATCTACATCGGCTTCTTGCATTAACTGCTTCGCCTTTTTCAACTGAATATTTTGCCTGTCTCTTATATTTTTATAATCTGAATCAGCCCTTGCATGAGCTATGCCGACTACAAGTGCCCGAGCTAGACACAAATTATCTCTGTTAGTAATTGTAATTATATCCTTTCGGGCCGCACACTCTTCTTCAAAATTTGTGTACTTTTTACCGGGGGCCTTTCCTTTTCCACGTGGTACGCTTACGGTAGTGACTTCTAAGCAAAACGTTTCGGTATTAAATCCCCCAGAATTTGATTGGTATATGCCCGAAATTAAGCCCCAAATATCGTCGAAATTGAAAGAGTCCGCCCGTCTGAATTTTAAATAACCCCTTCCACGCGCGAATTCATTAGAACAAAATGTAAAACCTAGCATATCTGTCGGGGAAACTTTAGAACACGCATATTGAACAATTTGAGTTAGAGATTCTTTTATCCATTTTATCGGATCGACCCCTATTGGCACTGGTTTAATTATAAATTGAACGGAACGTGCTGTTGTATTAAAACGTTTTACATTTTTTTTAAACTCCTTTACAATCTCAAACTTATCCATGGTTAAGGAGTGACAAGTCTTTCTATTGAATTGCAGGCTGAAACAATACACACGCGCACGAAGTGTATGCAATATAAGTAAATAAAACTTAAAGAGTAAAGAGATGATGCAATATTGCGTTACAGAAAAAGAAAAAGGAGGATGGTGCAATATATGATGGTGCAATATATGTGACAAGTTTTTTTCACTAATGGAACTTTCACACTAACCGAAATAAGGTAATGAGCGTAGGTATATTAATTATACACGGACCGCTGCCAGAACGACCTAAAATATTGTGTTAAAAGGAGTGGCGATTGTGCAATATCTTTGATACTCGGTGACAAATGACAAGCGCTAGCGCGTTCGTAAATGAAACTGTCACGCCCCACCGACACTAACTGAATTGATGAATTAAGGTAATGCTACTACCTATATTAATTATACACTTACCGCACTCAGAACGAGTTATAATAATATTGATAATCTCAAATTTTTGCAGCCGCACCCTAAAATATGTGCTAATTCTCTATAAGAAATCAGAAATGTAATTATTTATTTCACCATTGTTAAGTTTATAAATGACAAAACAGGCATAGGGATCTTTACACTGAAGGCATTTATGTAATTTTATTTGTCGATATCTAGCCGTTTTGGTGGTATTTCCAAAATCGGACTTATTCCGCCATAGTTGTATGTTATTAAGATTCATATTAAACGTATAAGTGCCTTATGCTTTCATTTCCCGACTTAATTTAAATCGATGTTATATGGAAAATCAACTCCTTCCTATTTGACATTTCATTTCAGTATGACATACTTTTCTTTCGCCGACAGAGTCTATTTTTAGTTCCATAATAATAATGTTGTTTTGTACGGACGATATTCTATTATTTTGTTTATTTTAAAGAATTTATGTATGCTAAACTGAAACTTCTTCCTAATAGTAAGCTGTAACTGAATAGGTACGGAACATCTCGGTATTTTTTTATTATCTTTCACTTTTAGATTACTTAAATAGAAACGGTTCTTGGCGCAATTAGGTAGCCATCCGACTTGTAATCAAAAGGACTCGGGTTCTAATCCAACTCCGAGCAAAAACTTTTTTAATGCAGCACTGCCGGGGGGGGGGGGGTCTCGTAGTGTTGACGGTATGACGGTTCGAATAGAACTGCTCCAGTCACTGTGACGTCAGAAGAAACTGAGAAATAGCGTTTATAACCATGTGACCGAAGGAGGGAGAGCGGCGCATGTCTGGAGGCCTGTCTGGGCCAGGTCACCCCCTAACTACTTGAAACATCTCCGAAACAGCGACAGAAACGTATCATACACATAACATAGATGTTTAATGTCCGCCTTCAGAAACCTAGATTTGAAACAACACAGAAACGTTACATCGAAACATTTTATATATGTTTCAAGAAACATATCGAAGAGTAATTTATTGAAATGTAGGAGAAATGTGTCCTTATAAATGTTTCATACGTGAATATTTGAAATGTCTCATATATGTTTCATTTGAAACATACCTGAGTATAAAAAAATTGAGATGTGGTAGAAACTATGGTACCGAGAGCCCCAACTGCTCTGAGGGGCTCTTTTCCCAGTGCGCACGCACTGCAGGGCCCAATGTACTCCGGTGGCTTGTTCTCCAGGGCCCCCAAAATTCTCTTAGTGTAGACTGGAAGGAGATCGGTGATGCTGAAAAATCGTTTTGCTTCAACTGGGATTCGAACATCGGTCGCTTGTTTAGGAATTCAGAAAACAGCTACGCAAACTATCTGAGCTACAGACTCGCTGGCAAATAAGCCATTTAGATGTGCAATATTACCCATCTACTTATGATGAATAAATCTATTGTAATTTGAATTGTAATTTTGGATAAATATGTAAAACACTCACATTGAAACGTGTATTTTTAGTTTCTTATGATATGTTTCAAGTGATTAGGTTTCTAGTACAACGCTACTAAATACAAGTACCTAACATTAACTTTGAAAGATGACTTCAAACGAAACATCACATTTTTAATGAAGTTTCTAAAATGTTATACGTTATCACTAAAGTTGGGATAGTTAGACAAAACGAAAGTTTCAAAAAGGCAGGAAAAAGGCATAAAAAATAATTTAAAAAAAGTATCTAAAAAGACAAAAAAGGAGAAAAATGGCACGGAAAAACGAAAACTGTCGAGATAAAATCAACACATACATATTCAATTTAAGTATAGACAAACAAATATTTATTTGAAAAAGTAATTACAGTTGATAAATGCTATCTGCTGGTATTCTTTTTCAATAAAGTTTTCTGGCTAATTAAAATACGCTTAACTCGGCATAATGACTAAATGATGCAATTTCAACAAAGACTGTATGTAGGTGCAGCTTGCAGGTAGAAATAATACAATGGGAAATATTTCAAGGTAGGAAAATGACTCACCCGAGTTATTATTGTAAGAGGCTTAAATTATATATTATAGACAAAGTTTGTATTCAGTTTGTATACCAAATTCCTTTCCCTTTCAAACAATTTGCTTTCTTAGAAATTACCCAGAAAAATATACCTATATAAAATCTAAAAATTAAAAAATACTTACTTACATTTCAAAAAACTTAAAAAAAATTACAGAAAAGGTACTAAATACTTACGCGAAAATATAAAAAAAAAAAGGTAAAAAACGCAATAAAACTAACAGAAACCAAAAAAGGCAGAATAAAGTTTGCATCTAAAACGGATTTTAAATAGGGTTTGCCTTATGTTTGTCCATTTATAAAAAAAGGCATCCTAGCTTTAGTTATCACATTCCAAAAAATATATCACAGAGATATTTTTGGATACATATCTAAAACGTTCACACCGAAACGTGTATGATGTGTTTCTTACGATATGTTTCAACTGATAAGGTTTCTGGTACAACACTACTAAACACAACTCCGTAACGTTAACTTTGAGATATGACTATTTTGTTTCAAACGAAACATCACATTTGTAACGTTTCTAAAATGTTATACGCTATCACATTCCAAAAAATACATCACAGAGATGTATTTTTGGATACATATCTAAAACGTTCACACCGAAACGTGTATGATGTGTTTTTTACGATATGTTTCAACTGATGAGGTTTCTGGTACAACACTACTAAACACAACTCCGTAACATTAACTTTGAGATATGACTATTTTGTTTCAAACGAAACATCACATTTGTAACGTTTCTAAAATGTTATACGTTATCACATTCCAAAAAATACATCACAAAGATGTATTTTTGGATACATATCTAAAACGTTCGTGTTGTAATGTGTATGTTTTGTATTTTATCTAACATATCAATTGAAACGTTTATTAGACATTACCATTTATTCGCTTTCGACAGGAATGTACCAGTAATGTGTCTTAGATGTTTCTTAGGAATGTTTCATTTGTAACCCTTATGCAACATTTAGAAACGTTTCATGGATGTACTGTGTTCAGTGGGTGTTAACCAATCGACGCCAAGGTCAAATTTTCCCTATACAATCCTTCACTTTACTCTTAGCTGACTTTTACTTATAGTGTTGTTACGTTCCTCGATTATTTGCCTAATTCGCAAAAGTCAATCATATTGATTTTAATACATTGAACTGTACGCTATTGCGTATAGCGTATAGTTCAATGTTTTAATAAGAATTACAGGGTTACGAATTTCCTAATTTTATACTTTGTCAATAGAGTTCGCTCCCTATGCTTTTTGTACTACTTTTGCATCTCTTTTGTTTTTTTCATAAGCGAAGCATCGTTTCGGATCGCAGCGTTTGCGTGCGTTCCGTTGCAGATTTTCTAGTCGGCTGAGATAATAAATTACTCTATTGGCTATCAGTGTACGTCATTTAGTCTCTGATTGGTTGATCCTTTCTAAAATTTTTCGTTTTCGTTAGTTCTATTACGACAACCGAAATTTCACAAGTTTCTTAAAATCGATATTTATCGTCTCTAAGTGAAAGTTTCTACAAGTATTAGTGCCAATTTAGAATCATCTGCTTATTCTACATTCCATTAAAACGTATTATACGCCTTTACGCATTTTGGTTTCGTCTACGTTAAAGTTTTCGCTACGCTCTAGGAGGTATGTACCTAATTCTTTTGTATTCTTTGAATTCCTGACAGTAATTTATATTATTTGCCCTAGCGTTTTAATACCTGGTTTTATATCTGGTTTACTATTGGGTTTAATATCTGGTTAACTTTTGGATTACTTTTGGATTACATCTCACGTATTGGTTTAACGCCATCTTGTTAAGAATTTGTTTTCAAATCTACCTGAAATTATTACTGTTTCGTTGCTGTCGAACGTCGATGGTTAGTTTCCTGATAAACTACACAAATTGCTGTTCCTCATTACATTTCAGTCGGTCTGCTTGTCGCAGCCCTAATTTTTTTATGTTAATTAACCATTCTATTTAGGTGGATAATTCGGAAGTATTGAGGTTGCGCAACATACATTACTGGAACGTAAAGGTGAGCGTTGTTTAATTACATTTACTGACTTTTGCACAGTTACCAAGTCGGTTGCTGATATGTGTACTTATATTTTTGTGTTACCTATTTTGCATTACTTGTTATATGTGAGCTTCAATCGTTCCAAGGTAAAAGTTAAAACCCCCTTATTGTTTCATTCAATCCTGTGAAGTTTTGTTCTAATATAATTAATTTGTTCTGTGTTAACCGTTATATTTTGGTTCATTATAACCACCACTACCATAACTTCAGTGTATTTCTTCACCGAATACCCACATTTTCTTTCAGAAATCATATCTCCGTTGCTACAAGCTGCTAAGATCTTCGTAGTTCTGTTTACCAGCTTTAACTTCCTAACTTAATTATATTTTCTAACCTGATATAAACTAACTTTAGCTTTGACTACCCCCTTTTCTTGCTGAATTTAAGTTCTATACTCATATCTCCCACGCCCATTAAATTGCACCTTATAGCTGAGCTTTTCGAGCCATTGCATATTTGATTGCGGTACCAATCATTTGTTACCGTAACAGTGTGACATAATTAGAGAGCAGTTTGCTCCTTTTCTATATAAAACGTAAATTGATCTTCTGATAAAATACGTTGCCGCATTATTAAAATTTTCTAAATTTGAACATGAATAGAGAACTTGCACATGTCATGAATATTAATAAATCTGGTATATAATGTAAGTAACAAGTTTATAGAGAGCTGTTGTTAATTATTTCAATTTAAAACTTTATATTTATTGAGATATTAAGGGTTGAAAATAGAAGAAGGGGAACAGCATATCACGTGCGCGGATACACTCCAACGGTTGGTCCACGTCACACGATCTTAAATGTCACAAATCAGCTGGCGCGAAGCCACAGTATACGTCATTCGTAAAGACGGCGAAAACTGTCGAAACCATTATAACGTCGAGAAGTACTACTTTTCATCGCGCGCCTGTGTTTAATACAGGCACTGGCAAGCCATGAAAAGTAACTTCTCCGCCAAATAAAATACTTCAAACTTCTGCAAATTTACCCAAAACATTTATTTTTAAATGGTTTTAAGGGATATTATTAGCGGCGTTCGTTAATTATTTACAATGGAATCAGGTTAAATATATAAAAGCACAATGTGATAATTTGCCAAAATGTTATGTAATTGAATAAAATGTTGAGCATTTTATATGTCTCTCTACGCATAATTTTACACCATAAATTTCGTAACTTTTCTATGGAGTAAACATATTTTATCTGGCGTTTTAACTGTTGTATTTGTACACAAAAGTATCACACAGTATTTGTAAGGCATTTTTCTAACAGAGCGACAGACCTAGTAACTACAATGGCTAAAAACAATATCGTTCCAATGCATTTTCTTTACGCGCTTGACAAATTGAGTCGTGTGACGTCACACCCAAAAGCGCGCGTTCTAGCAGCGTTTTGGCGTAAATTCAAATCGTTAAATTCAATCAAAATTTTCACCAGTTTTTTGGAAGCTCATATAGGAATGTCATATATCAAAATTTTTGTAATTTTTTGTACTTTTTTTTAATGCAATAAACAAAAACACGTGCAAGTTCTCTATTGCCAATCACTCTATGCAAATGCGTTTTTGTTAATCTTTCATTGATTTCTCACAATATACACAGTGTGGAAATAATCCTATTAGTTTCGAGGCCGTAAAATTTTGAATGTTTGGTTGAGCCTTTTGATTTGTCTAGCTCAGTAGGCAAAATATGTGCTAGTAAACTTGTATAAGACAGTGACAGTGGCTAAATTAGAAAATGAGTAGAAACTATTTTGGACAAACGAAAAGGTCTTTAACATAACTTTGGTTATGGGCTAAATCCCTTCCTGGATTCCATCATTCTAGGATGATTTGGACTAAATTATATCGTATACGTACTGGTCATGGGCGATATAATTTTATATTATTTAAATCCGTTGTGTGATAAGACTGATAAGTGTGATACTGAGGAATCTAATTCTATAGAACATGTTGACCATTATTGTCCAGTGACCAAATTTCGGGGAGGTTTTACCAAAAGCTATCGATTCGTTACGCTCTATTAAAAATTTGTAATTTATCTTTTACAACCTTTTTATTCTGTATTGTTTTTTTATCTAGCTTCATGCTACATTCATAAGACTAAAAAAGAAACTGTAAAAAAGGGTTTAATCTTGGTAAATCTCCTTTTTTTGTTAACTTTGAAATAATTTATACAAACTGCTGCAGCAAAGGAACTAGATATCATAACGTTCGATAGTTAACCTAGTTGTGATGGGCCTATTAAGATTAGATCATCTCAATTTTAAATTCTGTCACCTACTTTATTATCCCTATCCACAGACCAAATACTCCTTAGACCTCTCACTAATGGTTACAAAATTTGGTTAGTACTGGAGCTCCCCGCATTGGAGTGCTACTCGCTACGAATGTAACTCTGCTACTATTTACGAAGTACGTTACCGCTTAATGAGCATTTGGGCGAAATAGGTATAGCTAAGTGAAGTGGTTTTAATCTCGACAAGGATAACTTTTGTCATTGACTAAACAATCAACGCTTTTGACGCTTTTGTGTAGTATCTGTTACCGTTACGATATTCACATCCCTTATGCAATGTCTGGCCTTGACACAATTTCCGCAAAGATAAGCGAACCCAAGGAAATTTATAATCCTTGAAGTGAATCAACGTCTTCACTGAATATTACCTCCCGGCTTTACTTGGTGATTTACCCGACCGAACTTTAACTTGTGTTTTTTTGCGTAAATAGGTAAAACTTTCACGCTTAAAATCTTTTATTTTTGTCAAATTTACTCCCCGAATGTGACCTTTGCTAACTAAACTTTTTAAATGTTTACGTGTCCGAGCCTGTTATGCCACGTAATCCTTTTTTCCATATCAGTTTAAATGTAATTTGATTCGTAATTTCTCACCGTTAAGTTAATAAATTTTCAATAGTATGTAACCATTTGTTAAAATCGCAATTGTTGGTTTTAGGCGAGGAAATAAAGCACTAAAATAAGCCAAATCTACCAAATTTTTGTAGAAAACCGTTTACTGAATCGATCAGTCAACGGTAAAACTGATTGAGATGGGTTTTTTTGCATTTGCTTCCTAAATTCAATAGGAAACTTTGTACCTACTTTTGAGTTGACCATGTTTTTTTTCCAAATTGCATTCGTGCAGTGGAAAATGATCCTGAAAAATTAATGCATTTTCATATAAAAAATGCATAACTTCGTTATAAACTTCTAGAATTGACTCAATTCGGGTTCACGGGGGTTTTCGAGGTCGCCGATTCCGAATATGACCTCCAAATTGGCTCATCGCCCACCTGGAGCTCAGGATGGCGGAGCAACGTCATCGTCGAAGCGTTTTGTGAAATTCACTCTCAAATGATTCTAGACATCGCATCCGGAGGTTTCTTGGGTTGCTGATTCCAAATTTTCCTATTACTAAAGTTTCCTATTGAATTTAGGAAGCCAATACAAAAAAACCCATCTCAATCCGTCTAACAGGTCTTATTACAAAAATTTGGTAGGTCCAGTGCTTTATTTCCTCGCCTATTTGGTAATCCTCATAAGGGATTAAGGGAAGATTTTGTATTAAACGTTTTTGCCATAATTTTTTGTTGATAATGAACTTCAGTCGATTGTGAACGTTAAGAACGTTTTCAAGTCAACTTCCTATAACGCTACGCTTGTGTTTTTAAAACTGGTATTACATGCAATTAGGATTTCGAGGTAGGTAACTATTTTTAACAGGAGAAGCAGTAGAGTACCTATATTACTTAATATTTCAAAAAAGAAATTAAAAAATTAACCGATTTGTGACGACGACTTCGATACTTCCGCTTTTATGAAGGCTTCGAGCTTCGAAGGAACGTTTAATTCACAATGCTGTTCCGATACGGACGCGCCGCCCGCGCCGTCCATATGGGCAAGGTCGGACGGCGTTAAGGCCTTAAAGGCGCCTACGGTCGTTGAATTTTAAAAATATTATGTGTATGTAAGGCGCCGGCTAACTATGAGAGAAGGGTGGTAATTTTAGCTAAATATTATAATATTAGCGTTATTAGTTCATTATTTCGCACGACGACGGCGTCGAAAATACCTGGCGCGTCCTTGCCTGTTAAAGTGTTAACCTATTTGTATCAAAGGAACAAAATAATGATAAAACATAAAACTTATGACCGTATGGTTCAAGTAACTGCAATAATGCTGAATGTGAATAGTGAATTCTGTTCTGATGCGTGATACTCCTTCAACAAAAGCATTTGTTGACTAGTTGAGTTGACAAAAGTTTTCTTCTATATTTCTTCTTGTATTATTCAACAATTTATTTGACTAAATTTTCTATACATACATGTACTGCCATCTACTGCAGTTAACTGTCACTATTTCCAATAAAACCAAAGCTTCATTTACATTAGAGGTCTAAGGAGTATTTAGTCTATGCCCTATCTAAAAACACGTTAAGGGGATTACGTATCGATTCCTTATTAACACTTTTATACGTGAAAACACAAGTAATTGGTAATTGCTGCTTTACTAAACAATTTCTCTCCGTAAGCAAAATAGACTCTAATGCCTTAACTTCAATTTGCTAGAAAGATTTATATTTATTATAAACATAATAACTTAGTAAGTATCCTTCTTGTAATTAATTCTGCGTTTCACAACAAAGATAAAGATTTTTCTTTATCGCAAATGGAGACTAATTAACTATCAATATTATTTTAGATGCAACAGAATGAACCAATTTATAACAATGTATAGCTGCTGCAATTAGGTACTATGCATTTTTAATTCATGTAAAATTTTATACGTCCTTCTATTGAGAGCTCTTTGAAGGTATTGTAGCAGAGACCTGGAATGGAAAGAGGGCAAATATTGAATTTTTGTTCATTGCCAACAAGCGATAAGCGGTTAGCATTTCTTGGTAAGCCCCGCTGTGATTGCATTGTTATAACGTGAATAAGAATAACTACTATCCACAGCCTTATTACCATCTATATTGTGCCTTCTTTATAAAAATCCCAAAAAATCTCTGTTAACAGGGTGGACAATGAATCTTAACTCTTCATCGACCGGAAAGCTTTGTAAGCGCGACACGTTTCTGTTACACGAGTCGGTGATCTTGCTTAAACTAGAGGTTGATTTATCAACACATTTGACGTAAAAATGTCTTTGACACGGGCTTAAGAAATTTAGGTTTGGTTACCTTTTTCCCAAGCAATTTCGTAATTTGCATCCGTGGGCAGTAATCAGGAGATTAGATTATACAGGGTGTCCCACTGCTCCGTAATCGGTCGATAACTCAATGTGGGTTGAAGATAAAGAAAAAAGTTTCAAATAAAAGTTGCTTTGATTTGAATTGTGCATCTTTTAAAAATATTCTTATATCTACAGTGTGTTGCATTTTCACGCGGCAGGACAATGTCACTTTTTTTTTAAATGGCACACTCTGTATTTTTTTCCCTTCATGTATCGACCAACCATATTTATACCACGCCTGAAAATTTTTTTGATATTGGATGTGCGGTTGCCAAGTTATTAATTATTTTGTCAAAATTTGGTACAATTCAAGGTCGGACTATAATATTCATAACTAAGTTATTCTTCAAAAAAGGAAAAATTTATTTGACGAATAATACTCCCCTAATGTCGTATAATATAATAATTAAACAAAAATTACTTTTAAAAAAATTTTTTTACGTGAAATTTTAAAAATCGTTAATATTAGCAAAAGTACAAAAAATAATACCAGGAAATGAACACCGTTAAACAGGGTTTTTTGTCGAGAATCTGATGGTAAATAAAAATACAGGGTGTTCCATTTAAAATATTCGTATAAATTCTATTTAAAGTTCACAAAGTTTGAATTCTCATTTTAAACACTCGGTATAAAATTAATCACTTAGTTTTTTTTTGTAGAGTAACACGACATTAGGGCAATATTACTCGTCAAATAAATTTTTCCTTTTTTGAAGAATAACTTAGTTATGAATATTATAGTCCGACCTTGAATTGTACCAAATTTTGACAAAATAATTAATAACTTGGCAACCGCACATCCAATATCAAAAAAATGTCAGGCGTGGTATAAATATGGTTGGTCGATACATGAAGAGAAAAAAATACAGGGTGTGCTATTTTAAAAAAAGTAACATTGTCCTGCCACGTGAAAATGCAACATACTGTAGATATAAGAATATTTTTAAAAGATGCGCAATTCAAATAAAAGCAACTTTTATTTGAAACTTTTTCCTGTATCTTCAACCCGCATTGAGTTATAGACCGATTACGGAGCAGTGGGACACCCTGTATATCACAAGATTGAAAATAAATGAAAGTATTTTTGAGAAGGTGATGCATTCGCTAGGTCGATTTAGAACAAAAAGTAATTAATAAATGCCAAATAATTGACATATTCTCACTAAATTGTAATTGATTTAGTCACTGTTTGTACTTGTAGTGCTGAACAGTTTTGTAATAGATATAAAAAAAACATATAAATTAGATATACATAGAACAGTGGCGACAGTGGCGTTTAAAACAAACCATTTTTTATCGCTCCGTAAACCTACATTCGCCTTCGGTGATCTGCTATCTTTCTAAAATTGCCGCCATTTTGAAAAACAACGGGCCACACTTTCAGCTCCAGCTTCCAGGTTATTGGTTCAAGTTACCAACATACCATACCAAGTGAGACCTCCTTAAATGCTGTATCTGAAACCCTTTATTGTGTCCCCCTGGATTCTCTAAAATTTAGGATTCACATCCAGTGTATATTTGGCAAGCTGTGGCCACTCATGTCATCTGAAGTTTTTAATGTGGTTCCAGAGAGCCCTGGGTGACAGAGATATTTGTGAAGTGAAATAGTTTATTTTTACAGATAGCTGAGTAAAGTCATAATATGCTTCCAATAAACCTTGACACACTCTCGTCTTTTTTCTTTTCCGGGGGGTAGGTAGATTATGTCATACCTATAAGGCACCAGTACCAGCTTCTATGGCATTATTTTGTCGTTCTTAATTATATTTCTTGTTTGATTAAGTATTTAATTTTTATTTTTCACATTTGCTACATATAACCAACAGTCCAGTCAACGAACGGCTGAAATCGAAATTTTTAATAACCGCTGCAAACCAGATAATTAGATTTAAGTAGTACCCCAGGTACTAAATCCAAATTTGCAGGAAAAGAAACGCCCGGGAAAGGTGAAAAATTGATAAGAAAGTGTGGAAATTCCTGTGTATTTTGCTTCTTTCACTATTATTTAAAAAACGGTAAGTTATATCGAAAAATTTTCAGTATAAAAGTTGTAGAGTGGAAGATTCTACGTTGGAATAAGTTATTATATGTTAATTTCGATACGGTATTTCCGACGTAACAACGAATTTCCCGAACTGTCGTCTTAAAAGCGTATTTCGACCGAGAATTCCAAACCGGCAGCAGCGCTATTCTATCTTTTTCTATACGTTATACGACACTGTTTGCAGAAGCGAGAAAGAACCGTCGCATCGAAAAGGATAGAATAAGGATAGAATGTTCAGTAGGTAGCGCCGTTGCCGCTTTGGAGTTGTCAGTCGTAGCATGCTTTTAAGACGACAGTTTGGGAAATTCGTTGTTACGTCGGAAATACCGTACCGAAATGATCACATAATGATTTGTTCCAATGTAGAATCTTCCGCTCTACAACTTTTATACAGAAAATTTTTCGATATAACTTACCGTTTTTTAAATAATAGTGAAAGAAGCAAAATACACAGGAATTTCCACACTTTCTTATCAATTTTTCACCTTTCCCGGGCGTTTTTTTTCCTGCAAATTTGGATTTAGTACCTGGAGTACTACCTAAATCTAATTATCTGGTTTGCAGGGGTTATTAAAAATTTCGATTTCAGCCGTTCGTTGACTAGAATTATGTAAGCTTCAATTGGACACCAAGCCCACTCCAATCGGTACAGTGGTTATTTTTTAATTAAGTTTCGAACTCGAGTGTACAAAACTTTTTGCGCAGACAGTATTTATACACATGAGAAAGGTGGTTTCTAGTACGTAAATTAAAATAATATTCTTCCTACAAAAAAATCTAAATTTAGGTTCACCTGCTTAACGTAAATAAATCTATAATTTTCCTTAATACCAAGGGCGTAGATACAGGGAGGGGGTAATTACCCCTCCCAAGGATCATAATAATAAAATAAAACTGAAAATATTACGAATACCTAACTAAAACATAACATTTAGACAACAGCGTATTTGGTAACATAATGTGGGTGGCGACTCGACTTTATTCAAGATCTTGTGTGATGAACCCCCCCCCCCCCTCCACCCTCCAGAATAAAAAAATATCTACGCTCTTGTTTAATACAAAGTAATTAAAAACAAATGAGGAATAAAGTTGTTTTCAAGTTAACAACACTACCTTTGCAAATTAGTGAGTACCTACACTACAACTGACCGCCTTCCATCCTTATTTATAAATCTTCGTTTAAAATCGTGATACAGATACGTTGGTTGCCTATCTATCTGAGGGACATTACTTTTGTCAATGTTTGTACATAATCACAATTTGTATATGTATTTACTGTGATCACAATAATTGTACTACATTTGCTGTGTTTCCAGTCACCATGTTCAGATTTTCCGTTCGTACGTCAACTTTTCGTCCAAATCTCGATCTTTCATCCCTTCATTCCGCAAATGCAGCAGTCGTCATTTCTTATTTTCATCGGAAAAAATCTTTGAAAGGTTCTTTTTAGCCACTGTTACCTATACTCCTACGTAACATGAATTCCATATGGTAGGAATCTTGGACAGTACATCTTAGTCATCTACGAAATGGAGTGTAGAAAGGTATATAAGAAGGTCGATGTTACCTCAACATTTTTCACAAGACGTCAAAATTGATCTTCAGTTTTGAATGTTGTAAAATGAGTTTTAGAAGGTTCTGAGAATCTGTTTTTTAAATTGCCGTTATACCATAATCCAAGATTTCTGTTTTGATAGACATTAGATGCCTACTGCATTATTGTTACACGGTAAATATCGCAAAACAATATAAAGACCAGTGAACTCTATAATTATACAGTTCACTGATAAAGACCCAGTGAACTCTATTATACAGTTCACTGATAAAGACACTTGTCTTTACTATCTTGAATGCACAATACTACACAGCGTATAGTAAAATTCATAAATATGGCTTTTATGACCACAACAACAGTAACAAAATTGTTTTGCTCTATGTATATTCTTACAAACATTCATAAGCTTTCGTGTAACCAAATACAATTTACCCTTTAGAGTTCTGCGTCTATCCGATTAGCATGCACTATAATTATCTAAAAGCTACAAAGAAATCACATTCTGTAGAGAAGGCTATACAGTTTAAACACCACAATAGTATATTAAACAAGTATCAAAAAGCGCGAATACTTATAGAATTCTAATTTCAATCAACTTCAAATCTGTAACTAATTACGTCATATACTATACAGGGTGTCTCACGGTGACCGTCGGTTAGAAGTATATCAAGAACTATGAGAGCTAGAAATTTGAAATTTTGCACATGCGACATGGAGTGTTTAATCTATTAAATAAAAATATTTTCCAATTGGCAACACTTCCGGAAATACCGGAAGTGAGCATCAACTTCCTTATTTTAAATACAAACCAGGCAATTTTTTTTCACATTCTGATGTGTCATAAAATGTTTAGTAAGTATGCTTAAAATAATCGGCGTACCAATTTTTATTGTTGAGAAAAAAAATTTTTGTCACTGAAAAATGTCAAAATCTTGTTTAGGAAATAAAATTGAAAGTCGAAAGTGGTAAAAGTTAGGGAAATGGGATTTTAGATTCTCAATGTCAAAAGATTGAGACACAATTGTCTGTCATAGATAATAAAAAATTGCCCGCGGTTACGTATCTATTTGACGTTATATCCAGGCTTAAGAAAAACTTTAAAAAGTCTCTTTTTTTAAATGGAATGCCTATTTAATTATCAGCCTATTCGATGCAGAAATAAATTTCCTTTAAATTGATATACCATGTTCCTATACCTAAAATCAATGATTACAGAGTTATTTACATTTTTCTAATTAAATTTATAATTACATACTTTACAAAACATGGTTGGCTTTGAAAATTTTCAAAAAAATTTTATTCAATTGTTTCTTATGATGACAGTTGTCAGTTAGCTATCAGTTTGAAAGTTTACGCTACATTTACGTTTGTTATCAGTGTTATCTGTTTGAATTTTGATTTTTGCGCTTAATATTTGTTTTTAATTGGGAAATATGGAATACACAAACGCTGATATTCTAAATTTGTTTTACATTCATGGCGAGTCTGCTCGTATTACTTTTTGGACCTGGAGAACCTTTAACTATTGAATAAAGAATCACTCAACACTTTAACGAAAGATATCCGCATTTACCTACAATGACAGAACGAAAAATCAGGATGATTGAAAAGAATTTTCTAAATTTGGGCGAAGTAAATGCGCCGCGAAGTTTGGCAAAGCCAATTGTCCCCAATGACGCTGCAGAAATCAATGTATTGGGATATTTTAATGTTTTCCCTGAAAGTTCTGTTCGTTCGGCGGAAAGAGACCTTGGATAGTCAAGAAATTGCATAGATAGAATTTTAAATAATCATAAAAGCATAAGAAACATTGAATAAAAATTTTTTGAAAATTTTCAAAGCCAACCATGTTTTGTAAAGTAGGTATGTAATTATAAATTTAATTAGAAAAATGTAAATAACTCTGTAATCATTGATTTTAGGTATAGGAACATGGTATATCAATTTAAAGGAAATTTATTTCTGCATCGAATGGGCCGATAATTAAATAGGCATTCCATTAAAAAAAAGAGACGTTTTAAAGTTTTTCTTGTCTGGAAATATGTAACATCAAATAGATACGTAACCGCGGGCAATTTTTTATTATCCATGACAGACAATTATGTCTCAATCTTTTGACATTGAGAACCTAAAATCCCATTTCCCTAACTTTTACCACTTTCGACTTTCAATTTTATGTCATTCGAGTATATTGGCATGAAAAACTAAATATCTACAACAAATTATCAGAATAAATGAATAAGGCAAACAGCAATTAAATAATCTGTTTATACTATTTCTGAGTTTACCTAGTTACTGGATTGTTAAATTTCAGAAACACAGAACTTCATATCGTTCAAAAGTCAAATTATTTAAACGTTGCGAATAAACGGAACACAAAACCAATACCAAAGCGAGTTGCCCAATTTCCATTTACATTTAACCCAATCTCATGCCTGAATAATTAATTTACCATCTTAACAGAATATGTCATTAATTAGAGTAATGGTCGTAACCTAACATAGAGAAATTAAGGTGTACCTACCTATCATCTTACTTGACTAAATAAATGACACGGAAACTTAAATAAGATGAATGTCAGAAACTTTACTAATACATTTCTAAAGGAAAATGGAACAAGGTGTTAATATTTTATAAAGTACAGTTACATAAATATATTTCTGTAATTTCCGTTTGTAAATAGAAACAATGTAATAATAACGGACGATTAAGTTTGGAAAAGTTTACTTCTTTTATTTATTCTCTTTTAAATTTGATTCGCAATATTTGCTCACTTTTGTAAAATCTTGTACAATTAAATAATTTCAAAACTTGACAACAATACGAAGTATAATGGTGAGATTGAAAGAAAACCCTTCTACGTAATTCAGTTCAAATACATAATTATGGGAAGATACCCCAGGGGTGCGTTTCTTTTTTATAGCTATGACAAAAATATGTAAGAACCCAACCTACAAGATTCTTCCTATTTTACTAAATCAAATTCTCCCGTGTCGGTTATACAACTTTTAAATCTACTGAATTTTAACAATCGCGCATACTTTTTTATATTCCTGGGGGGAATTATTTTTTAACAAAGAGTGTACCTATGTGTGTATGTATCGCCATTCTTTAAAGTTGTGATAAAATCGCTCGTTAGCGATACGAGAATTGAGATGTTAAATCACCTTTAATTGAAATATAGGTACTAAAAAAAGATTGTTTTTATACCAGATTAATAAAATTTTCCAAGATTTTTATTAGTAAGATACGTTGAACGTGTCTCCAGACTTGATTCAACAAACCAAATCATCAATCAATAAAGGACAGAACTAAGTTTCTACAGGTCCGTGAAGTTGGCGATAACAGATGATAGTAATGTGTTGTAATTCTGAAAACTGATTGTATGTTATTAATTAGTATCGATTGCAATCAAGCATTTTAACATTTCTAGAATTATGTATTGTTCGTAAATTAATTAAAACAAAATTTATCGCCAACTTCACGCTAGCGACAACATTTCACGATTATCCAAAATCAAGCCTGAAACTTGTTAGTATCCCATTTGTGTCGATTGTAGTCAATAAATTTAAAGCGAATAGAGTTTTAGTTTAGTCGTAATTAATTAATCAAAATTGTGTCGCCAACTTCACGCTAGCGACAACATTTTACGATTATGGAAAATCAAGCCCGAAACATGTTAGTATCTTATTTGTATCGATTGTAGTCAACAAATTTAAAGCGGACAGAGTTTTAGTTCAGTCGTAATTAATTAATCATAAATGTGTCGTCACTTTATATGTCAAATGAAATTGAAGTTCTCTTATGTGATTACTCAGTCATTTACGAACCGATTTTGAAAAATTTTGCATCGCTGGATAGGTGAAGGTCAGTTCTTTCAAACTACAAAAAAATATACTAGGTGTTCCATTAAAAAAATCCTACAAAAAAGATTGTCAAAAATTCGCCATTTTTGTAGTGATGTAATCGAAATCGATGGAAAAAATTTAATCCATTCCAACAAAACTTGTACTAAAATGAAACATTTCAGTGAAAACCGCATATTTCTATCCCGAACCGTTTAGAAGTTATAGGCAGCTAAAATAGGGGAAAATATAAGTGGACACCCTGTATAATAAAAACACAGGAAAATAAAGAGTAGAAGAAAAAAATGTTTAATGTCTTATAAACGAAGACCATTGACGTTTATGAGATCAAACCTGATCTGAAAAAACAAACAATGCTTATTTTTGCAATGGGATGTCTCAACTTTTTAAATGCGAGTACCTACGATATTTGAGAAACAGAAAAATTGTAATTGCGCTAATTGTTGACGAATTTTTACCTACTTGCTATAATTATAATTCTTAATCAAATTGAACAGCCTATTCCTATTCCAAAAAATGGATCAAAGAATCTGTATCAAATTTTGTGTGAAAAACAAAATTAAGCGCACTGACAATTTTCAATGTTGACTGTGGCACTATCGGTGGTACAAAATGCTCTCAGAGGGCCGAGAAGATGTGAGCAACGAAAAGCGTGCCGAACACCTCAGCACATCAACAACAGACGAAAACATTGATGATGTGAAGAAAATGATCTTCGAATCACCGTTAGAGAAGTTGGTGAGGACCTAAACATATCGATTGCTCACACATTGTTGCTTGTGCGCGAATTTTTGACGAAAAACAACACTGAAATGATGCCGCAGCGACAGTATTCCTCAGACCTAGCCCCCTGTGATTTTTTCCTGTTCCCAAAAATTGAAGAGGCCCATGAAAGGGCAACGCTACGCTACGATTGTAGCGATATTTGAATTTGCATTTTTAATCCTATGGATGATTACCTTTTTTAATTGTTGATTTCTTTGTGAATAAATACTTCGTTACCGTCCGGCATTTCCGGAAGTGCTACCATTTTGAAAATATTTTACATCGATTCGGCATTCAGAGTAATCCCCCTTAGCACAAATTTTCAAAAAACTAACTATAAAAGTTTCCGCGGAACGTTGAACTTCAGCTCCCAGAAAAACACCCTGTGTATGGTACTTCCTATAATCATTGGATCTATCATGATAAAGTACCGCTGTGTTCCTCGTACACATTGCACTATAGAACAGAGTGGTCCTGATTTTTGATCAAAAGTACACAGAAAACTTTTAAATAAAAATTGAAGGGTTCATAAATTAAATGGAATTTATCAAAATTAAAAACTATAGTAGGGACATACGTACATTTGACAAACGAGGTATTTATATTCACTTCTTACTATGCCCTAAATAAAGTTATGTTATGGTAATACAATAAATAAATAAATTGTTAATTCTGTAAGAGGATTTTTTTATTAGGTATGTCACATGTCTGTGGGTCTATCAAGTATTGCGCTAGTTTTACACTCTGCCGCATGTTGCGCTACTAATCAGTAATGACTACAGTGACTCTATTACAAACAGTGACGACAAGCAGCGATTAGCTCCACCCATCCCCCATTAGGAGGCAAAATTTTGGGCGGGTTTCTATGAACTCAACTGGTATCCTAGCAACGTGCTAAATCCAAATAAAAATCACACGCTGATCAAATGTAAACACAGTCAGGCCGCCATTAAGATGCAAAATATACCACAGCCAATAGAAATCGATACATCGCTTGTCGCCACTGTTTGTAGTAGAGTCACTGTAGTAATGACCAGAGTCAGTAGATTAATAGAGTACCGCAAGCCTTTGACGCGACAAATGCCGCCCTGGCGGCCATTTTTAGTCCATATACATAAAGTATACTTACGAAGTGCGTAGTTTTTAATAAAATGCCGTGTTGTTGTGCCGTTAAGTGTATTTTTTTTATTATATTCCGAAAAATTTAGTCAAAACATCATCTACTTTATTGAGCGTGTAGTGAGTGAAGCGCGGAAAGGACTAAAAATGGCGGAGGTTGCGGTACTCTATTCTACTGACTCTGGTAATGACTTTGTTGAAAACAGAGGTCTCGGAAATAAGATGCCATTAATAAACTAATGAACAGAAAATTACCAAAAAAATTGTATACCTTCACGAATGTGTAATTTACTTCGGTACAGAGCGATTTTTTCTTTAACCCTGTTGCAAATATTCTGTTCAAAGTTTCTTAAAAAACGCAAAGTTTGAGGGGTTGTTTTGGGAAATTAAACAAAATAAACGAGGATATCGGCCTGTACCGATTTAGATTATAGTGTCGTCTATCATATAATCAAATCTCTATCTCTTAAGTTGAATATTTACGAAATTGCACCTTATTTAGAAACACTCCAAATAGCATAGCAAAAACGAGCGGTGGATCCCTCTTAATTAATTTTGGAATTCTACTATAGTTTTGCGACATGTATATTTAAAAATAAACCATGTTTAAAGGTTTGAAGGGATAAAACAACAAATTTTATATTAAAACATAGGTGATAAATTAAATGCGAACAAATAATCCTCTAAGATATTAACATAATAACGTATTTTGGCGACACAATTTTGATTAATCAATTGCGACGAAAGTATAGCACTGTTTGCTTTAAATGTGTTGACTACAATTGATACAAATGGGATACTTACATGTTTCATGCTTGATTTGTGATAATTGAAAAATGTTGTCGCTAGCGTGAAGTTGGCGACACAATTTTAGTTAATTAATTACGACTAAACTAAAACTCTGTTCGCTTTAAATTTATTGATTACAATCAATACAAATGGGATACTAACATGTTTCGGGCTTGATTTTCGATAATCGTAAAATGTTGTCGCTAGCGTGAAGTTGGCGACAGAATTTTGATTAATTAATTACGACTAAACTAAAACTCTGTTCGCTTTAAGTTTATTGACTACAATCGATACAAATGGGATACTAACATGTTTCGGGTTTGATTTTGGATAATCGTGAAATGTTGTCGCTAGCGTGAAGTTGGCGATAAATTTTGTTTTAATTAATTTATGAACAATACATAATTCTACAAATGTAAACAAGCTTGACTACAATCGATACTAATAACATACAATCAGTTTTCTGAATTACAACATATTACTATCATTTGTTATCGCCAACTTCACGGACCCAGTTTCTACCTAATGGTTACTTAAGCGATGAAATTCTAACTGGGAAATAATATAAATGAAACAACATTACTTCTTCTGCTTGGAAGTTAAATGTAAAGAACGAATGCTCTGGATGTAATATACACTCGTGTTAGCATTTTAGCGCTTGTTATATTAGATTATTAAAAAACCTTTTTAATAAGAAGGTTTTACGTAAAATCTACCAATCAAAGGAGATTACATTGGCAAACTACAGATTATAATTTGCCTTTGTAATAAAATAAAGAACGAATATCCTTTTTGGTACCTACTTCTCCCAAAAATAATAAGGCCTTTACTTTATAAACAGATGCCTAGTCTAGTGAATTTCAGGTGATTCAAAGGAAGTTTCAGGAAGCTTTTAATTATTCGTAATCTGTGAACTGATTCTCCTTTGATAAAAGTTTAAGAGTAATTAAAATGTAAGTTGAATGACTGCAGTCGTTCAGCTAATACTGCTAATACATATAATTTAGAGTGACGAGTATAAAAAAAACTTAGCCCAAATTATATACGACGGACAAGCCATTATTATTGAGAATGAAGACATTAGGTAGGCCATGGAAAAGAAAAAATGTTGCCTGGTGCCTCAGTAAGAGCAACTCTTTATCTGACATTTGCCGCTTCATTTGCTAATTTATATTACATATAGTATTTGAAAATTATAGTTTTAAGTTTCGTTAGTGTAATGAACATTTTCGCATAATAATTTATTATTATTAAGAAAAGTTTAAGTGCGTATGACTGCGAGGAAAGTTTGAGATCAACATTTGGCGATCAGGCCTCTTCCTTGGCAACAATTTACAGTGGGTCAAGCAATTCGAAAGTGGAAGAACTACAGTTGTTCACCAGAAAGGTTCAGCCCCTCCCATTACGCTGCGACAGAGGAAAACATTGCTGCTGTGAGAAAAGTCGGAAGTCGTTTTGTGCCCCATCATCTCACATATTTTCAAAAAGCAGAACGGGTACGAATTTGCTACGAAACACTAACATTGCTTAAGAATGGTAGAACCAAGTTTTATCGAAAGTTGTAACAGGCGATGAAACTTACATAGCCATGTTTCGACATCCGAACTCGACAAGAGAAATTCATGAAGACGAGGCCACACCAACAAGCAGCAAGTAGTGAAGAAAGTAATGTACGCTGTGTTCTTTAGAACTACAGGTCTAGTGATCGCTATTAAACTAGAGGGACAGAAGACGGTCACAGCTAAATGATACGTTGAACAGTGTTTGCCGGAAGTGCATAAAGTGCCAGAGAAGGGAATTATGCTACATCGCGATAACGCTTTTTTGTGTACCGCACTTGTCCAACTGAGATCCATGCTTGAGGATATCCTGGGCAGACATGGCTACGATTAGAGCCGCTTCCTCTTCCAGCATCCTCAGGTTTATGTCACGTGTGAAATGGGAATGATGTTGCGGGGTCGGATGACTCTAGTCAGGGAGGTAGTACAAAGGGACCCTCGTATTACCCAAAATATTCTGATGCGCCTCACTTATTTACTGAGGGGAATGGGATAATTAAGGTCTCGGTCATGACTCAGAATCGGAGGATGCACTCACTAAAGAGAAAAATTCTAAAAGGTAAGTGGTAAGGATACCAAGGATACTGAAGGAAAAGGTTGCTATCTGCATCCTTTTCCTTTGTCGATATGTAGTTAGTGTATTCCCCTTTTGATGTTGGTTAGATATAGGGGCCGGTTAAGGAAGAAAAGTAGTGTAAACCTACATCCCTAGTTTTACAGCTTTCAACAGATTCATTTACGTATACTTTTGCTTCCTACACACAGCACCCTCTCCCAGATCAAAAACGAGGATCCTGCTTTTCGGGGTGTAGGAGGTCCAATTTTTCCGCCATATGGCAGGACGTTCGGACATGTCGGAGGTACTTCTGCCACGCTCTAGGTGGGTGGCTCCACACTCGACGTTACCTTCATTTTCAGAGGGCTCCTCTTGGTGGGGAAACTTCAACTATATTTGTGACGCTTAACGAAACCCAATACGATTTCTGACCGCGGAAAATTGTGTTTAATTTATCGGCAGATTTTTTCACTTATAATTGCACAAGAGGTTTGTATTTTACCCAGTAAATTTGGGTTGTTTAATAAGAATCTGTTGCCTAGCAATTAGACGAGAAAAACTGTCAACCAATAGGTTGACAGTTTTTCGAGTCAAATTACTAAAGGAAACAGATTAGAATTTAAACAACATAAATTTACTCGGTATAAATACAAACCTCGAGTGTAATTCGGCAGGACAATTTAACGAACAAAAAATTTAGAAATCCGTTCGTAACATGGACTCATTCTTTAAATAACACAATCATCATACAATAAATTATTGGCAAATGTCAAACTATGTATTTATACGACGGGCACGGATAAAAACGGATAAATGACCAATGTACCTATTAAAAATTTTGTCTATTCTCATACTA
This sequence comes from Pyrocoelia pectoralis, assembly GCA_036250285.1. Lineage (NCBI taxonomy): Eukaryota > Metazoa > Arthropoda > Insecta > Coleoptera > Lampyridae > Pyrocoelia > Pyrocoelia pectoralis. The sequence continues at coordinate 24,930,284 of CM070076.1, read as the reverse complement.
GTAAATTGCATATTACCTACTATTTGGATGCTAAGTAATTAGATGTTAAGCTTCTGAAGAAGTAAACAGACTAACAAAACACATTTTTTATTCCTGAAAATCGTTGCGATTGGTACATAAGTTGCGTTTCTTTTCATTTTACGGTATATTTTCAATTTTCAGCAAAACTTTAGTCGAGGCTAAGTCTCGAACAAATTCTATGCACACAATGAACATGCCTCCTCTTTTTTGGAATTTTCCACAGAAGCTAACGCCGTAATTTACATGGCATTGCTTATCATTATTCTCATTATTACTACTTACCTTAGATTAAAATGAATAAATAATATTCAGTTAACAAAACAGTGTTTTATAACACAAGAACCATCCATATATTACCATTTACATCTAGATATTAATCACCACACGACCACAAAAAACATTTGAAAATTAGTATTTTGTAAGCATTCACATTCTATATACGATTTCGTGCGTAATTCAATGCGTAAACCATAGACTATTGAAAAAAAAATAAAGAATTTACCTCTACTACAGTACCTATTATTTATCACAAGGATAAGCTTTTGTGACACAAAAATCCAACGTTGTATAGCGCGGTCTGCTTATTTGCTTTTGAATCTCTACAAGGATTTTCAGAATATTCTGCTGCTACGAATAAAAAGCTATAGATTTAACTAATGTTTGTCAACCCAAATCGAAATAAAATTGCATTTCACACAGTATATACATCCCTAAACTTCAACGTTTATCTCTAACAAAGGATTCCCCAAAATGAAATGTACATAAATATCCTTACAAATCTATGCTACAAATAAGTCCATTTATTGTGGTTTAGTGTTGGATATAATTTCCTGTGAAGTGAGAATATATGGACCGTGTGAATTTGTAAAGTCAACCCTATCAGATTCACCTTTATGTTTAACATACGTGTACATTTTGTGTTCCGACTTTATTTTGTATTTGAAAGAAAAGATTTGAAATAATTTACTGCTTAATACGATTTTGTGAAGATGCAAAAAGACATTGGTATTATTTACAGCAAACGGGCTGTATCTCTCCCGCTGAGATGCGCAGACGATAAACAAGGACACAACTGAAGGGACAAAAACCTATCTATACTACTATACTACTCTCTAAGGTACAATTCACGGCAAAAGTAGTTGCAAAGTATAGTACCCCTAAGATAACATACCAAGAAAAAGCTGCTATAGAGTGAGATAAATCATTCAAAATAGATATTCAATAATTTAATATCTGAAATGAAAAATACTACAATTACTACAGGATGTTTGCACTACATTGGCAACAACTCTACTAAATTATTAAAATACAATCTTTTTCCAAAAAATGCCGATCACCTGCTGAACGTTTTGGTATCACTACCAATATAAACAACCATCTATAAACGCGATTGGTTGCAAATTGCGCAAGGTTTTAATGAGCAATGGAATTTCCCAATCTGTATGGGAACCTGAAATGGAAAGGAACCCTAAGCTGACTTTCCACTTCACTTACTTAATAATAATAATAATAATAATCTTTATTGCGGTTAATTCTTTACAGACAATGACAGTGTCACATACCAAAAGGTAAATTATTTATATAAAAACAATAATTATTACCTACAGTCAATCTTAGAAAATCTCCTATCAACGATTTGACAAACACAGATTTGGAGTATAATACACACAATAGAATTATTTAAACAAACTACGTTACAATGACTAGATGCTATGATCGGTCTGCCTGAAATTCTGCAAAAGAATAATATCATTTTTCAATGAGCAATGGCTTTAATGCTCTCTTAAATTTAGTTAAATTTTGAATAAGCCTTACCTATACTTTGTGCCAAGACATTCAACGCCTTGATTGCTCTAAGATGTGGTCCTTTTTGAACTTTGGTATACTTAATTCCTCATGCAAGAATTTCCTGGTTTGTTTTGGAACGGCGACTGAGTCTGGTTTCCACGACAGAACCATTTCAAGATCTTCCTTGACTTACCAAAAGGGTAATCTAGCAGCATCCATCTTAAAATTAAGTAAGACGAACAGAAATAGTGACAGGTTACTACACAACGACATACCACGTCATCTACCAATGTGAGGTAATACAAGGCAAAAGAACGCCTACTTCTAAATGAAAAGATTACTCATAAAGGTTCGGCCCACACATAACATTACAATCCCAATTCCATATTCCTCCCTAATTATGGCTACAAAATTTTCATCTCATTGCCAAATTTTTAAAAGTGTATAATAGTTGTTCATCAAATGAATCTGTTGATGAGTCAATGATACCTTTTAAGGGAAGGTGTGACTCCAAGGAGGATATTCCGGAATAGTCATTGTTTAGTGGGTTGTTGTAATTAAGACTACGGGACAAGATAACAAAAGCACCAACCAAAGGTACCAACTACCAACACAGAGTTCTGGGACACCTACTACTATACATTTGACCAACTGAAAGTAGATTGAGTTGATACATCGCCTTCTCGTTCTCCACTTCGAACTGTGTCTTCTACAGCGAGTTTGGTTTGCTCAACATCAACAAAAAAATGTATTATCCCCCCAAAAACAATCTCTGTAAGCTATATTACACAAAAACTTAGATATGTCTCATTCTCATTAATTTTTTGCTAATAACAATTTTAAAGATGTAATCTCAACATTTTTAGCATTTCACATGGTTTTCATTTGTAACTTCAACCAACCTTCATTATACTGTAAATTATAACTTTCGTCGTAATATTCACCCCATTTAGGGTTTGCTACCTTTATCAATGGATTCAATTAAAACGCAGTAGATTAATTAGCGGTAAGTGTGGTGGAGGTGTGTGCAAGGCGGTTTGTTATATAGGGACTCTAGGCGGTTTTGGGCAGTAAGATAACAGTGAATGAATGTGATTTAGGTCAGGTGCTTTCTTGCAAAGGACATTGAAAGAAATTCCTTTCACAGTATCAGATTACCGGTTATATGTGTATAAATGAGTGTTGTATTAGGGGATAGAATGAGGGAGAGGGCGATTATGTAGCTTCCCTTCACACTTTTTACGGATCAGCATACAGTTGGAGTAGGCATGTTGTTTGCTTTTTGTTTTTAATACGTTTGACTTTTTGGTGTATTTTTGTTGACAATTAATAATATTTATAAAGGCGGCTTTAAACGGTTTCAGTAATTTGTACATGTATGTACTAAGAATAGTGTAAACAGGTATTTTAATGCTAAACTTTCGTATTAAATTGTAGCACTTTTTAGGAAGTGAATACATCGCATTTCTATTTACTGGCACACTCTGCTAGTATCCTGGTTACTAAACTCACATAAACACGTGTTTTAGCGATCAGTTGAACCACTGGAAGATTTGATTCGAAATTCGAATACCTAGGTCCTAGGTAGTTGTTGAATCAAACAGTATTTTGGTGGAATTGCAAATTTTTTTTCCTTCTATTTCATTTCTACAATCTGTCCAAATGTGAGATTCAGTATTACATTAAATATGTGAGCATGTAGGAGCTGCGTCCATTGGGGGGGGGGGGGGGGGGGGTTCAAACCCCTTCCGAAATTTTGAACAATAAAGTTACTTTGCCGCGACAAATACCTTCGCCTTCAAAATTTAGCAATATTGCTGTACCGTAGGTAGTGTAGGTATACAAAAAAGTGTTGGATACGCACCACGCACCACTTTGTTTCTTCGATGAAGTTAGATAGTTCGCTTAACTTTTCTCAAATATTTTTAACCCCCCCCCCACCCCCCCCCCCCCGAAACAAAAACCTGGGTGCGCCCCTGACCTAGGTGAAGCTTTCAAGCATTTCAAATCGGTGGAGAAGGTCTGATCGTTTAAACCGTTTTAAGCGCGGTTGTACTTCGTAGCCTTGATCTATTAATCCTTCCCCTACAATGCTGTAGAAGATTTAGGTCCTACAGAAGTAAAAAAAATAATAGTTTTATTAGGATTAAATGTTTCACTTCTTGATGAGTAAGTTTTGTGCTTGCCGTAGCGTAGCCGAGCAAATGCACAATTGCGAGTCAAAAAGACACGTTTAATCCGAATGAATAGGTAATTAGGATATATTGATGTAGTCATGGACACCTTGTCAAATATTAGTCACCATATTGTTAATTGATCTCTTTTGTGATTGTTTGTGGTTCACTTTGTTGAAAACTCTGTAAAAATGGAATCAAATGAAGATTTAGGATAAAAAGTAATTGTTGTTAATATTGTTGAATAAACTTTTTCAAATTAAAAGTGCCACGTTTAAATTTAAATCAAGATTAAATTAGGATTAAAAGTGAATATCTTTGTTGCTAAGATACCTTTTTCTACAAACGTCAAAAAATGACAAGGTTTGCGCATCGATAACAATACGCGAAGTGACCATTTTTTTCACTTACCTACGTTACCATGACAACGTGCCCGAAATGACGACGCCAGGCGCGAAGTACGCACTGCACGCAAACTAGATGAGAGTTTTGTATTTTAACGTTAAAATAATTGTCAAATTCTTCACGTTTCGTTTGCGTTTGTAGAAAAAATTTTGTTTGCAACTCGTGCGCGAAATACCTTTGGTGATCTCGACTATTTTTTTAACTCGGCTGCGCCTCGTTAAATAAATCAGTTCTCGATCACCAAAGTGGCATTTCGCGCACTAGATACAAAAATAACTATTTTTTTTCTTAGTAAAGAAAATGTCAACCTTACAGACTCCTGACAGTTACAAAATGTGAAAATGTCATGCCTTTAATCCGGCTGGAGAGAAAATATGGATCAAACCAACACTTGCGTGGGCATTGCCAGCGCGATACGCGACTATTTGGCTTCTTTCCAACGAAATTGATTTATAACAATTTTGACCTATGTATTGTGCGATGTCACAAAAATGCGTTAAATTCACTTATTGGGCATCGAGAGCAACGGTTTTGTTTTTTCCCCAACCAAATTGATAGAAAAATAACGATTTTTACATGTGTATAGCCAAGCTTGCACGTGGTCACAAAAAATTTATTGGATATTCATGCCAAACATTTGCCTTTCCCCCAACGAAATTGATGCATAAATAACAATTTTGACATCGTCTGTCAAAAATGTAAAAGCGTTAGCAAAATTTTTCGATAGTTGCACACCTAGAGAGTATATTATGATATCATATGGCGAAGGTCCGGAATCAATACATTGCCTAGGGACTGAACAGTAGTCCACGCTACTGCCTGCGAACAGACGGACAGAAAGTGATATCATAAGTGTTTCCACTTGAGATCGGGATGCGTGCAAGAAGTTACGAAAATTAAAAAATAACATTATTTGGAAGCGGGAGCAGAAGATATACATTAATATGTATTTCATTAAAATGTAATGGTTTCTTATAATGTACATAAAAAAAATGGACAAGAAAAAAGAAACGTGCAGTAATTTGGTAAATAATAAGTTGTACTAAAATTTATATGAAAAAATTAACATCTTTAAAAATTACTCATTCCTGCCGTGAAACCGCGCCTCTAGTCATAAAATAATTGGTGTAGTTATCTCCTATATTTCTTATAAATTGTGATGAGTTATCGCTTCCTACACGTGGAATTGATGGATGGATTGATTCGGCGATAATCTGTTCTAAGGGTTACATGGCGACTTGCTTCATTAAACCATTGGTCACCAATTGCTGAGTAGAAGAAAATCTTAAGCGACGACCTTGACGTTCATTTGTTTTGTCTTGAAGCTCCGATTCCTCTTTTACGGAGTTCCTGACCATCTTCAAACCATGCACAACGCACTCGCATTACAGTATACCGATTTCGATTTACGCCATTAGCAATTTCCCCAAATGACGAACCAGCTTGGCACAAACTAATAAGTAATTCAATCTCTCTCAAATTGACGGTAACATCCTCGTTGCCGTACTCTAAACTCTGTTTAAACAACAGAAATAGTGACGCTCCTCAAACATGCAACTTTTGTACTGGTCAAATTTTCGAAACCCAGAACACTTGCTTTAAATTGTTGTAGTTGGCGTAACTGAATTGACATCTGTAATCTGTCATTGCGTTTTGGTGTATAGTACCTATTTACATCGTCGTTCCTTGCTTCAATTTGCTGTTAGTCTTATTTATTATTTTTTATAATTTTGTGGGTGTAAAACTGGTCGCTGCTTACATTGGCCAAAATTTAGTGGGAGTGGCTTAACTTCATCTAATCGGAAAACATATTATAGGCATAATAAAACAAACAAAACACGTTAACAAAAGAACAACAACCCTAATAATGTTAATTATTAATGAACAAGAACAACAAATCGCCCCAAAAACAAAGACGGAAGGAATTAGCAGAAAGTTATACGAATTGTCAAGTGTGACGTTACACCAACTTAATATCAGGGCAAGAAATCTACCAAGTTTTGATTACAAATTGGGGTTGCAATTTCTATACTTATCTATAATTTTAAGAATGTTTGCTTTCAACCTGAAATGTTAGCTTGGGTTGTCAATACTAACTGATTTTGGCGGTACATATCATAACAGTGTTCTTTCAAACTACTCTTTAAACAATTAGAATTCATTATCTTCATTCTTCTAAACTACCTACAACTTTTATGTTTTTATGTTTTATGTTTTTTTTTTCTTTAAATTCATTCCATTTCTGATCTCACTTGTTAATTTATCATTTTGCACTTGAACCCAATCTTATAACATATTTTTTCCACTGCAATCTTTTTTTTTTAGTTTTTGATTTAAATTTTCTAATATAGGCACGAATTTTGATCGATACAGCTCCTACACCTTTCTTCTTATTATGTTCACATCGGAAAGATGTTTTCGTACAACTATAATTCTTGAATATCTTCTTGGTATTCCTCTATACCTTCCTGTTCTTCAACTTGTGGTTCATGTTCTTGACATCCCCAAGGTCTTTAGAACAGACATTTTAAATTACACAATCGATGAAAATTATTATTTTACAGGGATAGCCATTACAAATTACCCAATGGATATTTTCGTAATTATTGCAGATAGATGCCTATATTAAATGTAACAGTTGTAGGATAATAAGCGAAGTGTCCTAATTTATCATGAAATACACAGTGGCTTACCGCATTTCGTAATTTAAGACGACGATATGAATTATGTATTGCAAATAATGATGGATACTTCGAACACTTGTTGTGATTTATTTTAGTTAAGTTCAGTAAATTAGTTTTTGTTAAATTGTTTATTAAAATAGTTGACTTATTAAACATACTCATTCTCATAGCCTACTTGGAAAATATTTATTTCCATAACAATAGTAAATAGCTTAACTGCTACATGCGACATTCAACCTCTAATAACTCTAAAACGGTTCAAGCCATGGGTATCATATGGTATATTTTTGAAATCAGAAAAATATGGGCTTCATGAAAATAAAATAAAATACAGAGTAAAAAAAGTATAATATATTTTAAATTTTATATCTCTTAGCTGCGGTAAGCCACTGTGCATTTCATGATAAATTAGGACACTTCGCTTATTATCCTACAACTTTTACATTTAATATAGGCATCTATCTGCAATAATTACGAAAATATCCATTGGGTAATTTGTAATGGCTATCCCTGTACATGTCTAAACCTCATTAACTCTACATAGAAAGAATTAATCCTGCATTTTGAAGGGAACCATATGTTGACGGTTGTGGAATATTTCTACATTGATTTTATGTTATACTTACATATGAATGAAGACAGAACAATTATTTTCCTTGTATTCTACATAGAACAAACATAAAACTTATCAAAGGGGAAATTCGAAATCCAGACTTGTGAATACAAAATACGGATATTGCTTCAGTCTATCCTACACCACCTGCTAATACGATTCGTGTAATCTACACTGGCTGGATATACATCCCCAATATAATATAACCTAACGGATTATTCAAATTTCGTTTTCGTGTACAAATGCGTTTTGCTTACATAAATTGAAGGTAAAACACGTATGTAAAATATGAATACTGATAGGGTATATATCTCCAAGCAAGTAAACAACTGTATAGCAGGTAAATATATGAAAACACAAATCTGCAACAGGTACCAAATATCCCGAAGCAAATATCTGTAGAATACGATTTCTCAATCCTTATTTCGAATATTGCTAAGAACTATATCAAGAAAGGAAATGTATAACGTTACAGAGAGAGTTGAAATTGAAGAAACCGTAACGTCCCCTGAGCCTAATATTTTCCACGAATCACAGGAAAGGACAAATAATAGGTAGGTAATAGATATAAAATAAAATCGGCTAGAATCAATTTGATAGGCGGTTCGTTTAAATCATAAACCAGGTTTATTTGCAAAATTATGGCTTTTTTATATAATCCAGTCTGATCAGAATTGCAATGTATTTCACTAAACCGCTCAATTTCTGCTTTACACCAAATTACATTATAGGTAAGCGATGGAAAAGAAATACGGTTGATTACGTAGCCGGAGTTTCATCAATTAGAATTAATACTTAATGAAAGTTGCGGAAACTCTCGCCTTGTAAGCCACTTATATGAAATAATGTACATAATTGTAGTTTTTTTTCAAACGTCAAAATATAGGTCATTCTTCGACTGAGTAGTAGACGCCAAAGTTTCACATTTTCACTAGAGCAGATTTTACTTTCCTTCTCCTGTCTCCGGAGGGAAAAGTGTTGATATGGAAACACAACAATTTAATTTTCCCTCAATAATAAGATTATTTACTGCGTTACCAAGGAAGCATTCATGAAAACAAAACGACCTACTTGACAATGGCGTTTAGTTTAACGAACCCTAATAAAATCCCTTAAAAACTTATCATTAAAAATAAATGTTTTGAGTAAATTTGTGGAAGTTTGAAGATAAAATAGAATATTCTTCTTTAAAGAGGTTACTTTTCATGGCTTGCCTTCTGTTAGGCGCACCATAAAAGGAATACTCTTCCTCCACATCTATACTACTATTCAGACACTTTTAATAGTTATTTATTTGTGTATAAGGTGCGCGAAACGCTAGTTTGGTCTCCGAGAGTGTGAAGTTTGTACAGTCGAGGCGAATCACCCGATCACACCAAACGACTTTCGCACAAATGATGCACACAACATTTATTCTACAACACAAACCGAGTTAGAGCGGCCGTACACGAGCCGCATTTTGCAGTCGGACCGACCACAAAATTGCGGTCGCGTTCCGGCGAACTGCAGTCCGCCATAAGAAATACTGCACCAACCGTACACGGGCGTTCACTGCAGTCGAAACGCGCGTCTGTAGTTTCTTATGGGGCGACCGCAATTGTGTGGTCGGTCTGACTGCAAAATGCGGCTCGTGTACGGCCGCTCTTACGGTCCATGGTCAGCTTGGAAATCTCGCGCAGATGAAACTGAAACTGTTACGGCAACAAATGATTGGTACCGCAATCAGGAAAAATGCAATGACTCGATAAGCTCAGTTATAAGGGGCAATCTAATGGGCGTGGGAATAATGAGTATAGAATTTAAATTTATAGCAAGTTATAGTTAACAAATATAGTCAAATATCTTTTAGGGCGCCACGATAGTTCCTTAGTAAAGACAAAGCTGGTAATCAGAACTACGAAGAGCTTAGCAGCTTATAATAATAATAACAGAGATATGATTTCTGAAAGAGAAAGGGGGTATTCGATAAAGAAATACACTAAAATAATGATAGTGGTGGTTATAATGAATCAAAACAAAATAACATTGACACAATCGGAACAAATTTTACAAAACAAATCTTCACAGGAGTGAAGCAGTAAAGGGGGTTTAACTTTTACCTTGCAGGGAATGAAGTTTACATATTACAACAATGTACAAGTAATAACACAAAAATAATACACATAAATATATCAGCAACCGTCTCGGTAGCTGTACGAAAGTCAGTACGTAGTTGTCATTAAACAACGCTTACCAAAAACACATCCGATTATCGCCGTTGCGCAACGTCAATATCGCTGAGTTATCTAAACAGAAAGGTTGATTAACAAGAAAATTAATAGGGCTGCGATAGCAGACCGACTGAAAATAACAATTACCGACTTTGGTCAGTACTCGTTCCGAGAGTTGATATTTAAAATGATAGCAATTAGCTTCTAATTTTAACTTTAGCAAATTAAATCTTCAAGGTAAAAGATAATACACAAATAATAAAAGTAACTTTGAAAGTAACGAACAAAGTTGATGCAAAAATTAAACAATCGGAAAGTAACAAAATGAATTAGTAAATGTTTTGACTTGGAGCAAAATATGAGATGTGATTAAGTAATTTAGTATAATCAAATTTTATAATAAACAGTAACAGAATTCAGGTAAAGTTCAGCAAGAAATGTAAGGTTAATAATTTAAATAACTTATCAATCTTGTTTTCAGAAGTTGACACAAGTTGACACAGGATGGCAGCGTGTAATTTCCAAAATAAATCAATTTCTTCACACAGGAATAATTAAAGATGATTTGGTGAACAGCAAATATGTAGTTTGGCAGCAAAATAACCATCGATGTTCAATAGCAACGGATCAGCAATAATTTCAGGTGATGTTAACAAAATGGCGGTAACCAACAAGTAAAGATGTAATCCAAAAGTAAACCAGGTAATAAACGTAACGTAAACGTAGAACGGGGTAGCAAACGCTCAAGGAAATTAATCCTAGAGCGTGGACACTTTTAACGTAGCGGTACTAGATGCACAAAAGACGTAATAACACGTTTTAATGGTACTTAGAATAAGCAGATGATTCTAAATAATCACTATTTGTGGAAAACTTTCACTTATAGACGATTAATATCGATATGAGAAACTTGTGAAATTTCCGTAGCACTTAGTAACGTTTGTTAGGAAGTAGAATAGAAAAAGATACGCGGTTGAAAATCGAGTTGCTATTTATATCAGCACGGAGATATTCCCTAGTGAAGTACTTGTTCCGTTTTTAAGATGAAATATTTTATTTAGGTAGCCGTGGATCAGCCAATCAGAAACTAAATGACTACATTGACAGCCAATAGAATAATTTTTAATGCAATTATTTCACTTGTTTTCTCCGCCAAGTAGAAAGTCTGTAACGGAACCAACGAAGACGAAGTGGTTAGAGATAACGCTTCGCGTAGAATAGAGCAAATGCGGAGGAAGATATAGTACCAAAAGTATTGAAAGTGGACTCTATTAGCAAAACATTGAATTAAGGAATTTTGCAATCTGTAATCCTGATAGAGAAATCGATATGATTGATTCTTGCGAATTAGGTCAATAAACGAGGAACGTAACAAAACGTACCAATTCATAGAATTTCAATGCGTGTAGTGTAGTGGTACACTCCGGGCAGTACTATTATTCAGAGCAGAGCAGTTGTGCTCTGATTCGCAGGATACTATGGCTTCACGTTACGCGTAATTTCACAATATACTGCGATTTCAGCGGTCTGAAACGCAGTATAATATGGATTTAATTGATCGGCGTTTGTATTACAACGATCTATACATAAAATCTATAGTTATTTTGCGCTGTCATTTCTACCAATTTGTGGAAAATTTCCCTCTAAACTTACGACGGCAGAAAGATGTTTTCTGTGAGCTTCTGAATCCATTTTTTGTATAGCTGAATCGGACATAATTCTCTCAGTTCCTTGTCGACTTCCATCAATGTATGTTTGATCAAAATGGCTTTCGGAATGGTCTAGACTCACATTCTCAAAAAACTCATTTGTTGCATCATGCCCGAGAGTTAGCTTAGCTAACATTTTTTTGTCAGTTGCAGTAACCAAACGGGTATTTGAAAGAAATACTACGAATTTTTGTAGCACAGCACAGAGATGTTTGTAATATCGACCGCTTACACTCAAAGGGCAGTCACACGTTGCTAGAGCGGTATCCACATTGTATAACAGTGAGTGATCATCACTAATTATTACATAGTAAGAATAATAATTAATTTTTTCACAGCGGAGTTTTTCAGTTTTATGACATTTCATATGGTATAATGCTTCATTTCTGGACGATCGACTATACTAGTTAATAACAACAAATAATGCCTTCTGTGATAGGATTCCAAGACGTTGGATATGAAGTTTACTAACGCGTTTGTACTGAATCGCAGTATAAATTGGCCGAGACACACGCGCTTTATTGAAACTCATTATATTATACTGCGTTTCAGATCGCTAAACTATAATAGCGGTGCTCTGAATCGCAATATATATTCTATTATAAAATTATGCGAAACGTGAAGCCATAGTATCCTGCGACCCAGAGCCCAAATGATCTCCATTGGGTTAAGTTCCGGATGATAAGAGGGGCAATCTTAAGACAGTGTAACCAGCAGCCTGCAATATTGTGCCTATTTTAAACATTTTACGCTTGTTTGTGTTGTTTTTTATTAAAACATATGTATAAGTTCAGCCTTAGTCATATACGATGATGCGGGAACATCCTTTTTCGTTAACCAGTCAATCATCACCTGTTTTCTGCTATTTGAATTGGGCGCTGGATTTATTTGTAACTGTAACAGACGCAACTGTTGAGTGGTTGTCTGCTGAACGCACTCCGCTGAGTTAGAGCTGCTCAACATGTTTAGGGAGCGGACGCCATTTTTTCCATGAAACCTTTTCTCTGCTACTTGAGCCCAACGTGTTGTAGAGTAATATGGCGACCCTCATTTGAAGGGGACGTGAACACATGTTGAAATCGTGTATCAGGTCCTAGGAAGATTCGTCCACAAAAGGTCTCTTCATATTTACTTGAATATTGCATATTTTTCGAGATAGGTATAGTTAAAATAGGCTACGCATGTATATGAAGCGCTTTCATACGATGAGGGTAGGTTATTGAGGTCTGGCGCCGACCATCTGGCTGTTGGGGAAAGTAGGTCATCTTCCATTTTACTTCAAACGCCCATCACCCCCAAATCCGGAAGGTCCAAGGTGCCAGACTTTATTCTAGGTTAAAAACTGTGTAAGGTCACGTGACACGCTATTTATGTTCCGAACGTCAAACCCGTTCAGCAGACACCATCTGTATCACCAAGCGACCAGTAGCTCAACAGTTTTGAAACTGTTTTAATCTTCTGAACGCACCCAATGTGAAGCAATATTTTAAACGACTCCGGTGTACGCTGATTTCTTACACTGCCCGTGTCCGATGCTGCAATAACCAACAGTTAATGAGATCATTTTACCATTGAGTGTACGACCGCGTCCCTACTCTTAAAGTTACCGGAGCTGCGTTCGATTTTTTCCACGGTTACGATGGAAGGCCTGTACATACATATAATGACAAACGTAATTAATGTTAATATTTTACTGCCGGACTTATTAAATTAAAATTTGATATGTAATATCTCGAAGGAAGCTTCTTAATATACTATAATATACTTAATATACGTAGCTATATGGATTGTACTCCTACGGAGATAGCAAAAGCTGCGAGTAAAGCCATTCAGGGCTCGGCTTAATCCCCGAGAAGCCAAAGATGCACTACGAAAATGCGTATATGACTTATCTTAATAGTTGACATAAGCCGTCACGAAATTCTGGTGCCTATGGTAACTAACCATTTAATTGCGACTGTCGCACCAAAGACTTACTTCGTGTATTGCAAGTAATGTACGAATGTCAACAACTTTAATACGCACCTTTAAAGTATAAAAAGTTACGACTAAACATACGCGATTTTCAAATTCTACGCCAAAACAACCTCTACACGCGCTTTTCACATTTTTAATAAATTACCTACAACTTATAGAGATACGGGGAGTGTCAGAAAATGGTTCAATAACGAGGGGCACGGGCCTGAAAATTCTATTAAGGGGATGAGATGGCAAAGATATAGAAAATCGAAGAACCGCTTTCGAAATTCTACTTTTGTAGCATGAAAGAAAGAGTATCCTGCATCAAATCGTTATTGACGATGGGAAGTGGATGTATTTTGAAAATCCCAAACCCCCAATAAATGTGTTAAATTCACTTATTTGGCATCGAGGGCAACTGTTTTATCGTTTCCCTCACAAAAGTGATACATAAATAACAATGTTCATCTGTGTGTCGTCAAAATTGCACGTGGTCATAAAGAATGGACGAAATTCACTTATTGGCCATATGTGCCAATAGTATTGTCAAAATTGCAATAGAAAACGCTTTAAATTAAATTCACTTATCGATGTCAAGCCTTAGTTTTCCCAAACAAAATTAGTATGTATACACAATTTTGACATGTGCATAGTCAAAATTACACGTGATCACAAAGAAACACGTTAAATTCACTTATTGGTCATTAATGCCAAGCATTTGTTCTTTCTCAAAACGAAATTGGCGCATAAATAACGATTTTGGCATTTGTATGATCAAAATTAGACGTGGTCATAAAAGATTCACTTATTGAGCATCGAAGCGAAGCATTTTGTTTTTTCTCACAACGACATTGGTACGTAAATAGTGATTCTGACATCGTTGGTCAACAATGTAAAAGGGTTAGCAACACTTTTTCCGATAGTTGCACACCTAGAGTGTATAAGATATCATATGGCGGAGATCCGGAGTAGATACGTTCCCTATGAACTGACGGACAGACGAACGGAAAAGTGACAGCTAAGCACTGAATTATACTACAACCAGCTAAACGCATCCACTGTTGTGAATCGCACTAAAAATAGCATTTTTGATAAATCTCACTTTCTTTCACTAGAGATTCCTTAATGCGCCCTAATTTTCAATTACTCGCTCACAATGCAGTAACACTTGCAATATTCCATACACAAACGTGGAAATTTTTTTTCGCATTACTTCAACAGCGATAAAAAAGAAAACTTATCACTCACAGAAGACCAAGTTGAAAACTATAATTAGTAGGTACCTAATATAACTGCATTGGCCTAACCCGTAGATGTTTTTAAATTTAGGTTCCACTACGCTCAAATATTACCAAGTTTAACCGCGAGTCTTTTATCGGAGTCTGCTGCTGCCGACAAGCGCGATCTCCAACCAAATAAATCAGAATAATCCTTCCTTCCTTCTTCTTTTCTACCTTTTCAAATTTTTCCACTAACTAAAAAGGCGTTATTACTAAAATTTGTAATGAGTAGAACCAATTGAAACTTCACAATACCATAATATATTAAATTTCGATTTACGTCATATACGCCCTGTGTTTAATCACCAGATTAAACAGATTACTCTGGACATATAAAGGCAACAAAATTAGGTAGAATTAGGAAATTAATAAGAATTAGTATTACACATAAAATGTAGAACAGGTCAACTAGAATAAGCATTTAGCAATTGCAAGATAGCCAATAATAGTAAGCATATAAAATGCAAAATAATCAAAGGTCAGGAAATTAGAACTAGAACAAAACAATAGAATACGTCATGTTAAGTAATTGTATATAAACTTGTAAATATTATTAATTAAATCAGTATTTGAATGAAAGAGATTTTGTTCATCTACTCACGGTGGTGTGAGGCTATAGTCTACAATTGGTACGAGTGACGGCGTACCCCTCACAAACAAACCACCAACTATTCGCAGTCTCTTACCCGAGATTGTACATGGTCCTTCGAGCCACCAACACCGGCACCAACTATTGAAGAAAAACACCATCGCCCACCGCCGAAAGAAACGAGAAACCAAGATCAACAAACACAGCGAGCCCCCGATACGAAGCGGAGCATCGCAAGAATAGGAAAATCTACCCCTGTAATTCTATAAGGATTTACGCCCCGTATAGAAGAAAACAACAACACAGCGGGTAAGAAATTAAAACTTGTTACTCGTAGATTAACGAAAATAACGGGAGGAGCTACACCTCCACAATCAAATAAACTGCAAGAGCCAAAGGAGCCTCACAACGCAGTAAAAAGCAATCGCCCCAGTAGGAACTCGAAAAGGCAGATTCAACAAACAAACAAACCCCTGTCAGGATAATCGACTGTTGCTACATACGACAGCGGGTAAGAAACTAACACTTGTTTTAGCACACGCCTAGAACAGAAGAATTACCGCGAACCCAGTACGAGAAGAATACGGGCATCGCACTACAAGATTAACAAAAACAGAAGGAATTAACATACAAGCCGCACAACGCAAAGAAGCAATCGCCCCGGTAGAAAGTCGAAAGGGCAGATTCAACAAACAAACAAACCCCTGTTAGGATAATCGACTGCTGCTACATACGACAGTGGGTAAGGAAACTAATCTTTTCAGATAATCAATAAGGGGTAAGACCCCAAGAAATAAAAAACCGAAAGCATGGAGAAGATCAACAAATTGGCCAACAGCCAAAGCGAGACAGGGAAAGCGATGGAAAAGCTGCTGACGAACATGAAAAAAGATTCGGAGACACGAAAAACGAAGACATACATAAATGAACGTAAAAATAAATTAGAGACATTATGGGAACAAGCGGTCAGCACAAATAATGAGATGGCAGAATTGGAGATAGAAAATCATAGCTACTACACATCAAACTACTTTGAACAAATATGTAAGTTACACACTCACATTAAAAACTACTTAACAGATCTCGAAAAGAAACTACCGACTATGCCACAAGATGACAATGGTACGGATACAAATCAAGAACATCGATTAAGGCGACAAGGAATCAAAATGCATCAATTGGGAAATCGATTACAGCAAATAGAAGAAAGCATGAGGCAGGAAGTTGACACAGTTCAACTCGAAATGTGGCAAGATCAAATACAGAAACAAATCAATGCGATTGAAGAACTGGACGAAGATATACGGGTATACGAAACGAAATTTGAGGATAACTACTTCTCAGGCGAGTTCGAGAAAATCAAACAATGGTGTGACAAGATAATCGTCACAATCAAAAACAAAGTAAACATGGAAAAAGGAAAAGCGTGCAGTATCAAACTACCACCAATAAAGTTACCAATATTTAGTGGCGGCTACGAAAACTGGATGACCTTCCAGGACATCTATGAAAAGGTAATTCACGCCAACAGCTCAATAACAACAGTAGAAAAGATGCAGTATTTAAAGAGCAATGTCACCGGAGAAGCAGCAAAACTAATCCAGCATCTTCAGATAGCAGAATGCAATTACGAGACAGCATGGGAAACGTTGAAAAAGAGATACAATAACAAGAGACTAACGGTAAAGAAGCTAATCTATAAAATTTTAGACTTCCCTACGATACAACAAGAGGATGCCGATGCTATAAAGCGTCTACATGATACAACTCATGAGTGTCTAGCAGCAATCACAAACCAGGGAATAGAAACAGACTCCTGGGGTCCACTAATAATCCATATAATTGCACGAAAATGGGACATGGAAACAAATAGACTATTCGAACAATCGCAAAAGAAACCAACCGAAATACCATCAATGGAGGAAGTAATGGAATTCCTCAAAATGAGATTTCAGTCGATAGAAGCATTGGCCCAGGACAGGAAGCCGAAATATACCGCAGAACAAAGCCAGAACCGATGGCAACCAAACCGGCAAATATGCGCATACTGTGAACAACAGCACAAGCTGAGTGAGTGTACCACGTTCAAAGAGCAGTCAACAGCATCAAGGCTCGCATTCGTAAGAGAAAAGCGACTATGCTACAACTGCATCAGCCATAACTCCAACATCAAATGTTATTCGAAGCAACACTGCACAATATGCCAATATCCGCACCACACGTTACTGCACCAGGAATACAAAAAACCTGCAGCGCACACTGCAACAGAATCGACAGTACACGCAAAAACGCAGGAGGTACTAGTAGCAGCAACAATAGTTAGCATGATTACGCGAGAAGAAGAGCAGGTACAGCTAGAAAAAATTTGGGAATTAGAAGAAATTCCAGGGGAAATGAAAATGTCCCAACAAGGTTACGAAAAGTGCATGGAAGAAGAGCTACAACTCGAACACGTGAAATTAGACATCGACCAAAGTGAAAACAAGGTGTACATTCCACACCAGGCAGTCATAAAGGAGTCAGAGCCAACACACATCAAGCAAGACGAGTCAAGGAATTCCCAAGGCGTCAGATGGATGCCAGAGCAGGACAGCTTTCAATTCAAGGAAGAGTTCCGAGATGAATTAAACGCGCTAAGAAAAACAGCAGAAGATGGAAAAGTACGAGTAGTAACAACCCGCGAGGCAGATGGAAAAACCGCCAAAAGCCACACTCAAAAATTGGTACCAGTACACTCGCCTATCAAAACCCACACCGAACACGAAAACAACGGGACAAAGGAAAAGCCGACACAATCGCACGTACTACAGGTAACTCTTGGACTGCTAGCGTTGTTAACAGTTGCAAGTGCAAACACTACAATAGTACACCCAGGATCCAAGCCCAAAACCATATGGTGGATTGGGCCGGAATGGCAAAAAACGAACGAATGGAAACGAATACGACGGAAGAATCTATGCCGTCCCAGACGCTACTTCCTCGCCGCGGCAGAATGTTCAACCTACAGTGAACATGCACTTCTCGGCCGGCAGAATGTTTAATCACCAGATTAAACAGATT
This sequence comes from Pyrocoelia pectoralis, assembly GCA_036250285.1. Lineage (NCBI taxonomy): Eukaryota > Metazoa > Arthropoda > Insecta > Coleoptera > Lampyridae > Pyrocoelia > Pyrocoelia pectoralis. Next base: position 24,911,792 of record CM070076.1, on the reverse strand, counting down.
ACTCTGGACATATAAAGGCAACAAAATTAGGTAGAATTAGGAAATTAATAAGAATTAGTATTACACATAAAATGTAGAACAGGTCAACTAGAATAAGCATTTAGCAATTGCAAGATAGCCAATAATAGTAAGCATATAAAATGCAAAATAATCAAAGGTCAGGAAATTAGAACTAGAACAAAACAATAGAATACGTCATGTTAAGTAATTGTATATAAACTTGTAAATATTATTAATTAAATCAGTATTTGAATGAAAGAGATTTTGTTCATCTACTCACGGTGGTGTGAGGCTATAGTCTACAATTGGTACGAGTGACGGCGTACCCCTCACAAACAAACCACCAACTATTCGCAGTCTCTTACCCGAGATTGTACATGGTCCTTCGAGCCACCAACACCGGCACCAACTATTGAAGAAAAACACCATCGCCCACCGCCGAAAGAAACGAGAAACCAAGATCAACAAACACAGCGAGCCCCCGATACGAAGCGGAGCATCGCAAGAATAGGAAAATCTACCCCTGTAATTCTATAAGGATTTACGCCCCGTATAGAAGAAAACAACAACACAGCGGGTAAGAAATTAAAACTTGTTACTCGTAGATTAACGAAATAACGGGAGGAGCTACACCTCCACAATCAAATAAACTGCAAGAGCCAAAGGAGCCTCACAACGCAGTAAAAAGCAATCGCCCCAGTAGGAACTCGAAAAGGCAGATTCAACAAACAAACAAACCCCTGTCAGGATAATCGACTGTTGCTACATACGACAGCGGGTAAGAAACTAACACTTGTTTTAGCACACGCCTAGAACAGAAGAATTACCGCGAACCCAGTACGAGAAGAATACGGGCATCGCACTACAAGATTAACAAAAACAGAAGGAATTAACATACAAGCCGCACAACGCAAAGAAGCAATCGCCCCGGTAGAAAGTCGAAAGGGCAGATTCAACAAACAAACAAACCCCTGTTAGGATAATCGACTGCTGCTACATACGACAGTGGGTAAGGAAACTAATCTTTTCAGATAATCAATAAGGGGTAAGACCCCAAGAAATAAAAAACCGAAAGCATGGAGAAGATCAACAAATTGGCCAACAGCCAAAGCGAGACAGGGAAAGCGATGGAAAAGCTGCTGACGAACATGAAAAAAGATTCGGAGACACGAAAAACGAAGACATACATAAATGAACGTAAAAATAAATTAGAGACATTATGGGAACAAGCGGTCAGCACAAATAATGAGATGGCAGAATTGGAGATAGAAAATCATAGCTACTACACATCAAACTACTTTGAACAAATATGTAAGTTACACACTCACATTAAAAACTACTTAACAGATCTCGAAAAGAAACTACCGACTATGCCACAAGATGACAATGGTACGGATACAAATCAAGAACATCGATTAAGGCGACAAGGAATCAAAATGCATCAATTGGGAAATCGATTACAGCAAATAGAAGAAAGCATGAGGCAGGAAGTTGACACAGTTCAACTCGAAATGTGGCAAGATCAAATACAGAAACAAATCAATGCGATTGAAGAACTGGACGAAGATATACGGGTATACGAAACGAAATTTGAGGATAACTACTTCTCAGGCGAGTTCGAGAAAATCAAACAATGGTGTGACAAGATAATCGTCACAATCAAAAACAAAGTAAACATGGAAAAAGGAAAAGCGTGCAGTATCAAACTACCACCAATAAAGTTACCAATATTTAGTGGCGGCTACGAAAACTGGATGACCTTCCAGGACATCTATGAAAAGGTAATTCACGCCAACAGCTCAATAACAACAGTAGAAAAGATGCAGTATTTAAAGAGCAATGTCACCGGAGAAGCAGCAAAACTAATCCAGCATCTTCAGATAGCAGAATGCAATTACGAGACAGCATGGGAAACGTTGAAAAAGAGATACAATAACAAGAGACTAACGGTAAAGAAGCTAATCTATAAAATTTTAGACTTCCCTACGATACAACAAGAGGATGCCGATGCTATAAAGCGTCTACATGATACAACTCATGAGTGTCTAGCAGCAATCACAAACCAGGGAATAGAAACAGACTCCTGGGGTCCACTAATAATCCATATAATTGCACGAAAATGGGACATGGAAACAAATAGACTATTCGAACAATCGCAAAAGAAACCAACCGAAATACCATCAATGGAGGAAGTAATGGAATTCCTCAAAATGAGATTTCAGTCGATAGAAGCATTGGCCCAGGACAGGAAGCCGAAATATACCGCAGAACAAAGCCAGAACCGATGGCAACCAAACCGGCAAATATGCGCATACTGTGAACAACAGCACAAGCTGAGTGAGTGTACCACGTTCAAAGAGCAGTCAACAGCATCAAGGCTCGCATTCGTAAGAGAAAAGCGACTATGCTACAACTGCATCAGCCATAACTCCAACATCAAATGTTATTCGAAGCAACACTGCACAATATGCCAATATCCGCACCACACGTTACTGCACCAGGAATACAAAAAACCTGCAGCGCACACTGCAACAGAATCGACAGTACACGCAAAAACGCAGGAGGTACTAGTAGCAGCAACAATAGTTAGCATGATTACGCGAGAAGAAGAGCAGGTACAGCTAGAAAAAATTTGGGAATTAGAAGAAATTCCAGGGGAAATGAAAATGTCCCAACAAGGTTACGAAAAGTGCATGGAAGAAGAGCTACAACTCGAACACGTGAAATTAGACATCGACCAAAGTGAAAACAAGGTGTACATTCCACACCAGGCAGTCATAAAGGAGTCAGAGCCAACACACATCAAGCAAGACGAGTCAAGGAATTCCCAAGGCGTCAGATGGATGCCAGAGCAGGACAGCTTTCAATTCAAGGAAGAGTTCCGAGATGAATTAAACGCGCTAAGAAAAACAGCAGAAGATGGAAAAGTACGAGTAGTAACAACCCGCGAGGCAGATGGAAAAACCGCCAAAAGCCACACTCAAAAATTGGTACCAGTACACTCGCCTATCAAAACCCACACCGAACACGAAAACAACGGGACAAAGGAAAAGCCGACACAATCGCACGTACTACAGGTAACTCTTGGACTGCTAGCGTTGTTAACAGTTGCAAGTGCAAACACTACAATAGTACACCCAGGATCCAAGCCCAAAACCATATGGTGGATTGGGCCGGAATGGCAAAAAACGAACGAATGGAAACGAATACGACGGAAGAATCTATGCCGTCCCAGACGCTACTTCCTCGCCGCGGCAGAATGTTCAACCTACAGTGAACATGCACTTCTCGGCCGGCAGAATGTTTAATCACCAGATTAAACAGATTACTCTGGACATATAAAGGCAACAAAATTAGGTAGAATTAGGAAATTAATAAGAATTAGTATTACACATAAAATGTAGAACAGGTCAACTAGAATAAGCATTTAGCAATTGCAAGATAGCCAATAATAGTAAGCATATAAAATGCAAAATAATCAAAGGTCAGGAAATTAGAACTAGAACAAAACAATAGAATACGTCATGTTAAGTAATTGTATATAAACTTGTAAATATTATTAATTAAATCAGTATTTGAATGAAAGAGATTTTGTTCATCTACTCACGGTGGTGTGAGGCTATAGTCTACAATTGGTACGAGTGACGGCGTACCCCTCACAAACAAACCACCATCTACTCACAGTCTCTAACCCGAGATTGTACACCCTGGGAGCTGCAACGTTTTAAAGAACTTAATGGTCCGGGAGCCAGCCACCTTTTTTGCAATCAATTAATATACTTTTTATACTTCGTGAGCGGCTTTATTTTGACGAGACGCCAAACTTTTTCTTCTGCGAAAATTTTCGCAAGTGGGTCCTACGAGGTTCGCAGGGGTAAAACACGTTGATGTGGTAATTACAAAAAATTGATTAATATCACTTAATTTTTTAACTAACTGTGAAGTTTTTTTGTAAGTAATTCAAAATAACATTTGTCCTACAACAAAAATGAGTCCATCAGAGTGTCCCCATCTGAAGACATGTAGGTATAGGTATTAGTACATTAACAAAAATAATGAATATGAAGCTGATTTTTTTTCTGTAGCTTAGTAAATATTTGCATAATTAAATGCCCACTTTGTCCCACAAATTAATTGGGCCGTTTTCCCATGATATTGATCCATTTTTTTGTCATTTCCAAATCAACGTGTTTTTCCCTCCACACCCCCGTAGGACCCATTTGCGAACATTTTCGCAGAGGAAAAAGTTAACCGTCTCGTTACAATAAAGCCTCTCACGAAGTATAAAAAGTATATTAATTGATTCCAAAAAAAGGTGGCCGGCTCCCGTACTACAATGATCATGCGATTGAATACCTACGCTAATACGAGGAACATTCAAAAGAGTCTCTCATTCAACAACTGTAAATGTCATCCACAAGTTAAAACATAAACTAAATTCACTATCCAACCTTGATTCACACTTTCCTTGGTCGCCTTTTACGGCACGCAGTAGTGGTAGAGGTATTTTTTAATTAAAGATTTATTATTGAAAGCAAGAACAAACAAATGTTTCCGTAGCGTGCCCGTTGCACATTACACGAGCAAGCGTTTTGGTTTTACCTGTAGAGTGATGCTCTGTATTCTGAGATGTGAACAAAAATCGACTTAAACTAGATTTAGCGTCAGCTTTATTTTCATTAACTGCTTCATGGTTTTAACATTATTTGCTGCGAAGCAGGATTATAAGGAGAAATTGTAACGAATTCTTTAAATCCGAATGACGTTATAAATGTTGGGTCATTATCGGAACAAATGAGTGTTTGTTAACCAAATCTGACGAACACTCTCTCAAGATTACGACGCAGAGTCGTATTTTGTTTGACATAGGAAATATCTCTAACCCCTTTAAGAACGCGTCAGAAATATTTAAAATTTATTTGGAAGAAATGCGACCTAACAAATCGATGTGAATACATTTTCAAATGTTTCCTGGTATTTCAAAATTAGTTACCTTAGCTGGATTGTTTTTAAACGAAGGCTAACATGCATAATTTTTGGGTTTGAGCTACTATCTACTAAAATCCTGGATATCGTCACTCCGCCCTGGCAGACCTACAGAGGTCATAGGGGTCGAGTTATGAGTTGTTGCTGTCGTGCGTAGCGCGGTCATATAAAACTAGAAGTAAAATAGTAATTAAAGTTTTGAAATAAAATAACTCTTAATTGAAATAATTTCAATCGTGATATAACTAAAGGGTAAAAATCACATCACAACGTAGATACATATACACAAGGGATTTATCTTTGGGGATCTAAAAAGTTTTTGAAGGGCGAGTAAATTGTCATGTTTAGAATGGAACATTAGCGTGTTAGTTTCAAACAAAAGTTTAGGACTTTTTCAATGATGACAAATTACTCTTTTTCTGGAATCAATATGGAAAATATTTAAGGTCTTGTAGCGATAAGAAAAGTTTTTTTTTCTTTACACTTTATAAAGTTTAGTTAACGGAATTTATATTAGATAAGGAGTTGCGCTTCATTAATTTTAACACCTTATATCGTTTCATTTAGTTTCCCACTGAAACGCCATCAAAAATTGCTTTAATAAATTATGGATTTTGAAGTATACTTTGTAACCCTTTCAAGAAAATTTCGGATAATCTAATGAAAAGTAATAGCCACTCAACTGACGCTATTACTTTCACGAAACGCAATACACCTTTCCCAATTTAAATATAGTATGTTGCTAATTTATTATTATTATTTAATTTTTTTAGAGTAGAACGTGGAACACAAAATAAGATATATTTAGAAGTTGGAATTTTGAATACTTATGACTTTCGTTATTTAATTAAAAACATTCAGAGAAGTTGTTAAAATAATTTTTAAGCTTGTCAATATGAGACTGAAAATTTATTACTTTATCAGAATCGCACTGTCACCAGAACGTTACTATGTATACAGTGGTGAATACGGGTCTAGGACACAACGGCCACTGGACACAACGGCCACACAGAATTTAGTATGCCCATATCGGCCACACTGGACACATCGGCCAAACGTCATGTGTGGACACAACGGCCACCTTGGACACAACGGCCACTGGACACTACGGTCACACAGTATTGATAGATAGATATTTATTTGTCATAATTACATAACAAAAAGATTCTTATTCTACAAAAAACAAAACATACTTTTTACATTTCAAAAAAAAAATCAAACACCTCCTACACTTGTCCCCTTTTCTCTACCCTTTCCCTACTCTCCAGCACCCCCTTCATCCACTCCACCCCTTCCCCCTTCACTCCCAAAATCACCTTTCTTTCTCTCTTCTCTTCCTTTAGTTCCTCACACTCCCTCATCATATGCCATATAGTTTCCCTCCCTTCCCCACACATTCTACATATCCTTTTCTCCTCCTCCCACCAGTATCTGCTTTCATTTTCCTCGTTCCCGCACCTGAACCTTGCCACCATTCTTTTTTCCTTTAACTCCATACCACTCACTATATAATCGGCCTTGCCTTCCACCATTATCTCCATATATCCCTCATTATATCTTCCCTCCGCTATCCTCTCTCTTCTTTCCTGACCTTGTACATCTTTGTCTCTTGCTACTACTTCCGCTACCATATCCATTCCTTCCTCTCTTCTCCTTTCTATCTCCTCCCTCGCATATCCCACTCTCTCATAAAACAACCTCCTCTCTTCTTGCCCATACCTTATCCGTTCTTTTCTTATCTCTCTCATACACTCATTTACCATTACAATTTCATTTCTCTTCCTAACCTCTTCCTCATACTTCACCGCTCGCTTTCCTGTCTGCACTCTTATTTTTTCAAATTTTGTTTCTTCCTCTACTATATACCCTGGCGTCTCTCTATTCAACCCCAACGTCCATCTCCAATACTTTTCCTGTATTTTTTCCATTTTCTCCCACTCCTTCCATCCCCATATCTCCGCTCCGTAAACCATCACGCTCTTTACCAACTTGTCAAAAATCCATCTTCTCTTCTCCATATCCTTCCCAAAAACTCTTTCCCCCACTCCCCACACTTTCCCCACTAGTCTATTTCCCTTCTTTGCCAATTCCCTGATGTGCGCCTCATCCTTATTATCGTACCGTAAAACATACCCTAGATACTTCCATTCATCCACACTTTCTATCTCCTCTTCTCCCCACCACCACTTTTTCTTCACACTCCTCCCTCTTCTCTTTTGAAATACCATCAACTTTGTCTTTTTTACATTCGCGCTCAAACCCTTTCTCTCTAAATATCCCTTCATCACCCCAATTAACCCCCTCATCTCTTGCTCACTGTCCGCCATCACTACCACGTCATCCGCATATGCCAACACCCACACTTTTATCCTCCCGATCACCACCCCTCCCCTTTGATATCTCCGCAACTCTTTCTCTAAATCCCCAATGTATAGCGAGAAAAGACTCGGGCTCAACGGGCATCCCTGTCTCAGTCCTTTCACCGTCCAAAACCTTTCTCCGTTTTCTTCCCGCACCCTCGTCACGCACCTTGTCTCCTCATACACCTCTTCTACAGCCCTCACCAAATCTTCTTCTACCTCACATTTCCTCATGATCTCCCACATTTTCTTCCTATTAACATTATCGAAGGCTGCCTTTATGTCCAAAAACAACGCATACACTTTCCCCCCTTTCTTTTCCATCACCTTGTTCACCACTTGCTTCAACACATAAATGTTATCCACCGTACGCCTTCCCTCCCTGAACCCCGCCTGCCAGTCCTTCACTAAACACCTTTCCTCCATTTCCTTCTTTAACCTCCCTCGCAATACATCAGCATACACCTTGTATCCCGCATTCGTAATACTAACTCCTCTATAGTTTTTCACATCATTTCTTTCCCCTCCCTTATATATCGGGACTATCCTTGCTTCCTTCCACTCCTCCGGAAATCCCTCTCCTTTCCATACTTTACTCAATATCCCTCTTATCCTTTCCCTCGTTTTCACCCCTGTGTATTTCCACTGTTCACCTTGTATTCCGTCCGGCCCTTGCGCCTTCCTTAACTTCACTTTTTTCAACGCTTGCTCTACCTCTTCACGCTTTATCTCACCTCCGTCCCTACTTCTCTCCCCACTTTCTTTTTCCTTTTCCGGCTTCTCCATCCCTCCTCCCATCACCTCCATACACTGCTTTCTCCATTCCTCCTCACTCAACTCAACCTCCCTTCTTTCATATTTACCTCTTCTCTTGTTTACAAAACTCCATATCTCTTTTTCATTCTTTAACCCCCTTATTTCCTCCTCCACCTCATATTTAAACTCTTCCTTCCTCCTTTTGCACTCTTCCTTATAATTTCCCTTCAACCTCTTATATTCCCCAATGTCTATTTCCCCCCTCTTCCACTTTCTCCTTCCCTTTCTCACTTCCTTCCTTGCCCATTTGCACTTCCCATTCCACCACTCCGCTTTCCCCCCCCTTTCTCGTCTCTTCTTATATCTCCTTCTTTCCGCCCTCGCTTCCATTTTTTCGCCTAACTCTTTCAATTCCAATCCCACTTCCTTTTCCTCCCATTCTACTCCCTCCAACTCCTCCCTATACTTTTCAATACTTTCCATAGTCCATACCTTACTCTCCCCCCATTCATCTTCCCTCTTCTTTGTTTCTCCCTCCTCATCTAGGTCCTCCGTCAAAAATACCTCTAGCGGGTTATGGTCAGATTCCTCCTCATCCCCTACTCTCATCTTTTCTATACCGCCTACACTCTCCTCATTTACTATCACATAATCTATAACCGACTCCCCTCTCTCACTTATATATGTGTACTCTCCTCTCCCTCCCTCTTCAATATTTGCATTCAGAATTGTCCACCCCCTCTCCTCACATAAGTCCAACAGCTTCCTCCCCTGCCCATTTACCTTCTTGTCCATCGATACCCTCCTTCGCACTTCTCCGTTTACCAACACCCCCCTTCCTCCCCTATTCTTGCGTTAAAATCCCCACCCATTATCATTTTTTCCTCGCCCATCTCACCAATCACTTTTTCTACCCCCACTGTTGTCACCTCCATCTCCTTCCCGTACACTGTTACTATCACATACCTCTCTCCCCGTTTGTCTTCATCCATCTTTTCACTACCCCCAGCACCTGCCCTTCCTCTCCTTCCTCTTCACAACTCCATTCATTTTTCACCCCCGTGATTATTCCCCCTTTTGCCCTGCCTTTTTTCTCCTCTCTCACCGCAAACTGCACTTTCCACTCATACCCTTTTGGCAACACTTCCTTCCACTTTTCCCAGTTTTTTCCTCCAACCATGTCTCTACTAACCCTACCATCACAAACCCTCCAATATAGCTCCAAAAGTCTCTCCCCTTATTCTTCACTCCCGCCACATTCCAAAATAACACCTTTGCTTTCCCCTTTTTCCCCCTTTCACTCTCTCGCCCCTCCGCTTGATCCCCCCCCCATATCCCCCCGCATCCCCTCCTTAGTTTTTTGGACCCCTTCCCCTATCATCCGCCTGCGCCGGCTTTACCCCTCCTATCTCTCCATCCCAATCATACCTCCTATCCCCTATCCATATTTTCTTGTACCCCACCCTTGTCCTCATCCCTTCCTCCCTTTTCTCCTTTGCAATCTTCCTTATCTCTCCCTGTATCCTTCTTTCCTCTACTGTTAAGTCGTCATCAATAAAGATATTGGTATTTCTCAATCTACCCTTCCTCTCCATAACTTCCCTCTTAATTTTTAAGCTTGTCAATATGAGACTGAAAATTTATTACTTTATCAGAATCGCACTGTCACCAGAACGTTACTATGTATACAGTGGTGAATACGGGTCTAGGACACAACGGCCACTGGACACAATGGCCACACAGAATTTAGTATGCCCATATCGGCCACACTGGACACATCGGCCAAACGTCATGTGTGGACACAACGGCCACCTTGGACACAACGGCCACTGGACACTACGGTCACACAGTATTGTAAGGTAATGTTTGCGATAAAGATTTCACAAATAATAGGAGTTTCCTATTTATAGAAAAAAATAATACTAAAACTGCAAGTAACCTAGGCGCTTAAGTGTCAATCTACGTTTAAGTTTAGCATTATGTTTTGTATCAATTGAAAAAAAAATACTAAATCTGCAAATAACCTAGGCGCTTTAGTGTCAATCTACGTTTAAGTTTTGCATTATGTTTTGTGTCAATTGAAAAAAAAATACTAAATCTGCAAATAGCCTAGGCGCTTTAGTGTCAATCTACGTATCTGATATGTGGCCGTAGTGTCCAAGGTGGCCATCGTGTCCAGCTAGAGCTGTGGCCGTTACGTCCAAGGTGGCCGTTATGTCCACACATCACGTTTGGCCGATGTCTCCAGTGTGGCCGATATGGGCATACTAAATTCTGTGTGGCCGTTGAGTCCAGACCCCGTGAATACCCCCACCTAGATGTATCATGTGTTGGAGAAGATCAGCCCCCTTTCTTTTTACCTATATTTTCTCACGTACTATTCTCCATGTTTCCCTATGTCCCGTTCGTTGGTTGCACCCCTAGCTAGTTAAATCTTTCTATACTTTTTGTACCCATCTATTTCTCACTCGTCTTTGTTTCCTCTCTTTCGTCTAGATTCCATTCCAGCACCCCCTCCCCTCATGTTCTTTTTTTCCTCCGTTATTATTTCTTGTAATACATAGTTCATAATTAGTTATCCTGCACTCGCTATTATCTACTTATTAAGTGGAGCCTAAAATTGTCCTTAGTATTCTTCCTTCTAGTATCTTGATCTCTTCCTTATGTTTCTTAGTCCTTTATTTGCAATCAATATTTTGATTGTCGTTATTATTTTCAATTTCTACCTCTCTATTACTGTGTCTTTCTATTATCATCATCAAGTATTTAAATCTACTTCATCCAGTTCCAATTCGATTAATTTAATCTTTTCTCTTCTAATCTGGTTCTCTGAAGTAATTGTTTTAGTTTCTTTTGTTCTCTTAGTCCTATCCTCTCTGTGTCCCTCTTTATTTCTTGAATGATGTCTGACATTCGTCTTCTTTTCCTGGTAATCAGTACTATGTGTAAGTGTAATGCTACATTGAACAATGTGGTTAGTTTCAAACTCTTCCGTCTCGGCTTTTTACATTTTAATACTCTTTTTATCGTAATCATTATTAGTGTCAGTTTCAGATCTATCCATAATTCCTTGAATGCTCTTTTGATTTCTTGTCTATTGTGTCGAATTAGCATCTATCGTTAATTTTTCCTGTGTAAAGCAGCATTGGCACTATTCCACTAGTTCTCTGATTATAGCTTTCCTTGTTTTCATTAATCTGGATTTTACGTTATACGCCATATTGGCAGTATCAATCCTCGGTAGTTGTTACGTATCTTTTAATATCCCTTTCACAATTTGCACACAATCTAATTGCTACTCAATCCTAATACTCAAGACATTTTTAACAAAATGATAAAACATTCTACGTTAAAGATAGATATAACATTAGATATACAGGGTGTCCACTTATATTTTCCCCTATTTTAGCTGCCTATAACTTCTAAACGGTTCGGAATAGAAATATGCGGTTTTCATTGAAATGTTTCATTTTAGTACATACAAGTTTTGTTTGAATAGATTACATTTTAAATATTTAGAAAGATAAAAAGTTATAGCCGAAATACTAAGGTAAAGTTACGTTATAGCACGAACAAATAAAGCAAAAAGGTAGACTTAAAGTTAAAATTCACGTAGTTGTAAATGTAGAAAATTAATAAATTATGAGCAGTAATTGTAGAAAAGAAAATTGGTGTTGGTTTTTCCACTTAGCGACGGCGTGATAGAATTTGTTTAATCCAAGATCCGTCGGAAGTCGGAGTAGCGTCGATCGGGGATAGAGCAGTGGTTTTCCACGATCTTCATGTCGGAGTGATAAAGGAAAGAAAAGTACAGATGTAGATATTGCGATGCTTTATCTTCACCAGAATGGCATGGAGTTATGTAGAAAATAAGAGAAATTTTGGTAGGTACGAGGAGAAAGTGCTAAAAAGGGAAAGCGAAATTAGAAAAATAAAGAAAACATACCTGGAGATAATTATTCCAACGTTTAGCGAACTAAGTACACTCTTTTTCCTCTGTTAAGAGCCGTAAGAATACGATTTTAGTAGATATTCAGGAAAAGCAGAAGTTCCACAATATGACTAATTTGGTATTTTTAGTAACAGTGTTTTACCATTTACAGAAAAAATTAAGTAACTCGTACAATAGCGGGTATAAAGCTGAACGCAAAAGGTACATTTTGTATCCAAGAAAACTATTGAGAAGGGGAAGATTTCCATTCACACGCTGCTGCTAAATCGGCGACAAAGAAACTATCGCGTTATCAACGGATATGACGCAAATCAGAACAAAGCAGCATTCATTAAAAATAGCGCACCTGCGTGGGAATAGATAGACAGATACTAAAACTGTCGACTTGCAGTTTCAGGTTTTCGATAAGAGAATTCATGGGAAACCCATTTCTACGATGTAGCAATTCTTAAAGAATATTAACTATTAATGTAAAGAAAGAAAATTAGAAATATTTCCAATAGAAATTACAAAATTAACGCAAGGGCGTTACAACCTGTTTATCCACTTATACTTTAATATACTATTCCTTGTATTTATAATAATAATTGAAGTCCTTGATAAAAATCAACGCAACTCATATTATTATTTTAGCAATTCGTAGAGAATTATTTATACGGTACAATATGCAGCACAAATCATCTAAACTCAGTGTTGAAAATTAACCAATAACCATGCCCAAGACCAGCTAAGTTTTTTAAACATCCTGAACAATATGGCGTACATTGTGGTAAATAATCTTGTGGTCTCTGCTTGATACATAGATGTATTCAAAATTTTATTGAAAACAGGAATATGTTATAATATTCACGTTATTTCATTTTAAGTACGAGACCAAACTTCGTTTCATATGATAGAAATTTATTGGAATAAGGGAAGGTTAGTAAAGAGGAAAGCAAAATAATAGTGTAGCATTATAAATGTTGGTCGATAAGTATTACCACACAAAGACCTTTTGTTATTTGGTCGTTTGATATCGGAGCGCATTATTCGGAAACATTAGCAATAAATAACACATAATTGGCAGAAAACTATAGCAATAATAGTTTAAAACAGCACCTACAAATATTTCATTTGAAAACTTACAGACACGGATGATGCAACTGACAAGAAGAAAGTGCAAAGATTCATAAACCGTATGAGTACTAAAACTTACATCCCCTGATAAACTTACAGAAAAATCATACAGTGAATTAGTTAAACTGCTTAGAGAATATTTGGAACAAACTCCAAATCCACTGACAGAACAACACAAATTTCTTGGTCGTAAGCAATAAGAAGGTGAGTCCATTTCCAAATACGTGTGTGAGCTAAAAGGGTCGACAAAGCACTGCGAGCTTGTCTGTCCTAAATGTAACCAAAACATTGATGACTCATTTTTAATCATACAGTATATACGAGGGATGTTGCGAAAAGACCAGTCCCTCACGATTGATAAAGCCTTAGAATTATCTTTAAGCGTTAGAAGCGTCAAGAGTGGAGGGAGAGCAATTTAAAACACCTAACCATCAATCTTTAATACATTCCGATGTACACTACTCGTTTTGGCAACACCAGTCATACAGTACACCAAAGTATGGCTGGTAAATATTACCATTTTTCCCACAGAGCAAACAAATGTCCAATTGATAGAGAAACGGTCTATTTTCGCTTTGTGTAGGTACGTAGGTACTTATCAAAAGGATCTCTTTCGTCAAATGCTCCTTAACTGGAGAGTGCTAACAAAAATAAAACTCCTCCGATTAATTCAAAGAGTCAGACTCGGGTAGTGATCACTAATCAATACAATAACCACATAGTAGAAATAAATACGGTGAATGACAAAATTCATGGTTACCTACGTTACGAATTCAAGGTAAAAGCTTAGATTTTGAATCCGACTCGGACCGACTTTCAGACAATTTGTCCATAACTTACGCTCAAAGATCCGGGAGCCAGCGACCTTTTCTAATGACCAAAACCACAAAAGCTGAAAATTTGTCCTAAGCTTTATTTGGCAACCCTAGTAAGTGAATAGACCGCCAGCTGGCGGACTTGCGGGGGGTTTAGCTGCGGCAGCCCCCCAAACACGTAAAATAATAATTTAAAAAAACTAATACCACAAAAGCTGAAACTTTGTTAACATGTTGATTATGTTATAAATAAATAGAAAAACGTAGCCAGCCGAATTTATGGTGGAGGATTATGCGCCAGCTTTTCAGGTAAAGATGTGAAAAACATGCCCTGCCTAGATACCGCAAAAGATGAAATTTGGTAATACAACAGTTAAGTTAATAACTTACACGAAAAAAACATACAGCTTCATATTTTGTGGGGGAAAAGTACCCAGCTGATGCAGTGAAAGACCCTGCGCTCGTGCGCCTTATATCGGTAACTAAACTAAACTAAATTTTTAATATGTATTATTATTTACAAAAATTCATCGCCATCGAACTCATCGGTTTCATTATCGCTGTCGATCTGTGATATATCTTCGTCCTCATCTGTAAACATATACAGAGTGATTCACGACTATTCCCTCGGTCTCTTGTGCCTAAAGGGTACAAGATATCAGCTACATTTTTTGGTGACATATGTGAATTGATAACGACTATTTTTTTAAATTATTTACAATTATACAGGATGGTTCACAAAATTGTAATACAGTGTGTCTGCTTAAGTTCGCACCATATGGAAAACTTTTTTATTATTAATTTTACGAAAAAAAGTTATTCTTTATAAAAAGTTCTGCATGTTCTAAAATTTAAAATACAATCATCAGATATTAAATTTTTTCAGTCGTGTACGCGGTTTGTCAAAAATATGAATTTTGCTCAAGAGTAAACTACCTTTATTTTTGACAAAATCGAAAATTGTTATTAAAAAAAGTTAATCAGAACTAAAAACTACGTTCAAATATGTAATTACATCCTGCTAGTTAAAAAAATTTTTTTACAACTTTTCTCAAATTACTACCTACCGATACTGATACGATTTATTTATAACATAATTCCATTTATTTATAACATAATCAACATGTTAACAAAGTTTCAACTTTTGTGGTATTAGTTTTTTTTAATTATTATTTTACGTGTTTGGGGGGCTGCCACAGCTAAACCCCCCGGAACTCCGGTTCATTTACTAGTGATACCAAATAAAGCTTAGGAAAAATTTTCAGCTTTTGTGAAATGACTAACTCTAAACGGTCACTGGCTCCCAGACTATACATTTAGAGCTTACACAGGCGAGTTGTTCAAGCCTATGGGTATGGCAAAAGTACAGATTCATTACAAATGACAGTCAGTAAAGGCTGATGCATACATTCTTAATAAAAATACAAGTACAATATTAGGAAGATAGTGGATAAGGAATCTACAGACTGATCTTAATGAAATTCATAGCATTACTGAAGAAGTTTCTCCAAAAACGATTGAACAAGCCCCTGCTAGTTGCCTCGGCTAGTTGCCTTCGCCATAACGGGACAAGGTGGAAGGGGGAATTAGATTCCTTGGAAAAACAGGCATTATTGAAACGGTAACTCATTCAAAATGGGGAGCACCACTCGTACACACACCTAAAGCAGGGTTAGAATCTGCGCCGACTACCAAATTACACTCAATTCACAATTATAGGATAACAGATATCCAATTTCAGTTATGGATGAGATATATTCCAAGCTTCAAAATGACAAGTTTCTAGATATACAGAAAGGATAACTTACACATGCCTGTTGATGAGAACGGCTCTGACATGCTAACTTTATCTGCACATAAAGCTCCATACAAAGTAAAGCGGTCATTCTTTGGTTTAAAAACAGCCCCAGGCCAGTGACAAAAGTTTACAGATGACATAACTAGAAACTTGGAAGGCACTGTGGGATATTTTGACGATTAGATCGTACAAGGACGTAGATTACAGGAATGCGTTACACGGTTGGAAACCTTACTGAACACAATCTGCAAGTTAATGTTGATAAATGCGCATTTTTAAAAAGCTTAGCTGAAGTTAGTATTGGGAATACTTCTAGGGGTACATTTGAAAAAATTGAAGGAGCAGAATGTAGTGTTTAAGATATGTTAAGTGGCTTAGCAGGGCACTGTCAATGTCAATTAGGACAATTGAGAATTGTAGAAATTGCACTTGGTCAGAATGTTATTGAAGATGTTAATAAAGTGTTCCTTCCTGTCAATCAATACATGAATACACAACATACATTAGATAGATATACAGGGTGTTCAGAAATGAAGGTGCCAAACGAAAATCCCAGTTAGTAGACATTATTTTATGTCGATTTAACCCAAATTACCTTAGTGCAAAAATGCTTCTTAAGCGAGCTGGAGCTCCTTATAGATGGTGCCATGATGTACTTTTTTTTGTAATATGTATTGAAACAGGCGGCCGTCATGTAGAGCACTTACTGTAAAATTTGTTGTTTTTAATATAACTTGACATAGGAGTAATTTAGTTAAATAAATTAATAAATTAGTAATTTATTTAAATTTATTTTTCTCGAGAAGGGTGCATCCTAACGATTTGAAACAAGAGCACATTATATTTAGAAAAGACCCTAGAGAATTCGAATTTGACACAAAAAATGTCAAAAAAATAAATGTAAAAAAAATACCATCCAAAATGTCTGCGGCCCCTCCCACATGGGACGCTAATGGCCGCAGCAAGGAAGTATTACTTACAGCGACCGATGTGTGATCAGAAGGTAAGTGATTGTGCAAAGTTTGGACATTTTCGATCGAAACGTTTTTGAGATATTACAAAAAAAAGTACTTCATGGCACCATCTGTAAGGAGCTCCAGCTCGCTTAAGAAGCATTTTTGGACTAAGGTAATTTGCGTTAAATCGACATAAAATAATGTCTACTAACTGGGATTTTCGTTTGGCACCTTCATTTCTGGACACCCTGTAGATCAATCTATAAAGTTTAAAAGTGGTGATGACCTACTCCTTGCATTTGTTAACTTGAATGATTATATTTTCAAACCATTTGGATACAAGAATTTATCTAACAGCTACTTATCTGTGTCACTTCAGCTACTAACTTTCCTGCGAAATACTTTTTTTAATCGAATTAAAATGGAAAGTGTATATCCTGAAGTATGTGCAAGCATTGATGCGTAGATTTAATGACTATCTGGAAAAAAAACTCTAATAAATCAAATAAGTACTTCTAAAGTCTATTAAACTTTTTACCAAGTTATATATTACACTGTTACTCGAAAGTAATTGAAAATAATTTAAAGTTGTTATAAAGTTCGGAAAACCAGGTGCTTACTTTGCAAGAAAATACCTCCTCAGTTTTCTAATTTATAAACTTCTTTTATATCACTATATCGAGAAGAATAATCCAATATTGTTATTAATTTTCTTTTTCCTTTTCTGACTGCAATACACTATAGTTAATCTAATTCAATATTACTGGGAGGGGTGGAAGATCGCCATGTGGCGAACCCTTATCCCTTTGTAGGCCATAAGCCATACAATAAACATTATTATTATTATTATTATTATTATTATTATTATTATTATTATTATTAATATGGAAAATTTCAAATAATATGTACACTTGACACTGCTACATGTTCATTAACTATATACTTGTAATTCATAAAATTTCAATTTGATATGAAGAGCACTAAGTTTCAGATAGAATATTGTAAAATATTCTATTTATAGAAAGGTAATATTAATCTTTCATGAGCTGTCGATACACCTTTCAGGTGACAAACATATTTTCTAACAGGCATACGTAATCATAAAATCGTTATTATTAGAAAAATTCAGATGGCAATTAAGTTGTAAACAATCAAAGCCAGTTTGTTAATCTATCGGCTCTCTAAACAATGCGTATATTTCAAACCGAAAATGAGAAATTTATTACAGAGAAAAAAACCTATTGCAAATACAACTACTCATCTGAAACTTGCCTATAAAATTGAACAACAATAGCAAACTTAAAAAACCAATAGATTATAAATATTAACTAATAAAAAAGATGTATCGAACAAAATCAAATACAGCACTCGAGAGTAAGGTCACATTCGTTCACTTGAAACACGCAATTCGCGTGAACGAAAGTTTTAGAGTATTTTCAAAATCTCGTGGCACTCGGGAAACGCGATACTACGATACTAATATGAAGTTCTATAAATAATTACACCTATATTTATTTACTGTACATATTTAGGATGGCATTTTACCTAGCGATGTTTCTCGACGTATAACGTCGTGCCTGCTTTTCGAAATTGTTTTAAATCCCGCCGCGCATCTCGAGTGCCACGAGACTTTGAAACTACTCTACCTTCCTCACTCTTACTGTAAATAACTATTTTCTCAAAATTTATGTATGCAACCAACATTACGTGGTGTAATATAACCGGATGTCTTCAATATACAGAGTTGCTTTGCCACAATTCCGGAGAATTTTTGTCCAATTGCTTCACGTGGACGACCCATAACTATTAGATAGTATTCCTATACTCTATGCCATTGAAATCGAAGGAAACAGTCAGAAAAATTGAACTTTTCTCATTTTTTCCATCTTGTCGTGTCCATATACTCATGTTTCGTCACCAATATTATTGTCTGATGTCTACAATGTCTACTCGCTTCATGCTCAAATAATCCAAAAATAATTGCTCGGTGAGGTACATTATCGCAAACCCTTCTGATAATGATTTGTCGACGTCCTTAATCATTATCTTCACCTTGTGGAGGTTATCGTTGATTGTTAATGTTTTGGGTCGTGCAGGGCAGTGTCATCTTTAAACATCTTCACAGCGATCCTTGAGACGTAAGTATATACCACTCGTAAATTCTTGCTTTACTCATATTAGGATCGTTAAATGATGGGGTTTGCATTCTTTGAGATCCTAGGAAGGACACAGTCTTTATTTCATCTCAATCGCTTCACGGGAAGCCAAGTTATGATCGTTTAAACTTTTTAAAATATAATGTTTGCGTGTGTGTATACAGGATGTCTCACGGTAACCGTCGGTTAGAAGTATATCAAGAACGGTAAAAGCTAGAAATTTGAAATTTTGCACATGCGACATGCCGTGTTTAATCTATTAAATAAAAATATTTTCCAAATGGCAGCACTTCCGGAAATACCGGAAGTGAGTATCAACATCTTTATTTTAAATACAAACCAGACAATTTTTTTCACATTCTGATGTGTCATAAAATGTTTAGTAAGTATGCTAAAAATAATCGGCGTATCAATTTCAATTGGTGAGAAAAAAAGTTTTCTCCACTGAAAAATTTGAAAATCTTGTTTAGGAAATAAAATTGAAAATCGAAAGTGGTAAAAGTTAGGGAAATGGGATTTTAGGTTCTCTTTTTTCAAATGGAATGCCTATTTAATTATCAGCCCATTCGATGCAGAAATAAATTTCCTTTAAATTGATATAACATGTTCCTATACCTAAAATCAATGATTACAGAGTTATTTACATTTTTCTAATTAAATTTATAATTACATACTTTACAAAACAAGGTTTGAAAATTTCCAAAAAATTTTTATGCAATTGTTTCTTATGCTTTTATGATTATTTAAAATTGTATCTATGGAACTTCTTTTAGTATCCAAGGTCTCTTTCCGCCGAACGAACAGAACTTTCATGGAAAACAGTAAAATATCCCAATACAGTGGTTCCTGCAGCGTCATTGGGGACAATTGGCTTTGCCAAATTTCGTAACGCATTTACTTCGCCCAAATTTTGAAAATTCTTTTTCTGTCATTGTAGGTAAATGCGGATATCTTTCGTTAAAGTGTTGAGTGATTCTTTATTCAATGGTTAAATGTTCTGCAGGTCCGAAAAATAATACGAGCAGACTCGCCATGAATGTAAAACAAATTTAGAATATCAGCATTTGTGTATTCCATATTGCCCAATTAAAAACAAATATCAAGCGCAAAAATCAAAATTCAAACAGATAACACTGATAACAAACGTAAATGTAGCGTAAAGTTTCAAACTGATAGCTAACTGACAACTGTCAAATAAAAATGAAAACATAAGAATCATAAGAAACAATTGAATAAACATTTTTTGAAAATTTTCAAAGCCAACCATGTTTTGTAAAGTATGTAATTATAAATCTAAATAGAAAAATGTAAATAACTCTGTAATCATTGATTGTAGGTATAGGAACATAGTATATCAAATTAAAGAAATTTATTTCTGCATCGAATAGGATGATAATTAAATAGGCATTCCATTTGAAAAAAGAGACTTTAAAGTTTTTCTTAAGTCTGGAATTAACGTCAAATAGATCAGTAACCGCGGGCAATTTTTTATTATCCGTTACAGGCAATTGTGTCTCAATCATTTGACATTGACATTGACATTAAGACCTAAAATCCCATTTCCCTAACTTTTACCACTTTCGACTTTCAATTTTATTTCCTAAACAAGATTTTCAAATTTTTCAGTGGGAAAAAATTTTTTTCTCAACAATCGAAATTGATACGCCGATTATTTAAGCATACTTACTAAACATTTTATAACACATCAGAATGTGAAAAAAATTGCCTGATTTGTATTTAAAATAAAGATGTTGATGCTCACTTCCGGTATTTCCGGAAGTGCTGCCATTTGGAAAATATTTTTATTTAATAGATTAAACACGGCCTCTCGCATGACCAGGAAAGGCGCTAGCCTAAATTTACCCCACGAGAAACTTAAATTTGAAAGACGAAATTGTCTTTTTGGTGTCGTAAAAAATACAAAAAAAAAATCCCATCGGCCGCGTCCCCAAGTGGCGGATAGGGGGTAATATTGCAGAAAATAACTAGAACATTAAAATTATTAATACAGCTGCGGATATAAGTTATACAAGTTGTAGAAAAGGAAAAAGACCGCGGAGCTGGTTCGAATAAGTATATCTTCTCAAACTGGAAATAACCCTTGCGAATTACATTAAACTTTAATTTGTGATCA
The DNA here is from genome assembly GCA_036250285.1 of Pyrocoelia pectoralis. Lineage (NCBI taxonomy): Eukaryota > Metazoa > Arthropoda > Insecta > Coleoptera > Lampyridae > Pyrocoelia > Pyrocoelia pectoralis. The sequence goes on along the minus strand of CM070076.1, from coordinate 24,890,763 downwards.
CTTCTTACTTTATTCAGAAAGAAAGAAAGTCTGCTAAAAAATTAACTGTTGCTTATAAACAAAACTTCCATGTATAAAGAAAAGTTTTACGCTCTCTTCTAAAGTTGGCATTCCTCTACTTCATAAATGTGATGGTTCTTTATGCTCTTCGGACTTTATCACTTTTCATCATCCTTTTCTAATGCTTTTGACACTGAACCACTTAATACCACTTTTCCACTACTAAGTTGTGATCGTATCTTGGCATCTCTTTGCAATATTAATCTTTCGGAAATCAAAATAAAGAAACGTCATTTAAATCAAAAAACCAATTCCCCTCCTGGTCTTGATGGTTTATCTCCCCTTTTAAAGAATTGTGCTGAATCTATACTTTATCCACTTTCGAAAATAATGAGTGCGTCGTTTTTGCACAATCTTGTGCCCCTCACGCATGGAAATTAGCATCGGTTTCTCTCACCTTTACTATTCATTGCATACGTCAGCAATGTTAAGAATTTTAAGTCCGTCTTTGCTGACAATACTAAAATCTTTGGCGATCCTTCTACTCAACAAGGTATCCTTCAAGCAGACCTAAATACAATTCAACGCTGGTCCTGCAACTGGTTACTCTGCTGAATGTGATTAACTGCAAAGTGCTCCACATCGGTAAGAATAACCCAAGAGCAGCTTATTAGTTAAATGGTCAAATGCTGGACACGGTCTTGTCACGTAACGTCTTGAGTGTCATAGTGAACAGTACTCTAACATGGAGTGATCATGTTGCTTCTGTATGCAAACGTGCAAACTCCACTTAGTTCGCCAATCATTTTCCACTATTTCACTTAGGAGCTACTGTAAGATCTACATATGTTAGGTGCGTACTATTCCAGAGTATGCTGGTCCAGTGTGGTACCCAACCCTTATTCGAGATCATGAGCTCCTGGAAAATCTACAACGCCGAGTAACAAGACTTTCATACGACCGATTACATTCGAAGACCGTCGTCTTCGTGGTGACTTCCGTCCATATCCATATTCTGTTTAAACAAAGACCAACGGCTCCGCGGACATTCTCTTAAACTAAAGAAGGAAACATTTAAAACTCGTACCTGGTATTCATTCATGATCAATGCTCCTTCTGTGAACTCTTTTAAAAATAATATTGATAGACTTTCATATTAGGTACTTAGTGTCTTATTTTGATTGGTAGGTACATTATTTTACATAGTACCTACATCTGCGCTTTATGTACCTATTTGGAAAGCTTTTAGTTTATTATTGTTTATTTTTTTGTTCTATATAATGGGCAAAATCGGTTTTCTCTGCCTTTACCGTTTTTATACTTATACCTATGTAGCAGTAATACAATGGAAGAAGCCAATACATCAATAAAGAAAGGTCGATGAAAACAATTATTTAGGTATTTCGTTTCGTTCTACCATCAAATTTACGCTTTGAATAGAACAGCGAAACCAATTCGAATTCGAATTTACATTAACATAACATACCAAGCAAGATACGACACAGTTAATAAACGTTTGAAACAGTACAGTAATGCTAAATGTAACCTTGCACAGCTGCCAATTTTCATTGCGATTCTAACAAAGCTCTTATAGATAGAAATTCGATTTATTACACCTTATACTTGCTTTTAACGGAATTGCGTAAACAAGAATAGTGTAAACATATAAATATGTAACATACCGGATAGAAAACGTAAAAGCGGAGTTACATTTTTTATTTTGGGATCATGAACCTAACTAATAAAATTGCGAATAGGCACTGTCAAGTAAAAAAGGATTGAATCCTTAGAAACGTAAGAATCACAACGTAGTCCTTGTAAAAGTAAATAGATTGTTCTGCATCTACCTAAAGTCTGAAAGGGAATAAAGTAAATCCTCATTTCGGGTAAAACCTCCTTGCTTCAGATATCTGCGCGGTTTGCTGTTGTGACAGGTGTCATCTCATTTTATATTTATACGTTTTTAAGTGAAACAACATATTAAGCATATAAAGTCGGATTCACCGGTTTTTAGGTATGACTCATCGCTACAAATCGTATGCATCAATGCAGACGCTCGGTATGTCGTAACTAATAAATAATTCCTACTGTCAATTTTTGTGTAATCTGTCAATCCAGTTCGATCAGCTGTTTCAACGCACGGACATACGTTTCATTGCTTGCACATAAAATAAACGGAACGACATACGTTTCTCAATTGCATTTTACTGATACTTTTATTTACAGAAACAGAAAACTATGTCACGTCGATTATCATACTTTACTGCAATGAGTCATACCTAAAACCTTCGAACAGAAGCCTAAAACCCGGTGAATCCGACTATATCATGAACATTAAGATTAACATTATTAGAGATATTGCTCGGTTTACATTTTTGGAAACAAAAAGAACTTTTTTCGTCATTGTACAGGTGTAATACGGTCTTCGTTGCTTATAACGTAATAATTACTTATGATTCAATAGTAACATATTGTGTTTTTATCTGCACAGTTTGTACATTAAATCCGTGCTATATCTTTTAGGAGGTATTCTTCAGTAAATCTAGCACATACCTCTAATATAGCATAGTCGTAAAACTAACGGTTTTTTTTAAATTATAGAGTTGAATTTTCATAAGGATATTAGAGTTTTGTTCAACCTTAAAGGGGAATTTCAAAAACAAACGGCGTATATGGATAAGTAGCTCCATTAATTTTATCTACACTTAAGCTGTGGAACTCCATGATGTTGTCAGAGCGGAGGCTTCCACGGTCAGAATGAGTAAAATAAAGCCAACTCCCGGGTTAGGACCGTGTTAGTCCAAGAGCTGGCTGCAAAAAATCTGGCCTATCGAGTAACAGCATGAAATGATTTTTAAAAGCTAGTACTTATACAGACCATCCATAAAATCTTTGACTGTCTGGGCGGAACTTGTGCAGAAATTCGCCAGGCCCTCTCTCCTGAATATTTTTTAGCACGTTACTGTACCTATCGAGTAACAGCATGAAGTTACTCTTAAAACATAGCTTTTATACAGTTAAAAAAGAAAAAAATTGTCTGCTTTGTTAAATCTTGTGCTATACCTAGGCAGAAAACTTTTTTAATTTTTTTTTTGCGCGTTTCTGTACCTATCGAGTAACACCTTCAAACTATAACCAAATTATAGTTTGAACATAACTCTATAAGAAAAATCATGGCTGCCTCGTTAAATCCTGTGCTAATGCCTAGGCAGAAAACATTCTCTTTCTCAAAGTGTTATGATACCACTAATACAACTATCATAGAAGTACTTAACGGCAGTACGGCAGAATGTACAGTCACAATCCATGCAGGTATTGACAGTTAAGCAACTCGCGCTCTGGTCAGTACTTTGATGGGTGACCGGTTCATTCTGTGGCTCGGTGTGTCCGGCAGGGGGTAGTACAAAGGGCCCGAATGTGGCCTACGTACGCGTGGACTTAGGTCCCATCCCCCATTCTAATTTACATTTACATAGAAGTACTTAGGGATGAACAAAGAATCGTCCAATGAACAATTATAATGATTTCGACAAAACAATTTTATAATATAAAATATTTAGTAATAGTATACAGGGTGTTTTTTGGGAGCTTTAGTTAGACATTTCTGAGAAAGTTTTATAGATAGGTTTTTGAAAATTTGAACTTAGGGGTTATTCTGAAAACCGAATCGATGTAAAATATTTTCAAAATGGTAGAGCTTCCAGAAATGCGGGAAGTAGCTGGAAACTTGGTTTTTTTTTAATGGGAACTATTGAATTTTTGGATTCTACGTGAAATTTTAGTTCTTTTAATACCCACATGTCAATATCTACAAGTTATGGTTTTTCAGTTATTTTCACTTATTTAAAAAAAATGGTGGATGCAGACGGTAATTTAGGAATTCATTACTTGAAACCCGTTGTAGCTATGGCAACCAAGTTTTCTCCAGCGCATAGAGGAGGAATAAGGCTTTCTTTTGGTGCACTTAAAGAAAGTTAAGTTACTCGCAACTATGGGGCTCCCAATTTAGGAAAATTCAAGGACTAAAAACTCAGATTTTTTAAATGAAATGACCATTTTGTTACTATTGTATTTGATAGAGAATCAAAATGGGCATGTTTTGATATTACATGTTCCTATCCCTATCTTTAACAGTTTCTAACTTATTCCCATTTCATCGCATTGATACCAGGTTTTTGGATTTTTTTAGTAGTCGACCGTGACATGGACCATGGCAATCGAATTTTGAACAAATCAAATGAGACTAAACCTTCACCTGTTATAAGTTAACATAAGTTTTTCAATAATGGAAAAAAATTATTAATGTACTTGGATATTTCACGGCGTGCTTCACTAGGTAATTGCTTTGGGCGTAAATATTAGTTGTATCTAAAAAAACCTAAAAAACTCCCATTATCGCTCATTTTCTCATCATAATGGGCATTTGATGCAACCAGTTGGCCTCTCAAGACGAATTGAGTTTTGCGAATATCTAATGTAGAGGAACCAGGAAGATTCTTTGAGAACCTTGTTTGGTCAGACTGGGCCAAATTTAGTAAAGATTTAATCGCCATAATTCGCCATAATCCGCTTTGCTGGTGCGATTAAAATCCTTTGAATCGAGATGTATTTCAAGAGTGCTCGAGGTTTAGTGTATTTTGGAGAATACTCGGTTGCCACAGCTGCAAGTTCAAGTACCTAATCAATTCCTAAATTACCGTCTGCATCCGCCATTTTTTTTAAATAAGTGAAAATAACTTAAAAACCATAACTTGTAGATATTGACATGTGGGTATTAAGAGAACTGAAATGTCACGTAGAATCCAAAAATCCAATAGTTCCCATTTAAAAAAACCAAGTTTCCAGCTACTTCCGCAATTTCCGGAAGCGCTACCATTTTGAAAATATTTTACATCGATTCGGTTTTCATAGTAACCCCTAAGCTCAAATTTTCAAAAACCTATCTATAAAACTTTCCCAGAAATGTCTAACTAAAACTCCCAAAAAAACACCCAGTATACTATTACTAAATGTTTTATATTATAAAATTATTTTATCGAATTCATTATAATTGTTCATTGGACGATTCCTTGTTTATTCCTAAGTACTTCTATGATAGTTGTATTAGTGGTGTCATAAGACTTTGAGAAAGAGAATGTTTTCTGCCTAGGCATTAGCACAGGCAGCCATGATTTTTCTTATAGAGTTATGTTCAAACGATAATTTGGTTATAGTTTGAAGCTGTTACTCGATAGGTACAGAAACGTGCCAAAAAAAAAATTAAAAAAAGTAGGTATAGCACAAGATTTAACAAGGCTGACAATTTTTTTCTTTTTTAACTGTGTAAAAGCTATGTTTTAAGAGTAATTTCATGCTGTTACTCGATAGGTACAGTAACGTGCCAAAAAAATTCAGGAGAGAGGGCATGGCGAATTTCTGCACAAGTTCCGCCCAGACAGCCAAAGATTTTATGGATGATCTGTATAAGTACTAGCTTTTAAAAATCGTTTCATGCTGTTACTCGATAGGCCAGCTTTTTTGCAGCCAGCTCTCACTCTATGTCTATGTTGAAAAAGTCAACGTTTCGCCCACTTTCGTAATAAATATCCAGGTTTAGCTCTCTCTTTTCAGTGTGTGCAGTTTTGTGTAGTAGTGTGTGTTGTTCCCGTTGGTTCATCTGGTAAGAGTTTTTATATTTAATATTTATTATTGTTGTTTTATTTTATTTGTGTGTTGTTCTTGTCCCGATGAAGCCCCTTAGGAAAGTGGGCGAAACGTTGACGTTTTCAACATTGACACGGTCCATGATGTTATTATCATAATATAATTGCTTTGTACTTATAAATGGGCGAAAACAATTGTACCCATCCATCTCTTTGCACTCCCGTAGATTTGCTTAAAAACGGTAACTTAGAACACATAGTACGTGATTTCAGAAGATGTCACACAGATGACCTCTCGTTTTCAAAATTTTGAGTGAGAACTTATAGATCCAGTTACGAATTTATTGAGTCGCTTCATGCTCGAAGATCAAAGAACCAGCACTAATGACGAAATCGGTTGTTTAAATACAATTGGTTTTCATTCTCTCTCTCTCTGAGTCAAAAATCGGATTGTTGTAACTACCACATTTCGAGTTTTAGGTAATCCTGGATTGGATAACCTTGAGCTTCAAAGTATCCAAAGTGATCTTCGATTTTATTTGGTTAATTTTACAGTACAAATCTTTAGCAAAAGAGGATGTGAATCCATGTGAAAGCTTGAGGAGATTTCCTTACAGTTTGGAAATAAGACTCTTAGTTTGTGGTGTAAACAATTTCGTGGAGGATGAGAACGTGTAGAAAATTAACAAACACCAGGCGGCTTGAACATCCTGGAGAACATTCGGCGAATAGATGAATTGATTCGCAATGATCGACTGATTACGATACGAGAAATGACAAAAGCTCTTGTGGGATGTTCAAACACATTGGTCATAAAGAGTTAAATTTCCACAAAATTTGTGCAAGATAGACATCGAAACTCCTTACCTTATACATGTATGTGAGTCACAGCCAATAGGCCAATAGACATGAGCATGACAGTAGCAATGTACGCCATATAATAAATGCATTACACTTGTAGTTGTTCTTGTATATTATTATAATCGCAGTATTCCCAGTGCTCTATATTATAATCCGTAGATACGCGACACATGCACAACAGGCAGCGGAATCGGAGCTGGAGAGGAGCCGGAGCTGGAGCCGAGCCGGAACGAAGCGGAGCGGAGACGAAGCGGAAGTTGTAGCGGAGCCGGAGCGGGAGCCGGAGAAGAGCCAGAGTGGAGCCGGAGCAGAGCTGAAGCAGGAGTGGAGCGGGAGCGGAGCCGGATTTGTAGCGACAACCGGAGCTGTAGCGGGAGCCGGAGTGGTGTGAAAGCGGTAGTGGAGCCGGAGCAGAAACGGAGTCGGAGCGGGAGCGGCGCCGGATCGGGAGATAAAAAGAGTAATTTCGCACTAAAAATAATACCTAATAATGACTTTAATATTCCCTTTCATGAATGATAAATTAATAATGGGCATGTTATCTCAGTTTTGAGAATTACGTGTACAATTACAACAATAACCGACAAACAGATAGTCTGTTCTATTAATTGAAATATCACATTCACATCAGCGACTTTGAGTCAAAAGTCGGATTGTTGTAACTACCACATTTCGAGTTTTAGGTAATCCTGGATTGGATAACCTTGAGCTTCAAAGTATTCAAAGTGATCTTCGATTTTATTTGGTTAATTTTCCAGTACAAATCTTTAGCAAAAGAGGATGTGAATCCATGTGAAAGCTTGAGGAGATTTCCTTACAGTTTGGAAATAAGACTCTTATAAAGACTTAAGTATGTGGTGTAAACAATTTCGTGGAGGATGAGAACGTGTAGAAAATTAACAAAAACCAGGCGGCTTAAACATCCTGGAGAACACTCAACGAATAGATGAATTGATTCGCAATGATCGACTGATTACGATACGAGAAATGACAAAAGCTCTTGTGGGAAGTTCAAACACATTGGTCATAAAGAGTTAAATTTCCACAAAATTTGTGCAAGATAGACGTCGAAAGTCCTTATCCACGCGACGCTCAAAAGCAAGGGTGTATTGAGATGTCAACTGCGCTACTTCTCCGTTATGAACGTGAAGTAAAAGCATTTTTAAAGCGTATAGGGACGTGGGAAGAAACCTGAGTTCACCATTTTGTTGTTGTAGGGGAATGCAATGACGACACGCAATTTCTCCTAAACCTCGAAAAGGAAATACATTATCAGCACCACGCAAAATTATGGCTGGCGTGCTTTGTGGTTGATTTTTAAGGAAAAGATGCACCAGTAGTGCTTTGTACTATTGTCACCTTCTCTTAGAGAGGTTAAATCAGCGTTTCTATCAAGAAGACGGAAGTAACCCTCTTTCACGACAAACACGCTCCCAGACTATACTCCTTTCACTCAGCAGATGCTTGCACATTTGTATTTGGAACCGTTTCCTCATCCTACATCTCTTCGCAATTTCTGTTTCTTTGGATCACTTAAAAAAGCTTTAATATATGTGGAAAACTCATGGTTAAACGCCCCACCAAAACGTTTATACAAAAACGAGTTGCTAAGAAGATGCCAAAAATGTACTGATGTAGCGGGGGAATATGTTGAAAAGTAGCATATATTTTTGTCTAAATTATTTATTTGGATAAACGGTATCGTGGGCCCGCATCGTATTAATTTTGGAGCTTATTAATTTCCCAAGTCTAGTATAGCAAAACAGAAAACTTTTACAATCCTACTAGACAAAATTAAACCATAAGTAAATATTTATAATAGCGGTGCTTTAGATTTTCCAAGAAAAGATAGCTCACGAAATTTAACAAATTTGGGAAACTTTGGAATTAACTCCCAATTTGCATTCATAAAACAACTCGCTAAGAATATAACAAATTTCTTCAAATTACTTGTAAATTTAACAAGACGAAAGTTTTACAACTTATGATATACGTCTTGTCTCCGTAAGTTATAAAATTCATGTATATTTTAATTGGATTAACAAATTTTCGCCAACAATAGCAGTCACAACGCGAGCGTTTTTAATGTATAATTCGTATTTATACACCCAACGCCCATTATATCCGAAAATTGTATTCCATTTTTATATAAATTATAGCTTGGAATTAAAGAATCGGGTATCAGATGATGCAATTACAAGAGATAAGGTATTATTGGATTTAGAGTAATTATTATTACACCACTGCTTTAATCGAATTTCAGTAAAAACAGCTTTGCTATTTCATTTATTCTAAATTGTAAACTCTTAACTTCATACATAAAATATTTCCCATTTTAAAAACATTTTGTCACATTTCAATTAGAAGGATATATAAAGTTTAACGGTAGGTAAAACTAATCAAAATGAAAGAAAAATTGGAAAATACTTATACAATGGGAGATGTGTAAATTTGTAAAGAACCATAAACGGCGAGACACGTAAAATTTGACATTAAAGGGGATAGATTGCGTTCTCGCCCTACCCTCCACAGCCATCCTCTGAAATTTTCCAAATAGGAAGATGGATAATGTCATTCGCTACATGAACCTGTTTTTGTTTTTCATTTTGATCGATTCGTTATCGAGAAATAAGGATGAACGTTGTTGAACAACGGCCTCCTAGATCTTACATTTTTTGATTTTTTTAATGGGGACATCCAGGGCCGGATTAACGGGGGGGGGCTAGGGGGGTTATAGAATTTTAAAAATTTTTTTAGTCAAAAGTAAATTAATGTATTTGTTTATTTAAAATGTTATCTAATTATTTACTTGTAGGTACATTTATTTACTTGCTTTATATTCATATTATTTTATTTTAATGTTTATCAAAATAATTTCGATGAGTTTAAAAAGGGCCCCTTTCACGTAAAGAGCCCTGGGCCCCTCAATTCTTTAATCCGGGCCTGGGGACATCTGAAAATGAAAGTGTATGCCTCAAAGCCTGAATCCCATGAAGATTTACGAAATGGAATTGTTACCGAATGTCGATTAATAACGCGTGAAATGTTACATTTCTATTTTCTTTTATTAAAATTAATGTTATGAATAAAAATACAAGTTTTAAACATTCAAAAAAATGAACACAGAAAAAAAAGTTATGTTAATTGCTCAACAACGTTCATCCTTATTATTCTTGAAAACGAATCGATAAAAATGAAAAACAATAACAGGCTCATGTAAAGAATGAAATTACCTTTCAATGAAGGTGTCACTCGATTCCTCTCCTTACTTGAAAAATTTCAGAGGATGGTCTCGGGGGTAGGGGGATGCAGTGAGAAACGTAATATATGTCGCCGTTAACATCAAATTTGACGTGTCTCGCCGTTTTTCCCTAAAAATTTATTTACAAACATTTTTAGGGTGGACTGTTTTCCTTGAGACACCATGTATAAATGTAATATTATGTCTGGTTTCAGTTTATATTAGTTATTATGTCAAATTATAATGAAATTAAAAGTATGTACTTTAATCTTAATAATAATATCTTAATTGTCACTTATGTTGGTGGAAATCGTATGATGAAGTGCGGCCCGTGCACGTCGCTTGACGACAATTCCTTCATTTTTCATTACCGCCACGCCCGCTACCAAAACAAATACGTAGGTTACACATTTTATTAAAAGCTGTTACAAAATACAAAGTGTGTCTAAGTATGAACGTAAATTAAATTACTTGGTTTGTGTTTGTTATTAATCAGTGCGTTTAGTGCGTTCTCACGATGTGTGATCAAAGCAAAAACACGAAATTACCTGGTTACCAGAATAGAAAACGAAAGAAGGAACGTGATAAAATTACAAGGAAAATAAGTAATTATTTTACCGCTCCACCATCTACTTCCAAGCAACCATCTCGATCTCAGTGTTTTAAAATTAAAACCACAATCGATGAGGTTGGGGCTTCAAAAAACGCTTCATTAAGGTTATCAAAACAAAAATTGAACTAATTAATCAAGTTTTTAGTTGAATCTGTAAAATGTTACATTTGAACAGGAAATGTTACATTTTACCTACAGATTCAACTAAAAACTTGATTAATTAGTTCAATTTTTGTTTTGAAAACCTTAATTTTTGAATTGATAAAGTCAACTACGAAATGGCGAAACGTTGTTAGATATATTAATTACCTATTTAAAAATATATCAAGATATAATGTACATACTAAGAAGTAAGAAGGTTTATATAAAGAAACAACTAATCAATTGACAGATAGAATTCATCCTTTATTCCACTACAATACACAGTTACTCATTGCCGTAAAGGTGATCATTGTTGAATATATTTTAAAACGGGCTTCGTTTTATAACATATTAATAACCATATTCGAGCAAATTTCGTAAGCTAATATAGAGGTTTTTTGATGCAAGAATTGTATAATGAACCAATTATGAGTTACGCATTTCTCCCTGCTTTAGAAGGAAAGTCAAAGACTTTAAACGCTTACAAAAGGAATTGGTAAGTGGGGTATTCATATTAAAAGGACTATATAAAGAGTAAAACTTTGTCAATTATCTAAACCGCTTAAAATATTCATATAAACATTTACACAGTTTTTAGGAAATTAGTACGTTTACTTCCCTATACAATTAATGTATGTACATAAGATTGTAGGGATAACATGCATAAACGAGCGTGCACGAAGTCGCATCGAACACCCGAAGCGCGGTTGACTGACATTGTTCCCCCACGCCAAATACAAGCGCCAATGAGATTACATCAAACACACAAGCGCGGTAGACACGCCCGCTCAAATGGGTATAAAAGCGTGCGCGCGCTGTTCAGGAAATTACTTATTCTTTCGACGTTGATAAAAGCACGAAAGAATCAAGTACCCCTGTCCGACGTTGATAAAAGCACGGGCAAAGCGTCAGCTATCCTACGTCGACATTGATAAAAGCACGGCTAGGATAAGCAGCTGGTAATGGTTAAACTCTCTCCGAAATCGCTCATGGTGCGTCTTGGAGACCTTCATCGTAGCCGACACGAGAAGAACGTACTTGTTTTTACGTCGTCTGCCTGTTCCTCCCATCGTCTCGCCGCTGCCTCCATCCCCAGTTAAGCAGTCACGATACAGTACACCGCATCGATCGCCGGTACCATCCATCGTCTCACCGCTGCCGCCAACGCCGACCAAGAGGCCGCCGTGGAAATTAGTACCGGTAGAACTCGACAGACGGCCCTGCTACGCAGATCCTTCAAATCAACCACTACATCGGCTTGATCCCAGAAGGCAATGTGTTATGTACATCCGAGCTATAACACTACGTTCAAGTTCTTGTTTATAATTGTTCATTCCCGTTAATAATCTGTCATTTATGTTCATGTATTTTACTTTTATGTTTATGTTTTATGTACCCCGTTGGCAAAATATACTGTTCGTAAAAAATATCAAAGCCGCGTCTAACACGCGACAAGATTATTCAAAAGAAGGTTCGCAGTTTGAAATGGCCTTTGCTTTGCTAATTTGTGAGATTATGAAAAAATAAAAACACCATTTTGTTTATAAAGAAACGTGGTACAAGATCTTAATCCACCTGAGCCGGAGGGGAACCGAAGCGGGAGCCGTAGCGGAACGGAAGCAGAACGGAACCGGAGGGGAGCCGGAGTGGGAACCGTAGCGGGAGTCGCAGCGGCAGCAGAGCCGCAGCGGGAACCGGAGAGGCAGCGGAGCTGGAGCGTAGCCGGAGCCAGAGCGGAAATCGGAGCGGTAGTGTTATACATGTATGTGAGACACAGCCAATAGGCATGGGCATGACAGCGGCAATGTACGCCATATAATAAATGCATTACACGTGTAGTTCTTGTATATTATTATAATCCCAGTATTCCCAGTGCTCTATATTATAATCCGTAGATACGTAACACATCCACAACAGGCAGCGGAGCCGGAGTCGAGCCGGACCGGAACAGGAGTGGAGCGGGAGCCGGAGAGGTGTCAAAGCGGTAGTGGGGCCGGAGCAGGAACGGAGTTGGAGCGGGAACGGAGCCGGATCGGGAGATAAAAAGAGTAATTTCGCACTAAAAATAATACCTAATAATGACTTTAATATTCCCTTTAATGAATGTTAAATAATTAATAATCTCATACACAAACGTGTACTGCTTTCATGATAAACAGTATTCCACATTTGAATATTATATCTAACTGTATTCTATCTATACAAATCTTTAAGTACTTTACTTTACGAATAAAGTTCAAAATGGAAATTTTATCTCAGTTTTGAGAATTAAGTGTACAATTACAACAATAACCGACAAACAGATACTCTGTTCTATTGATTGAAATATCATCAGCAACTTATTTATTACAGTGTTATTTAATTTAATTTATTGCCTCTCAATTACTTATTTATAATTTATTCATTAATTTTATTTTTTGGAGGGCCTCGTCGAGCGACGCACAACTCGCACGCCCATTAAATTCACAACTCCAGTGATGTCCAGGAGAACCTCACGGCAATTATCCAGCGCGAAATCCAGATTGTGTAGCAGCCGCAATATTGAAATCGTGTAATCGTCTGATTCTTTGAGCTATTATTTGAAAATCAGACACGGTATTTTAGATATTATTATTATAGGTGTTTTCTTTTTGCACGTTGTGGTTTGGACTTAAGCCAGCCCTGTCAATAACACACCATTCGTTTTATAAAAATAATTTGACTCAGTTCTCAATAACCCTATTCGTTTTAAAAGCTTTATTTAAGTTTTATATTAACCTAAGGCAGAAATGTCTTATAACGCAAGCTTGACGCAAGGCACTTCAATCACGTGATAATTATGACTGTCCAAAAACAAAAGATGTACATAGAAAGTTTCCAACAATCGGGAAGACAATTTGTAGTTATCAAATAATTCACGATATGAAGCAAGAAGGGAAGACTCAAGCCGTCGGAGCCCATTGCGTTTGAAGAGATCCTCCGAAACTGGGTTAAATTTCAGTGTGAGAACTTTGGAAAATTATATGAGAAGTAATGGATTAGGAGGCGACGCGACGCTGATTAAACTGAAGCAAAATAAGTATTCATTTACTTCATTAACATTCCCGATAAAGAAAGGGAGATTTGAACATTTACATAACTGTTACAATCTTTAATTATAGCCCACGCTTGTTTAGATCCTATCTCACTAAATTTAAAATCAATTTCTTTTCATGCCTAACTGCGTAAGTACCTAGTGTAAATTCTTAGTTGTTTATAACAGGGCCACACAGCAGGATTTAGAGGTTTTTTTGAAGTTTTGCTACGCTTTGTTTCTTATAGATATGAAAAGTTTTATATTAGGTTAATCCATGGTTTATAACTTCTCTTAAACCTAGTTGAACATAACGGAACGTGCGTATTAAACAAGTTTATAATGTTCGTGTTTAGAAAGTACAGTTTATCAGGGGTAAATCATAGCAATTGTATTTTCAAACGTGTCCATAAATTTAAAATCAGCTCAATTAGGCCGGTATATCACTGTAAGACTACAAGCTTTACCCTCTCTAACCTTGATCCATAATTGCTCAATTGTATCTGTAATTTCTTTGACTACTACCTCAATATTATACAAGCTATTTATATAAAAACCAACCCCCCCATCTCTACTGGGACGGGCTTTATGGTACAAGTTGTACCAATCAATATTAAAATTGCTATTATAATATAATCGTCGCCAGGAGTGTTTACCGCTACGTCATTAATTTATGAATCAAGCTATCCAATTTGTTTATACATTCGAATTAATAAACAATTGGAATTATTTAATATCCGTTTCAAAATAAAAATAAAAATTATTAAAAACATATACAAATTCATTTAAATAAAAGTGAGGTTGATACTATCTTCTCATATAAAACAGTGAATTCAATAAGGATGGTGAACATTCGTAGTGCATTTGACGAAATCGATATACGGTATTGAATAAGCAAATGTTGTAGAAAGAGTGAACGCGAATTTAATTTGTTTTATAAGCATCAAATTAAATTCTCCTGGCGAGGATATTATCAAAGTTATAGCAATCAAATCAAAGCAATGAAGTATCGTCCAATCCCTGATCTCGAAAATTTACGAATTAGTGCCTATTTACAGTCCCCAGAAAGTATTCCCACAAGTAGCCGCAGGTTCTTCCTTGATAGACGTGCGCAGAAACGCAACAAGCTGCAAAATGATCCCCTGAGAGCCTCTCTCACATGGCGGCAATCTAACATCAAGTTCCACCTAGCCATGTACAGTGTACTGAGCTTAGGTGTCTTCAGTTAGGGATGATTATGTTATACATACATCAATAAATCAATAAGGATAAGATGAGTAGGACACATTCAGAGGTCAAAACATGAATGCTTGTTGAGGCAATAATGGAATGGAAACCAGGAAATGTCAGAAGAAGCGGTAGACCGAAGAAAATGTGGATAGAAGAAGTAGACAGTAACTTTAGAATACTAGGAGTAAGCAATTGGAAGGAAATAGAAAGAAATGGAGAAACGTAGTGGAGAAAATGAATAGACCCCATTAGTGTGACGTCAAAATTGTCTGGCAAATTTAAAATTTTGGGCAGCCCGTATTTTGATATCGAGAAATTGACCCTTATCGCCACGTTGTTAAAGTTTATAATAAAAAGGTCTAAGTTTGCGTCATATTTGTGTAGTTATTATAACGAAATAAGTGACAAGGGGTCTCACAATGTTAACCACGAAGCTCTTATTTGTGTGTTATAATAACATTTCAATGTTAAAATACCCACAATTCTTTTAATTTCGAATTGACGATGAAGATGCAAACCACGAAAATTCAACTTAGTTAGCCATGCGTCGGTTTTTTATGAATCAGAATCCTTTATAAGCGAACGCTGTTACCCACAGAAGTCATAGCCGTCAATGAAAGCAGCCAACACCGACCAGTCGGTGTACATCGACCCGTCAGCCTGCATTCCAGAACCAGTTTACTCTCCGGCGACCGACCAACCTACCTACGCCTGTACCTGCATTATTATCCGCTTTCCGCGCTGTTAAAACTTGTACATAATTTGTAAATAGAAATATTAGTTGTTTTCACAACTTCCAAAACTTTATTGTTTATTTGGCTCGATCACCAAATAGCTCGTGATCCGATTCAACCGCCAAAAACAATAAAGCGAATATTAATAAAAGGGAAAGAAGGAAGGAGAACAAAATGGTGGGTCTTTTACATTGATATTTTTATAACACACAAATAGAACCTTCGTGATTAACATTTCAAGACCCCTTGCCACTTATTTCGTTATAATAACTCCGCACAAATATGACGTAAACTTAGACCTTTTTATTATAAACCTTAACAACGGGGCGATAAGAGTCAATTCCTCGACGTCAAAATACGAGTTGTCCAAAATTTTAAATTTCCCAAACAATTTTGACGTCATCATTAATGGAGTCCATTGGATTATAAGTGCTCCCTAAAACTCCTTGTGGAGTGGAACCCCTTGTATATATTATACGATAATAATGAATTGTAATTAATGTATTCCAACAGAAATATAGTAAAGTAACTAAATAAGAATCGATGTAATAAAACTAAATGTCAGTATTATGCTGTTGTTAGTAACATGAATGTATACAAAACTTATCATTATTGTATTACAATATAATTTGGTAAAAACCTTGCACTCAGCTACTACATTAATATTGCCCCACTTTGTTGTCACTAGGGGATTTACTTGTCTTCTTCACTACGTCGCGTCGGGTAAAAGTCAATGTTTTTCCACCTTTGATGTACCCGCCTTTGGCAGCTCGATTTGAAACGTTTCCCGCCGTAAATTTGTCCGTTTTTAAATTTATTTCAAAAGAATGGTTACGCCACTGGCCATTATTTATAAAGCTTTTTTGAAGGGGAAAGAAATTCATGACGAGAATCGCAAAAGCTGAACGCAAACTTGAAGTAAAATTGAATGTAATTTTATAGCTACATTTGAAGGTTGAAGGTGAGGTAATTATCCTGAAGGGTTTTCTGTAGCTCTTTTCCCTCCTTGTAATCAGCGAAGACCCAGAGCTAATCTCAACTTGTTTGAGAGGGCAATCCTTGTGTTTATTAAAATTATTTCTTCTTCCCATGCCTTGTGTTTTATTTGTGTTTACCCATTCGATCCTTTTAAGCGCAGCACACACACATCACGAGCAATTCGTTCACAACGTAGAGTCCTACCATTTTGACGATCATGTGCCTTGGGGTTTCAATGAGTTGGCGGGAAAGTTTGTTTTGGTTTCGAGTTGCGCAGTCGTGCTCGATTGCACCTGGGACCTGGGTATACTACAACCTGGTGAGACTAAGAGATTCTTCCGTCGACAGACCACACATGTTGCCTTCCAAATTTCTCGTGGGCCGTAGCAAAATCTTCTTTGACGATAAATCCGATACCTTTTAGAAGCTTTTTGTTATTGAAAATTTGTTGCCTTACTCAATAATGGCTCGTGGTCTGGATCCTACTTTTTACCCAACACAATGGGACCTATCTATGTCTGCAGTGCAGTGATGCCTAATTTACTTTCAAATAGCTGCTTTATCTTTGCATCTGTGTTTTCGTTATTCATTTCGGCGATACCGAGAATGCGCAAATTATTTCGCCTCGAATACTGTTCTAAATCGTCTACTTTATGTTCCAATGTAGAAACTTGTTTTTGGGTGGGATCACCTTCCGTGCGCAAAGATTCGGTATATTGCGTCGAGAAAATATTAAATTTCTCTTCCAGTCCATGAAGAAAGTCGGAGAATTGTTTATTCATTTTCTCTTTGAAATATTGGTTTGATTTCATCTACGTAAGCGATTAGGCGTCCGAAGTAGTATCCTTGCCGTTACGTTGTGACATGACTTTGAATTGTAGAAAGAAACTGGGCTGTTAATGGAGCGATAATGGAATTTGGAAATGTCTCAAAACGTACTTTTCCATATAATAATCGATTAAATACTTAATACAACACAAATTTTATTGGCTGCTAAGTATGTAGACTAAATAACAACACCGGACCTCAAACACGTCCTTATTCATGAACCTTACCTACACTTAAGAATGTGTTGAATTTTCCGCACTTTTCAAAATTATCAATATTAGTACTTAACACAAAAAGTTCTGCAATTTCGAGTTATTAGTATTCAGACCTTATAGTTTTCGCTGCGTAAGTACCTCTTGAGCAACATATCTAAGATAATGATAAGTAAATTGGGAAATAAATTCAGCCTTATTTACATTTCCGTTATAATGTTCCCCTATTTTATGCCGTCGTTATAACTCAATGGGAATAAAATTACAAGCATGAAGGCTTTAACGGTTATAAATTATAATATAACTTAGAAAAGTACCAAAATGTAAGCGACATGTTTATCGAATTCTTCACTGAATTTGTGACCCTATAAGTCGTCATGAAATTTCAACATTAATTTGCTAATCTACGTATTTGCGTTCCAAATCGCGTTATCACGAATGTAGGTACCTACATAGCGTGTCAGATGACGACGACTGCCGCCTGGGTATTGGAATTAACACAATATTGTAAGCTTTGTGCTATAATCCGTTTGTGTTACGACAAATTAACATTTCTACCGACTGTGGAAATTGATTGAGTTTCGGTACCAAATTACGAGTAAAACAAACTTGTACTTTATAAGCGTCAGTAAATTAACGTAATTGAACGCAACAATTTCATTTTAGACAGGGAAATAACAATTATTTCTGATTTTTTTTCAATTGAAATGTAATCTTGATACAGCTTCTGACAGTCAGTATTAGATTATGTAACTTAATAAACTAAATTAAATTTCACACGAATCTGTACTGAAAACGAAATTTCATATTTCGTTACGCTGAAAGTGCCATAAATGTCTTCATTTTAAACAAAATTTTACTAGATATTTCCGCATGAAATCTTTATTCTGTTATACACATTCGTGTGTCAACGAAGAGGGGAGTATGTAGTTTATTTTTTTTTCAAAATGAAAAAGTGCTACCAGCTGGTTTTGGACTAATGTATTAACAAACATACCTATTCATTTTACAACATTCAAAACAGAAGATATTACGAGTAACTTTTATTATTACAGTTAGCGAAATATGATTAATAAGCAATGTTGAGAAGGGTTGTACGCTCTTTCAGATTCTATTCAGAAAACTTCAACGTTTTACTACAGGAATTAAACTTTCATATTTCTATGCAATATTAAGTGTATAGTGAAAAAGATGTGTTTAGTCTGCACATGTCATGCACAATTTACCTATGTATCTTACAACGGCTATCACACTTCACTAACGTGACTCAAAATGCGCAAATAATAACAATTTATCCAACGACTAAGCTAATGCAACGAGATAGTTTGACCAGATGTAACAAGTTCTGTTGTGTTGATACTCTACTGTGTTATACCTACTTGATCTGAAATTGTTTAGTTTTACTCAATTTTAATAACAGACTTGAAGTACAAACTTCAAGGAGATTGACGTCTTCACAATTGTTCATAATCAGATACCTTCATCAAGTAAAAGTTCGCAGAATAAATGGTACAGTCCAAATTTATCTTCTATTACTTTAAATGTCAATATTATTTAAACGAATCTGTAGGTAAGCTTATCTTAAGTAAAATTTCGCTACTGTGAGCGACGCAAAGTTTTTGGGTATCTTAGTTATGATAAGCTCAACTCTCTAATGGTGGGAAACTTTTTATTATTACTTATTATATTATAATTATTTTTTTTTTCATTTCTAAAACTTTAGTAAACAAACATAATTATCTACACACATCTACTCTACTGTGTTATATGGTGGAATAACATTCATAATACAGGCTGCATTGCCTCGCTGTATAACAATAAATTCGAGTGTTCCTTAAATCTGGTGGAGAAAGATCTACCAGTACGACCAATGTAAAAACCGTCACAGGTTGGACAAGATAATTGATAAATCCCCGATTTCTGTAATAAATTAATCGGGTCTTTGTTGTGAACTAACATAGAATTAAGGGTGTGAGTAGTGGAGAAAGAAATCCAAATATTGTGGGTTTTGAAAATGTTCTTAAGTTGATAGGAAAGGTTAGGGTAAAAGGGAAGTGAGCGATAAATAGCATTGTCATGAGGTGTTTTTTGAGAAATGAGACTAGTAGGGTGGACAGATCTGATCACTTTGTTTAAGAGGGTATCAACCAAATTGATGGTGTAGCCATTATTATGAGCAATATGACGTATCATGTTAAGTTCTTTGTGAAGGTTAACTGGAGACATGGGGATGACCACCATTCTTCTGATAAGGGCATTAAGGCCCGCCAATTTATGTGAAAAGGGGTAAATTGAGTCCATCGGGATCCAAGGAATCGTTTCACACCCGTAGGTTCTCGGGAATGTGCCTTTTATTCACGTAACCCGCGTAACCGTATTTAACCAAGTCGTCTTTGATTTAATTGATACCAGTACCGCGTATCCCTATATGGGAATAAGGGTATTACAAATATTAAAACAGCGGCATGCTTTATCTGTTCATAGGAAAAATACCAGTGTTCAGCTAGTAGAAGGAACCAGAGTAAAAACCATGTTACAAATTTCTTTGCATCATGGGCACGCAAACTAAGACACGGGAGTATCATTTCCTCCGACGTAACAATTGGGACAGAATTCCTGGAACGCATTACTATCGACCCGTATTACCGCACCTTGACGTTCCTAGATCTGAATCACGGCCAGGCTTGGCCGGAATATACCGTCCCGATTAGGAGCACAATTTAAATCATCTCCCGGTAAGACTAATCACGCATACCATTTTTTGCCATACAAAATATTATCAAGGAGGACATGGACCAAATACTACATACAGGAAGGGGTGATAGAACGATCACATAGTCCATGGAGCTCTCTCATCGTGTTGGTAAGGAAATCTTCCGAAAAATACCGTTCTTGCGTTGACCACCGCCCGGTAAATTAGCTGACCAGACAGAGAAATGTTTATACGACCCACGTATCTATGAAAATAATAAACCATAGAAAAAAAGAAAATTTTATTTTGCATTGTGAGAACCATAATAATTAATACTAACACACTTATTCCAACGTTTTTCTATAACGTGCCTTCTAAAAAAATTCTTTGGTAATTCTGCAACTTGCCACAAAATGCGACTCCCGCTCGAGTGTTTTTTGGGTTTTAGGAACCAGATACCTACCAGTCACATGGAGCAAGCACGGATGTTGTGATTTCTCAAATTCGTGCCATGTGCACCTTGCACTTAAAGCGCAGAACCAGAGTGTTCTGAAGATAATTTTGGGGTCATTTCTAGTGTACAACTACTTTCCAGTGCATAATTATGCCTTTGTAGACATTTCTCGTTGTTATAGGTCTTTGTGACAGTCTTTGCCTTCTTTAGTAGTGGAAAGTCCATATGAATTCATAGCATGAACACTTCTTCCGTAGGCGAATTCCAGTGACGCAATTCGGTCTCATCCGCATTTACAAGTACCTACACATCTGAAAGGAATTTTCATCTTGAAATAAACCAAGAAAATTCCCCTTCCCTTTAGCATTTGCTTTTGTAACAAGTATTCCTTTATTATTTGCTTACTCAATTTTCTATTTATTCATATTTTATATTGTAATTAATACCAACTTGTTTATGAAGATACCAGTTCTTGTAAAAATCATTATCCTTAAATATAACAATTAATGGTTTGAGTTTAGTTTGGTTAACTAACAATGAATCGGTTTAATAATAAAAGGTACCTACGCAAAGAAATATTTACTTATTGAATTATTAGAATACCAAATTTATTATTTGTCTTTGATTAAATTAATCAACCTGTTTCTTTTACTGCACATGGTATTACCTATTCCCTAAAATATGAATTTAAATAATAAAGCAAACGTCAACAGACCGTACTCTTTTCCTCACACCAAAGTTTCTCCAAACACGTGCACCGTCTATGAACTAAGTACATAATAAATTATAAAACCTTCCAATTAAATTTGTTACAGTTCTGAACATTGAAAGTAACCATTTAAAAAACTTAAGTATTTTTAGACTCAAAGTATAGGTATAATCTATTTGGAACAAAATCAAATTTTGGAAGAAAAATTGGGTGATTAAGCACTAATAGAAACAAAAGTGAAGCCTATTTCAAATGGAGAAGTACGTAGTAATTTCTAAGGGCAGTTGAACAATTCTTTATAAAAGCAATATAGCTTGTCCATTAAAAGCAAGGGTACTAAAGGTACAGAAATAAAATTTCACCCCATAGCGATAAGGGTATGAAAAGATCTTAATAAAAAGAGCTACAAAATTGTAAAATGGACGTGGACACTGAATATAACGATGTTATATTTCAACGCAAAGCTACGGCATTGGTCAATTTAAAATATTTACCACCACCTTAGAACATTTAATATGCCTAATGCCTATGTATCTATTATAAACACAATCTTAACGCGGAGTGATCAGTCTACTTAGTAAAAGAAGGACCGCGCTCGATATTTGATACCGTAAATTAGAAGTTATTAATTGGCTCAAAGTGTGTTTTACGTAAATATTGAGTGGTAAAAGTTTTAATATGATTGTTGATGAGAGAGTTAAAATTATCGTGAGCTCGAAGTTATTAAGATAAGTACCTAAAACTTTGCGTTGCTCACCTCAGCGAAATTTTAATTAAGAGATTCGTTTAATTGTTATTGACATTTACAGAAATAAAAGATAAATTTAAACCGTATTTCGCATTTATGCGAAATTTTATTTAATGAAGGTATCTGATATGTGGTTTAAGGGTCACCTTTTAGACTCGTAGTTGGGGGAGGGGGAGGGCTACAAAATTAACCACAAAAATTATTTTTAAACCAGCAAAGAAATTTTGGAAACAAGAATTGTGTATTTATAAACCAAGTTAGAAACCCAAGGGATTGATTCTCAACGATGCACAACCATCAAATTTACTATTTCTCATCAGTCATCGTCACCATGTTTTCCCATAGAAACTGGTATATAAATATAGATTTTGCACATCACTGAGGAAAAATCAGCATTAAGATAAATCCTTTTAAATTCGTTCTTGTCCAAACAAAAAATATGTAGTCAGAAACACAGGATCTCATGAAATAACTGGAAAGTCGAATACTGCTAAAGGGCAAGTTTAATGCTTATTCGCCAGTGCCAGAAATATTTTAGAGAAAAAATGCTGCTAAAATTCGTCATTTAATAAAGCCACTCCACACGTATGGTGTACCTAAGGATATTGGCAAAGGAAACGGCTCTAATTATAAGTATGTCCGAACAGGATCCCTTCAACACGAATCCCTGTCGTCACAGTAACAAACAATGTGGTATTACCGTTCAGTCCTGTTGTATGTGATGGTTTTGCAATGTCCCTACTATCACCGGAGTGTGATTTTGGAAATTTGCTTAGTGGTCGGTTAATATGGACAATCAGTTCTTTACTGTAAATGCCACTTCCACTGTTCCTTTTTTTACAAACATGTACAAGGTGTTCCAAATCGAGTTGCATGGCATGTGTAATTTTCTTATTATTGAAGATCAAGACTTGGTTAAATGGCACTCGGTAGTGAAACTAGAAGAACAGAGGGCTGGAAGACTCCTAGGAAAATATCAAATAAGTCTTTAAACCCTAACTATCTTGATACTTAACCGACAACTCCCTGGGACGCACACCAAAAAATTAATGTTAAGTTATTCCACAAGTAGACTAAATTAGTTGACAAGGTGCTCGACGGCAGGCAATATCTCTCGGCATTTCTGATCGCAGTGTGAGGAGCATTTTACACAGCGATCTGCAGTATCATCCATGTCAAATTCAGTTATGGCATGTTCAGAATAATTGTGATATTTGGATGAGTGATGAAGCACACTTCCATCTTTCAGGCTTCGTTAATAAGCAGAATTTTCGGTATTGGTCAGAAAGACAAATCCACAAAGAATACACAGAAAAACCGCTTCACAATGAGTGACAGTCTGGTGTGCCAGCCATGTCATCAAGAACTGTTTTGGCACCATATTTTTTTGAGTATGATACTTAACGTGCAGTTACAGTGAATACTCACAGCTATATTAACATGTTGTAGAACTTTCTTCAACTTAAATTAGCTCGTAATCCTGATTTGATTACCAAAACATGTTTTCCAACAAGACGGTGCTACCTGCCACACACAATCACTGTTCTGCGACGCTTATTTTCTAAGAACGGAGACTCCTCGGCCGGCGATATTTGAAATCACTTGTTTTTCAATCACCCCCACCTCGAAATATCCGGGAAAGAACGGATTCGCGAATAATTGTAATCGTATAGGTTTCAATTGGTACATTTTAAATTAATAAATCTCTATTTTTAAAATTACTTACGGTGTTTTCATAATCGCTCAATTCACCGCTGCGACCGTTACCTCGACGTCTCCACTATAAACTAACCAAAGAAAAATGAGAGCCAACTTACGGTGAACTGACAACTTTTCGCTTTAAACAAAAAGATTTATTACGAGTCATCAGTGAAAATTATTTTCGTAACTTAAATGGAATGGCACATGTCATTTAAACTCCTGGAGTTAACTCATACATTTCCATTTATAAACTGACTAAAAGCATTTTCTGAAGAAATTTTATTACAGTGAATTAATTAAACTTTAAATTAAATTGTCCATTACCATTTTCTAAATTGTAGAACAGAAAGCGTAGGAGATACCTCCACCTGGTGTATTAAACAAATTGGTTAATTTTCGTACTGTACTTACATGTAAATAATAAAATTAAAATTAAAAAAATTCACAACTAGCTTTACTCTTTAATCGAATTTCTTTCTAATCTTTTACTTCGGCCGCGACTTACACACCTACGAAAAGGAAAGGAATATGACATAGTTACTCACGCATAACGTCACAGAAGTATATGGCTGAAAAGTAAATATGATAATGATAAGAAAACTATGGTGGATATCAAATTTACTTCCATTTCTTCTATTGAAATTGAAACTGACCGAAGCACTGCGATAGGTTAGGGTTTATTACGCAACCTGAAATAATTTACTCTGGAGATAGTGGAAATACCTGTACAATCTTTAGCGCTTTATAACTTTAGTTTTTAATTCATTTATTCCCCCCCCCCACCACCACCACCACCACCATCATTCGTGAAATCTCAATGATGGAGTTATTATACCCAACAGTATGCTACAGCATGAATTCTTGTTAAGATAGTTGCCGTAACCTAAACCCAAAAAGGAAGATACCTACCCTAGCAAACTCACTGAAATTTTTGCTAAAAAGCATCATATACTCAATATTTATGTCACGGGTGGGGTAGCTAATCATGTGAAGCACAAATGAAAAATCTTGGTGGTACATGATTCGCAGACGTTTTAAGTTTAACTTCTGCTACTTCATATGTCAATGCTAATCAAACGAATTTGCAAGTAAGCTTTTGGATAATTTAACGTAATGCGACGCAAGTTTTGGAAATGTCTACGACAAAACTGACTCACGGGTAAACTTCGTATTTTGCTAAATAATTATCTAAGCTTCTGCTTCTATTCGTCCACTTAACTTATTTTTCAAAATACTTAAATAAAAAAACTACGCCCAAAATTTGTACATATCATCACAAATAGTGCAGAAAGCGCTCCGCAGCCTTTTCCTCCTCTAGATATAGATCTCAATTTTCTTACCTTATTTAGGTGGATATCTGAGATAAGAATGGCCGATCAAAAAGACAGTACAGGGCGGCGGGGCGTTAGGGTTCAACCACGGCTTATGGCCGTGAACGGCACTGCATAAACGGTTTTCGAGAGACGCAGCTCAGTTATCTGTATAGGTATTTTAGCTCGATCCTGCACCACCTTAGACTTTGGATAGATTTTCTCAAGCACTGCAGCCTATGGTGGGTATATCTCCAGTTTTACTTATGCAGGCAAAATATTTTGAAATGAGAAATACAATATTGGCTTTTTCATAAACATACCTACCTATAACATCTTTTCTAATCAATTTTATTTAAATGAAGAAATTGTAAAATGTAGAATTTGAAACAGGTAAATAGAAAGAAAGTCAAATATTAGTTTTGTTTAATAGTTTTTCATAAAAATAACCCACAGATGCCAAATTTTATCACATGTAAAACGGGAAAAATGACAAATGATTGAAGTTTTCAGCAAAAACAAGCTTGAAATAGATTTCAAAGATAAACATACATTTTGTTCTAAAAATACATAGAATTATTATTAAACAGAATTTTTCAAAAACAATCATTACACAGATTACGTTTTCAAAAACATATTTTTTTTTATTGGTGTCCTATTTTAGCCTTTTAGGGCTATAATAGACGAGCGTGTAACACGCCGTGTGGAAAACGCTGCGTTTTCTCCGCTGAAACGCATATAATGTATTTAAATTGCAACAAATACACGAGCGTTGAACACGTTCGTATCCGCTGGCCGCACGCCGCTGTTTGCGTGTTACCCGCGTCGTGTCAAAAACGCCGTCGATGAAATGCATTGCTTACTATGCCCACGGATACACGAGCGGATATTACACGTCGGGTAAGTACAAACTCGTTCACAATCATTTTAAGTCGAGCAGCAGACAGTAGTACTCGCTTGTAAATGTCCTGTTTGGAGTGAACTACTGAAGAGTGGATGTACCCACCAACGACGATGTCTACGTTTTCGTTGTTCCAGCAGTAAGCACAATGCTGCAACACAACCAATTTGCACAGGATCCATTTTGATACTGACTGTATCTGCGTTTTTGTGAAATTTCTGCACACCAAAACGTGCACGTGTATTATAAAAACGGCGCGGCGGGGCGTGTCACACGCGGCGTGTTATACGCTCGTCTATTCCTAGCCTTAAATCGCGCTTTTAAAAACGCGCGTGTTTTAAAGTTGCCATAGCATCATCATCAAATTGAAAAAACGTGAATTCTTATTGGTTATTGATCTGACAGGAGTACTTTGTTACGTGAAATAAAATGACAGATTGCAAATTAATTTCCGTTTATTGGTTATTGATTTGACAGGAGTACTTTGTTACGTCAAATAAAATGACAGATTACAAATTAATTTCCGTTTTTCTCATTCCCATGACAACGAAAGGTATACATACTGGTTTCACATTACGAATTCAACCATTTCATATACTTAGTTCTTATTTCCATTTTAATACCAGATTTCAAAGTGAACCAACAAAAAAAAATAGCGTAAAGTATTTGTGGATAACTGGTCTTTAAAACACTCGCTGCGCCGTCGTACTTGAAAACTCGCGCGTTTTTTAAATACCTGTTTATCCACTTATACTTTAATCTCTCTATATCTTCACATTCACTCAAAATTAAATTCAGCGACTCTTGAGTGACGGAATCAATTTCAAACTTCTCAGGATCTGTACCGCATTCTTCTTTTGAATTTACTTCCAACCAATCTTGAATCAGCAGTACGTTTTCTAATGGGCAAACGGGATCTTCAATATTGTGATGTGTACAACGAAATGTCTGTGTCCCCTTTCTCAAACTTTTAAGCGACGGCGACGGGCGTCCAATTGACTACAGATTCAACAAGGGTTTGCATTTTTAAACACCCTTTACGTAAATGTTACGGTTGTAATACACCCTTCTTATAATATTGAATACGATGGTGTTGGTTTGATTTAGAAAAACTGCCGCCACTAGCGCACGTGACAAACGCTTTTGGTATGAATTGTTTGTCATTTCCATAGAAATAGATCAACAAATGCGCTTAAAGACTATATACATGACAGCGATGACAAGAAAAATGTACCAGAGTAAGGCCCCAAAAAAAAGGCTTTCTACTCACAACTGTCAAACTGTATGTAATACAATTACATACTGGAAAAAGGCAGTGGCGTACCTAAGGGAGTGCGATAGGTGCGATCCGCACCGGGCGGCAAGTGACCAAGGCATTTGTTTATGTTGGTGCTTGGAATGTATCTAGGCATTTATAAATATAAAATAAAAAATATTTAATGGTAATTTTTTGTAAATTGGGTATATGTTTTGTCTCATAGGTGGGGAACATTCGGCCTCCGTAAGTTTCTTGCGGCCTTTTAAGAAGTATCTTGTATTTTTATAAATGTTGCATTTATAGGTACCTATATCAACTTATGCCTTATGCGGCTTACATTATTACTGCCTAATTTAAATATTGCATCCAATGGTAAAAAAGTTCCCTACCTATAGTTTGTCTCAATTGCATTATTTTTTATTTATTTATGTTTATTAATTTTTAAAAACCACTTAGACTTAGAAAGGGCGGCAAATTGGAGACCGCTCCGGGCAACAAAAATTCTAGGTACGCCACTGTATAAACGAGGATATAGCTTTAGAAGTAAATTTCGTATCAAAATTTTGTGAATACCTCAGTTCCTAAATAGTAATTAACTTTATACTAAGCTATCATATGAATATTAAATCAACAATTACCTCTACACAATTAATTTAGCATTAATTTAATTCAAAAACCGATAGCATAACTATGTGTTACTGTTGATTTATACCGTCTATATACCACTCTAACTGATTCTATCAACTTTACGATCGTAATATACGTAGTAATAACACTTGCGTAGGTATACATAGGTATGAAGGTATACGAATAGCGTGCTCATGTATTAAGTTGCAAATTACTATTAATTATTCTATTTTATAGTAGAAATATGGAACTTTCAAGGCAAATGTCATATAAAAATGCTATAATAACGTAAGCATGACTACACTAGGTCAGCAGTGTATAAGAAAGGGAATTCTGTCGGATTTGTCTATAACCATAGACTAATTGGTCTATGCTATAACCTATATGGTTCGTGGTAGAAAATCTATGGTTCAAATGTGATAATATCCTTTTTGTAAAAGCTTTTATTTAACACAGTGCATTGTTTGTTATTCATGAGTATCAAAAACAAATGGATATTTAAGCTAGAAGTTTTGATCCCTCCCTATAAATATTATGTAAAATTATTCACATTTTGTTTTTATATAAGTTTGCGATACCTCAGTAAAAAAACATCATCAGCGCGCATTGCCGCATTTCGACCCACTTACCGAAGGGATAAAAACTACTTTGCTTCATACTTTTTTATTAAGAATCCGAATCCGAAGTCAAAATTTCAAAGTTCGAAATAAGTTTCGGACGTACATACACACATAAAAAGTTCGCAGTGGCCCGTCAACTTAAAATCGAGCGCCGTCGTGCACACATTCGGCTTACAATTTTTCAAGTTAAAATCATACGCATATTTATCGAAATGATCAAAACTGTTAAAAGAAATGAATTAACATGGGATATTAGATAATGCATAAAATTATTTTTAAAATAACATTATACCTACAATAATTTTAAATTTTTAAAATTTTATTCATAAATGCAAACATTTTGAACAAAATTATTGGAACATTGAAACGCAACACGACAAATGACTAAGACTTTATTATGAATAAAGAATGATTTATCCTATATTGAGAGGCATCCACGGCGCCTTTTCATCCACGGCGCCCTCGTGCGACGCACGATTTGCTCATATGGACGACGCGGGCCTGCCGGACAAGCTCGTTAAATATTTTAAATTTCCAAATCTTTCAAACTCTATTTTGCTTTTGCTCGAAGACATAATATCACGTTAGGTTGGTCAGATTGCTCGTAATATATACAGTACGCGTCTAAAGCCCGTTCCCCCTACTAATTTTTGAATCACCTGGTATACCGCAATGAAATTTGGAGAGCTTAAATAGGACATGAAAACCTACCTTTTTATGAAAAAATGACAGCTGAAAGTTGGGCGCCATCTTGAATTATTAATTACCGGGGAGTACACTGGTGAAGAGGTCACCATGTTGGTGAACAGGAACGGTATCCTGATTCAACATACTGCGGCATATTGCCCATAACAAAATGGCATCGCAGAAATTGTTGAAATGGTGCGCCGCATGACAATAGATGCGAATCCCAGTTACAAGTTTTGGGGCGAAGCGGTGACAATGGCGAATTACATACAAAATCGTTTGTCATGGAAACAACAACTCCTTCGAGCAATGGTTTGCTACGAAGCATATTCGCCATTTTAAGATTTTTGATGCGAAATGTTACATTCATGTTCCAGATGAATGACGCCGAATTCTGGCACCGAAACCAATTCAAAGTATTTTAGTCGGATAAGAGGAGAATTAGAAGGCGTATCGCTGCTTTATACGCGAGACCGGCAAGGTTGTCGTATGTAGGATTTGCCGTAAAGCAGGAAGACTATCAACCGATAGTGAGTGTTGATAATTCAGTTGTGGAATTTCGGGATAAACGAGAAGAGAGCCTGAGTGTGTCAACTCAAAGCGGACAAATCGAAGAACAGCGAGATGAGCAAAGTACTCCAGCAAACGACGAA
Source organism: Pyrocoelia pectoralis (assembly GCA_036250285.1). Taxonomy (NCBI): domain Eukaryota; kingdom Metazoa; phylum Arthropoda; class Insecta; order Coleoptera; family Lampyridae; genus Pyrocoelia; species Pyrocoelia pectoralis. The sequence continues at coordinate 24,860,871 of CM070076.1, read as the reverse complement.
GAAAGTGTCGAGATGGACGATTCTGTGTACTTGACTGATGATGAAAGTGATGACATCCAAAGGAGGCGTCTCATCGAAGAAATGAATATTTTAAAGGAATGTGTTAGTGAGCCACAGAATTAATTATAATGAGGTAATTACTGGTAAGTTTAAGAAGCAATCAATGGTTTAAGGCAATGAATGAAGAAATCACTTCATTAAAAGATATTCAAACGTGGGCACTTACAGAATTGCTAGAGATCGAAGGGAAAATGCGAAGGTATTAATTAAGGAGGAGTGTTGGATTTTTGAATCTACAATTTACTACATGTAGGTACATAAAAAGAAGGCGATGTAACTTTGACAATTAGTCCGTATGACGTTTTGTATTAATAAATAATAATTATTCTTGTTTTTACCGAATATTAACGTGTTTTAAATAAATCATTATTTCATTTTAATTAATCTAAACTCACCGTGTATATTTATTACTCAATTTCATATTCCATCATAATAGACATGCATAAAATGTGTTATGATGAATTTAAAGTAAGTTCATTATACGCATTAATTTTTTTCTAACAATGATGCAAATACAAATATAGATTTAATATTGTAGTGAACCAGGCCTAACTAATTTGTACACAAATTAAAACAGAAGTATTTAATGAAGTAATCATTAAAAACAATTTAATTTGCAAGACACAAACTTTCAAATCTTTCAGAGAACAATTGCTGTAAAATACTTCAGCTACTCAGTATGAAATTAAATATGTAGATAGTATATATGCAATTACACCTAATATTTCGATGTTACCCTTGTTACAGCGTTTATATGTCAGCATTTTATAAGGTGTGATGTAACACACCTGGAAGATTTGAATTTAAATGCTGCCTGCTATAAATTTGTCCCATTGGTAAACGGTGTAGAAACGACAGTTACGCCATTGGAAATTTAAGGCAAGAATATAATGGTTGTATTCATTACGAAATATGAAAAATGCAAATGAAATGTTTGGTACCAATTTCCAGATTTTACTTATTTTGACGTTTATTGCAGTTGCGAAACGAATTTTAGCTCAATACAAGGATTTATTTAATTTGACTTGATAAATTAATTCAATATAGGTGATTGTATGTACAGTTGTTGAGCAGAAACTGAAAACAGATTGGTTTCTATAACACATTACAAAGACTGCTACTGATACGATATTCTAATCTATATGAATAAACCATTACATTTTTTTGTTTTATTATATTACGGCTTGATGCGTGAAAAACTGTTAAAATAAGCTGGGTCTTTGGCTTAATAAAGCACCGGATGTTGAACGATATTTTACTTCGAACACTGTAATTAAAATTAAATATTTATACACAACTGAAGGGATTTGTTAAATCCATGCTCTGAAGCTTTTTATACACACCAGTATGACAAGCATAAACATTGATAATAATAGCACAGTTTATCTGTGATAATAGTATAGGATTAATTATCACACTACACTTCATCGTTATACATACAAGGGCCACTTAGTTTCCGTTGATATTCTGTACTGACAGGAAAGATGCTTACAAATACTAAATCTGCTTATTAGCTAATTCATCCGTGAAACATCATTGCATCAATCAAATCTAGTGTAGTGGAAATAAAAGAAATTGGTAGATCGTTGGAGTTGAATAAAGCGCATTTTCGTGCACCATTTACTACGTCACATCCGTTATAAGCTAAAATGGCGGCACTAATTTTTTTGTAAGACAAAGTTGCAGTTTTTTTATCTCAGAAAAAATTAAAGCTATCGAAATGCGGTTTTCGCCAATCGACTGCATTCGGGCCAACGACGAAAATTCTGATATTACCTTTGATGGCGTCACTTCCCGTATAAGCTAAAATGGCGGCACGGTCGATATAACCATATCGACATCTTTTATATCCATTGTATTTTGTTGTGTGAGAAATCGATGTTCATTATTATTTGGTGCACGTAATGGGTTTTGTTAGGTGTTAGTGTTCTTTATGTATAAACATTTTTCTTCGTAGTGTTTGACTTGCTTTTGTGTTTCTATTGAAAGAGGTGTGTTTTATGTGTTACACTCTGCGTTGTTGTGATAAATCTATCTCATATGCTATCTGAAAAGCTCCTTTGAGCTGGTCCCATTTGTTAGCCGTTGAGAAACCGGTACAAAGATTCCTTTCTCATATTGTGTTCATGTAAGTGTAATATTGTATATTGTATAGTGTGTGAGATGTGCAATACAGAACAATACTTAAAGCTTAAGGTATTAGTAAATCCATACTTTCATATTCGTAAAATTAGAAAATTCAACAAAGCATAAATCGAAGCATCGTGAAACCTTTATTCATAATAATATGCTTATAGTTGCTCAAAATAAAAAATTGAGAAAAGTAAGTGGTGCCATCTAGCAATTAATGATTCATTTAGATTATAAAAAACGTTTTTAGGCGGCTATCACATAAATAGTTATTTTACGTATCTTTTGAAAGCCGTAAAGTATAACTTTTTTTTTAACATCTGTCATAAATAACTTTACGGCCGCGTTTACCTTACAACCGCTTTTTGTTGTCCAGGTGATGGAGCAAAGCACTCTGTAAGTGACATGAATAATCAAATATATGATTGTATTTGTTAGGTAACTGTCACTGTCAAAATTATGAAATTGATTTTTAAATTAAAATTTATATCTTTTTGTGATAGTGCTTAAAACTCTTTCGGCAAACCTATTTGAAAGGTAATCCTTAACCACCCGTGAATTGTGCGCAGGTGCACCATCCTGCTGAAACCAACAATTGCTTACTACGGGTTAGGGTAAAATATCAAAGTAGATTCTAGTAAATTTAAGTACAATAGTAAAATAAGTATAAAATCGCAATTAAACCATAAAGTGTGATACATGCTTGAATGCAAAAAATCAGGACCGTATTTAAAAAAACAAAGTTGATGATGGTTTCTCAAAAACGAAACGTCGGATTCCAATTTGCTGCATGCCATGTTAAACAACGTTAAAAAGTATTTGTAGAAGGTTCTTTTACTTTTTAGTTAAGATCGACGACAAAGTAACAATTTGTCAAAAACGAAATCCTGAAAATTCGCTTTTTGTCGCATAACTTCGGAACGGTTCGGAATTTCGTCAGTTTAAAAATTCCATTTTACTAAACTCAAAATTGCTCAACTTTTCTCCCATTTAACCGAAACTCTATCTCTTACCGTTTCAGAGATCCCCATAGTGGCCCTCCTTATCTTGGACACAGTGTATACGGTTTGCAATTCAGATTAATGATTTATGTTCTTGCGTACCAATTTCACGAAAAAAAAATTGCAGACAATTCGGATGTGGATAAGTACTTTAATTAAACAATTAAAGATGCATTAATTTTCATCGAATTCAAAGTCATTTGACCGTGTCTGCAATTTAAATCATAAATTGTTGTTGATGATTTATTGACAAAAAATATAATTCCATACAGTTTCGGGTTGCAACTTGCAATCAACCCTGCAGACGGGGTTGAATGTACAGTATTTGTAAGGTTGTAAAAGTAATGTAACCGCGTTTGCAATTCAGTGTAATAAGATAAGATAAGATCATCTTTTATTTGTTCAGTGTTTATACAAAAGGTGAACGAATTACGTAAAGCATAAACACAGTGTATGTATACTGTGGCATAAAGACTAATCGTTACAAAGGATTGCAAGAACGGAAATATTAAGTTACTTAACTGATACAGCGAATAAGATTATTTAATTCGTGAACGCTAGTGCTTATATTAGAGAAGCCATTAAATACATTACAAAGAAAAGAAGAGTTTGTCAGTCTTTTTTTAAAAATGCCGAACTGCCGAAGGTTAAGCCACCCGCGTGCCATTTACGGAATAAGTCGGATAAGTCAATTTGAAGTCATTTTCTATCATTTTGAGTGCATCTTTGTGATATTTAAGGCATCTTTTGAGGTTAATAAACGCGTATATTGAAGTTCGTTTTTGAAATAGGTACGCAAGAACATAAATCATTAACCTGAATTGCAGACACAGTCAAATTACTTTGAAAATAATAAAAATAATGCACCTTCAACATCGTCAGCAGGGTTATTAGCCCAGTCAATAAAGGCCGAAAGTGTCATATGTCGCAACAAATTAGGGGAAAGCTGCATTTTTTATATGTGATACACCGTTATGAGACATGTATTTTCTCAAAAGTCCCCGCCTCCCCCCCTTGTGCTTCTCCCCCCATCACCCCTAACAGCTTACAAATGCATAGTTTCACTAGATTGCTTACAAGTTCTTTAATATTCATCGTAGAAAATTAATTTTTTTTTAATTTTGTTCCTTAATACCCATTAAAAGTATCTTATTCTTATAAACTTTTCGTTAAAGTTGATATTAAGAGACCTATAAAACAACAAACACAAAAAAAATGGTTTCTCGAAGCACGTGAATTTACTTTATTACCTATATTTTTGTTGTTAATTAAAATACACAAAAATGGTTCAAATATAACTTTTAGTATGTATCTTTAGCTTCAAGTTGATGTGGTTCATTGCTTGTTTAAGTTTATCGGTTGGGCTTGGGACGTCGTCATAGATAGCGCTTGCACTCCGCTTCAGTTGTCCGACGTATACGCTTAGCCCAGTAAAATGCGACAATTTGGATGAAATTAATGGTTACAGCTTTCAACATTTGGGAACAGGCTTGTTTTGTGATCCCTTTGAAGTGTTCAAAAGTCCCCATCCGAGAGAAATGGGGGACGAAAAAGGGTCAAAAAAACAGATTTTCGTAAATAACTGAAAAAGTATCAATTTTATCAAAAGCAAAAACGTTAAGAAAGTTGTAGCTGATAAAATTCCGTACATTTTCATGTTTTATTTTTTGTCTCTACGACCAATAGGAGCCGAGATAGATTTTTTAAAATGTCGACTGTTTTGCGGCGAAACGGTAACACGTGCGCGCATCGCGCGTATTTCCCTTATATCTCGAGAATGGTCATGCGTATCGTAAAACTCTTCAAATAAAAGTTGTAGAGAATTTAATTACGAATAATTTTCTTTTTTAAACGTTTCCATACGATTAATATTGACAAAGATATAATCATTTAAACCTTTTTCTAAGACACAATCGCTGCTCGTTTTAAGTAACTGCCGGGTATAGATCTGTTTTCCTGTATCTGTTGTAAATCGCAGTTAACAATAAATGCGTATTTTTACCTTAAATAATGGGCTATGGAAATTTTAGTGAGAGATTTTAAGGAATATTGATGAAGAAAGCATTAAACTCGGTCAATGCCGTTTGGTTTATCAATCTACGTATACATAAAATTCATGACCGTATAGGATTTAGAATGTTTGTGGACGCCAAATTAATTAAAATCAACCAAAAGCTTTCCGCGCTTGCCATATCGTTGTTTTATAAAGAAAAGTTTACATGCAAATTCGTTTGGTTAATATTGACATTTAAAGTAATTGAAAATAACATTTGAACTTTCATTTAGAGAAGGTATCTGATTAATGGCAATTGTGAAGCAGCCCAATCTTCTTGAACCGAAAGAAAAATAAAGTGTAAATAAATTTTTCAAAGGAGTGTAAAATCTGTAAAAATGTAAGCCTATCAAAGCTTATTTAGAAACCGTGAATGCATTTCTTGTTTAACGATTATACAGAGTGGCGCGCCGCAGATGCATGGATTTTAGAAGATCATGGCTTCCCTCCTAACGATCCTAGAATGTTGGGAGTAAGGTAATTTTTATTTATGGTTCAGATGATTGACGATGCGACTACTCAAAAATCCACCTAATTATTGTTTTCTCTTATTGCAATTAGTGATCTTCATCTAAATCAGTATCACGTTCCATCTATCTCAATGTTAGCATAGTACCGAGAGCGATAACGATATTAACGAGAAGACAAGATAAAAATATTTTCGATATAAATAATTTAATAAAAGAAATATTATTTTCTATCTTGAAAATAAACCATATACCTACCTACATAAACATTTTTATTTCTTCTTTATTATTTATTTACCCCACAGGAGTCATAGAGCGTAGAGATATTGATACTAATCATGTGTCGACATACGGCCAACGAGGTATGAATCGATTTTATGACTTTTAGTTCTATCTAAATACAAATAACGAAAAACGCCACATTAAAAAAAAGTTTATAACGTGCTACCCTCTAGAATATTAAAATATTAATTTATCATCTGTTATACTGCTTGCCTCGAAACTAATTACTCTCTGGGTGACTGGGTTTATGGGAAAATCTGACGCATGAAATTAAATCTTATTTAATAAACAATTAAAAAATAAAGAACATTACATGAAATTATAATTTAGCACAATCTTTCCACAAGACTATGTCTAATTATTCTATCAAGCCTTTTATTGGCAGTAAAACGGCTATAAAACGTGGACCTCGACTCAGAAGATATTATTCCACCTCAACGTCACTCACAATAACATTCAAGGGCTTGTCATTTCTAAAATTATGTAGGGTTTGCCCCCTCAAGGAATTCAGCATATCGCGATATAAATCCACTGCCCATTCGAACGTCGCGAATGTAGGGGAGAGATTAATTAGGGGCAACTGAAGGACCTAGAAGTGAAACCCAGAGAGCCCCAACCTACACAGCCGCGGACCGTAAACCATTAACTTTTAACATTTGTATATATATAATGTTATTGTTGTCTTGAACAATCAAACAAAGACTTAATTGCGTTTCTAGAAAATTAAAGTTTTATTTACCAAACTACATTTTCTCTCAACAAGAAAAACTCACTCACCTACAAAATAAAAAAAAAACATTTAAAGTCCTTACTCAGCTCCTTCAACAACTTCAATAAAAACTTAATTTTCAACAAGCCGTCACAATCCGACCAATGTAAAAACCGTCAGTCACGATATATTCAATGAGTGTTGACAGCCATAGGGCCATTTTCTTTACATACCTATATAATCTCTCCCTAACATGAGAAGTTATTGACAATAGTTAACAAATCTCCCTAACATTACATATTATATCGCTAATATGTAATTACAACTCAACAAATCAGTAATGATCAAGTGGATGGGGTCCCATCCCTATAACGACCTAACCGTTCTTCTGATATTCCCAACCAGAATTAAGTAGCCTCAGAGGACTTTGAAGGCCCAGAAGGATCGGCTTGGCTGAGACTGGTTGCAATTGGACGAGCTACAACATTTATGTGCACAGCATGGTTACGCAGATGTTTCAGAAAGTTCGAGAGAAATTGGAACATGTCACGAAGCTGTCAAGATGTATTTGCGACCAAATTTGCCCTCCAATACAGTAAATATTTCACACCAAAACAATTATGGTTGTTATGTCGAAATTAAAAGAAATTTTAATACCTAAACTAAACTTGAATGTGTAGCGGGATTTCCCCTCTCTGTAAATATTAATAGAAGAAGAACTTTGAAAGAGTGGTAGGATAGGTGAATAAGAAAGAAGCCGTGGACTAGCAGTAATATCAAGGACGTCAAGACATGAAACAGCAATAAGCAAGGAAAGTAGCATACCCCCTCATTCAGTTAATGAATAACACGTAGAAAATGGGATTATGAAGATTGTAAAGTGGAGAAAGACAAATTAAAGGAGCAATCCAAACTGGTTCTTAACCAAAATAACATAACCGTAATGGTTAAAACAAGGGAAACATAGGAGAAAATGCAGAAATAGCGAATTGTGTTTATCGCGTACAACAATAGGTGTGTGTGTGTACGCGGCAAAGACTGTGCAAGGTCTACTAGTCGAAGATAGGGAAAGGGTTTTGCCACAATAGAGTGAGCCCCGTAATCACCGTAAGAAATGGTTTCCTGAACCTCAAACAAACTTAAAATAACTGAAATTCTGTGAGGAAATAATCATGTTCGTTAAGTTGATTGTGTCCGATATCTACTAATCCACAAAGAAAAGAAACTGCATTTTACGAATACAACGGAGAGAAGAACAAAAATCAATTAAGGACAGACAAAAGATATAAACATAGAATAGAGTAAAATTAAACAAATAATAATAAATCGAAACTAAAAGCAACATGGGAATTCTTAAAAAAAATGCAAAAAAAAACTTGATTAGATGTTTGGAGAAGTAAGATAAATATGCAGACCTAAATTTGCAAAATGATAAGAGAAAGGAGTTTGAAATAAAAAAGAAATTCAAGAGAATAAATTGAAAGGGAAATTTGTAAAATATAGAGAAGAAGAATTGATAAAAAGAATTTATAATTTGAATTAGAGACAAAGGAAAATATCAGAGGAACCAAAAGGTGTACGAAAAAACGTGAAGGAACGACAAAAAGGGGCAAGGTCAAGGTAAATTTAGGCAAAATGCATAAAAGAGGATTTGGGAAAATTGGGCAAATGCAGATAATAATGGAAAAATGAAAGAAACCACGGCATAGGCCTTTAGCTGGTAAAAACTATGTCCACGATATGGAAACTTTTTGATCATATAGTATTAATATTTCAGAAAAAAAGTAGATAATGTTAAATCTCCGGAAGTAATCGAAATTTCCTAGAATTTGATTGAATACAAAATTATTTCCATGGCGTACTACTATGAGGCGCCGTTTCGGCCAAAATGAATTCTTTAAAAATATATAAAGTTACCTGAATATATAAAATTTTTAATGATTATTTTATTTTTTTTTAAATATATTTATTTTACTTCACAATATATATAAAAATTGTATTAAATATATGGAAACTAAATATACAATATATATGTTCAGTACAACAAATAACATATATAAAAATTAAGCTTTCGCTTGGAGTGACTAGATGGCGCGCAATCTAAACACAGAACTTGATGTGGCAACGTAGCTAGTGAACATATGATTGTCGCGTGTTTTTCGCATACAAAACGGTATGTAATTTCGTAATTTGTTTTGTGTTTAATCCGAGGTTTAATCATAGACGAATAACATTAAAGTTTAATGTGTTTTTATTGTCCTTTAAGCGATGTAAAGTAAGTAACCTTCAAATTTGATAAACAAACATTTATTTTTAATTTCTAGGATGTCTTTTTTCCTTGAAAACCTATTCCATAATATTAACTATTAATTGTTGTTCGACCATTACAGCCTTGTTAAGTATAGATGATGCGGAGGAACATGTTTCAATGCACCATAGTCGTAAGCTGCACAATTATTGTCAAATAATCAATATTTTCATGTTATTCGTCTATGATTAAACCTCGGATTAAACACAAAACAAATTACGAAATTACATACCGTCTTGTATGCGAAAAACACGCGACAATCATATGTTCACTAGCTACGTTGCCACATCAAGTTCTGTGTTTAGATTGCGCGCCATCTAGTCACTCCAAGCGAAAGCTTAAATTTTATATATGTTATTTGTTGTACTGAACATTTATATATTTTTAGTTTCCATATATTTAATACAATTTTTATATATATTATGAAGTAAAATAAATATATTTAAAAAAAAATAAAATAATCATTAAAAATTTTATATATTCTGGTAACTTTATATATTTTTAAAGAATTCATTTTGGCCGAAACGGCGCCTCATATACTACTTAGATAGTTCAAAAATGGAAAGTAAAATAAACCGTTTTAGCGCATAAAACATACCTACTTTTCCGCACCGATGGTTCTCTGTATGGTGTGCTCAAAATCATCTACGAGACCCCCTCAACAACACTTTATCAAAAAATCTATCGGGTTCCAACATGCTACTTAACAAGAAATTTCAAATTTTGCGGACGGTAATAACAGGTACAGTCAGTACACCAATGCTTTTTCCTTGTTTAATATTTACCTGTATATTATAATGAAAATACAAAAAGTTTGACCGTTTGCAATCCACAATGCGCAAATAAGCATTGAGACAGTTAAAAAACGTCTTGCTGAACACAATCTCAATGCTAGAATACCTGCTAGAGGCCCAGTATTAAAGGCGGCACATCCTGTAGCTCGTTTGCGTTTTGCGAGAGAAGATGATGACTGGAAGAGAGTACTGTTCACAGATGAGTCAAGATATTGCATGTATGATTCTGATAGACGTGTAAGAGTGTTTAGGAGACAAATGAAAGATACGCCCAATGCAACATTCTCCCGGAACACCTTTTGGTGGTGGCTCCGTGATGGTGTGGAGTGGGATTTCTTTAACTGCCCGAACAGATTAATACGTATTGCATCGGAATTCCCTGAACAGTGAAACTTAGATCAATGATGTTTTAGAAGAGCATGTCGGCCTATTTACCCCATATTATATTGGCGACAATTTTCTTTTAATGCTTAACTCCACACCGCACAGATTGTAACGCAATATCTTATAGAGGATCGCATTCATACTAGGAGTCCAGATTTAAACCCCATCGAACATTTCTAGGACAATTTGGGGAAAAGGTTGCGAGCTGTTAATCCACCCCCTGCTCACCTTATTGAACAGGGACAGCGAATAGTGGACATTTGGGACAACATTCAACAAGATGAGATAAGACCGCTCATTTTAAATATGCACCGTCGATGTGAGACTAAGCCTTAAAATCATAGGTAAAATCTACCACAAAAAAGTGTACCTATACAGGGTGTCTCACGGTGACCGTCGGTTAGAAGTATATCAAGAACTGTAAAAGCTAGAAATTTGAAATTTTGCACATGCGACATGCTGTGTTTACTCTATTAAATAAAAATATTTTGCAAATGGCAGCACTTCCGGAAATACCGGAAGTGAGCATCAACATCATTATTTTAAATACAAACCGGGCAATTTTTTTTCACATTCTGATGTGTCATAAAATGTTCAGTAAGTATGCTTAAAATAATCGGCGTATCAATTTCGATTGTTGAGAAAAAATTCTTTTCACTGAAAAATTTCAAAATCTTGTTTAGGAAATAAAATTCAAAAGTCGCAAGTGGTAAAAGTTAGGGAAATGGGATTTTAGGTTCTCAATGTCAAAAGATTGAGACACAATAATTGTCTGTAACGGATAATAAAAAATTGCCCGCGGTTACGTATCTTTTTGACGTTATTTCCAGGCTTAAGAAAAACTTTAAAAAGTCTCTTTTTTCAAATGGAATGCCTATTTAATTATCAGTCCATTCGATGCAGAAATAAATTTCCTTTAAATTGATATAACATGTTCCTATACATAAAATCAATGATTACTGAGTTATTTACATTTTTCTATTTAAATTTATAATTACACACATACTTTAAAAAACATGGTTGGCTTTGAAAATTTTCAAAAAATGTTTATTCAATTGTTTCTTATGCTTATGCTTTTATGATTATTTAAAATTCTATCTATGGAGTATCCAAGGTCTCTTTCCGCCGAATGAACAGAGCTTTCAGGGAAAACATTAAAATATCCCAATACATTGGTATCTGCATCGTCATTGGGGCCAATCGGCTTTGCCAAATTTCGTGGCGCATTTACTTCGCCCAAATTTAGAAAATTCTTTTCAATCATCCTGATTTTTTGTTCTGTCATTGTAGGTAAATGCGGATATCTTTCGTTAAAGTGTTGAGTGATTCATTATTCAATGGTTAAAGGTTCTGAAGGTCCGAAAATAATACGAGCAGACTCGCCATGAATGTAAAACAAATTTAGAATATCAGCATTTGTGTATTTCATATTGACCAATTAAAAACAAATATCAAGCGCAAAAATCGAAATTCAAACAGATAACATTGATAACAAACGTAAATGTAGCGTAAACTTTCAAACTGATAGCTAACTGACAACTGTCAAATAAAAATGAAAACATAAGAAAGCATAAGAATCATAATAAACATTTTTTTAAAATTTTCAAAGCCAACCATGTTTTGTAAAGTATGTAATTATAAATTTAAATAGAAAAATGTAAATAACCCTGTAATCATTGATTTTAGGTATAGGAACATGGTATATCAATTTAAAGGAAATTTATTTCTGCATCGAATGGACTGATAATTAAATAGGTATTCCATTTAAAAAAAGAGACTTTTAAAAGTTTTTATTAAGCCTGGAAATAACGTCAAATAGATACGTAACCGCGGCCAATTTTTTATTATCCGTTACAGACAATTGTGTCTCAATCTTTTGACATTGAGAACCTAAAATCCCATTTCCCTAACTTTTACCACTTTCGACTTTCAATTTTATTCAAGATTTTGAAATTTTTCAGTGAAAAAAAATTTTCTTCTCAACAGTCGAAATTGATACGCCGATTATTTTAAGCATACTTACTAAACATTTTATGACACATCAGAATGTGAAAAAAAATTGCCTAGTTTGTATTTAAAATAAAGATGTTGATGCTCACTTCCGGTATTTCCGGAAGTGCTGCCATTTGGAAAATATTTTTATTTAATAGATTAAATATGGTATGTCGCATGTGCCAAATTTCAAATTTCTAGCTTTTACCGTTCTTAATATACTTCTAACCGACGGTCATCGTGAGACACCCTGTATGTTGTTTCTAACAAGAACTGTAAAAAAATGTTAAAAATCTTGCCCACATTTCAACATTTCTGCAACCACAGCATCTATAAGTAATTTAATGAGCTTTTGTTTTTGGAAAAACTGTAGTTTTTTTCGGACATAGTTTTGTAAAAATTAGTAATTACGATTGTAATCATTTTTCCGTGAGAAAAGTACAAAAACACCAGTTTTTGAAAAAAATCCTGTTACGGTGTCATTGTTGTCGCTGTCGATGTCGTCCTTAAATTTAAAATTCTGACTTCAGATTCTGATAGGGCATTCGGTTTGATGTCGCCCGCCTTAACTCTTCAGGAACAACTTCAAAATGGCGTTTGAAATATGAAAATTTTATTACCCCGACATATGATATATCAATTTTATGCGTTTTCAACCAACTTCAAAAAGTTGGTTACTAAATTCGTCCGGATGTCTGTGTGTCTGTGTGTCTGTGCGTCTGTGCGTTGGTCGATGTTACAGGGTTTAGAAAGCTGGAAGTGATGTCATCTTATAGGAAATTCTTCACTGATTCCAAATCGCTGGTAAATTTTTTGATCGGATCACCCGTTCGTCGTCAGGACGCCATTAAAGTCAAAATATACACCCTTTAATATCTCGAGAACGACACGTCCAATTACAAAAAGAAAAAAATACGTTTCCTTTATTTGTTGAAACCTATTGAGTCATGATACGTAAACATCACCCTCGCCCCTCCTGTGGGGTGGAGCGGGGGTGAGTTTTCAAAACTTAAATGGGAACACCAATTTTTTATTACTTTTGGATTCTCCATAAAAAACGATACTCAAATTGCAAATTTCACCCCCAACTGCAACCCCTTTTTTGGGGGTGGAAAGGGGGAAAATTGCACGTCCGCAGAAAAACGATCTTTTTTTACTTTTTTTTCCTCTAACATTTTTTTGTGATTTACAAATTGTCCGTCACCCTTTCCACTCCCATCTCCCTTAAGGGTGGAAAGAAAAACAATGACTTATTTGTGCAAAATCCGGCGTGGTTGTGTCTGAAGTGGGGAGGGGGTAGTTATATACATATATGTATATTGTATATAGTATATGCCATAATTAGTTACAGATTTGAAGTTGGTTGAAATTAAAATTCTATAAGAATTTGCCCCTTTTGATACTTGTTTAACGCTGAGTACGAATAACCAAATTAAATTTTCATGTCTCTTAGGGAACCCCTTCAAAATGACGAAAAATATATAAAACTCTAATCAGTTACTCTGTCATACGTTACTCTACAAGTCTACTTACCTACATTGTTATCTTTAATTTACAATTTCATAAAAATTAAAATGTTTGTTCTTTCATTAGAATTTGTTCGGTCTATGGAACTGGATTATGAACGTATATTATTGAAGTGGCTCGTAGACGAACTCCATTGATTTCGAACATAGCAGAAACTGCATATCAGACGCCATGGTTCCCGAAATGTTCAAATTCGGGCGTTTTTTTTGTGAGTAGATAGAGCCTTTGGAATACATACAAAGTTGTAGATGTTATGATCAAATATCATGTAGCTAGTGGTGGCAAATTTAATTTTTTTCGTATTCGAATATTCGTTAAAAAAAATATTCGAATATAGAATTATTCGAATTCGAATAACAGTCAGAAAAAAATTCGTTTTATTCGTTGTATTCGTTTTATTCGTTTATTCGTTTTATTCGTTGTATTCGTTTTATTCGTTGTATTCGTTTTATTCGTTTTATTCGTTGTATTCGTTTTATTCGTTTATTCGTTTTATTCGTTGTATTCGTTTTATTCGTTGTATTCGTTTTATTCGTTTTATTCGTTGTATTCGTTTTATTCGTTTTATTCGTTTTTATTCTAATTCGAATAGTGGTATTATTAAGTATTTGAATAATTCCTGATTATACATTCGAATATTCGAAAAAAATTGCCACCACTATATGTACCTATAGATTCCGGCGTAAACGCGCCTCTATCTTTGCTGGATTTCGAAATCTCCATACTAAATATCGGAGGAAACCCAGCTTATAGGTATGTTAAAAGTATTTTAGTAGCACGCAGCTGTATAAATTTAGCAATTATTGTAATGAGAAGATGCGTGCACGTCATCAATGACGTTTTCCAACTAGGTGATTGTACCAACTGCTTAAAATCTTTTTTTTGTTGGTTAAATTCAATGTAATCATGTTAATTTAAGAAACAATCTAATATTTACTAATAAAGTTAAGTTTTTGATTTTAATTATTTATGTCATTCTATTTTGAATGAAAACGACAAAAACATTAGAAATTTGGGGTTTATTTTTTTTTTTTAAGTTTGACCAGTGTCTTATTTATTGTGCGTAGTACGATTCATTGTATTGGACTTTCAAACGACTTAATTGCTTGTGTAAATTTAAAACGCTATTGTTTGTTGGGTTGCATACTTACAAAATTAAACTAAAATTAATATCTACATATTCTCACAGATATAGGGAACGCCAAACAAACTTGCGTCCACGTCATCAATGACCTATTTCCATGTCTCTTGTGGCAAAGTTTCCATCGCTAACTGTATCATAAAATTTATAAAAAAAACAACTCTAAAGGCAATGCAATTAATATAAGACTTTTGAGATAAAATAATGTATGTGCACAAGCTTGTTTTTGTTGGGTTTAGACGCCTCTCAATTCTCAATGTAAAATTTTGTGATAAAATTTTAATCAACAGACCAGTAAGTAACGACGTAAATCTAGCCACTGTCAGGGAATAGTGCTGTGTTGCCATCTTTTATTCATCGATTCATCGATATTTTGAGGTTACGGATGACAGTAGTATTCTGACAGGCATATTTAATTGATTTTTGTCATCAACAATTTGTAATAGTAATTAATATTTATTTGTGGTTGAATAAGAAATATTTGCTGGGAAATTAAATATTTCCTGATCAATTTGACAATACTGTAAGTGTAAACGTCATCAAACGCCGATGACGTGCGCGCAACTTTGTTTGGCTTTCCTATATTATATACTTACACATACTACAAAATTACGTCATGAAAAAGTTATGACGTGCACGCATCTTCTCATAAATCAAACTTTACTTATAAATATTATAAATATTATTCAGATCAAAAATAATTCTGCTTGATGAAATTTAATTGAATTAATCCATGTGGTGTTTCTTAACACCAAAGGCAAACATTATTTATTCAAAATTTAAATTAATCGTTATTATGCGAGATACTTTACTTTGGAGAATATTGGTTCGCTTAGCAGCAACGGCTTAATGAGATAGGTATTAGACAAATTTCACCAACGTCACGAAATCCATAATCTCTTTGAGCGATTTTATGCAAGATGCATATTAAAACAAAGCAAATATTTACCTACTCAATATAACTTCCGCATTAATATATTGCCGTTGAATAATAAATTTATTAAGTTTTGTTTGTTTTTGTCTCGAGTGTCGAAATCCGACTTAAAATACTTAACTTTGCAAGAATAACTAGTGTTTTCTAATCTTATATTATAGTTATATAATTTTTATTGTTGTCACTATAGCCCGTACGTGATGAAGTTATTGATGATGATGGATGGTGGTGATATATTAGATGTCTTATTGATGTATTTAATAAAAATGGTTTTATCGCTTTCATCATTCTCTCAAAATTTTCTTTTCTTCCATATATTTTATCAACGGGATTTTTAGCAACACAGTAAAGCTCTATAATAGTTATTTACGTAACCAGTTATGAAAAGACTATCTTTATTTGACGAAATGTAATATTTACCAAATCGAGCGAGCGAAGCGAGCGAGTTTTGCAAATTACATGAGTCAAATAAAATTAGACTTTTTCATAACGTGTTAAGTACAAAACTTTATCTAATTCCGTAATTTTATCTACCTTTTGATTTTTTAATGAGAACATTAATCTGAAATGAAGTAGTTTTAAGTTCATGGTTACTATGGAAACAAACATCGAATTTTGACAATAATTAACCAATTACTTATAGTTTCAAATTGTCAGTTGTGTAATATTATTACATAACTACTTTACATAACTGTGATGAGACAGTTTTGAAAAAGATCACGTTACCTAATTTTAAACAACAACGTAAACTATCACTTTTATTAACGGAATTAGATAAATATATTTACATTCAGCATACCTAAATATAAAAATATTATTATACCGGGTGCCCATGTTGCTAACTCTAAATATTCAAATGTAATTATCAATTTTAGATAATTAATGGATGTCCCAGTTATTGAAACCACACACGGGTTAGTTTAAAACTTTAACAGTCAAAATTTCACACCTGCTAGATTGCTTACTATTAACTATTGCTTTCATTAAAAGTTGATTAAAGGGGAGGTTGTGTGTTTATTTTATTGTCTTAACCTGAAGAACCCCTTTTTTGAGATCCGAACCCTCATCACGATGTCTACTTATAATGTTATCCGTTGTTTTGAATAATCTTTTTCTTTTTAGGTTTTTCCACAATTATCTTTGTGATTTCCAAAGCACTTTAATAACTCTAGTTATCTATTATTTTTTTCTAATTATTGATCTGGACTGGATCGTAAAATGAAAACTAAAATTATGTAAAGTCATCAATGATTCAAAAATGCAAAAAAATTCAAAAACTGATGTCATTTTCGGTAAAACCGAAAGTTATATGAATATACGTACAGGATGGTTTTCAAAAAATGCAGTATTAGGTGAAAAATTGAAGGAAAATAAGGGTGCACAAAACTTTGTGAGCATGTAGTAACTCTGTAAGTAAAGATATATGTATTTATAATTATGTTGAGAAATTAAAAACTTGCAACCTCCCCTTAATAGAAATTAACGAATTAATAATAGACGATTATAAGATTGTATGCGACATGTTTCGGGAACCATTTTCAAGCGAATTACAAAATGTCATGAGTAAAACGGTAAAATATTTGTAAGTAACTAAAATTAACAAAATTAGATAACATCAACATTAAACATTTCACTTACCTAGAATACTAGTCTAAAATAACTTAGGCTACAATAACTATTAGGAATTAATGTTAACCGAATCGACAATTTAATAACGTCGAAAGGGCCCTCGCAGCGAGAAACCCGAAATAGGCCTGAAGGGCAATGGACGATGAAAGATGAATAAAATATGGCAAAATTGAACGTGACAAGTGAAATACAAAATGAATAACAATGGTCAGCAAGGTATACAAGGTAACCAACCAACCAAAGTGAGTAGGGGAAAAGAAAGTAACTAGGGAGCAGATATACCTACAGAGTGTGCTAATGAGGATGTTGTTAAAATCGACCACCTCATTGAGTAAACCGGGGTTCTGTTTGCAGCACGTAATTTCGAGAATTTCTAAAGTGGTAAGAAGAGGCCCCTTCTTCCATTTATGGAGAATACGGAAATCTCGACTAGGACCGAAAACATGACCCGAGTTGAGAATATGTTCAGCTAACGATGTCCAAATTATTATTCTTAATGGATTTGAAATGCTCTTTGATTCTAGTAGCAAAAGATCTCCCGGTCTGTCCAATGTAAATGGAGGCGTAGGAAGTACAAATGAGTTGATAGACGCCGCGGGAATCCAGAACGCCAAAACTATTTTTATTTCTGACAATAGAGGATCTTTAGGGTATCGATATTAGAAAAAATGATCTGAATATTGTGTGATTTGAAAATATTTTGAATAGAATACGAAAATTTGTGAATAATAAGGGAGTGAACCCCTTTGTGTCCCCGGACCTCATCACTATATAATTATGTTATTCTCTCCATATTTAATTGGCTCTGCATTTCTATTTAAGCGTTTTTTTAGAAACATTTGCATTAATAAATTACGTTTCCAATTACTTGTACCTACCTAATCACAAAAGTGTCTTTAATTGGAAAGTTAAAAAACTCTACTTGGACGAGTTTCTTCGAAGATTTCCTTGATCCGTTTTTGAATAGGTATTTTTAGTAACCGTTGACGCCCATTCCAAACGGATCGAGGCATTTCCAGTAACATTAATCCAGGGGCGTCATTGAGGGGGGCAGGGTAGGGCAGTTGACCCCCCTGGAATTACTAATACCAAAAAAAAGTACGTTAAACTTATAAAACTAACAATCACGCCCCTTTTCCAACCCACATTTCGTCTGCGGCGGCCCATTTTTTTCCTTGTTACTATAGTTCCCCCCCCCCCCCCCCCCCAATAAAATACTGAAATGACGCGGCTGCATCAACCACGTCTAAGGTAAAAATTGATTGTCCACGAAGCACGTTTGCTAGATTTCGGCTACTTAAACACTTCTTATATGTCCCATGAATTTAAAGATTTTCCTTCCCAAGGACGAAAATTCTGACATTACCTTTGATGACGTCACTTCCGGTATAAGCTAAAATGGCGGCACTCATTTTGTTATAAGATAAAGTTGCAGTTTTTTGGTACGGGAGAAGTCTTGTGGCAATTCTTGCCAGAATTTTTTTTATTCATGAACAATATAGAGCGCACTACGTCACCCCCTGGCCCCTTATGAGCCGTCGTCAAATGGTGAAGCAGACAATGTGGTTGAAACTATTAAAAATGCTTTAGGAAAAATGCAACACAAACAATTTAAACAAAATTCTATGTACTTTTACTTTACTTCCCGAGTACTAAGTAACAGGGAAGTATTGTATTCATGTTCCAAAAAAAAAAATTGACCTATGCAAATTTTTACATATCTTTGCGTTTCTGAATACGTAGATTCAAAATATGGAAAAAAAATTTCCGTCTGTCGTCCGTAGTCTGTAGTCTGTTGTCTCTGTCCGTACACATTCCTTGCAACGCTCTAAACTCAGAAACTATTGAAGTTATCGAGATGCGGTTTTCGCCAATCGATTGCATTCGGGCCAAGGACGAAAATGCTGATATTACCTTTGATGGCGTCACTTCCGGTATAAACTAAAATGGCGGCACTCATTTTTTTTATAAGATATAGTTGCAGTTTTCTTATGTACTAGTTTAAAAGGGTATTTTTTCTGAATTCAGCAATTTATTTATTATTTATTAATATATTTATTTTTTGAAAAAAGTGTTAATACGAGGGAAGTCTCGTGGAACTTGCCAGAATTTTTTTATTCCACAGTACCACAGGTGTCTCACCATCATAATCATAATTATTGTTTAATAGATTTGATAATCTTTTACCATCTAAACATACTCAAAGTTCAATCGATGTAAAAATAGTTAAGCAGGTTCTTGATATTTGAAAGAAATGAATGTTACAGTTAAAGATTATAAAAATTCTCAGAAGCCTTTATAACGCGTTAGAAAATCTACCTATTTAATTAGAATTCCGTCTTTAAATAATATTACATGAAAAAGACATTTAAATCAAATTTAAAAAAGTATTTTAAATGAAAATCACCTACCCGATTTTAATAAGGAAATACTTAGAAAGTTCAAATTCAGGGAATTCCCAAATTGAAAAGGTAGATTTGATTGCTGCGGATGTTTCGGATGTTAATGAAATAGGTAGACCTCCTAGGCGAGAAACTAGTGCAGCGGTTGAGATACACATACTTAAATTTGTTTGTAGGGGAGAAGTGTAATATATGTATGTACTCTATGTAATTAAGCAGGCTGCAGCGCAGGTATGGGATTGTTATCATGAGCATGAGGTATGTGGGTTTTCATGTGGTTTATAATAACGGTTGTTGTTTATATTAAAGTAATAAACGGGGGTACACGCGATTCTCGCGTTTTGCGTGCTTTGGGGGGAGGGGGTATCTGTGATTGTAGGTTGTAATAGCCTTTGTTTTAAAATATCACACCTTGTTGAGCTGGCTTAGTTGCTTGAAAAAAGAAAAAAAATTACATTTTTGTACCTTTTCAGATTTTTGACCCTGTAGGTATCTGTAATTTAGCAAGTTATTAAAGTAACTAAAATAAAGGATTACATTTACTTACATTTGACGTAAAAATCACAAAAATGGGTTGATATTTGGTGAAGATATACGAATTCGTTCCTACCTACATAAAGTAAATTTTTACCAATTATTAAAAAAAATGTAAAATGCAAACTTTTTGGAATAGATTTGAGACCAAAAATACATAATAGCCCTTTCACAATGTTAATTACGTCTTTGCACATAGTCTTTGCCCAAAAATTAACGAAAATATAACAAATTCGGTGTGAACTTCATAAGGATAGTTTAGAATGAATTTTGAATGTAAAAGAACTCAATTTGGACACCGGCAACTTTTTGGGAATACGAATGACCTTAGGGAGAACGTTTTAACATTCATCTTTAACTATAGTAAAACTAAAAATACCATAAAACATAAAATGTACAAATAGCTGGTCTAACGTTGCATAACATCTGTTTTATAGAAAGACCTTCTCTACCTTAAACAGTTTCAAATTTTTGTTTATTTCACTAACTAAAGGCCTCATTTACACGTATATGTACAGCAGTAAATATGGATTTTACTTCCTCTTAATTACAATATAAGTTGTATATTTAGAAGTATAGTCAAAGTATAGGTATTCTCTTTGGTATAGTGTAACGTAACAATACACTTGCCACCTACTTTCATCAATAGATAATAAGTTAAATATGTAGACAAAAACATTTTTCTCGGTGAAAACATTCGACTATATATGTTACCTACGACATCGTTCATCGTTCAAAATCTCTAAATTCGAAATAAGCACACAAACATGTACATTTCGAAAGTTACCGAAAGAAGGTATCGGGACACATAAATTAGTCTACGATGAATGCTGTTACTACTTTTTACATCATTTTAACCATGAAAATGTTAACGCGAGGCATAATAGAATCATTTTTCATCATTTAAATAACTTTTCAACTTGAAATAATTAAATTTTCATGTTATCGAGAAAAAGTTTCCGATACTTCTCATTTTGAAAATTTTCGCGAAAATACTTCCTGGCATTGTTTTAATGTTCGAAATGGGTTAAGGACCTCGGACACACAAACTATGCATGTTTACACAAAATTTTCACCCAAAAATAAGCACAAATAGCGAATTCTATTTTACACGTAATCTCCATAAGGAAACTTTGAACGCATTTTCTAAGTAAAGAAAATATACAGGGTATACCACGGAACCCGTTCATTAGAAGTTTCTGGGGTCCCTTACAACTTATGAATTTGAAACTTTCAGGTTAAGGATAACCCATAGCCTTCTTTTGTTCTAAAATATTGTCGATGTTGTACAACTTCCGGAAAAACCGGAAATCGCCATTCATCTTCTTATTTTAAATGGAACACCCTGTATATTATTGCATTTTTGGATTATACAATCGATTCTGCGTTAATCTGTATTAGATTATCCTATACCTATCTTCAACTGTTTTTGAGATATTATAATTTTTTTGAAAAATTTGCGCTTTGCGGAGGGATGCTTAATAGCCCACCTTTTGCTCTTCTTTGAGCGCAAAACATTCATACTTTACAAACACGAAGTAAAACCATAAGGGTTCACAAAATGTATTTGCAAACCTATCACAGATTATACAGGGCGTTCAAAATTAGTGGCAAAGTTAAAAAACTTCAAACACCAAAAAGCCATTTTTTTCAAATCGAACACCCCGTATATTTTTACATATTTGGAAGGCCATTTAATTTACGCATCGATAAACTATAGGTATCCCTATACCTATCTTTAGCGGTTTTGTAGTTATTAACACTTTTTATCTAATATTGATTAAAACTGCACTTAAAACTTACGCGCATTTGAAAGTAGGCTATGAATATGCGAAAATAAAATATGGTAATGAGGGTTAAGTGGAAGAACAGGTCTCTACTTTTTTGTAGGCACCTGAACTCACTCCTTTTGAGAACAAGTGTGCAGTTTTAACGTATTTTGAACAATCTTATGTAATTTAATAGTTTGCTCTCAATAAAAGGTATTACCTATTACTTCGGTTTTTATCGATACTTAGGCCAAGCCTGGTTAACTAACTGCACGGATCGGAATCAAGTAAGTGAAGTAAGTATTATTATTAAGTATTATTATTATTATTATTATTAGTATGATTAGACAAACGAATGTTTATCTGGATGCCATGCTCATTAAAGCAAACAGGTGGTAAACAGTAAACAATTTTATAAAATGGAAGCAGTTAACGCATATTCCAATACTGATATTTTGAATTTATTCTATATCCATTAAAGTCATTTTTATTTGTTTGTTGTATAAATAAGATCATTAAATTCGTTTTGTAAAAGCAATTGTTTTTCCTGTTGTCATACTCACAGCCTACTTTCAAATGTGCATAGGTTTTAAGTGCAGTTTTAATCAATATTAGATAAAAAGTGTTAATAACTACAAAACCGCTAAAGATAGGTATAGGGATACCTATAGTTTATCGATGCGTAAATTAAATCGCCTTCCAAATATGTAAAAATATACGGGGTGTTCGATTTGAAAAAAATGACTTTTTGGTGTTTGAAGTTTTTTAACTTTGCCACTAATTTTGAACGCCCTGTATAATCTGTGATAGGTTTGCAAATACATTTTGTGAACCCTTATGGTTTTACTTCGTGTTTGTAAAGTATGAATGTTTTGCGTTCAAAGAAGAGCAAAAGGTGGGCTATTAAGCATCCCTCCGCAAAGCGCAAATTTTTCAAAAAAATCATAATATTTCAAAAACAGTTGAAGATAGGTATAGGATAATCTAATACAGATTAACGCAGAATCGATTGTGTAATCCAAAAATGCAATAATATACAGGGTGTTCCATTTAAAATAAGAAGATGAATGGCGATTTCCGGTCTTTCCGGAAGTTGTACAACATCGACAATATTTTAGAACAAAAGAAGGCTATGGGTTATCCTTAACCTGAAAGTTTCAAATTCATAAGTTGTAAGGGACCCCAGAAACTTCTAATGAACGGGTTCCGTGGTATACCCTGTATTTAGACACAAATACCGCTTGAATAAGATGACGGACTTATACTAAAATGTTTAAAACTTACTTTGAAAAAAATTAGTGCAGATATTTACGTAGTTTGCGGGGTATCTATAATTGTAGCTTGTAGCATTAATTTGTAGGTTATAAATTTATAATAGCTTTGGTTTTAAAATATCACATCCGCATTCGTCGGGATTCGGCGACTGTCGGAAAAGTGCACAGCAACACAAACATATACACACGTCTCGGTTATTATATAGTGATACTTGTTAAATATATTATTGAAGAATTTTACAGAAACGAAAAACGCTTCGATTTAGTTTACCCACAATAGAATGAAACGATTACAGTACAGTTCCCACAAATCTGTACCATAAGATAGATTTTAAATTAATTTACTGCACCACACTTCTCATCTGTAATCCGAATTACTCTAATCTTAGTTTCCAGAATTTTTCTTTCCTCACACATTCGAATTGCTAATTTCCGGTTTCCGGTTTCCCAAATTTCCACGCATGAGGAGATGAACATACTACCCAAACAATTTCTCGAGTTCACTCCGTTTTTAACGTTTTTTTCTTTTTGTTACATATCTCAAACGAACACACCTACTAACTTTGCTGTCTTACTTTTTAATTAAAAATTGGTTATTGTGGGTAACTACGAACACAGTTTTATTTCAACTGGTATTAATATACCTAAAGTCAGGAAAAGTGTAAGACGAAGTAGGAACCTGAAGAAGGTCCGAGCAGCGTTAAGTGTTTTTTTGTTTTATAAGTACCATTCAATAAAGAAGTTTTCACTCAACGGTGGAAATTGTAATATGTATATCTATGTACAGGGTGTACAACTAAGAAAGGAGGCCGGCCATAACTCGGAAACTATTTGAGATAGAACAGTGAAATAAAAAATCTACCATTACCGCCAGATGGCGTTTCAGTGATTTCAATTTGAAATTCCCATTTTTTGGGCAATTTTCCTCAGTAAGGTATTTAAAAAAATATATTCATTGTAAACTACTATCGGAGTAAAAATGCAAGGCCTCTGACTTTAGAAGCTTGTATCTCAGTAATTAGCAATCATAATTTAATGAAATAAAGTGCATTTAAAAGATCATTTATTCCTACATAAAGGTGTACAGTTTTAGATTTTTGCAACACATCGTTAATTTTCTGTATTAATTTATGTGCGAAAAACCGCTAATTATGACTCAAATCGCACAAGCGCTCGACTTTAAAAATTAATTACGGCTATATTATTGAAACTGAGTGGTAGATACTTATATATTTGACAAGTGTATATTTTTTTGTCGGTGTGAGATGCTTTTGAGGCCAATTGGTTTATTAGTCTTAAAACTATAATGAAAAAAACGACATCTTGTGTAACTCAATACCTGAACGTTCGATATTAATAATATTGACAGTAACATAACAAGGTTAAAGCAATTGTATTGTGGTCTAACACGATTCACAAAAATAATGCCATGTGCACATGTTTTGTTTAAAAGAAATTTGGAAAAAAGGATGGATGCTTGCGTTCTCGCGGCGAGGTGCAGTACGGAGTGGAAGCTGGTGCCGTACACTATTGCTATGAAGCGCATGGTTTTGTACAATGCTAAAGAATAATCACATTGTTGTGGTTTGCCGCTCACGATTTACGATGTGGTAGATTACCTCTGCCGAGAATATGTGCGTCTTTCTTTCGCGATAATATTATAACATTTACTTTGAATTACAAGAAAACAAATTTTGTTTTCAATAAAACAATAATGCAGCTCGATTTGAGTAATACAAATTTAACATTTAAAACAAGAATTTTTTCTTCAGTTACCGTATATTGCAAAATAGCACATTTTCGGTTAGGGCTTATAAAACCAGTTAATTATATGAATAATCAATACTTATTGACTGTCGACTTTTCAGAAGTATGTGTGCTACAACATTTGTAAATTTGGTACCAATTTATGAAACAATAACAATTTTATGATAAGTTAAAACTGACCGTCAGCCAGAAAAATACTAAATACAGCGTTTTTATTGCTGTTAATTCAAATAAAAGTTAAACAACTGATTCTACCAATTTGATTTTTACACATGTTAAACATATATAAATGACTAATGTATTGCCCAAAAATGAAGAAATTTCACCCTCCAGTTTTTTCGTTATGACTACTTAAAGTCAGAGGCCTTGCATTTTTACTCCGATAGTAGTGATCAATATGTAAAACTTTGTTTAATGAATTTTTACGATTGCTGTCAAAATAAAGGGAGGGGGAACTAAATTACGTGTCACTGGAAAAAAACGTGTAACTTCGAAACGGGTTGCTTGAATTTGTCAAGATTGGTCTCGATGTAAAGAGAATACCTCAAATTGCCTCTTATATTACACATTTTTGACTATGTCTTCGGTACTATCAGAGCTATTGACATAATTTTTTTTTAAATTACTCCCTTATTAATTTTCCTTCCAATATCAGTGAAAAAAATATTTGGTATCATTTGAATTTTTTTAGAAAAGTCGACCGTTTTGTTCCTTCATCAAGTTGCGCCCTCTATTGGCAGACGGAGATAAGAAATTGTTGTGGTTTTGAATTTTTTGGTAATATCAAGTATTGTCTTTTCATCGAGACCAATATTGACAAATTCAAGCAACCCATTTCGGAGTTACACGATTTTTTCCCGTAACACGTAATTTAGTTCCCCCTCCCTTTATTTTGACAGCAATCGTAAAAATTCATTAAACAAAGTTTTACATATTGATCACTAGTTTACAAGGAATATATTTTTTTAAATACCTTACTGAGGAAAATTGCCCAAAAAATGGGAATTTCAAATTGAAATCAGTGAAACGCCCTCTCGCGGCAATGGTAAGAAATTGAAAATAATTTCCAGCATTTTCTCTTCGCCACATTTGTTATAAGATTTTTTATTTCACTGTTCTATCTCAAATAGTTTCCGAGTTATAGCCGGCCTTCTTTCTTAGTTGTACTCCCTGTACAAGCTAGTGGTGAGCGGTCTGTTCGAGATTTCCAGACGGACACTTGTCCGTCCGAAAGTATCCGCGATTATCGGTCGGACGGACAGGCAAATCATACTTTCCGACGGACGTGGACTGTCCGAGACAATATTTTGTCCGGTACATTCGGACATGGACATGTCCGAACAATTTTTCAGACAATTCCATTGTCCGAAATTTTCCGAAACTGTCCAAAAAATTGTGATGTGTTCAAATTATTTTGTGTGCTATTATACCTGCTATATGATAAGATAATACAGAGAAACATTGGAATGCAATGATTTTCTAGCACGGGGAAAACGGCTACGGCAATTCGAGCAACGTTAGGGGCTTCAACTCTTTTAGATTTGACCTTTTTGCATAAAAATTGCTTGCAATCTAAAGAATAAATATACTTATGTTGTATGTTGTAAATGACAAAAATAAATTACGCCGTTTGTTACATGTGTAATGTAATTGTGTATACATTAGAGGTGAGCGGTCTGTCCGAGATTTCCGGACGGACACTTGTCCGTCCGAAAGTGTCCGAGATTATCGGCCGGACGGACAAGCAAATCATATTTTCCGACGGACGTGGACTGTCCGAGGCAATATTTTGTCCGGTACATTCGGACACGGACATGTCCGAACAATTTTTCAGACAATTCCATTGTCCGAAATTGTCCGAAACTGTCCAAAAAATTGTGATGTGCTCAATTTATTTTGTGTGCTATTTATTATACGTGCTATATGATGATACAGAGAAACATTGGAATGCAATGACGTAAAATTAATGGAAGCTTCCCTGGAAGAAGAAAAGAACCTTCTCATCTCAGGTCCACCTGGTCCAACGATGAGAAGAAGGAAATGGATCGGTTGCGAGGAATGTTAAGGATATTTTTGTGTTTGTCCGGTTTCATGCAATTTATAATAAACAATTGTTTATTATTAATTGCTATTTAATTAAACTTTTTGTCTTGTAAATGACAAAAATAAATTACGCCGTTTGTTGCATGTGTAATTTTGTATTTAATTTATCTTACGTTACCGCATTCGAATTTCATTTAACATTTTTCGGACGGACTCGGACTCGGACAACAAAAAATAATTCGGACAGTTTCGGACGTACTTTTTGAAAATTTGTTCGGATACGGACACAAAAGTTTCGATCCGGACAAACTTCGGACGGATTCGGACAGTTTAAGTCAAACATTTTTCGGACGGTGGACGCATTCGGACGCGAAAAATGGCTGTCCGACTCACCCAACACCACCTGGTGTTGACTCACCCGTAGTACAAGCGTTGAATGATAAATTTATCTTTAGTAAGTATTTTGCAGAATACAGAAATCTGCTTTACTGCGAGAATAAAAGCAGAATTTGCTTTATTGTATGTAAAGTGCAAAACACAGTTGGCAAATACGAATTTCTATACTTACCTTTGTATAGATAGACGACAAATTTTAGCGAAGCATTATCATTCTAACGATATCACCTAAAATGCAACGAAGAAAATTCACCATTGTTTTTAATTTGTAACAAAGACCATTGCTCTTTGCGTATAACGTAATTGCGAGTTCGTATCACGTATCCACATCTGGAACTTGCAAATACATATTCGCAATTCCTGTATCTACCTGAAATCAATTTATTAGTGGCTTGTTGCTTTTCTACTCTAAAAATCTAAATAGACAAAACTCCTATAATCGTTTATATGCTATCCGCTATCCTCAGGAAATAAACTTCGAACCCATTTGCAATTTGTGATATTGCTTTTTATTCGAGAGCACGCTTGCAAATTTATAACCGTATACGTATAGTTGGTAGCGTCCATTCATAAACTTACAGCTGTTTGCGCCCTCGCACACAAATTAGAGATTATGGACAGGGCGAGAAATACTTTATTATAGCATTTCGTAACTCCTTTTTCAGAACCCACGTGGGCCACGTTGCTTTTTCATCAACTTTAAGACACTTTAAGAAACAGTTCATGTAAGTCCAGTGGCGGAGTTGGGGGGGGGGGGGGGGGGGGGGGACTTTAAGGGCTGGTGCCCAGGGCGGCAAAAATTAGGGGGCGGCAAAATTACGGGGCACCAAAATTAATTGAAGGAATTTTTTTGAAAAAAAATGCTAAACAATGGAAAATAAAATTGAAGTAGAAATACGTCAATACGAGCTACAATTTAGATAAAAATCCCAAACATCGTTTACGCTGCACTTTCAGTTTATTCAGTCGGGTTTATTTAAATATGGTCCTAATCAGATGGATTATTCTATTTGGCCACTGGCCACAGGCTTTCTAAGAATTTGCATGACCATTTGCCGCTTCTCGTCGTCCAGATGTAGTATGTTTTATTGTTTTATTAATGAAATAAACTGTATCTATTTATTTTTAATAAATAATGTTTTCTGGACTTCAGACTTGCATAAATACCTAAGGTCTATTCCTGTGGTGAGGGATGTGATGGGGCGGCAATTTTCTTGTGCCCCTAGGCGGCAGAAGCATAAATACTCCTCTGTGTAAGTCATTGAGATAGCTAGCGTTGAAGATTATTCAAAATAGTTATACATAATATAAAAACAAGTTCAATTTTACTACGTTTTACTACTGTTTTATCTGGAAGATTTACATACACCTTCCAGCTACGTCTTCATATCCGTCGAATATACCATTTTTCTACAGTTGTGGAAAAATAAATAATACGTTCTGTTAATAGCGTACAGTAATTTTCATAATGTTTAATTAATGTCCTCATTGGTTGTAAATTTACCTGATGAGATTGGGTTTTATTTCATTATATTACTCAATGGTTTTATACATATATTTTATAATATCTAATATAAGAACTTTATTACTATAGTTACGAAACTATAAAATCATAAATAAAACAAAGCAAAGATCCTAATCAATCTGTTTTCCTTAAAGCTGCAACTTATTCACAAAATTTGATTCTGATTTAATCGTTTGAAATGTATAATTTCGGATCAGAGAATCCGTAAGCGTTTCAATGCTTTTTTAAACAGTTGCTGAATAAGCGGTTACGTTTCATTTTACTGAAACTAGGACAAAATCGATTACTAACTATTTATATGTACCTACCTATAATACAATAGATAATAATATATATAATAATTTATCAATAATCTTTCACTTCCTCAAGAATCCTCCGACAAATATATTTTCATTTAAATAATTATGATCATGTTAGCCAAACTGATCACATAAGGATTAGGTAAGTAGAATTGCTTGTAATATTATTATAATGAAACTGAATTGTAGTCAATTGTAGTTATCGATTCTCAATATTTCAATGAATAGGAAAATTTTGCTAATAATAATTAAATGCCTATGATTGTGTTTGATGCACCTATAATTTACGCATTACTATAACATTAAAAAAAAACTTAGTTGTAGCATATAGTACAATACAGTATACAGGAAACTGCAACAAGAAATGTAATTAAAATGATTTTAAATTTCTTTATTTATGCAACAATGGTAAGCATCGAATTTTGGATACAGAGGGCTATTTTACTTTTCAAGGTCCGATCGATCGGGAAATAAAAACCGCAAAAAACTGTTTTATCTGGAACATTTACATACACCTTCCAGCTACTTCTTTTTATAGACGTCGCTCTGATTGGCATATTTGTTGTAGCGTGGGTCCAACTTTTCAATACCCTCGTCATAGAATGCAGCCGCCTGTTGTACCTTCAACTAATTCTACACACCGGCTTGTAGTTCGTTGTCTGAGGCGAACTTCTCTTCTCCCAGCCAGCGATTCATGTGACCAAAGAGGAGTCAAGCAGGAGATTTGCTTCAGTGTGCGGCCGCGCATTGTCATGATGAAGAATAATGCCTGATGACAATATTCCTTTTTGCTCGTTCATAATTTCCCTTCGCAGCCTCTTCGGTGATGGTCGTGCCATGTTACATGATTTACACTAACAAATGCCTTTTGGATCCCAGACAAAGTAACCATTCACTTTCTGGTGAAGAAGGTTTGCTTGAACTTCTTTAGTGTTGGGCAATCAAAATTCATATATTGTTTATTTTTTGTTTCACCAATTTCGTAACGACGCCCTACAGCGATTTTGTTCAGAAAGTCTTCTCCTTTATTATAGTAGTGCTGGAGAGACGCTAAGATGGGACACATTCGCTGTATTTTGTGGTGATCAGACAACATCTTCGAAACCCATCTCCAGGTACTGGAGTGTATCAGTGACGATGGTATACAGAACTGATCGTGAAATTTCGAGGAACGACTCATTCAATGCGAAGTTGTGAACCAATGATTTCCTCGAATCGCTTGATTCACTCGCTAAACAAGATTACCTGTATCATAAACGTCAAAGTCGCCCATTATCGTACACATTGCTCATTCGTCAATTCATTTCGGCTGCAGTGCACCCCTCACCATGCACAAATCCAATGACAGCATGCACTTTATACTTGACGGGAGACTCCAGCATCATCGGATTATCTTTGTGGTTTTCATTCCACGGCCGATCGGACTTGTTTGTATCGAAGTAGTGTCCACTGTTTCTGTTTGAGTTGGAATACATAAACTTCTTACTTACCTCTCTTTCCTTTAAGTATATTAACTTCTTTATATTTTACGAGCTTTAATCTTAATTGCTTTATATATATAATAGCACTTTATTGTCTTCAATACTTTTAGATAGGTACAAATTGCATTTCATTGAAAGTTACATTGATAAGGCATGACAACCTAATGACATCGAGCTTAAATTATACCTACATGGGAAATTTAATTAAATTCATTCATCACGATCTTTCATTTAAAAACGTATATTACTTAAACGCGACGAAGTACAAAGTTAAATCCTCCACTTTGGCTATCATTTCGTCCTCTCGTTTTGTTTAACTGACAATGCTCCAGGCTATATTAAAGTCTTTGACGAAACAAAGTTTGAAACTTGTAATGTTTGAGAGAAAGGCATTCCAAAACCAGCCGGGAATCGGGATTTGAACTCATTCCGCATTCTCTATGTTTTCCAAATTTCGAATTAAGTTTACATTGGAAGGTGTTCTCAAGCAAACCGTATCTTGGGCGTGACGGATAATATATGTATGTACAGTATCCGTCAGAATAAACAGTACCGAAATTTATTTTTTTTTGTTTTTTAATTCTTGTAATTTAATTGTTCAGCATTGCATTACCACTCAAGCAAGCTTCATATCGATTTTGTAAGTCACTAAACATATTTATAAAAAGAGGTTGTTGTTCTGCGAAATACACTTTCCTTCATCATACCCCAAATGTACGCATCAGGTGCCGTTAGATCCAGTGAATGAGAAGGATATTTAAAGTCTTTTCTGTGGAAAATTATTCCATTATCAAATTGCTGATGGAGTAAGTTTAGGGTGTGGACATCTATACACTTCGTGCATGGGAAAAGATCTGTAAATATCTCACAAAAGGTACAATAATGTTCTCTCTCTAACGCTCTTGGTTGACAGTAAGTAATTTATGATTATCATCTTCAATGAAATATGCACCCCATGTTGTCGATTGTCGATATCTGCTGTAAGCTTGGACTTTACCTGCGACCATTACCGTATGAGCGAAAATAATGTTCTACCATAGAATATATAAGGTAAAGAAGTTCAATGCTGGGCAGAAACACGTGTGATAGGTTTCAAGTTGCCCGACCACAAGGTGGCTGAAGTTTTGATACCTATCAGACGGGCAAGAAATTAAAAGTACCCGTTTCAGAGATAAATGTTGCAGGTTTCTTTAATTTTACCTGAAGTCAAGTATGACCACGTTGTCAAAGTTATCAGAACATTTTTTTAATGCCGCCGTTTTTGAATTAATACACAATAAATTAGATCTACTTTAGAAAATAGTAATTTCTTAACAAAGCCAAACTGCTGTGAATTTACCTTATTTGTAGCTTTATACTCTGTACTCTGTGACGGCAACATTGTCAAACCGTCGATTCCTTGACTAAAACCAATTTATAACAATTTTTCTCAAAATTTATGTATGCAACCAACATTACGGTAGTTATACTGATTCCTATGGTGTTGAGTCTCTTTAATTTCTATTACGTAAGCAACTCCATGGCACCCTAAGTTTCGGTTGGTACTATACGGGTATACCACGGAACCCGTTCATTAGAAGTTTCTGGGGTCCCTTACTACTTATGAATTTAGTAGAATGGGAGGAAAAGGAAGTGGGAGTGGAATTGAAAGAGTTAGGGGAAAAAATGGAAGCGGGTGCGGAAAGAAGGAGGTATAAGAAGAGACGAGAAAGGAGGGGGAAAGCGGAGTGGTGGAATGGGAAGTGCAAATGGGCAAGGAAGGAAGTGAGAAAGGGAAGGAGAAAGTGGAAGAGGGGGGAAATAGACATTGGGGAATATAAAAGGTTGAAGGGAAATTATAAGGAAGAGTGCAAAAGAAGGAAGGAAGAGTTTAAATATGAGGTGGAGGAGGAAATAAGAGGGTTAAAGAATGAAAAAGAGATATGGAGATTTGTAAACAAGAGAAGAGGTAAATATGAAAGAAGGGAGGTTGAGTTGAGTGAGGAGGAATGGAGAAAGCAGTGTATGGAGGTGATGGGAGGAGGGATGGAGAAGCCGGAAAAGGAAAAAGAAAGTGGGGAGAGAAGTAGGGGCGGAGGTGAGATAAAGCGTGAAGAGGTAGAGCAAGCGTTGAAAAAAGTGAAGTAAAGGAAGGCGCAAGGGCCGGACGGAATACAAGGTGAACAGTGGAAATACACAGGGGTGAAAACGAGGGAAAGGATAAGAGGGATATTGAGTAAAGTATGGAAAGGAGAGGGATTTCCGGAGGAGTGGAAGGAAGCAAGGATAGTCCCGATATACAAGGGAGGGGAAGAAATGATGTGAAAAACTATAGAGGAGTTAATATTACGAATGCGGGATACAAGGTGTATGCTGAGGTGTTGCGAGGGAGGTTAAAGAAGGAAATGGAGGAAAGGTGTTTAGTGAAGGACTGGCAGGCGGGGTTCGGGGAGGGAAGGCGTACGGTGGATAACATTTATGTGTTGAAGGAAGTGGTGAACAAGGTGATGGAAAAGAAAGGGGGGAAAGTGTATGCGTTGTTTTTGGACATAAAGGCAGCCTTCGATAATGTTAATAGGAAGAAAATGTGGGAGATCATGAGGAAATGTGGGGTAGAAGAAGATTTGGTGAGGGCGGTAGAAGAGGTGTATGAGGAGACAAGGTGCGTGACGAAAGTGCGGGAAGAAAACGGAGAAAGGTTTTGGACGGTGAAAGGACTGAGACAGGGATGCCCGTTGAGCCCGAGTCTTTTCTCGCTATACATTGGGGATTTAGAGGAAGAGTTGCGGAGATATCAAAGGGGAGGGGTGGTGATCGGGAGGATAAAAGTGTGGGTGTTGGCATATGCGGATGACGTGGTAGTGATGGCGGACAGTGAGCAAGAGATGAGGGGGTTAATTGGGGTGATGAAGGGATATTTAGAGAGAAAAGGTTTGAGCGCGAATGTAAAAAAGACAAAGTTGATGGTATTTCAAAAGAGAAGAGGGAGGAGTGTAAAGAAAAAGTGGTGGTGGGGAGAAGAGGAGATAGAAAGTGTGGATGAATGGAAATATCTAGGGTATGTTTTACGGTACGATAATAAGGATGAGGCGCACATCAGGGAATTGGCAAAGAAGGGAAATAGACTAGTGGGGAAAGTGTGGGGAGTGGGGGAAAGAGTTTTTGGGAAGGATATGGAGAAGAGAAGATGGATTTTTGACAAGTTGGTAAAGAGCGTGATGGTTTACGGAGCGGAGATATGGGGATGGAAGGAGTGGGAGAAAATGGAAAAAATACAGGAAAAGTACTGGAGATGGACGTTGGGGTTGAATAGGGAGACGCCAGGGTATATAGTAGAGGAAGAAACAAAATTTGAAAAAATAAGAGTGCAGACAGGAAAGCGAGCGGTGAAGTATGAGGAAGAGGTCAGGAAGAGAAATGAAATTGTAATGGTAAATGAGTGTATGAGAGAGATAAGAAAAGAACGGATAAGGTATGGGCAAGAAGAGAGGAGGTTGTTTTATGAGAGAGTGGGATATGCGAGGGAGGAGATAGAAAGGAGAAGAGAGGAAGGAAGGGATATGGTAGAGGAATTAGTAGCAAGAGACAAAGATGTACAAGGTCAGGAAAGGAGAGAGAGGATAGCGGAGGGAAGATATAATGAGGGATATATGGAGATAATGGTGGAAGGCAAGGCCGATTATATAGTGAGTGGTATGGAGTTAAAGGAAAAAAGAATGGTGGCAAGGTTCAGGTGCGGGAACGAGGAAAATGAAAGCAGATACTGGTGGGAGGACGAGAAAAGGATATGTAGAATGTGTGGGGAAGGGAGGGAAACTATATGGCATATGATGAGGGAGTGTGAGGAACTAAAGGAAGAGAAGAGAGAAAGATAGGTGATTTTGGGAGTGAAGGGGGAAGGGGTGGAGTGGATGAAGGGGGTGTTGGAGAGTAGGGAAAGGGTACAGAGAAGGGGACAAGTGTAGGAGGTGTTTAATTTTTTTTTTTTTGAAATGTAAAAAGTTTGTTTTGTTTTTTGTAAATAAGAATCTTTTTGTTTATGTAATTAAAGACAAATAAATATCTATCTAATCTAATCTAATCTACTACTTATGAATTTGAAACTTTCAGGTTAAGGATAACTCATAGCCTTCTTTTGTTCTAAAATATTGTCGATGTTGTACAATTCCGGAAAGACCGGAAATCGCCATTCATCTTCTTATTTTAAATGGAACACCCTGTATATTATTGCATTTTTGGATTATACAATCGATTCTGCGTTAATCTGCATTAGATTATCCTATACCTATCTTCAACTGTTTTTGAGATATTATGATTTTTTTGAACAATTTGCGCTTTGCGGAGGGATGTTTAATAGCCTACCTTTTGCTGTTCTTTGAACGCAAAACATTCATACTTTACAAACACGAAGTAAAACCATAAGAGTTCACAAAATGTATTTGCAAACCTATCATAGATTATACAGGGCGTTCAAATTAGTAGCAAAGTTAAAAAACTTCAAACACCAAAAAGTCATTTTTTTCATATTTTTACATATTTGGAAGACGATTTAATTTAGGCATCGATAAACTATAGGTATCCCTATACCTATCTTTAGCGGTTTTGTAGTTATTAACACTTTTTATCTAATATTGATTAAAACTGCACTTAAAACCTACGCACATTTGAAAGTAGGCTGTGAGTATGACAACAGGAAAAACAATTACTTTTACAAAACGAATTTAATGATCTTATTTATACAACAAACAAATAAAAAGGACTATAAAATGGATATAGAATAAATTCAAAATATCAGTATTGGAATATGCGTTAACTGCTTCCATTTTATAAAATTGTTTACTGTTTACCACCTGTTTGCTTTAATGAGCATGACATCCAGATAAACATTCGTTTGTCTAATCATACTAATAATAATAATAATAATAATAATAATAGCAACGCATGCTTGGTTAACCAAATGTGATATTTTCCCAGAGTCAGAGGGTTTCATGTTTGCCATACAAGATCAGGTCATTTACACACGAAATTACAGAAAACACATAATTAAAGATAGGACAATTACACATGATCTTTGTAGACAATCTTCGCAAAGACCAGAAACCATACAACACATTATATCAGCATGTACACGTCTAGCACAAACAGAATACAAACACAGACACGATCAGGTAGCTAAGATAATACACCAAAAACTCGCCACAAAACATAACCTTTCTACTGATAACACACCCTATTACAAATATACACCGCAAGTTGTACTTGAAAACACCACACACAAACTATATTGGGATAGGACACTACTCACAGATAAAACTGTATATAACAATAGGCCAGATATAACACTTATAGATAAAACACAAAAAATCATATACATAATAGATATTGCCGTTCCCAACACAAACAATTTAGCCAATACACACGCAGAGAAACATCGCAAATACACTGATATAGCTCAGGAACTTAAAGCGCAATGGAGAATGGGAACTGCTCTTACAGTACCCATTGTTCTTAGTGCAACCGGAGTTATACCAAAAACAATACATCACAGTTTGCACAGTTTAGGGTTAGATAAGAACATATACATACAATTACAAAAGGCAGTCATTATCAACACTTGTCACATAGTTAGAAAATTTCTAAACATAACGGAAGATACCGCACATCACTCAGAACCACATCACACACTTTCAACTAATACCATTCAAACACAAAATGAAACACAACACTCAATCCTCCCTTCACAAATTGAAACTCTGTTGCATACACAACATAACATTGTAGAAAGTCCATTACCAACACACAACACTTCAACAATCACTCATGTAACACCTCTGACTCGTTCTCATGCACTCAAACGTAAACACACAATATACTCACAGTATCAGAATTCGCAATTAACACAAAACACAAACAACACATTACCCACTCGAATGCAACCTATGCGTCGAGCTAAACAACAAAAAACGCTTACACAATAACCATAACACTTTTTCAAAACATACATATTATGTTCATTTTTTCTTTTCTATAAAAAGTCACTAAGTCACGAATAAGTGACGCCAACGGAGAAGCCTAGGAATATAGGGTCTCTTTTTGTTATTGATGCGCGACGCTGCGTTCATGTTAATGCCTTCGCGGAAAGAGGGTCGACGGGACGTGGCTTTTACAAATTGGGATCAAATACACCGAGGCTTCTCAAACAAATACATTATCTAAAATGTGATCAGCGTTGGTTTTATCAACGTCATTTAATTTAAGGAACATAATATGTGTATAGTATTTAGTATGTTCACTTTTTAACAGCAACTTCAAATTTATATTGTATAGATATATGTATTAGTAGAACTAATCGTTACTTGATTTCGATCCGTGTGATTAGTTAACCAGGCTTGGCCTGAGTATCGATAACAATCGAAGTACATAATAATAATACTTACTTGATTCCGTTCCGTGCAGTTAGTTAACCAGGCTTGGCCTAAGTATTGATAAAAACCGAAGTATAATAATAATACCTTTTATTGAGAGCAAACTATTAAATTACATAAGATTGTTCAAAATACGTTAAAACTGCACACTTGTTCTCAAAAGGAGTGAGTTCAGGTGTCTACAAAAAAGTAGAGACCTATTCTTGCACTCAACCCTCATTACCATATTTTATTTTCGCATACTCATAGCCTACTTTCAAATGCGCATAAGTTTTAAGTGCAGTTTTAATCAATATTAGATAAAAATTGTTAATAACTACAAAACCGCTAAAGATAGGTATAGGGATACCTATAGTTTATCGATGCGTAAATTAAATCACCTTCCAAATATGTAAAAATATACGGGGTGTTCGATTTGAAAAAAATGACTTTTTGGTGTTTGAAGTTTTTTAACTTTGCCACTAATTTTGAACGCCCTGTATAATCTGTGATAGGTTTGCAAATGCATTTTGTGAACCCTTATGGTTTTACTTCGTGTTTGTAAAGTATGAATGTTTTGCGTTCAAAGAAAAGCAAAAGGTGGGCTATTAAACATCCCACCGCAAAGCGCCAATTTTTCAAAAAAATCATAATATCTCAAAAACAGTTGAAGATAGGTATAGGATAATCTATTACAGATTAACGCAGAATCGATTGTATAATCCAAAAATGCAATAATATACAGGGTGTTCCATTTAAAATAAGAAGATGAATGGCGATTTCCGGTCTTTCCGGAAGTTGTACAACATCGACAATATTTTAGAACAAAAGAAGGCTATGGGTTATCCTTAACCTGAAAGTTTCAAATTCATAAGTAGTAAGGGACCCCAGAAACTTCTAATGAACGGGTTCCGTGATATACCCTGTATATTCTGGCGAACACCGTTTTTACTTTTACACACATTCAATGAACCAGAAGTTCGTGTATCGTTAGTTATATTACTTATATTTTGTTTGGCAAAGGGAAACTCGGAAACGTCATTAAAGCAAATATCGGTAATAAAAAATTTAATTATAAACAGCTTTTCGTTGACCTACATATGAATATAGATATATTTATCTCATAATCGTAATATTAATGATACATTGAAATTAATGAATAGAAGCAAATGAGTATCCAATGAAGCAGAACGTAACGGTGTCATTATTAACGGTCATTATATCGAATTAATTGTGAAAATTGAATCCACTCTTTAACTGCAAAGTTAAGCATGAGATTGTCATAAATAACAATCATAAGCATAGCGATGACATCATTTTTTTATGTTAGAGAGTGGTTTCTTATATTTTTGCTGTGTTTGTGTTCTTCTATTTGTTTCCCTGTTAACTATTATTGTTAATTATGCAGCATTCAAAAGCGGGAAAGTCAAGCAAAGAACTCCACTACAAATGTAGGTACTGGATGACTGTGATGATTGCATTGAGGAATCGTGAAGAAAAGTGAAGTTTATTTCGGTATATCTACTTCTATATTCTAAGTTGCGTTCTATATTTATGAACTATCTGTGATCGTTATCAATTTCCGCTACGAACTACCCTTCATTGGATTTTATTCAAAAAACGAATTTTTTTGCGATATGTCAGTGAGTTTGCACTTCTTTTTAATTAAATTTTCCTATTGTATGTCTTTAATGTTACTCGAAAACTAATGCTATTTAATTTCCTTTACAGACCTGTTTCTAGTAGGTCAAAAATTCGAATTCCTCGTGTTACATTACAGTCTTAGCAACCTTAATGGAATTTTTCGTATTGTAAACATACATAACCTTTTCTATAGTTAAACAAGTTTACTACATTTAAAAGGGAACATTTCATCGATCAACCTCGAATAACTACGGCATTCTAAGGCGTACGTAGTAAGAGAATTTTATGCTAATTTAACCTTCTTGGGTCAATTTATTACATTATATTTTAATGCTGTATTCGTAGTTAATTTTTTTATTTAAATCTTGTTTACAAACTAATTTTCGCAAAGTAATACTGATTGTTTTTCCTTATAAATGTAACTTTTTATATGATTTTTGAAACGCTAATCACATTATAACTTGGTTTTAAACAATTTATTTGATTATAAAGGCCCATCGCAAAGATAAGTTGTTTTTGTTTTACTATGCCTGTGTAAATTATTTTAGGGTCGAGAAGTTGTGCAACTGAGCTCAAGTGTTGACTGATAACTACAATGAACTTCAGGGATGTACTTAATCACTTTACTGAAGTGTGACCGGTCCAGCTTTGTCTTATGTTATTCTGATTCATGGCCAGCTGGTGCTACCCAAATTTCATTGAAATATTTAACAATTGTGTACATGTTTTCACATTATAATTTGATTAAATTATATTTAGTTGTCACTTATGGTGAAGGTGAGTGAAGGTCTTCTTTAGCTGGTCAAAGGTACCTACCGAAACCGAATCGTCCTTTCCGTTTATATTAGTTGCTTATCTTAAAAGTTTTCAATTTCAAAAAAAATCTTTTTGTCTTTACGTGTTATTCAATGGTTTCGGGAATGTACACCTACATTAAACCACAACCTAAAAACGATGTAAAACGGGTCAATGCTAACTGCTATAAAAACCATTGCTCTAGCCATTGTTACAATAATTGTTGATGATAAAATCAATACCATCAAATTTTCAAACACATCTAAATATAGGTTGTACCTATGTTAATAAGAAAGAACCACAAAATCATTACCGACTAAATGACTATCCGTAACGAAATAATAAAGCAAAAATTACCCCATACAGAACTATATCGTAAAAGCCGCTTTATTACGAAAATGTACAATCTACAATAAGAACTTATAAAATAACTACCGCAAGTGATCCTTATTAAATTACACATATCCTTTCTCAAATCTTTATAAGTTTTAACAACTGAGGATTTTATATAGCCTTATAGAAAAAATACCAGGGATTCAAGTCCGTGATTAACAAGACCATAAGTGCGGTGCACCTCATCGGATTGATCAATCTGGATCTGTTACTGATAAAACACACAACCAACGAAACTGAAATGCCAGCGCACATTACATTATTTGATGCCAAATTATAACTCCAAGGAATTTTCCTTCCTGTACGAGGGTAAATTCAGACATAGTACGAAGTTGAACACCTTTGAGAATTGAGAGGATACCTTTAAATCTCGAAATTGCAAAAAAGTAAGTGCAGTCAGGTTAGCAAAATTTAAAAAATGCTATTGATTAAAAAATTAGAACAATACAAACCTGGGTACTAATTAACAACTAGCTTCTACTATACATATAAAGGTGAAGTAGTAAACTACACAATACGATTAATTGTAAAAAAAAGGACTCCAGCTGCAGCTATAAAGACAATATTAGCGATTGTAAATTTAAAAAATTGCGACTCATATAAAATGGATGTGTAAACGACATTTCTTAATGGAATATCTACTAAAAATGAAAATTTATGAGAATAATAAAAATCTTGCAAACAAAACAAAAAATTTTTAACCCATTTATGATGAGCGTTTTGTACTTTCGACGTTATTTTCCGAGAATATTAATTGAGAAGAACTTTTTTAACCTATTTTATAAGGTTGTCCAGCTCAGTAACTGTCATTTTTGTTGGCTGTTCCTTCCACGAAGGATATGAATTTATTGTAACACTTTCCGGCGCAGATTGTATCAACGCTCGTGTAAGTTATCGGATTTTAAGTTCCTTTCGTCGTTTATTTTTGTGTAGGAAGTATATAGCAAAAAGAGGGTTTATTTAGCGGAAAATTTAAGAGCATTCGTTGAAGTACAGTCTTATTGCTGGCTGGTGGTGGTTTATTGGAGGTTTCAGTCAATGTCAAGCTTTGTGTGGTTGTATTAATATAATTTAAAATCTGGTATTTGAAAAAAAAAAGGAATTTTTAAGAGCCTTTTCAATCTAAGATCTCTACAGCAAGAACATAAACAGTTTTGTTAATTCTAGCTTGTAAAATGTAAGCTGAGAGCTATTCAATATTTTAAATACAATAATCTTAATTACAAATCAACGTTTACTAAACATGTTAAGTACAGGTCATAATTTCGATCCCAATACGGACTATCATATTCTCCACAGGTGTAAGAAAGGGCACCTACTTAACATCCTTGAAATTTTTGAAAAAATTTTTTGAAATATCTAAGAAAAAGAAACAAAATAACTCAGTGTTACTGAACGAGGTCGTAGATTTTTCTAACATTTACATCAGTAGCTACACTCTAAATTTCTAGTTTTGTAAGTTCTTTAAGTTGGTATTGTTATTGATCACCTGACCATGGAGATCCTGTCATTTTCACATTTCATCTTTGCACTTGTTTTCATAATTTTATCCATTTTCATGTTTCATTAGTCCTTCAGGCTATCTCGGGGTTCCTCTTTAGGGCCCTTTTTATTATGTAACTTGACGGTTTTAAAGTGTTATTTTTGATTCTTTTCCTCTGGTGAGTACTACACCCACGTTAATTTGTCCTAACATCATCTTGTTCTAGATTTAATGTAATTTTAATATGTAATTCATGTGCTTGGTAATGGGTTTAGTTTTGAAAACCCGAAACATGTCGCAATAAACGTGATTCTACTCCAGTAATCACAAACTTCGCAATCAAAGTTCGTTAAGAATAAATCAATTATTATGGGGAAGTAGAGTTCTTTAATATTTATTCATCACAACCCTTTGCGGATATGAACCCACCTACAATTAAAAATTCCTATTATTAATTTCCTGAAAAAATTCCGGTGTAATGCATACTTAAATCGAAGGGTACCATTTTAAATTTATAGAACCCAAACGGTGTGCTAAAACTACACAATTTGCTAGACTCTGGTTCAAGTTCTAAGAACCCATTCTTAAAATCTAATACTTGCAGTGAAATTTGTTTTTATCTGATTATTGGCTACAAATTTCATTTACCATTGGAATTAATAAGGACCCATTGGGTTTCTCCACAATCACAAAATTGCTTGCCCACTCCACAGCACGATTGACTTTTTCTATAATTTGATCTTCTTCTAAATCAATTAAATCTTATTTTAATTTGTTCTGTATAGAAACTCAATCCTACATTTGTTTTTAAATTTACCTAAACCACTGAACAAATCTAAATTTAATTTTATAAAATTTTCCTCGCTACTAATTTCATTTATGCGTTTATTTAAATTTAAGTTGATACAAGTACTCAACCCAACCAATGGCATTGACCTATGTTCAGGGTCGGATTAACGGGGGGGGGGGGGGTGCGCCCCACAGCCTTACCTAGGTGGTCCCCATTTTAAAAAATTTTTAGTAAAAAATATTTATCTAATTAATTTACTTCTACATTTATTTACTTACTTTATATTATATTATAATATTAATATTATTATAAGAGTTTAAAAAGGGCCCCTTTCACATAAAGAGCCCCGGCCCCTCAACTCTTTAATGTTCTGTAACTAAAAATGTAATTTCTTTAACTGGTTTGTTTCGCAACATAGAGAAACAACCCCAACAAGCTTAAATTTATAACCCCCATATGTCTCTAGTAATAAATCAGTTTTCTATACTATGTACATATAAATCTTTTAAGTTTTAAGGTATTTAATACAAACATTGGTATTATATTGGACTCCTGTACAATTCTATAATGTCAACTCGCTGTTTTTACACAATTCGACAGCTTTATCTAAATTTAATTTCTCAACAGAATAAACAGTTTTTCTTGCAGATTTTTATCCTTTATTCCAAGAACCATTTCCTCCTTATCTTTAAATTCACAACTCACTAATTTTTTTTAACTCGCTTAAAAAATGATCAAATGGCTCCCCATCTTCTTGTCGCTTATTGTAAAACAGGAATCTTTCATAAAGAATATTTATCTTTGGGAATATATGTTTATCAAACTCCGCAATTAGAAAATCATATTTTTTCTCTTTCTTCAACTGACAATTTAAAATTATTGAAAATTTCGATTTTTTGATTTTGTCAGTGTCACCTTTTTTGTCATTTTCCGTCGCAATCATATAAATTCTTCTTCTTTTATTATAGATATTTAAAAATTTCTTGTTTACAACACCTCCGTCATGTTTTATCGTTTTTGCATTAAATAAAAGATGTATTTATATTTAGTACATTTTAACAGTAAATTACATACAATGACCGACATGACTTGTTTTGCAACGTCACGTTTTACATTTCTACAACAGATTAGCATATTAACCTTGACTTGACGTTGCTTACGTTTTTATTACTACCCCTAATGATTAGGCCTAATGAGAACAGTAATACCACAAGAAGAGACATTTACTATTAAAAATAAAATACCTATGATGATCCTGGAAATAATTATAAAAATGTCTTTTTTATGAAAATGCTGTAACGTAAGGAATTAGCAAAAAAATTTGCTCGCGGTACTAAACCAAGTTGCTTCCTCCGATATATTATATGTATAATAATATTACAATACTTTTTAATGTAAGTATTCTTTTTTGTGGAAGTTCTCTTCAAATTTGGTCAATACTTCTTTACCCAACTGTATCGTTTCCAATTATTACCACTAATAATACTCATTAGCGTTACTATATTAGGAGCCGTATAACATGCAGCCTGTTTCGAACTTAACTATTTAAATCCAGTGGCGTATCCATGGGGGATGATATGGGCGTTAGATCCCGCCCAGAAGCTATGAGAATATCTAAATAAACGTTGTCCTAAACAAAAAAATTTACTGAAAAG
Organism: Pyrocoelia pectoralis; assembly: GCA_036250285.1. Lineage (NCBI taxonomy): Eukaryota > Metazoa > Arthropoda > Insecta > Coleoptera > Lampyridae > Pyrocoelia > Pyrocoelia pectoralis. Next base: position 24,816,827 of record CM070076.1, on the reverse strand, counting down.
TACTTCAACACAGAGCAGCACTTCCATCGATAAACGCAAGGTACAAATGAAATCGAAGTGCATTAGGTAATTTATATTGTACGGTGTATGCTTATTTCTTTTTCATTCGATTGTAGAACACTTCCAGATCACCCCCCCCCCCCCGACTAAAGCTGTAGTTACGTCACTGCTTAAATCAGATAAAATGCAATTACTTAACTGTTAATTCGTTCTTTCGACCGACCGTCACTTCCCACATTACCCAATTTTTAATTTAATTTGAAAAATGCATCATTTATCTTCTAAAAAAATAATCTGAATTGCTTCTATCTTCAAAGCACTTATAAGTACATAAAAAAGACTAAAGCTTTGTTATATGGAGTAAACACAATTCGTATTTATAAGATAATTAGATAAGCAATTGACAGTATTTTCATTTGCGTACGGTCTACTGTAAACATTTAATTGCAAAACACTTACAGGGCCATTAGCACATATCAATTTAAGAGGATGGTAAGTAAATATTATACCAAGATAAGCGAAGGTTATACACTGTGTCCAAGATAAGGAGGGCCACTATGGGGATTTCGGAAACGGTAAGAGATAGAGTTTCGGTTAAATGGGAGAAAAGTTGGGCAATTTTGAGTTTAGTACAATGAAATTTTTAAACTTACGAAATTCCGAACCGTTCCGAAGTTATGCGACAAAAAGCGAATTTTCAGGATTTCGTTTTTGACAAATTGTTACTTTGTCGTTGATGTTAACTGAAAAGTAAAAGGACCTTCTACAGGTACTTTTTAACGTTCTTTAACATGGCATACAGCAAATTGGAATCCGACGTTTCGTTTTCGAGTAACCATCATCAACTTTATTTTTTTAAATACGGTCCTGATTTTTTTATGCATAATATTAGAAGAGCTTTTTATTCTGCATTCAAGCATGTATCACACTTTATGGTTTAATTGCGATTTTATACTTATTTTACTATTGTACTTAAATTTACTAGATTCTACTTTGGAAGATGCTCTTGATATTTTACCCTAAGCCGTAGTACGCAATTGTTGGTTTCAGCAGCATGGTGCACTTGCGCACAATTCACGGGTGGTTAAGGATTACCTTTCAAATAGGTTTGCCGAAAGAGTTTTAAGCGCCAATTCTGAAACGCCCTGGCCAACTCGTTCTTCCGAAATAACCCCGCTGGATTTTTTTCTTTGGGGGTACGTAAGAAATTATGTTTACAAAGATACCTTTGGAATAGAAGAAGAACTCCGAAAGCTTGTACTTAACCGATTCCAAACTGTAACACCTACAATGTTAAAGAATGCTTTGGAATCTACAGTTAGAAGATGCTATTGACGATTGGAGAACTAAGGAGGGCTTTGCGAGCATTTATTATAATTTTTTTCTAATTATTGGTATGTGTCATGTTTAAATTTTCGTTTCATAAAATGTTTTCTGTTCATTTATGACGTGTTAGTTGATTGTTTGTAATTATGTACACTTGGTTATAAAATTTGTGTTCAAAATTGAAAATTCTGTGTCATTTCATTAATTTGATGAGGAAAGCACAGTTAGCAAAAGTCCATTTATAAATAAAATTCAGTTTGAATGTTATTGAGGAAGGATACAGGTTCGTACTTAGGATTTTTTCCGCTAATCGTAAAGTAAGTATAAAATCGCAATAAAACCATAAAGTGTGATACATGCTTGAATGCAGAATAAAAAGCTCTTCTAATATTATGCATAAAAAAATCAGGACCGTATTTAAAAAAATAAAGTTGATGATGGTTACTCGAAAACGAAACGTCGGATTCCAATTTGCTGTATGCCATGTTAAAGAACGTTAAAAAGTACCTGTAGAAGGTCCTTTTACTTTTCAGTTAACATCAACGACAAAGTAACAATTTGTCAAAAACGAAATCCTGAAAATTCGCTTTTTGTCGCATAACTTCGGAACGGTTCGGAATTTCGTAAGTTTAAAAATTTCATTGTACTAAACTCAAAATTGCCCAACTTTTCTCCCATTTAACCGAAACTCTATCTCTTACCGTTTCCGAAATCCCCATAGTGGCCCTCCTTATCTTGGACACAGTGTATAGTGTAGGTACACTAATTGCTTTAATTAATTACACTGAGAAATTATCAGTTTACCTTATGTAAATCTCTAAAGTAATAAATAATTTTAATTACAATCAACAATAAAAAAATTCTTGAAAAACTCACCACACAGTGGTGGATTATCAGCGAGGAAACAGAAATTAACTACACCGTTTCACAAGTATTACTGCATATAATGCACGTGAAGTTACGACTTTGCGCTTTTCCAAACGAGCGATATTTTTCCCTTAATAAAGCAACGCGACGTGCGCTTTCCTACTGAATTCAACGTCTCGACGCCAGATACTGATACGAACATCACTTTCCCCCACTATTGTCACTATTGTGAGTTAAACTATTTTACGTATTTTCATATCGCCCAATTAATAATATGTAAATGATGGTATCTTTGAATGAATTTACGTGTTTTTTCATTTCTACGAATTCTTTTTATTTACCCTCTGGCCGATTTCGAATGTTGATAAATTTTATACGCTTCATCTACTGTGAGTTCGAATAAAACTACACAAGTAGAAACATATTTTAATGACAAAATATCTCGGAGCCTATTGATCTATGTATATGGACTCAGTGGCGCCGACTTCGTGGGGGCAGCGGGGCGCGTGCCGCCATGTAGGCAGATTGCGTGGGGGCATGGCCCCCATGCACTTCACTGGCACGTGAACATGACTATGAACAAAATTGGGATTTGGGAAAGTGAGACACATTAATTTTACACGTAAAAATGTTAGGAATAGGTCTATATCTATCTGTTTCACGCCATGAAAGTGAGAATTTAAAAATTTTCAGAAATATCAGATCAGGACCGATCCAGAAGTAAATAATTCTGTATGTTTATGATGCAGATGTTTAATTATGTTATGACTGGCTCAGTTTACCTGTTTGTATAGTGTATAGTGTATGCAGATTTATATCAAAATTACGTGACTATACACGATACCACAGTCTGTGACAATACTGACCGGAAAAAATGTTTTGTTTAGTCTTTTCCTAGGCTGTCGCTGTTAGCGTGTTAGCATATCAGTTATTTCGTTAAATCATCATTCACAACATAGAATAGATGGTAATATTTCGTATGTCGTACTCTATTACAAACAAAGAAATACATTTTATGCAGTTTAGATGTTTTTCCAACATTTTGTCTTCTATGAATAAAAATGAAACTGCAATAAAGTAGTTTTTTTATCTTGATGTTTCAAAAATACCTACACCGTTGCTCCTTATGATTTTAAAAGATGAGCTTTTCCTGTAGTGCTGCTGCCCCTTGCCCCCATGTAGATCTTAAAAACCCGGCGCCACTGTATGGACTCAACATTCTATGTCTTATTCGATTTGATTCTACCAACCGTTAAGTCACAGGTGGCTTTCAATATGTCGCCGATTTATATTAGCGTTGAATGATAAGTTCAACGATTTGTTTTAATCACATTCTGTCATGCCTTTCCATTAACATTAATAAACCTTTTAAGTCATGCCGTGAATCAGTGTCACATTTTGAAAGTTAGAAATTTTATTATAATATGGCGACCATTTAAACGAAATTCGATGTTACTCGTGACATGTCATTTTTAAGTATGTATTGGAGAAATTAAAAAAATTGTTGAGGCTGCAAATTTTCTTTGGCCAGTAATATACGCTTAGCGTATTAAGAAGCGTTTATAGGTGGGATGTGTTGTAAACGGTTTATCATTCGTACCTCATTTAATGATGGCCAAACGCAAGACCAAGACAAGACCACATAGGTCTTGGTCTTGTCTTGCACCAATTGATCTTGCTGTTGGTCTTGCATTGATATCCTTAATCTCGGTCTTGGTCTTGGTCTTGCACGCAAGACTCTTGCAGTCTTGCGTTTTTACACCGTACTTATGAAAGATTAAAGATATCAAATTAATCGAAATTTTGTGTCACTAAATGCTACTAAATTAGATATTGCAGAGAATAAGAATAGGTATTGGGTTTAATGATCAAAGTAAATTATAATAACTTAATTTATTTTAAAATTAAATACCAATTAATTATGTAATTCACGATCAAAAATGCTTTCTTACTAACTTAACCCTTGAGCGGTCGCGTGGATGACTATTGTCATCCGCTGTTATTGTATTGCCTATAACATTTTTTCTAAGAAGAAAGGGGGGTTCAAGTTTTTAGTATTCCTTGTTTAGGGTTTTACGAATATAGTAGCAATATGTCAACCTTCAACGTGGTAAGTTGTACTATAATAAGACAATTGTGACAATTGTCATCCACGCGACTTACTGTAAATATGTACCTACTCTTTTATTCAAATGTTTGTTTATAGCAGTTTTAGTAATGTTATTAGTTTTTGTATGACATTCCAATTAAATAAATAATATATCAAAATCTTTGAATAAATTAATTCGCCCTTTCCAGTAGATAATAATTTTGAAATGGAGACTGTGTGTAGGTACTTCTAGCGACTATAAGGTACTTTATCTTATATATTATGCAGATATAACACTTTTTAAAGTTTACAATTATTTTATGTGTTTGTCTATCATTTAGTAAATTCATTAAATTACATCTTCTAATAGAAATATAATTGATACATTCAAAAATAACTGATGGATGACCATTGTCATCCACGCGATCAATGGTGTTATTATTACCCACGCGACTGCTCAAGGGTTAATTATGTTTCAGTATTGCGATGACAATTAAAAAAATATATTTATGTTGAAACTTCACATTGAAAGTCAATGTCTTGTTAAGAAAAAAAGTAAAAAATTCTCTCTAACCTACATAAATTATAATAGACGCGGCATGTTTCGGCTTTTTAAATACTTAAGTCATCTACAGCTGCATCTGTAGACGGCGGTAATTCACAAATATTAAAGAACATGCACTAGATATTGCAGTTGCAAACAAATGTTTTTTTGTGTACGGTATAAAAAATAATCGTTCGTAATAAGAAAAAACTGCGAGAGTCTTGCGAGATAGTCTTGTTCTTGCCGATGTCTTGCAGAGCTGGTCTTGCATTCAGTCTTGGTCTTGCAACTTTGAGTCTTGGTCTTGGTCTTGCTATTGGTTTTTCTATCTTGGTCTCTTGGTCTTGGTCTCGCAAGTCTGCGAGACCAAGACAATACTGCAAGACCAAGACCGATTTTGGCCATGACTACCTCATGTACAACATTATCAAGTGGGGTAGCTGTGGTAAAGGATTCTTCGCCTACAAAAACGGTCCATACGTATAATTTGTAACCTTAACAATAGACACGAGACAGTCTTGCAGGGGATATTTTAAGGAACTCAAATTACTAACCGTATGTGAACACCTACATTTTTGAAATCTGCTCGTATGTGTATGGGCATAGATCCCTTTTCGGCACAATCAATCATCAATATAATACAAGGCACAAAAAGACATTCCTGCAATAATTATTATTTGTTGTTGAGTCTTATGGTACTATTATGATGGGGCAAATGCCATATCAAGAGTAATGAAAAACCATGTCACAGATGTTAATTAAATGTTGAAGATAATTTTTGCATTGTACCAGTGGCGGCCAGTCAGATGAGTACAAAAAATCAAAACATTTATAACCAAATAAATTAAATATTCTATTGGCGTCCTCTGACGGTTGATGTCTTAGATGGATCAGTAGAGTCCCAATCCCGCTGGTGTTTGTCATATGTGAACGAGCTTAAGGTGATATGATAATGTAAAAAAGGTTTTGAACAATTGAACATTGACATCAATTGACAAAATTGTCAAACTATAATGGTTCAAAGATTGAAACAGTAGGTAAAACACTACTTAATTGTAATGTAAACTCAAAAAATGATCAAATTGAATTTATTATTGTAAAAGGCAAAACAATTCCAATAATAGGGTTGCCAACTATTAAGAAACTTAATTTGTTACAAAAGATTGATAAAATTGATGTACATAATGAACAATATACGGGTGAATGAGACCACCCGTATCAGTCTTTTATTTAAAGAACGGTGAGTCGTAGAGAGGTGGGGTAAAAAAAGTGATTATAAAAGCCATAATAAAGAATCGAATGGTGATATCATTATTTCTCGGAAAAGTCAGCATTCCTCCAGAAGGCCTCCAACTCCAAAATTTTAAATAGCACCATAAGTCGAAAAAGGTATTTTTTGAAAGATTGTTAAAAAAGAAGAAAGTTTTATGTGAAAAATTATTTTATTACTGCCACCCCTTTTAAGTTATATTCGACTAAAGTTGTTAAATTGGAAATTCATTGTTAACAAGAAACATTGAAAAGTCGGCTTTTAAAATCTAGTTACCAATGTTACATGTGTTCTTCCCTTTCAAGAAGTAGGTACTTATTAGAGCCACTGATAGTGTACCTAGAAGAGCTCAACAGTGCTTAGCAGTAAATGGAAGATATTTTGAACACATGTAACATTGGTAACTAGATTTTAAAAGTCGACTTTTCAATGTTTCTTGTTAACAATGAACTTCCAATTTAACAACTTTAGTCGAATATAACTTAAAAGGGGTGGCAGTAATAAAATAATTTTTCCCATAAAACTTTCTTCTTTTTTAACAATCTTTCAAAAAATACCTTTTTCGACTTATGGTGCCATTTAAAATTTTGGACTTGGAGGCCTTCTGGAGGAATGCTGACTTCTCCGAGAAATAATGATATCACCATTCGATTCTTTATTATGGCTTTAATAATCACTTTTTTTTACCCCACCTCTCTACGACTCACCGTTCTTTAAATAAAAGACTGATACGGGTGGTCTCATTCACCCTGTATATTAGCAAAATATTCTAACATTTTAATGGTGTTGGAAAAATTAAAAAATGTTAAATATGATTTAAAATTAATTGAAAATTATGTGCCGAAAGTAATGCCGTGCAGAAGGGTTCCTTTTAAAGTAACTGCTCAAGCTAGAATAAATAAATACTTAGAGCAACACTATAAGCTATACCAACTTTTGATGAGATAGTATCAAGAATGTCAGGAGCTAAACACTTTTCATCATTAGACTGCAGCAGTGCTTTTTATCAAATTACTTTAACAGATAGAAGCTCAAAACTAACAACATTCGCTACTCCGTTCGGAAGATATAGATACTGAAGAATGCCATATGCCATTATAAGTGCTCCTGAAGTATATCAAAGAAAATTCAAAGGAATTTTCGAGGATATAGAAAATGTTGATATTTACATTGACGATATTATTATATGGGCTGATACAAGAGAGAATCATGATAAAATCTTGGAAAAAGGGTTTAAAAGAGCAACAGAATTTAATGTTAAATTTAACAAAGACAAAGTGCCACATTTTAAAAAAACAACTCAAGTTCTTAGGTCACGTATTAACAGAGCGTGGTATAATGATTGATCGAGATAAAGTAAAAGCTATTTTAGAAATCAAACGCCCAGAAAACAAAAAAGAGATTGAACGGGTAGTAATGTTAACTTACGTTACAAAGTTTATACCAAATCTCACATATAAAAGTGAAAAACTTAGAAAACTTATGAATGATTATAATATTTCAATGGGAATCTGATCGCGAGAATGAGTTTAATGAATTGAAAGAAATATTAACAAACACTCCAGTTTTGCAATTTTATAATCGAAATGTAGGTACCTTGCACACTTACATGGGCGCCGCTACTAAAGGGCAAGGGAGGGCCCGCCCCCCCCCCTGGAATTTCATAAAACGCGTAAATCCATTTTAGAAAATGTTAAAAGCTCACAATATAACCACTTTTGGAATATAATGTTCTATCCCATCGGTGACTCTGCGTAGCCTATTGAGTTACTAATTTAAAAATAGGTCAAAATTTTCAAGCATTCTAATTTCTATTTGAAAAATTGTAAGGGCCCCTCCCCTAACAAATTTTCTTCCGGCGCCCCTGCACACTTAGTGTTGATGCAAGTAGTACAGGTATCGGGGTTGTATTATTTCAAAACAACTTACCAATATCGTATGCATCTAAAGCCTTTACATTGTATCAAAGAGCTTGGGCTCAAATAGAAAAAGAACTGCATGCGATAGTGTTTGGTTGTGAACGTTTTCGGCAATATATTTTAGGAAAACCTGTAACTGTTGAAAGTGACCATAAACCCTTAGACCAAATATTTTTAAAAAACCATTAAATGAAATATTCTATTTTAAAGGCAATAACTACCTAATTTTGATTGATTATTTTTCGAAATACACTGAACTGGAAATTTTACAAGATATTTCAAGCTCAAGCACCATAAACCTAATAAAATCTATATTTTCTCGACACGCTATACCCGAAGTATTGCGGTCAGACAATGGCACACAATTTAGAAGTTTCGAATTCAAAAAATTTGCTAAAGAATGGAATTTTAAACATATTACATCTAGTATTCTAGTCCAATACATCCGCAAAGCAATGGAATGGTAGAACGTTATACAACAGACAATTAAGTCAGTGTTGAAGAAAACAGAATATGACTTGAAGGATCCATACATTTCTATACTTGAATATCGAAATACACTGATAAGCAAATGAGCTTAAATTAATTAAATTCGAGTACTGATTCCAATCATTTTTAAAAAAAGATGATGAAAACATGGACATTGTTAAAACAAAAATATTAACACCATTGAAACCTGGTCGAATGTACGCAGGAACCGATATTAAACGTCTAGACGAAACACTGACGGCCGCGTATTAATAATCTTATAGGTACCTATATCAACTTATGCCTTATTTACCTCCTCCTTTATTACTGCCTAATTTAAATATGGCATCCAATGATAAAAATGTTCCCCACCTATACTTTGTCTCAATTGCAATTATTTATTTATGTTTACATAAAAACCGCCATTTGATTGATTTAGAAAGAGCGACAAATTGGTGACCACCCCGGGCGGCAAAAGTTCTAGGTACGCCACTGCCCATGGCCATGGATTAGTCGTCTTTTACGGCACGCAGAGTCCCCGTCCTTACACGGGGGTGATTAAATTTAATATTGAAACAAATAAAGATCAAGAATTTAATAAATCCACTTTTGTAGCCTACCCCAGCACACCTTGTAAAGAATATAATTACTCGCAGGATCGTAACCTAATAATCCAGAATTTTATATTGCAGTACCTACGCAAAGAAAGATTTTTCCTTTCAGATGTTCGCAATAGAGGTAACTCTCATATATTTTATTAACGTAACGAGGGTGTCGTTAATTTCAGGTTAAATCCATAAGATCGAAGTCGCAAAAAAGAATTAGCCAATTAACTAGCACCAACCGATTTAATTGAACTTTCAAATAACAATTTACTACGGGTATCAATCCTTTAATAAAAGGGTGGATGTGTACGAAATGCAAGTTAAAGTTTACCAACAGCGACAGCACTTGTATAAATTATGGCTAACGCCAATTACGTTAACCACTCTCTCACACCACCTCGATGACAGTCACCGGGATGGATTCGATCTCCGTCACAGGTCAATAGAATTCTAAACAACGAGTTCGCGAGTTGTGTTAACAGGATTACTCTTTTTCTAGGTTCGGAAATCTTTTTTCTTATTATTCTACGTAATCTTTTACACTATGAGAGAGTTAACTTCGCTTTTACTACTAAGAGCTCGAAACAGAAAAATGTAAAATCAAACTAAAATTCTTAACAAAGAAAGGTAAATATGAAAGAGAAGCAGAACATTCAGTATTATTTGTATTCTAACTTAATTAATAAAAGTTGAAAGTTTCCATTTTCATTAAAACAGATCCAGTGGGTGAATTACTTGCTGTGTTGGCGTGTTAATATTTTTAGATTCTTCTTTTATCCTTATAAAGGCTTACCTCTGCAATTCATAATCGATATTGTATAGAAACGAAGAGTAGGAGTAAGTGAATCTCTTAATTATAGGATAAGTTATGTGTCCACCGTGCAGGTTTACTCTACTCTCATTCCTTAAATTCTTACCAATCTAAAAGTATAATCTTTCTTTATTTAATTTAATATAAAATTCTTAGCTGTGGTTTACTACGCTAAGATCTGACGAATAATTAAATCCTGTAAAAAAGGTTATCCTTTCTTGAATACCGAATCGGCTATTGAAGTCCCAAAGTAGTGATTATCATATTCAAATGCTTGTCAGTAATTTATGTAGAAAATCTGTTGAGATACGGATATAAGAGACTTAAGAGCAAAAGTATAAACTATATTGACAATAAAATATCTCTGAGGAAATTAGTTGCATTAAAACTTGTGTAGATAACAAAAACCCAGCTGGTGTTGAAATCTGCACCAAATCACTATCAAAGTGAACGAAAAGATTTATTTAGTTATATGTATTTTAATTTTTTTGCAATACTTTCATTTTGTACCTATAAGTATGTATATCTCATTACGTTATTATAAGTTATAACTTATTAGGTTTTCTCATGTGAATTGTGATCCTTTGATGTCGCTGACTACATTCACGGAAAAGACAGTAAACTACTCCTCTAAAGTTTCGTGGTACAGGTAATGTGCGATGCGGTCGCAGTATTTAAATGAAAATGAAATAGCGTTGCGGGAATGTATGGAAGAAGTGAAAATGTGTCCACCGAAGAAGAGGGCCTAGAAAATAAAATGATTAGTACAGCCAATTATACAGACTGTTCAACGAAAAGCGCCCAAGAGAATAGCGACTTCAGTGGTGTTATAACTCTAACAAACCATATATATTATTAAATGGGACGGTCTTTGCTACAATTTGATGAAAAAAAAAATATTTTACACGCAGCCATTCGTTTGTTGTGACGTAATCCACAATTTTTTTAAATTGCACGATCTAATTTTTTTTGTCTATTTTTGTAGAGAATTTTACGTACTTTTCATCTATCTAAACATTTATTACGATTTTTTTATTTTTTTTTTAATTTTTTTTTTAAATTTTTTTTTAATTTTTTTTTTAATTTGTCAGTTCAACCTTAGAAGTGTTATACATGACATTTTTGGTGTAGAATAATTAGGCTACACAATATTTACTTTACTGTGTTGCCATTTTAAGAAATTTTTGAGAAAAATGTAAGAAACTATTATGTGTAATAATTTTGTTTCTATAACAGTGTTATTATAACGGTGTACTAGATCGAATTAGTTTATTACATTTTTCTCAAAAATTTCTTAAAATGGCAACACAGTAATGTAAATATTGTGTAGCCCAATTATTTTACACCAAAAATGTCATGTATAACACTTCTAAGGTTGAACTGACAAATTAAAAAAAAAATAAAAAAAAATTTTTTTTTAATTAAAAAAAAAATAAAAAATTCGTAATAAATGTTTAGATAGATGAAAAGTACGTAAAATTCTTTACAAAAATAGACAAAAAAAATTAGATCGTGCAATTTAAAAAAATTGTCGATTACGTCACAACAAACGAATGACTGCATGTAAAAGATTTTTTTTTCATCAAATTATAGCAAAGACCATCCCATTTAATAATATATAGGGTTTGTTAGAGTTATAACACCACTGAAGTCGCTATACTCCTGGGCGCTTTTCGCTGAACAGTCTGTATATTATGGAAGAAAGGGACAATTGGCAAGTTGTGTACCTTTTTACCATTACCTTAAGACATGTATTCCAAGTTCAAGTTGGGAACTTTAAAGGTTACGACGCGACGAGAGGTATTCCAGAAGAACAACCAACAGGGATGCGGCTGTTGACTATATTGAAAAAAAAAGAAAACTGATATAAATTTATACTGCCCTCGATCCAACAACATGGGCTTACAATTTGCTATATTTTTCAATTTTCAGTTTCTATTGGTATCTAGTAGGCCGTGAAAGATAAACCAACATCCAACTGCACCAAGAGCTCACGGAGACGGATTTTCAAAATAAAATTAATTTTTGCGATTGAATAGAAGAAGAGTTCAATCAAAACGAAGAATTTTTGGATAAGATCATGTTTACAGACAAGTGTACCTTTCACCGCAATGGATTTGTTAATCACCATCATTTTCATTATTTCTCAGATGTTAACCCTCACTATTTCCGAGTTCATAGTTAAGAGGAATGGTCGATTATTGATGGGCAAGCATATTCTGCACTTCTGTTGTTGGTCCCTTTTTCTTCGAAGATATTCTAAATTCCTCGAAAATGAATTAATAGGATTCCTTGAGGAGGTAGAACGCTCGCTCAAATTAGCGACATGTATTTTCAGCAAGATGGAGCACCTCCACATCGCACACGTGTTGTAAGTGTATGGCCTAGTAATACATTTGGTGCAAAGTGGATAGAAAGGGATAGATCAACGCGATTGCCAGCAAGATCTCCCGATATTACTCCGCTTAATTCCTTTTTGTGGGAGTACGTCAAGAAGAGAGTGTATGCTAAACTACCAGCCACAGCGGAAGGTATGAAAAATAAGATCAAAAACGTTTTTGCAGCTGTCAACCCAGACATGTTATTATTTTTATTTCATCTCATAATTTTGGTTCTTGTATTTATGTGTTTTCCTACTCAATAAATAATGTTTTATAATGAAATGTCAATACGTATTATTATTATTATTATAATACATAATGTCAAAGTCAAGTTAAAGTGTAAGAATTGTTTTGTCTTTCATGGCCTACTTTGCCTACTAGATCTAATAGGACCTGAAACATGAAAAATACAATAAATTAATTAGAAAATGTGAAATTACAAGAAATCCACCGGAGATAGATGCCGACAAACTCATATCGTTGGAAAGGTAATAAAATTTTACATTTGATGATATAAAGAAAAATTGCCCGTACCATTTGAAAAAATCAAGTTACCTTTGATTGAAATTTTATAAATTGACGTGGTAATTTCTCCGAACACAAGAAGAATTCGGATTTGACCGCCCAGTCTACGCTAGTACATTTCATGCTTAGTAACATCGCATAGTCACGGCATTCTAAGTTTTGAGCTCCCTGCGATATTCAATGTTTTTTAAACATCTACTTTTTGTAAAAATGAATTGCGGCTAAACGATTCGTTTTAAGTATTAGGTGTGATACATAAAGTGGCACTAGAATTGGCCAAGGAATCCAAATATGCAATAATATATTAGGGGGTTCCATTTAAAAAAATGCAACTTTGATATAAATCACCCTGTATATGTATTGCGATTGAAGTGAAAATATTTTAGGTTTGTAGCCTTAAGGGTACCCGACCATATCCCAGCAACAAACTTTAGAAATGTTCGTTAATAAACCCACAATCTTCCATCCCCGCACTGTTGGCCCACCCTGTATGTATATAGTTTCCTCTGGAGACCTACGCGATGGCGTACAAAATATCTTACAAATGATTGCAGTATACTTTCCGACGCCAAACATACAAGAATAAAAAAAATTTCTTTTTTTGCCTATTTTTCAGCGAGTCTTCCGAACTTTCGATATGTATTCTGGGAGTACCTATCTATTGAAGAAAATCTATTTTATCGGTAGAAATCAAATACGATAACGTCGATAACTGTAATTGCGTTGACCTGTGAAATCCAAAGTATTGTTTTCTGACCGATAACCAACTGCTATCAAACGGATCCAGTATATTACCAAAGAGTATAATACTCTTTGGTATTACGTTCGACGATATACTTAAGAATGTTCATTCCAGTATCCTTATTGCTGGCTGCGAATTTATTGTAGTTTTCGGGAAACTAGAGCATTAAATGAATTTTTAACATCTAACAAAAAAAATTATACCCGTTTAGTGAGACAGATGAGGTCCGGTCCAGTAAATAAAAGAGTAAAATCACCCTTTAGATACTGCTCGTGTTTAAATAGTAAATAAGGTTGATTGTTAGCGAGCGTTCTCATTTTAAATTAGATAGAGCATAATAGCTGTTATTTTTTATTCTCCAATCATAAGAAAAATTTGTTTACAGAATTTGAAAGAAACGATTTTCCAGGTGAGGGTAAAATTTTTCTTTTTTCAGTAAACGTATACCTATTAGAATTGGTGTTTAATTTCACTTATTTCTGTTAAATAATAATTGTAAATTCCGAAATACTGTACGCGCAAATCCGAAGAAACGGCAAACGCAAAATGGAAGTAATTATAAAGGTGACCGAATCGTCGGTCACAATCACAAAGGTGAACATATGTTTGTTAAAAATTATAAATTCATTAAGCCTAGATGGATCAAAGGAAAAGTTCAGAAAGGGTAAAAGTAAAAATGTTTATATTCTTGAGGTGCACGACACTATTCTATTTCTGCCTATCCATACGTTTGGAATATCTTTTAACTTGCGCCTGATAGTGGGGTGGGGTGATAGTGTACGTTTACACGGGTTTGTAAATTTAATTCGTCTATAATATTGTTAAACTCTTCCCTAAAAAATTGCAAAAATCGATTTCCAGTTAAAGTCCCATTAAATTAAACGCCCCAACAAGCTGCGACCACCGCACCATAAATTGAAGCCAAACTTAATCTGACGTCGTCTTTCTGGTAAACGGCGAGGATTTACTTGGACCCACACGTAGTAATGTAAAATGCCTGGGCATTTATAAATTAGGGCAATGGCTAGGATAAATGCATGGGCAAATGCCCAAAATTCATAAATGCCCGGGCATTTATTCATCCTGGAGGTTAATTGATAAGCGGCCCGTATAACGCAATTTTAAGGTGATATACTGTATTGGAAAAGTTGCTTTGCAACACTGCTTCTTTAGTGATTGGATAACCTAGTTGAAAAAGCTGCTTGGGAGTTAGTTCTGTGTTCTCTCTGTGTTATTAGGGATTAGTGGAAAAAAGTGGGCTAAACGTAACTTTTTACATCTTTAACAAGTTTAATTCTTGGGGAACATTGGTTAAATCAGTAGTACGAGTACGTAATTAAAAATTAAAAAAGAAGACAAAGACAACACTCAGGTTTAAAAGTAATTTTTAAAATAAAGTACCTATAGTTTTTAGTAAGTACCTAGCCTAGGTAGGTAGGAAGAAGGAAGATAGGTAGTTTTTTACTTAAGTTGAGGCGAGTATTTGGTCCTTTCATAAATGATAAAAACGGGTTATTGGGTGTAGACCACAAAACGTGTATTAACAATGTTTTTTTATTATTCAATATTTCGCTAATCAGATATTAGCTTCATCAGGAATATAAATTAGTTGTTAAATTAGTTACAACTTAATTAACAACTAATTTATATTCCTGATGAAGCTAATATCTGATTAGCGAAATATTGAATAATAAAAAAACATTGTTAATACACGTTTTGTGGTCTACACCCAATAACCCGTTTTTATCGTTTTTTACTTATACGGTATAAATAAAAAAACTATTTTTAACGCCTAACTTATTAGAATTTTTGTGTTGGAATTAGAGTAAAAAAAGTTTATGGAATAATGTTCCCTTAACAATGATTTTAATTGATAAATTATACATGCTAGTAATCATTAGAAACAGTGAAAAATTTTATAAGTACTTTCTGTATAAATGCCCGCAATTTGGGCATTTAAAATTGCTTTGAGCAAATGCCCATTTATAAATGTCCTGCCCACTGGGCATTTGCCCGACCCACATCACTACCCACACGTGTTCATTATGGTCATTGAACATACCACAGCTTGTAAAACGTGTTTCATCGGTCTATAATATCTGTATCGAAAAGTTGTTATTTTCATGGCACATATTTATGAACCAAGTACAAAAATTTTATCTTCTTTCATCATCACCAGAATGTAAAATTTGTCCAACTGAAGGATGAAGTTCTCACTACTGTGCGTTGTGCGAATGCAGCGTCTTGTGCAATTTGCCGTGTTGATGTAGATGGATTTTGATTAACAACAGCTAGAACATTTATCTGCACGTTTTCATCAATATTACCCCTATTTCTGGGCTTCACAAAACTCCGAAACTCTTTTAAATTCTTGTATATATTCTTGAAGGTGTCTAAAAATGTTTTGAGGCCCATCAAAATTCAATAAAAAATAGATCCCCATACAAATAATGAAAAAAGACTCACTGTGTATATTTGTAAAGTGTAAAGTCGTAATCATATAAGGTTGCGTATGACTCATTCCGAATTGCTGGATTTAACAGGGGCCGATCCAGGGGGGGGGGGGGGGCGAGCTGGGCCGCTACCCAGGGCGGCAAACGCCAAGGGGCGGCAAATTTGGAATATAAAAATATAAATTAGTCAGTCAAAATATAAACGGGCCTAAAAAATATGTATACATGTATAAATATTGAAATAGTTGATTTCATCAAATTTACGAAAACAATTTCAAGATGACTGACAAAGTTTACTGCTTTAGTATAGCGAAATAGTTAGTGCATTTAAAAAAACACGTTATACTACCCACATGTTATTTATGCATTCTTTCAATTCTTGTATAAGTAAACATTTATCTTCTCTCTCTCCTATCAGAGGCGGATCCAGACTCGATTTTCAGTAAGGGCAATCAGTATTGTAACTAAGAAAAACATATGGTTAAGCAAGATGCCGATTGCGAGCGTAGTGAGCCCAAAGTGGTAATTTTTCAAAATTTCAAGGTCACGTGTTAAACAAGTACCTCAAAATAAACCTTACCTCCCTAATATCACAGAATAAAGCACAAGTGATTCTAATATTATACTTTTAAATAAAGTTTTATTGAAAAATAAAATTGCAGTGACTGCTAGATTTTTAATTTATATTATTTTGTAAATATTTTTAAAGTTATTATATTCTCAGTCCGAGCAATTGCCCTTATTGCCCCTCGCTGGATCCGCCAATCCTCTCTTTTAAATCTTCTACAATTTCTTGACCTATCAGTTACGTGTTGATGCTAGTGTTTTATTTAATTTTCTCATATGTATTTTTAATCGCTAATTGATACATATACCGCCACCTATTAAACAGTAATAGTCGGGAACTTTACAATTACACCATTAAAATTTTTTTAAAAAAACGCGAAAAAACAATTTCATTTCCCCTATATATAATATAAAGGACCCTTCGTCTATCCCTCCTCAAATTTTTATTTAAAGTTGTTAAAGTGTGAGAAAACCAAAATTGTACACCAGAAAGCCTATTTTTCAAAAGCATTGTAATCGTAAATGTCAATTAAGACGATTTGACCTTGAATTTAAAACAATTTTTGCCTACGGCGTGGCGTGGCGCCTTTCCAAGGGCGGCAAATTTTCATCTTGCCCAGAGCGGCATAAAGGCTAGATCGGCCCCTGGGATTTAATTTTCATAAACGTATGTCGCGACGTTGTATTTTATCTTTTTATACAGATTTATGTATTACCGATAAACATGTTATTATAATAATTTAAGCAGATGTCGCTCATTTTATTTAATTTCTACAGTGACTCTATTACAAACAGTGGCGACAAGCGATGTATCGATTTTTATTGGCCGTGGTATATTTTGCATCTTAATGGCGGCCTGACTGTGTTTACCTTTGATCAGCGTGTGATTTTTATTTGGATTTAGAACGTTGCTAGGATACCACCGTTGAGTTCATAGAAACCCGCCCAAAATTTTGCCTCCTAATGGCGGATGGGTGGAGCTAATCGCTGCTTGTCGTCACTGTTTGTAATAGAGACACTGTATTAATTTCTACAGTGACTCTATTAGAAACAGTGGCGACAAGCTATGTATCGATTTTTATTGGCCGTGGTATATTTTGCATCTTAATGGCGGCCTGACTGTGCTTACCTTTGATGAGCGTGTGATTTTTATTTGGATTTAGAACGTTGCTAGGATACCACCGTTGAGTTCATTGAAACCCGCCCAAAATCTTGCCTCCTAATGGTGGATGGGTGGAGCTAATCGCTGCTTGTCGTCACTCTTTGCAATAGAGTCACTGTATTAATTTCTAAGTATGAACATGAGTATGAACATGATGTAAGAATACAAGTTAGTATGAACGCATAATATTTACACTATTGTTTGAATTTTTTAAAACATAAGTAAAGTTAAATGCAGTTATTTATTTTTAATCAATAAAAGCATAAGAACTGTTTTTATGTAATATATGAAGCAAACGTATAAAGGGAAATTAAACCAACAATCAAAACAAAACGTCAAAATGGGGAAATGTCAGAATATTATATTGAGTGTCGACATACGATTATCACAATCGCATGTATTAACAAGGTAGACTTACATTCCTTGATTCTGTTTTATTCTAGCACATATGAAAAAAAAAATGGAGCAATAAAGTAAAATGAGGAAAATATTTCACATTAATCGCTGATGTCTTACAAATGACGCGTCACCAGTCACCACTTCATAAACAAAATTGACATAGATATTAATACGAATCTGTGATAAGCGTGATATTCTAAACGGCACATATTGAATTAAATATGTACATCCAAAATTGAATAAAGGAAATAATTGATGGTGGACATAATTAATTAGGCATGAAAACATTCCCGGCGGGAGTCCTAACATTTGTCAAAATGAAGGTAATTCAGAGAAATAACTTGAAAATGTCTACTTAATGAGGCCAAATAGAAATTCGCATTTAATTCTCATCTCTTTTGCAAGAACTTAAACGAAACTAAAGTTTATACCTATAGTCCGTTTATTCTTAAATTACTATGGATAGGGAACTCCTTAAAATTGCTGTAGCCAAAGATAAAATGGGTTTCACTTGCAAATAATAGTTATATAAGGGTCTTAATTACCGAGGGTAAAGTTTGCGTCTCGAGGGCCTTGCGCCCGAGGGACAGCAATTACCCGAGGTAATTGAGACCTATTAATTCCCGTGATACATAGATAATTTTATTTCTGACCGAGTTTAATAAAATTTGTTCATTTCCGGTATATTTGATTCAGGTATCGTCGATTGCAGCTTTGATTGTTGCTAGGTTACTGGTTCATAAAAGAGCCGTAGAGGGAATTATAGCGTCTTTATATCCCAAGGGAGTTATGACACTCTTTATTGGTATCGTAACTATGACAATATAAGCTTATAATATCACTGTCAGAAATAAAAGAATAAATGTCATATACAAAACGTGTCAAGCGAAAGTATAGTACATATGACTACAGCATTATGATGGAATTTCCTTTAGAGTCCCTGATTACCTGCAATTCTATTGTATTCTTTAGAACTTCTGCTTTATTCTGTCAGGGTTTAGGAATACAATAGAATTGCAGGTAATCAGGGACTGTAAAGGAAATTCCATCATAATGCTGTAAAATAGTCATATGTAGAGTAGTTTCAAAATCTCGTGGCACTCGAGATGTGTGGCGGGATTTATTTAAACGCGATACTACGATACTAATATGAAGTTCTATAAATAATTACACCTATATTTATTAACTCTACATATTTAGGATGGCATTTTACCTACCAATGTTTTTGGACGTATAATGTCGTGCCTATTTTTCGAAATTGTTGTAAATCCCGCCGCGCATTCCGAGAGCCACGAGATTCTGAACCTACTCTACTAAAGTCTATTCATTTTCAAGCTGCAGTAGAAGTAAACAAATACATGCACGCAGCACGTGATAGAGGCGGAGTATGTCCGTACTGATACATAGGACAGGATTGGATTAGGGCGCGTTGATTTAAAATAATAAATTTTACACTAAACGGTTAATAATAATAACAATAGTAATACTCTTTATTTAAAAAAAAACTGTTAACAATACGCAAGTATTGAACGAATATTTAAAAACACACGTGTGAAATAAAAAAATAACACATACGAAAATTTCCAGTACTGACTATTTGTAGACACTATAGGTGTGGCTATGCACTCAAATATAGCCAATTACACGGTAGATAAATTGTGATCACGTGCTGATCACGCATTTACCACTGTTTACATCTACTGCAGCTTGAAAATGAATAGACTTTACTTTCGCTTGAAACGTTTTGTATATGACATTTATTCTTTTATTTGCAAGTGAAACCCATTTTATCATTGGCTACAGCAATTTTAAGGAGTTCGCTATCCATAGTAATTTAAGAATAAACGGACTATAGCTGATTATTTTGAGAATAAAAGTGCCCACATTACTACAAATACATACTCATACTGTCAAATTAAAGGAAAGGCAGTCTGAACTTTTCCCGGATATACGAAATTAGTCTGAACCATTTCACGGAATTCAATTGAACAGTGTAACAACCGTAATAATAATGAGATAGAATGTCATACGCGGGAGAAAGGAAATTCTGGTTTCATATTACCAAAATTCCACATTTTGAGGCGACATGAGATTCAATTACTATCGGAGTAAAAATGCAAGGCCTCTGACTTTAAGTGATCATAACAAAAAAACTGAGGGGTGAAATTTCTTCATTTTTGGGCAGTACATTAGTCATTTATATATGTTTAACATGTGTAAAAACCAAAATGGTAGAATCAGTTGTTTAACTTTTATTTTAATTAACAGCAATAAAAACGCTGTATTTAGTATTTTCCTGGCTGACGGTCAGTTTTAACTTATCATAAAATTGTTATTGTTTCATAAATTGTTACCAAATTTACAAATGTTGTAGCACACACACTTCTGAAAAGTCGACAGCCAATAAATATTGATTATTCATATGATTAACTGGTTTTATAAGCCCTAACCGAAAATGTGCTATTTTGCAATTTACGGAAGTTATAGAAAAAATTCTTGTTTAAAATGCTAAATTTGATATTACTTAAATCTAACTGCATTATTCTCTTATTGAAAATAGAATTTGTTTTCTTGTAATTCGAAGTAAATTTATGTTTATCGCGAAAGAAAGACGCATATATTCCCGCGAGAGGTAATTTACCACATCGTAAGCAGCGAGCGGCAACCCACAACAATGTGATTATTCTTTTGCATTGTACAAAACCATGCGCTTTATAGCAATAGTATACGACAACAGCTACTCCGCGCGCCGCGCTTCTCCCCTCCAACTGGTGCATGCATCCTTTTTTCGAAATTTCTTTTAAAAAAAACGATGTATAATGACATTATTTTTGTGAATCGTGTTAGACCACAATATAATTGCTTTAACCTTGTTATGTTACTGTCAATATTATTAATATCGAACGTTCAGGTACTGAGTTACACAAATGTCGTTTTTTCGTTATAGCTTTAAGACTAATAAACCAATTGGCCTCAAAAGCATCTCACATTGACAAAAAAGTATACATTTTTCAAATATATAAGTATCTACCACTCAGTTTCAATAATATAGCCGTAATTAATTTTTAAAGTGGAGCGCTTGTGCGATTTGAGTCATAATTAGCGCTTTTTCTCACATACACTGATACAGAAAATTAACGATGTATTGTAAAAATCTAAAACTGTACACCTTTTTGTAGAAATAAATGGTCTTTTAAGTGCACTTTATTTCATTAAATTATGATTGCTAATTACTGAGATACAAGCTTCTAAAGTCAGAGGCCTTGCATTTTTACTCCGATAGTAGTCAACATTACATTAGCATACAACTGTCTTGACATATTTGAAAGGCATTTTACCGAAACCGACTAATTATGCATTTCATTTAGTGAGGTTGATGAATATTATATTGCAATAGAAGTTAGTCTTTTACATATACATTAATTAATAACATAGTATAAAAACGATTATTTCTGCAAAATTCAAACATTACTTCAGCTTCTAAGATTGCTACAAGAACGCCAATAAACCTTCCAGGAGATTTTTAAATTAGCGGGTTAATATAGCAAAATTCTGTTTGCCGTAAAAAAGTTTTTCTTGTCTTAGCTCAGAAACTCAATGGGGGATGAGAGAGTTAATATCTTAGCAATTTTTACAATAGAAAGGGAAATTACGAAGCAGATTGACCTACATGATGTGGTTCTAATTTCTAAATAACAAAACGCAATAATCCGTCTAGATTAGAATGTTACGCTTCTCTCTCTAAGCGCCGGTGTATGCATGTATGTATCTCTAATTTTCTAATTTTCTTTGCTACTAAGTTATTATCACTTATAATTGCACAAGAGGTTTGTATTTTACCGAGTAAATTTGGGTTGCTTAATAAGAATCTGTTGCCTAGCAATTAGACGAGAAAAACTGTCAACCAATAAAAATGCGACACCGAAGGTGGAGCATTTTTAGGTTGACAGTTTTTCGAGTCAAATTGCTAAAGGAAACAGATTAGAATTTAAACAACACAAATTTACTTGGTATAAATACAAATCTCGAGTGTAATTCGGCAGGACAATTTAACGAACAAGAAATTTAGAAATCCGTTCGTAAATGGACTCATTCTTAAAATAACACAAACATTATGCAATAAATTATTCGCAAATGTCAAACTATGTATTTATACGGCGGGCACGGATACTGCGATAGTTGATTAGAATTTGAAAGTGAAAAAACCACTAGTGCAATTGTCAGTGTAATTCATTCCTAATTGGTCGAATGATTCAAAATTGTGCAAACTAATTGGTTGAAATTTTCTGAGTGGAATTGTCACTTATAATTGCACAAGAGGTTTGTATTTTACCGAGTAAATTTGGGTTGTTTAATAAGAATCTGTTGCCTAGCAATTAGACGAGAAAAACTGTCAACCAATAAAAATGCGACACCGAAGGTGGAGCATTTTTAGGTTGACAGTTTTTCGAGTCAAATTGCTAAAGGAAACAGATTAGAATTTAAACAACACAAATTTACTTGGTATAAATACAAATCTCGAGTGGAATTCGGCAGGACAATTTAACGAACAAGAAATTTAGAAATCCGTTCGTAAATGGACTCATTCTTAAAATAACACAAACATTATGCAATAAATTATTCGCAAATGTCAAACTATGTATTTATACGGCGGGCACGGATACTGCGATAGTTGATTAGAATTTGAAAGTGAAAAAACCACTAGTGCAATTGTCAGTGTAATTCATTCCTAATTGGTCGAATGATTCAAAATTGTGCAAACTAATTGGTTGAAATTTTCTGAGTGGAATTGTCACTTATAATTGCACAAGAGGTTTGTATTTTACCGAGTAAATTTGGGTTGTTTAATAAGAATCTGTTGCCTAGCAATTAGACGAGAAAAACTGTCAACCAATAAAAATGCGACACCGAAGGTGGAGCATTTTTAGGTTGACAGTTTTTCGAGTCAAATTGCTAAAGGAAACAGATTAGAATTTAAACAACACAAATTTACTTGGTATAAATACAAATCTCGAGTGGAATTCGGCAGGACAATTTAACGAACAAGAAATTTAGAAATCCGTTCGTAAATGGACTCATTCTTAAAATAACACAAACATTATGCAATAAATTATTCGCAAATGTCAAACTATGTATTTATACGGCGGGCACGGATACTGCGATAGTTGATTAGAATTTGAAAGTGAAAAAACCACTAGTGTAATTGTCAGTGTAATTCGTTCCTATTTGGTCGAATGATTCAAAATTGTGCAAACTAATTGGTTGAAATTTTCTGAGTGGAATTGTCACAATTATAAATTAGCAACTACCAAAAAAGATTGTCCTTGAAAATGAAACAGGAAAGTTAACCGAATTTCAGTAATGATTTTAACAAAGAACATTATAAAATTAGAGATACATGCATACACCGGCGTTTAGAGAGAGAAGCGTAACATTCTAATGGACTGGCACACCACACGCTCGCTGTTTGTAGCCGAAGCGGTGGTGTAAAAACTTCAATTAATTAAGAATTGTTTTCCAAAAACGTGACACAATTTTGGTTTCTAAATGAGTCTCATTTTATTATTCATATTACAACGAAGACGTTTGTGTAAGTCTAATGCTCCTACGACCCTACCATTCCCGAGAATGCAATGTGCTCCAATTTCGTCTGTAGCGTCTATAAAAATCAAATTTTGGCAGGGTATGTTTGATTTAAATCGCTTGATTTAAATCATTGATTTAAATCGCGATTAAAATCAAGTGATTTATTTTTAAAAAAATCTGATTTAAATCAAAATGATAAACAGAACAAATACATTAAGCTATTTTAGTAACATTTACAAAATTTAAATAAATGCTTGAAGAATACCTATGTACTAAAATTACATAGGTATTAGGTACCTGTAGAATGGATCTATATAATTATTAATTAGTCAGGATAATTATAAATTGTTGATGGTACAATGAATAATGATAATGGCACATTAATGAGATTGCAATTTTTAATTTTACTTCACCTTTGGAATTTTAAGCCTTCCTTTCCTTTGTTATTTAAGCAGGTAACCAATAAACGCAATAAACCCTCAAAATAAAAGGGATATTACCAATAGATTATTTCCAATTGTAATTGTAAAAATCAATGTACATGAAAAAATCGATTTAAATCAAAAAAATCGATTTAAATCAAAAAAATCAAGTGTTTTGATTTTTTTTAAAAAACATCGATTTTTTTCATACCCTGAATTTTGGTAATACAATTTTACAATCATATTAACAAAGGTTGAATCTACAACATACTAAAATTTCGTTCAATTTGAGCGAGTAGTTTTGTTTTTATGTAACTCTAAACTTAGCTAGCGTGTCGCAAACCCCGAAAACGGGCACTTTGCATCGTTCGGCTGTAGAAATGGCCCTTAAAGTGCATTTAAAAAAAAAGGTTGTTACTTCTAAATAACGTAGAAATAAATAAGCTTTAATCCAACGGTTATTTTTTTATTCAGCTTCAAATTCGAGTATAATATATACTTTTTGCGCCGACAGTAGTTGCATGTTATGTGTCGCTAAAATATGCATATTTGACACTAACACTATCATGGTTGCTATTTGCATATCATCTCAATTTATGACATACCATCGATGAACATCCTTGAGGAACTCGTATTGTGTACAATCAATACTTCATCTCCTTTTTTGCTTTTTATTCTCGTGATTTGCTCTCGACAGCTATGTGACAGATGCAAGTCACTTTACTCTTCTGTTGAACATGTAAATCTGTTTTCAAACAATTTATCGTAAAAGTTTCAATCAAATCGATTGAAAGCACTCAAACGAAAATTATTCCAGACAATTTCTAATGGAATGCACACGACGGTACCTACTTACCTACATTTTCATCATCAATCATTTAGTGTTTACGTTTCATTCATTGTATTTGACAGAGACCGTTGTTAAAGAGATGGGGAATGTAACCCTTGGATCATTTGAGAAGTTAAAATTACTCGGATAATTCGAGGCAAGATAACAAACAACTGTTGTTAAATACATCCGGCGTCAAATTAACACTTAACAGAAAGATTTTGTGTTAAGTATTAACAGTATGGTTTGGTATATGATTAATAATTTAATAATGTTTTGGAGATCGAAACACGATGGAGACATTACATTATTAGCAAATTTAAATTAAGAGCTAGTTTAAAAAGTTCTTAAATTTAAATATACGATTTTTCAATAGAAATACGTTTCATCAGGATATCTGTAACTTTGCCGCCATGACAACGGAATTCAGCTGTCTGTTTTGTTACCAAAAAGTACCAAAAAAACGAAAAAAGTGTTTTCTTTTAGATATCTAGTTAACCATGTATTTTTTTCAAAAAACAAAAAGCTCATTACATTGATCAGGTAAAACTGCAATTCTTTCCCCATTTAATCTTCTCTCTATCTCTGCTACTCTGCTAGTTTCCCTACTCACCCTGTATATGCCAACTAAAATTCTTCCAGAGATTATAGTCTCTAATAATTAGGGGTGTAAAACGGTTCCGGATCCAAAACAAGATCCGGATCTTCTCCGGATCTCCAGCTACGATATATCCGAATCTGGATTTCTCCGGATGTCATACACAATTCGGATCCTTAAGATCCGGATTTGTTTAACCGGATCTGCGTATTTGGATTCGAAATTCAATCACACGTGAATTCCGTTATTGATGTATGGAATGAACTTCGTGATTCTTTGTAATATCTATAAAATTTATCCATTGGAATCTCAAAATGGAGGTATCTGGATCAGTAAATAAAATTTACTGTAATCTAGTAATCTCCTCCGCGAATTTATTCAGATATGGATAGAGCTACAGACTTTAGATCCGGATCCTATGTAAATTCATAGTAGATATGCAGGTCCGGATTTAACTCACAAATCCGTAGATCCGTGGATTCGGATTTAACCCCCAATTCCGTAGATCCGGATTTCACGTCAGTTACTTTTTTCATGAAAAAATACTGAAAATACTAGAATGGACAGTTCTATCGCATTCGCAACCTTTCACGTTGATGTATTTTGTGTAAATAATAAATTCAGGAATAGCAAACACAACAAAATTCGGATGAATGTGTAACGTTCCATGTGAATTAACCAAATTTTTTACTGTTTTTGATGTTGCAAATACTTACATCATTACCACAGAATAAAGCAATCACTTGTGCTTTATTCTGTGTCATTACTATTAATTCCACCCCACGTTGGGCGCCAATTTGACGCTGAAATTCAATTAAAAACGCAAAGTAATTCAATGCAAGATACTACAAAAACAAACAAAAAAGTGTGACAGTTCAAAAACGACGACTACTTTCGCTTCGGGAATAACACAGAATAAAAAATAATTATTATCAGATTGTCAGATGGTTACTGGATTATTATCACAAAGTTAAGTAACGGAAAAATCCCTTTTCTTGTAGCCACGTGCCATCTGCATAAGTGCATACTGGAAAAGCTTAAAAACTATGAAAGAGTGAACTGAATATTATCATTAGCAGGTAATTTTTAACTTTCACTGTTATTGATTGTTATTGATTGCGGTTTTAACCTACGATTGAATTCAATCAACGGTGTTACGTAATTCCTCGTCAATTTAGATTTAATTAATTTTTATCTCCGCCATTCCATATTCACCTACAAATAATTCAATTTATTGAAATTCCCGTTAACATTGTCTTGTAACGTTAAATTCAGATTCAAGTACCGATATTATTCCAACCATCCACGAGGCCGGTTGTAGCATAATTATTAAGGGTTGTAGTAGATTGAGAAACAACCATTTAAGTAAGAGTTATATTGTTATAACCGTAATTATTGCATCTACCGTCTAATAAGTCTGTGCTCGGGTTTAAAGGAGGAGAGCTAAGAAACTAGAAAGTTTTCATTCGTCGGTGTCAGGATAAACAGTTTTTATCAATAAATATAACTGTCCAACATATTAATTGGTTTGAGAATAATTACATTTCCAAATATGATTCCACACCCCGAGTAAATAGGTAATTTTAATTTTTATTTTATTTTATTTTTATTTTTATTTTATTTTATTTTATATTTATTTTATTTTTATTTTATTTTATTTTTATTTTATTTTATTTTATTTTATTTTTATTTTTATTTTTATTTTTATTTTTATTTTTATTTTTATTTTTATTTTTATTTTTATTTTTATTTTTATTTTTATTTAATCGATGTAAATACATTCATTCTCACATTTGATTAATCTTTATTTGTGAAAATCCTGATTGAAACTAACGAACTTTGGCCACTTCCGTATAATATTTAACGCACGTAACCCAATCCCGAAGTGACTTACACCATTGGTAAAACCTCCATTAGCAAGCTTGTTACAATGATAAAGTAACGTCTTTGTGTAACTACAATTACATTTTTTTCAATTACTTTTCTATAAACTTACGTTGGGAACATATGTAATTACAAAAATAATAAAATGTTAGTGGAATTACTCTTGTTATGTCTATAATTTAATTTTTTTTCTCTTTGTCAACTGGAAATTGGCAGTTGCCCAAATAACATTATTGAAATTGTTTCTAAAGTTGTCCTTGTGAATAATAATTACGAAAATGAAAAATTATGGTATTAGGACCATAGTAATTACTTTCATCTATGGTGGGTGGGCTGTAAATCTTAAAAATAATTTTCAAATTGATCGTCCGTATACATTAGACGTTTATACCTCAGATCAGTAATAGACAGCGTTAGTGTAAATAAGTGTCGATATATTTTCATCTTCCTAAAAGATTTCTATATTAGCAAACAAATTATTTATAAATGTAGTAAATCAATTAAGACATTTATTTTTGTACATTATACTGGAATGTAAATATTTAAATCACGGCGAACATACCGATTATATTAAAGGCGTCAAATAAATTTAAATACATATATGTTTATGTAATAATGGTAATATAAATAAAACGTTCTACTGATTTAAAGCTTATGCAAATTATAAATTTATTCCCATTCTAATTTGCACAATTTCCGTTTGTTCCATTCCATTCCGGTCAGCAGAATGGTCGTCGGTGTTTTGTCCACGGTCGGATAATGGCCGCATATTAGATTCGCGAAATGTCCTGGTCGACGAAATGGGAGTCGGCGTTTTGGATACGATCGGCGAAATTGTCGTCGGCATTTTTTCCACGCTTGACGTGTCAAACTCTTGAGTATTAGATTCGGCGAATTAATCCTGGTCGACGAAATGGCTGACGGCGTTTTGGCCAGAGTCGGATTTACCATAAGGCTAGAAAGGCTATAGCCTAGGGTGACAAATTTTAGGGGGCGGCAAATGTTGGAGTTCAAGAGATTAAATAATAAAATGACATCTATAGGTACAAATTCAAATCATATGAAAAAATATAATATTTTAGCAAAAATTACTGTAGATGAGGGGACGGCAAAATATTTCCAGCCTAGGGGTGGCAAATTCGTAAATCCGCCTCTGGTTTTGGCCCGGATAGGCGTTTTGGATCATTAAAAATCGTGTCGGCGTTTTGGTCATTCGGCAAAATGTCTAGTCCCCTTCCCAACACCTTCCCAAGACCAGGGAGTATACAGCATACTTTGCAGAACATGCGACAAAATATTCATTGGTCAAACCAATAGGTAAATAAACGTTAGACGTGAAGAACACCGAAAAGAAGTTAAGAAATGTACATCCTTAGCTTAGTGCAATATGTCAGCAGTATACATAACATAGACTTCTACAAAACAATAATGTTTTCCAACAGATGAACAGGATAATTAGAGAAACATCAACACAGCTTCCATACTTAGGACGATTGTTTAAGATTAGGCCCTAATGGGAAATGGAACTCAAGCGACATTCGCCAATAACAAGATCTACATTAACTACCACAATAACAGCACCTACCGCAACAACAAATTCAGCAAACACCATCATGAAGGCAGAGAAAGCGAAAAAGAAAGTAGTGAAAGTTCGCCGCGAGACCGTATATGTGTAACCATGGAACCAGACAGCAGTAAGTCAGTTTTATTCGACTAACACAAAGAAATTGGAGTACACTTGATAATGCCGAAACGCCATTTCAACTCTGATAACAAGCAGAGGCATAAACAATGAACACGGGACAATTTCCGGAGATACATCTTACCATAATTATATACCGAGTGTCCAAAAAGTGTGGAAACGCTTGAATTTTGGAGAACATACGATTACAAAATTCATGATTCATGATATGTAAACATCATCCTCACCCCCCTAGAGGGTGGGACGGGGGTGAGTTGTAAAAACCACCCTGTACGCCCCTCCATCCCCAAGACTCACCCAAATCACCCCGGATGCTGCACAAATGAACCACTGTTTTTCTTTCCACCCTTAAGAGAGGTGGTGGCGAATAATTTGTAAATCTCAAAAAAAATGTTGGAAGGAAAAAGTAAATAAAGATCGTTTTTCTCTTTTTTCCCTCTTTCCACTCTCAAAAAATGGGACGGACGTGGGGAGTGAAATTTGCAATTTCAAAACCGTTTTTTATGGAAAATGCAAGTATAATAAAGAATAGGTGTTCCCATTTGATTTTTCAAGATTACATGTCGTGACTGAATAGGTTTGAAAAAATAAAGGAGCACGTTTTTCATTTTGTAATTGTGTCGTTCTCGAGATATTTAAGCATTTCCACACTTTTGAACACCCGGTATGTTTACATGTTTTGTTCCAATCCCTGCACGTACCTAATTTGGATTTATCGTTTATCACCGAATATTTTTTAAATGCAATTACAGGATTGCTCAATATAATTCTTAAAATACGCCATATGCGGAAATCCACTTTTGAATGTTAAAACACACGCGCTTGATCTTCTACGCTTTACCTACAATCTACATTATTGACGGACATTGCATGACTTTTACAAAATATCAATTCCTGAAAAAAATTTACCTGCAAACCGAGTTCAATAAATTATCTCAAATTTAAAAAAAAATAAGTGCGCACAGATATTCAAAAAGATGTACATACATCCGCTAATGACTTTAGAAGAGAAAAATAATATTAATAATTAACCCAGTTTCCATTTACCTTTCCTTTAATTTATCAAATTTAATTTCCTTAAACGATAATTCTAACTTTAAATTTTTGTAATTAACTGTAGTGTTGTAACGTGATATCGTTTATTTTGTTGATTTACATTATTATATTTTACCGCTGCATTTATTTACAAATAGTGTTACCCTTGTTTAAACAAGCGTATTACCACAGATGTATTACTGATGCTGTTTTAAGTGAACGTCAATCCTTTTAGTGTGGTATAATACGTGAATTGTGTCGCAGCTCATAGTTCCTCTAATATCAGGTAACCAAACAAGTTCGTGCGTGTTACAGTAAATAACTAGTTGAAATCCCTGGATTACAAAATGAACTTCGAATACCGCAGTAACGAAAGTATAAAAAATCTGGCCTTATCAAAAAGACAAAATTTGATAATTTCGAAATTTCGACTTTAAAGTCGAATATTTCGAAAAGTATTTGAGATATCGAAAAATTTGGACCGGATCTTGAATCAGCATAAAATTTCACATAAGATCCATATCTTTAACTCGGTTGTAGACAATACGCATCTCTTGCAACCAGTGAACTCTGTATAGAGTTCACTGCTTGCAACGCACGGACGGAATATTGATTCCAGTAACGAACGAAGTTCGTTGAAAATATTTATTAACTAATAATAATACATTATTATTCATCGAAGTAGTCACCATTACAATCACTGACCTTTTGCCAACGTAACACCAATTTTTGTATGCTGCTCTTGTAAAATTCTGACTTTTGATTTTTGAATTAAAAAATTGACGGACTGCATTTATAACATCAATTCTTATTTTGAACTGTCTCATGCAGTTGTTAAGAGACAAAAAAAGGTGATAATCGCTTGGTGAAATGTCAGGGGAATATGACGGGTGTATTAACATTCCCCGGCCAAATTCAGAAATTTTTTCCCGGGTTAATCTTGCGGCACAGCTTGCGGTATGCGCAAGTTCGCAGTGATGGTTTGATCCCTTTCCAAAAATCCGTAATAAACTATTCTGGTCGCTGTCCACCAAACACACAATAAAGTCTTGTTTGTTGCAAGGAAACAAGGAGTGTGTGGTATCGAATCACTATAGGCGACACGAACCTTAGAATTGAAGTATAATATCCGTTTTTCATCGCAGGTTAACAACCGATCAAGAAATGGTTCATGATTGTTGCGTAAAATGTTTGTCGAGAGTCGAGCAAATGGCAAGACGACTTAATTTGTTATCGTTTGATAATTCATGTGCGACCCATTTACTTAACTTCCACGTCTTTCCTAGCTGATGAAGGTGCAAACGAATAGTTTGATCACTCACATTGAACGTTTCTGCAAGCTCTAGGTATTTTATAGTGTTGAAGATCCTTGTTGTTTATGATCTTCGGTTTCCCAGCGCGTGCTCCATCAGTCAAGCTGAAATCTGCCGAAGAAAATTTCTTGAACCACTTCTGTGCTGTTCGATCACTTACGGGTTACGGCATCATCTCCGAATGCAGTAGTGCAGTACTAATTTTCCTCGCCGCCACTGCGATTATAGTAGATACCAAATTTGTACCCATAGAGTAAACAACCGCTAATTATGGTTTTATTCCATTTTCCATTTTCAACGATTCAAATTCGGAAGTAATCAATTATCGCCAAATATACCATATCTACCCAACAAAAGAAAGATTCTTACTAATGCGCATCACAGATAACAAATAACTCTATCGATCAACGTAAACTCTTTTGGTTACCTGATATATGATACGCATCTTGTCACTATAAATTTTAGATAACCTTGTATAAATAGGAAATAGAGTTTAAAACAAAAACAAAAGTCTAAATTCATCACTTTAAAATTTGTTACACACCTGAATGACATATTATAGGTAGGTAGGTAGGTACTTACTTACATATAAAATATGAGTCTCTAAACTTTTTATGTATGTTAGACTAGAGAGCATTTTACGAAGATTCTTTGAAACGATGATTTTATTACTATATTATAAATAATTTCCTAAGCAGCCAAATGGAACAAAGGATATCTGTAGTCTGTAGATGGTTCGTTACATGCTAAAATTGAGAATATTTAGAACTTAAGATAGTCACAGGACTTGAGTTTTGTTCTTTTGTGTTGATGACAACTATTTAAACGGTATTTTGTAATAATAATGAAATAAAAATTACTTTTAACAAATTTTTTTTACGTGAAATTTTAAAAATCGTAAATATTAACAAAAGTACAAAAATAATACCAGGAAATAATACACCGTTGAATAGGGTTTTTTGTCCAGAATTTGATGGTAAATAAAAATATAGGGTGTTCCATTTAAAATATTCGTATAAATTCTATTTAAAGTTCACAAAGTTTGAATTCTCCTTTTAAACACTCGGTATAAAATTAATCACTTAGTTTTTTTTGTAGAGTAACACGACATTAGGGTAATATTATTAGTCAAATAAATTTTTCCTTTCTTGAAGAATAACTTAGTTATGAATATTATAGTCCGACCTTGAATTGTACCAAATTTTGACAAAATAATTAATAACTTGGCAACCGCACATCCAATATGAAAAAAAATTTCAGGCGTGATGTAAATATTGTTGGTCGATACATTAAGAGAAAAAAATACAGGGTGTGCCATTTAAAAAAAAGTGACATTTTCCTGCCACGTGAAAACGCAACATACTGTAGATATAAGAATATTTTTAAAAGATACGCAATTCAAATCAACGCAACCTTTATTTGAAACTTTTTTCTGTATCTTCAACCCATATTGCGTTATCGACCGATTACGGAGCAGTGGGACACCCTGTAGATGAGAGCCTTGAGACACTATACTGTTGGTTAGATTCGAGTACATCAGCTTGCAAGATTAAATGAGGACTAGGAGATGGGCACCACTCGTTAGACGAGTAACTTCATCAAGTATTTTTTGGAAAAAATCGTGATGTCGTCAATAATAGAGAATACAAATTTGAAGCCAGGTTTCTTAATCTTCACACAATCTACCTACACTATATTCAGCTTTGCCCAGTATTTGTTCAGCATACTGTCGCATGCTGATGCTTGATGATGCAATGGTATCAAAATAATGCCCCTTTTATTGTTTCTTAGGTTACAAAGGGCTACCTTTTAAGTACATACAGTGAAACCCCTCAAATCCGAACCCCGGAAATCCGAAATCCCGGGAAATCCGAACGAGTTTTTTTGTCAAATTAGTTAAAAAATTAACAAAGAAGTACCTAAAAAAGTGTAAATGTGTCTACATACTTATGTCATCCAGGATTGAAAAACGGTAAAAGTTGGTTATTGAAATTCTAGAGGTTAATCACTTTGCAAAAACAATGAAATAACAATAGAAACACACAAAATATCACTTGAAATCAGTTATCTTCAATTGCCGAAGTGACGAAAACCTTCCCGCGGAGGCAATTGCGCGCCAGCGTCCCATGAACATGACATTGTTTGGCGTGGCTGCTGCGTAACGAGGACTCGTTATTATGTTATGGATCGTTTTCGGCTAATCCGAACAAATTGAAATCCGAACAGGCTACAGCCCCAATTAGTTCGGATTTGAGGGGTTTCACTGTAGTTACAAAAGTCAGGAAAGAAAAAAACGGTTTGGAACAAACAAATTATTCGCATCTTGTGCATGCCTTCAAAACAATTCTCGAAACACTTTTCCACTCTCAAAAACGTGGTTTTTCAAAGGTTTGAACATCTTCTTGAGGTGTTAAAAATCGCTGACTTTTTTTGTTTGGCATTCGGAAACAAAAAAAAAGTCGATCAATCTGTAGAATACGGCCAATTCATTAGCTCCTTCAAATAATCAATTGTTCGGTGTGCTGTATGGGAGTTGGCATTGTCTATTAACATATAAAATATGAATTGCTCTTGTTTGGCATATCCTGTACCATAGACTAAATAGGTACTCCTTAGACCTCTCACTAAGGGTTACAGAATTTGGTTAGTACTTGATCTCCCCGCAGCGGAGCGCTACCATCATTTGGGTCCGAAACGTAACTCTGCCGCCATTTACGAAGTACGTTACCGCTTGATGGGTATTTGAGCAAAATAGGTATAGCTAAGCGAGGTGGTTCCAATCTCGGCAGAGATAACTTTTGTGTACCTGTTACGATATTCAAATTGCGTATGTGGCTGACCTTGACACAACTGCCGCACAGATAAGCGATCCAACGGCTTCACTGAATTTACTTCTCCCAGCTTTACATGGTCATTTACCAGACCTAACTTTAACTTGTGTTTTTTCGCGTAAATACAACGGCATAATTGCGGCATAACTGCGGCAAAACGACGAGACGAAACGACGAGGCAAAACGACGAAGCAAAGCGACGAGGCAAAACGACGAGACGAAACGACGACACAAAACGGCGACACAAAACGACGAAGCAAATGGACGAAACAAAACCACGACACGAAACTATGAGGCAAAACGACGAGGCAAAGCGACGAAACGAAACTACGGGACAAACCGACGAAACGAAACGAGACAAGCGACGAGGCAAAACGACGAGGCAAAGCGACGAGAATTGCGGAGTAACTGCGGCATAATTACGGCAGAATTGCGGCATAATAGCCGCAGAATTGCGCTATAATTGCGATATTGAACATAATAGATTGTGATATGGTGAACACAAGTTGAACAGCAGACCAAGATACACATTCTGTTAAACGTCCAGTGAAAAGTAACGATATAAAATGGTATAACGCAGAGGGCACTGCATTTATTTGTAAACTCACCTTTAAACGTAAATTCTTTCTAAAATCTTTCTCATCAAAATGCGCGCGGCTCCGTAAATGTAGTAGCTCTCCTTGGGATCTTTCGACCATGATTGTAACTTAAATATTTAATTTGAAACCAAAAGGTTTGCATTAATTGATCACTATACTGCATAGAATTTGTTCTATGCATAGTTTTTCTTTTTTTATTAGATGATTACGTCCAAATGGCCATTTTACCAATATGAACTGCAGAGCTCCCCTTAGGAACCTTTTCACTAAATGGAATGTACAAACATGTTTGCAATAAAGGCCATGTTTTGAATGTTCTTGAAATTTTAGAAATCACTAGAATGAAATTAAACCCTGCCTAGAGGGTAGGCAACACACCTTACAAGCATAAAAACTGCATACTTTTGATACGGATTACAGCTTTAAAAAGTAATATCCTTATAAACAAGGGTAATATAAAGAAAAACTAAATGGAGGGCCATATGCCGACATTTAATACAATTTGGCGGGGGCATTTTTTTTGCGGAAAAATTACTAATTATGGCAAAAAAAATTGTCTTTATTTTTACTACTTTCCTCAATATTGATTGAATTATAAAAAATAACGGGAAAAAAATGCCCCCGACAAATTCTACAGAATTAAAAGGATATATAAAATAACGCAATTTTTCCCAACTGGAAAATTGAAAGTGTACCTAATCCGTATCAAGTTTTTTTTAAATCACATTTTAGTCAACAATTTTGTGAGATTTGAACTTTGCCCCAAGGCATACCTATTAGTCAGGTAGGTACCTACTTCTTGAAACCCTCATTATAGGATTATCATTAAAGCGTTGAGTGAATCTTATTCATTAATGGGAGCGATAAATTATTGTGTTTGCAGTTTGTGTATCCCAATTCATTTATTAACGGTTTGTTAACAAAATTCTTGAAAAAAAGCCTCCATTTTTTAATTTAATTGGAAAAAATTTATTTTCAACATTAAAAGATACATAAGATTATTAGAATATTATAGGCGAGGTAATGAAATTATATACACGATTTTTTAATTTAATTTATTAGAAACGATTTATTTTTAACATTAAAAGATACATTAGGATATTATAGGTGAAGTAGGTGCTAAATTAAATAGACGTTGCGAATGTTTTGCCCACGAGACCTCCTAGAGTCAACCAGTTCTGGTAACAGACAATTCATATAGAATGACTTCAATTTCTTTACCATTCGTTGCGTCCAAAAAATATCATCTCTGAAACAAATAAAATAAATATAACGGTGCTCAAAAGTATGGAATAAATGGAATATGATTGCACTATGTGCTACATACCGTTGTATTTCTTCTACATGAATTCCTCCATTGGTGTATACAACGTGTCCAAGATAAGGATGAACAGCATGGGGATCTTGAAAACGGTAAGAGATACGAAGGCGGTTAAATTAGAGAAAAGTTGTATAATTTAGGGCATGTTCACATGTAGTTTGCAAAAGTTCATTATTGTTGATCGTTTTCGAGATTTAAAACAAAATGCGATTTTTGGGTTTTTCTTTTTTCCTAATTCCTACCTTTATTTTAAAAGATTTTTAAAAACCAACGATACTTCTTCATTGTCACGTTTTCTTATAGTACGTGTATTTCTTTTTCGTTGGTAGAACAATTTTGTATGGTGTCCAGGTTCAGTTCCATGAAGAAATGAATGCATTGCAATCATGAACTCTTCCTTAGTGTTATATGATATAGCTGCCGCCTTGCATTGAGCTTCGTATGAATTTTTTAAAGAATAATTAATTCTTTTCCCACCTACAAATTTTGCGACGATGGAATTAAATGTTTCAGCAGCATTTGTGTCCATATCGTGAAGTAAACTAGAAGCATTGCATACCAACCGTCTATTTATCTCCATTATTGCGTTAAAAAGCAGATATGATGTTAATTGGGGCGCCAAACTTTCCTAAAAGAAGTTAATATAATATAAAATTTATTAATTGTGTCTATTACCTCTCCTTCCTTAGCCCCTTTGCAGTAATACTCATCACAGTCCGTGTGATCGCCAAATATATGTTTGGGGCCATTAGCAATATCTCTTCCTAATAAATCACACTTGACATTGAAGGAATTGTTGATTTGGGACTCATGTGATTTTCTATATTGGACAGCTTTTGTTACAGCATTTCTTAATCTGCCAAGAACGTCTCGGTTAGACACTATCTTCCGCAGTACTACAGGATATTTAACGTTTTTGCTCAAATCCGCTAATTTGTTACTGTAGTTGCGAAATAAGTGATTCCTGCACTCAATTTTTTGAATTGTAAATGTCGGTCCATAAGGTGCAGCCTCTATCAGCTTTCTATGAACGCTGCTGTCTTAATCACCTATCAATTTTCCATAAATTAACTTATGCGTCGCCAGAAATGTTCTGAAGCCATCTATTATAATTGCCGCTTCCATCCCAGTGGAAGTTCCATTCCAGTTCTTAAAACATTGATGGATCTTTTTACTGCCCCGCATGCAGACGCAACAGTACTTGTTTTTTATACCAAGGTACAATATCTTTTTGTTTTAGCACCAGTTATACATGCCTAAATAAATAAAGTAGTATGTAATTACGTATACTTTTTAGTAATTTAAGATAACACTTACCACACCGGATAAGGCATTATAGTTTGTTCTATAAGACCGCTTACTTCATGCACCATCTACTATCACTGAAATTATTGGAGTACCATCTGCGCTTACATCTCCTGTCTCAATCGCCAGGTTTGCTTCTTCCTTAGCTGCTAGGGATGCCTTTTTTTTCTAATTGGCAGTCTATTTTAGTCGCCAACATGGTGTGGTATTTCAAATATGTAGTGTTTGCCATACTCCATACAAGGAATATCCATTGCAGCAAAAAGTTCATTCATTTGCGAATATCCGATACCGGTCGCCAAAGTTCCCAAAACAGCCGCTAAATTTATATTTGAATTTCCTGTACGGATTGTTTCTATAAGTGTTGCAAACTGAGCATCGGAATGAAATAATACTATGTAGTCCTTCAGATTTTTCAGACAACATACTCAAATCAAAAAAGGAGCAACCAAATCCTATACAAAATATTGTTATTCATGAAGTTTATTGATTTTCATATTACTTACCTTCATGTTTCAAAGATTTTAATGCGTTCAAGAAATATTCCAAATCTATTATTCTTCGTCCACAAATCACCGGATTCTCCATACTTTTAGCGATTTCAATTTCTAATTCGTGCGGAAGTTCATCATTTTCACTCAAATTAGGATTAGTAACATAATTAGTATCGAAGTCGGGTAATATGTTATTTTCAAAACTTTGTACATTGAACTCTGTTGAAGTAGAGGATGGTTGTGGCACTACAAATTTGATATTAAATTACTAAAAAAAATTAATTTCATTTGACTATACCTTGTTCGGCTTCTATATTTTTTGTTAAAACGGCATTAGTCCCAACAACCATGCTCCATCTCCTAAAACGAAATACTTATTTAAAAAATATTATACAAATACATGGTAACATTTTAAAAACTTGGAACACTTAGGAATTCTAATTATATTGTACTTACCGAAGTGCACCATTTTTAGCTCTTACTTTCACACTTCTTCTTTTTGCTCACAAGCGCAATTTAGCTTTCGCCATAATCAAAACATACACGTTTTATCACTCCGAAAAACAAAGTATAAACTAAAGAAGGACTAACGTTGATCATTATTTTATACATTATAATGTACCTACTGGAAATAATTAGACATCGCATAATTATATCAATCAAATTACAATTACTTTCACTCATTGATAGGTAATAAACGAAAATTGATTAAACATTAATAGGGTTCGATCAGTACTTGGGTACAGTCAAATACCATATCGGAATGTGTAAAAAAATTACTAATTTGCATTTATTTACAATTTACAATTCCCAGTAAACCACGAGAAATAAAAAAATTTGTGCATAATAGTTTCAACAATTTATTTAATCCCTTACAGAAATGTAACCTTGGCCTTGCCTGGAGGAATTAAATACTTTCAGGTAAAACGGATCAACTTTATTTATTTATCTGCACAAGAGGGCGCTGCGATCGATTTGTATTTCGTCGAGCTGTATAGAGGAGCTTTAATGAAGTTGTTGATTTTCATACCGATTATTTAAGTACACTATTTATACAGTGCTCGCCAAAAAGTCGGCACCAAATGGATTTTTTTTTAATTTTTGATTTTTTAAAAAAACTTTTTACGGCAATAATTTGTGCTAGTCTGAAAACCTATTTAGCCCCTATCAGATATACCGAGTGATTTTTACTTAGCTAGAAAATGGCGTTTTTCGTAATTGTCTCAATTCTAAAAGTGCTATTTTTCGTAAATTAAGCAAGATTTCAATGAGATTTTTTCATCGTCTCAGTTTTAGCTCATCGAACAATCTCAAGACCAAAAAAAAATTTTTTTCTTTAACTCCCTCTAAAACTAGTTTTAATTTTTTGCAACATTTTCAAATTTTGAATACCAAGACATGATTTCAAAATTCAATTTGATTTCGTTAAAAACGTTAAAGATTTATAATTGCAAAAAACAATAGAAATTGTTAATTATTCCGTTAGGTTTGTTATTATTTACAGAAAAGTAATATTGTTGCATAATCTTTACGTTTTTGGTGCAACATACTTTATGGGAGAAATGTTTTTCAATGATAATGAATATCTATTTACGTGGCTTCTAAAAACTGTAATTTACCCTTGCCGATTAATTACTTTCACAAAAATCCTAAAGTAAAAATCACTCGGTATATCTGATAGGGGCTAAATAGGTTTTCAGACTAGAACAAATTATTGCCGTAAAAAGCTTTTTAAAAAATCAAAAATTAAAAAAAAAATCCATTTGGTGCCAACTTTTTGGCGAGCACTGTATAACTTTTCAGTTGTCTTCATATATCACCCGTTATCTTCTTAGTTTTCAGTTCTAAAATTTTACTGTTGGTATTCTTAAAAAATTTTACGGAGAAAGATTGCTTCGGGTGCGCAGGTGAACTTCGTGTATTCGGAAGCGATCGACATGTAAACTGCTTTTTCCACGTTTAACAGTGGCGTCGATTTTTATGAGGAAATAAAACTCGCAGTGTTTTTAAATTTATATTTTAGTAACAAGTAAGAAAAAATATGTGTACATGTAAAATTAAATCACATATACCTACTCATTTAAAACAAAAATCATTTTTTTTAATATTCAAGCCAGATGTTACTAATTAAACGTAATTTAGCGGCGACACCACTGGTATCACATGATTGCCAAGCTTGCAAAATTTACAATTATACGAGTGCGCATGCGACTTTGGGGCAATCTTTCTCTGTACGTGCTGTAGATATATTAATGTCAATGTATTGTCAGTTTTAATTGTTAGCTTGAAAATGAGAGAAGTTGTCTCTTGAAATTAAAACATGTCGTTTTAATTAAAAAATAATTTAAGGGAAGGTTATGTGTTACATTTTAGTATTTCAACCCCCTTGTGAAAATAGAACCACCACTCATGAATTATGTACAATTTACTAAATTAATACAAAAGGTTTATCTGTGGGAAAACAAAATGTAAAGCTATTGCAAAGAATGTTCGTCCACATTATTCTTTTTAACAGTTCTTCGTGAGAGAGGTACCTACCATTCATTTCTTTATTCATGGATGCTTCATGCTTCAAATCGTAATGAGGTTAAACTGTTTCTAACACTAGTGGGGCATTTATATCTAAAAATTCGCATAAATGTAGACATCAGGGGTAAAAATGCTGACATTAGTATATTTACAGTTCCTTGATGAATATTATTGGAAAAACATCCTGAAAGAGAAGGTAGTAGCAATTTTTGCCCACAATGCTAACACTAATTCATGAAGGTTTAGGAAAAAATAGTTGGTGTGAGCTGTGCAGTACACACATTGAACATTGAGCACCAATCATGCATATCCTATTCAAACAGCTATAGATGTGGAACATAACATACTCTTGAAGATTTTTGTGACAATGCTAAGGTGCAATACAAAAAAATGTTTGGATACAGTAAAACAAGATGGCTCGCAGTGGAGAGAATATTACCAGATGTGTGTTGCCATTAAAATCATATTTTTTATCGCAAAAGAAATGTCATACAGGACTACATGTATTCTTCTACAGTGAATGTTCCGAGCTGATGAATTACAACACTCGCCTTTGGCTCGTGGTGCAAACTTCATTTTGATGAATAACAGCTATCATTACATGCACGTTGAATGATATACTACTTTACATTTTTGTTTTCTAAAATGCTTCTGTTACAAGTTTGTAAAGATACACACTAAAAATACATAATGTAAATACCGAAAATGGTTAAAAATGTGTGCTCCTTATACCGAAGCAATGACGAAAGGAAAAATGGATATTTTACTAAAAGAATCCACAACTTTTAAGAACCAAACTAAACGATGTACATAGAATTCTAATCTGCACATAAAATACACTAACAAAGTGAAATATGTATTTTATTATTGACTAGACATACATATATAACTCAATCACTATCCTACATTTTGAAGACCTGTAATTCCAATTGTATTCGAGATCATTACAAATTCCTACCTAACAAGGAAAAATGTTAAAACAATCACAAGAAAATTTAAAGAATTTAAATATACTGTTCGGTAATAATTGTATATACCTAAAATTAATATAAAGCATAATCTACTACTTTAAATTCTGAACTCCTGCACTTTTCAAATACAATTTTTTTGTAAAAATTACACCTAAAATTTATTGCATCACTAAAAACTTAAAAAACTAAATTTAGAGAAAGAAAAAATCTTTGGCACTCAATTTATAATATCGATGTAATTGTAAATTAGTACGCACAGTATTGAAGAATGACAATCATCATTATAATAAATAAATATATCTAAAAGTCTGATTGTGTTCATTAATTGTAATAAATATGATGCAGAAATGTATTACACACACACACAGTGAAATGGTACCTACCTAAGAGACATCAAACTTCAATACCGTGTTAACATGTGTAGAACAAAAATGTACGAAATTCTGTACATTTCAGATACAGGCACAATATGTTCACTTACAATTAAAAAATACAAAAAATAGGTAATATTTACAGGCTTATACTGAAAAAAACTCCAGTAATGCCATTCTCTTTTATTGGGATAATGTAGAATGGCTGAAAATAAATAGTATTCACTAATTCACTTTTATAGATAATTGTGACTACAGTGGCATAGATTTCTCGCTAATGCTAAAACAAAAAGCATCGATGAGAGAACATATAAATAAGTCTTAAAAGACTTACCATGCTTGTGTGAAGTGGAGATTTAGAATTTGGGTGAAATCGAACAAGTTCAGCTACTGTAATAGCAATTTGTACTAGTCCTCTTCCTTCGAGTACATCAGATGAACAACATACTAAATGCTACAATAAAGTATATACTGTATAATATAATGTGACTTAATACGCAAGCAAAAACATTAAGCAAAGGATTTAGGAAAATGACCACATGAAAAGGTTGGATTGTATTTGGGTATCAGCAATGCTTAGCAAAAGTTAAAGAGCAGCTTGCAACAGGCATTTGGAAAAAATTAACTGCTATTTGATGTACCCTGCATTCAAAATGTGGAGCTTTTGTAGAAACCAAGAGGGAGATTATGAATTATAGTAGTAACGGTAGCATAGCATCTAAACACCCAGAATAAGCTACTAATGTCAAAAAGTAATCAAATTCTAAAAAAGTAATATTTTATGCACTTATTAGAAATTCGATGTCTTGTCATATTTACAATGGGTACTTTCTATGAAAAATACAGCTCCACCAAGCTTAGACAGACAATAAATGAACTAAATTAAAATAATTCAGTTACATTCAATTCTAGAATTTCTTGACAGTTTGCACTCATTTATTTACATTTGAATGTACCTCGTAAACATGTAGCTCCCTGGACCACACCTTCTCAGGAATGCTTGGTACAGATTACGCAATTTCATATCGAATTTACTTTTCTTAAATTAAAGAAAGCAATGTTTCAGTAACTAATAGTACACTTCATATCTTAAGATTGAAAGTGAAGACAAATATCACCAAACATGTATCTGATTTATGAAGATGGAAAAGTCCATATTTATGAAGTGAACTTTGCTACAGCACTGCTCAAACACTTCCATTTGACGGCACATGCTACCCCATAAAGGAAGTTTAGAAAGTGTTTGTAATTCTAAAACAGATTTGACGAATTTATCTAAAACTGATAGTGCTGGCAAAAATTTCAAACGAATAGATTATCAATTCGTTCGAACACGATTAGTGAACGATTTTTGTAGGCACAGAAATCGATTAATTGCGATTTTCAATTTCAATTAAATAATTAAATATATTCGAGCGCATCGATTCTTTCGAACACGATTAGGCCATCATCCCAGGCACAGAAATCCATTAATTCTGTTTTTTATTTATACTGATTAGATTAATTCCACGATGAAACATGATTGTATTAAGTGGAAATTTATACGGCCGTAGATGCAATAAAGATTCAATAGCTGTGGTTAGGAAATAGTTTTAAGGGCGGCGCCAGCGCTATCTAGAGCTGGCAAAAATTTCAAAAGAATCGATTTGTTCGAACACGATTAGTGAACGAGTTTCATACTACAGAAATCGATTAATCGATTTTTTCAGAAATCTACCTAAACATTCAAATTCAAATTCATTTATTAGCCTACAAAGATCATACAGTAATGATATTAGGTACGTCAAAGTATATTCCACTGAAAATAGAGTAACAGCTCAGTAAAGAGAAAATCTTACCATAGAATTTCAGCAAGTTGCACGGATAAACACATCAAGAATAAAATGGCATATAACAAATACAAATAAGTAATTATCTGGAGAAAGGGAAGACATCACAAATTACAAAAAAGCTCTGAAGATAAAAACAGGTTGAATAGAACTACATGAAGTCTCAGAAGGGAGATTTTGACATATAAAGAAGAAAAGTATAAGACGGCTAGAAAACAATGATTCAGAGACAGAGCACATGTATTGGCCCATGTAAGGAAATTTTAAAAGTAATAAAAACGAATATTAATCCAAAAAAATGTTAGCGTATAGTGATGTAGTTTTGTATGAGTTGAAATGCAGAAATTTGTGCTGTACTCTCTCAGTTTTCATTATACATTTTGAAAAGTAAGGAGGCTATGTGAGGACGACATTGTAATATTAGTTGCACAAAGCAAATAATTAGCATTTTAAGAGTTGCTGGATTATTAAAATTATACCATAATGTTCATTACGAAACCCATATTTTGCTGATGATTAAAAGTATTAAATGAATCAGCAACATTAATTCTATCTTGTGATCAAAGCAATGTAGAATGGTGTTCCAAGTTATGAGGTTGGTATACCATAGATAGTTTAGAAAAAACCATGTTGTTCTTCTATGATTATCTTTGACTTGTGAAAGTGGTAAATACTAAATAAGTAGTAAATATAACAGAAAGTGGTAGACTGTCGTCTCCCTTATTTAGTGCATCAGGTCTTT
Organism: Pyrocoelia pectoralis; assembly: GCA_036250285.1. NCBI lineage: Eukaryota > Metazoa > Arthropoda > Insecta > Coleoptera > Lampyridae > Pyrocoelia > Pyrocoelia pectoralis. The sequence goes on along the minus strand of CM070076.1, from coordinate 24,772,338 downwards.
TTTTCTATTTCAATGGCCTCACGGATGACTCTTTTGTGTAGATGGTAATTTACCTGTACGGTTAGTAGAATAAAAACGTATTCAATACAAGAGAAAACCTGAAAATGAATAACTTGGTCAATATAAATGGCACGTGAAAATCGAAATTAAAATATCCTCTATTTGTGTATTAAAGGCAACCAACTAATTTTCCAAAGCTTGGAAAAGAAACCTGAATTAATGAATTTCTCACATAATAGATAAAGACAATAAGGAAGTGTGCTTTTACAGATTGTAAGTATTTATGGTGGAATACCATCAGGTTCAGAAGAAGGTGCCCAAGTCCTTCAATTGGCTCAAAAGTGATGCCAAGTGAATCTTATTTAAATTAATATTGCATCATTACTTTACTACTATTTATATCCAGAAACTACTATTAAACAAATGGAATCACTTGATAGAAAAATCCGACACCGCCACGCAAGTTTCGATGTAGAAATAAGTACTCAACAATAGAACAATTCCGCAAGATACGCGATTTGATTGAGGGAGTTAATGAAGAAAAAAAGTATGATAGTGGTATTCCTAGATATAGGTAGCAGTGTGCTTGGCTCAGTTCTCTACCCGTTATATACGTATGATATACCTCAGTAACCAGATGTAAAGATGTACATTTACCAGTTGAATAGAACAAAATGCAAAACAAATAAGGCCCTGCATGGACACTAAGACGCCAACAGTCGAAAAAGAGATACAGAGCTTGCCAAAGAAACATTCAGGAGTATATGGATACTACGCTTAATTATTGTTGACTGTATTGTTCTTGTGAATGTACATTATGTACCGACCATTTCCATGCTGTAAGCCATACGGAAAATAAATTTATTATTATTATTATTATTATTTATTGATTCACACTTACATAGTGGTACAATAATTAAATTTATGGGGGATAACATCCAACCATAAATTTATTTTTTAGGAATCTTAAGATTAAAACAAAATTATATTATTTAATAAGTATTTATGATTATGAATGAAATTAAATTAATTTAGATTAAAGAATTATTATTATTATTATTATTATTATTATTATTATTATTATTATTCGCCTGTTAATGAAGTTTACAACCGCTTCAATGCTTGTTTGAAAATCTCGAGTACATTAACTTAAACATCACAATCTTGTTTGATTTCAAGATGTGAAGTAATATAGGTAAAGCGTAATGTAAGATAACTTCGCGGTCAAGGCCTTCCTTCGACGCAACGCAAAATAAAACGTCCAACTACCTTACTTATTGTAATTTTATTCGCTAACATGAAAATAATAAACGCACATTACGTTAACTCAAAACTAACTCAAAACTCCAACTAAAACTGTCAATTCCCTGCCTATCCCTCCTAGTTCCTACACTAATCTCACACTCACATTCCCTCGCCCGCACCCCACTGTCGCAACATGTCTCTTACATTCGGCCATCCTGCATAGTAAACGTCCTCGTTTCCTTCAATTACCCTCCACGTAGTCCAATAATCTACGCGGTCTTTTTCGAATTCTTTTTGGTCGTTCTGTTAACGTTTCACTAATCATTTCACACTTTCCACTTTCTTCCGGTTCATCTGTCTCGTGATCTTCTTGGTTTTGCATTTCTTCTTCTTCCGTATCCGTGTTCTCAATCTCTGTTTCTTCGTCCGTCTCCACATGGTTATAATATCCCTTCATTTGTGATACATGTGCTGTCGTCTTCTTTCCGCTGCTGATTTCTTCCAATCTGTATGTGTCGGCAGGAAGCTTTTGTATTACTGCATATGGCCCTTTGTATTTTGGCTTCAATTTCAGGCTTTCTCCAGTGGCAGCTGGGTTGCTTCTCACTACTACAATTTCCCCTACATCATATTCTTGTCCGATGTAGCGTTTACGGTCGTGATATTTCTTGTACCTCTGTTGTTCGGTGTGTATTTGCCTCCTTACCTTCTCATATTCCTCATTTGGTGGAACCCAATTATTTCTGTGCGTTCTTTCTTGAACATCACCCCTCTCTAGCGTCGGATTGTATCCCATTAATACTTCGTATGGCGTTTTCCTGGTGGTCTTATTCACTGACGAATTAATATCGTACTCTATTTTTTCTAAGTTTTGATCCCATCGCGCTTCTGAACTCATTTCCGCCTGCACTACTGGAATAATCACTCTATTTACTCTCTCTACCATACCATTTGCTTGTGCATGTCGTGGAGAATTTTTAATGTGGCGAATTCCATTCTCTTGGCAAAATTCCGCAAAAGCTTTAGAAGTGAAACATGTACCCTGATCCGTAATCAACGTCTGAGTTACGCCAAATCTCAAAAATAGTCTTTTAAAACACCTGATCACTGCTATTGTTTTAGTAGTTTTGGTTGCAAACAAACTCACATAACGCGAAAACGAGTCCACTATCACTAACAAGTAGCTGAATCCTCTCGAACTCTTCACAAATGGCCCTAGATGGTCGGCATGTACCCGCTGAAACGGTCTCGTTGTGGGCGGTATTGGATGAAGTTCACCTGCCTTGCGCCCCCCTGGTATTTTATTCATCAAACATTCCATACACGCAGATATGTGTCGCCTCGTATACCGTCGAACACCTTTAAACCAATAATTTTCGATAATACGTGAAACTGTTCTCTCTACCGAAAAATGTCCAACTAAATCGTGACACCGCACAAGGATAGTTTTTCGCATAGAATCTGGCACCACAAAGAGTTTTCTTTCCTCGCCGGCTACTCTACGATTAACCATTAGTCTATTATCTTCTAACTCATAGCCTTCACTAAGATTCTTCTCTTCATTTGTAAGTTGTTCTCGCGGCTTCTGTAGTATCCGTATGATTTTAGTCAACTTCTCGTCTTGGCGCTGAATTAAACATACCTCATCGTATTCATCTATAAGAAGAACTCCTAATCTGTCTTCCAATGTATTGCTTACCGCTTCTATTGCTTCTTCTTTCTTTTCGTCTGGCACACCTACTTCTATGTTCAACATGTCCAAAGTGATATCTCTTCTACATTTCTCTATTGCAGGTAGCGACTTTTCATACCGGTCGTCCTGGATTACCGCCAATATTTCATCCTTCGCTTGCACTATATTTCGATCCGTCGCATTGTATATTCTAAGGACCATGTCTTTTTCGTCTATTTTTACGTTCACATCGTTCACACAACGGCTCACTAAATTCACGTCTTCTGCTGTTCTGACCTTCATTCTGTTTGGATGCTTGGACATCGCTGACTCATCAATTTGATACAACGGATATTGATCAGTGTAGTTAAATATGACACACTTGCCTCTTTTTGTAAAAGAGAGCCTCGGTCGCTCAAGGAACGTTTGGCCCACCAAAAGATCCATATCTTGCGCATCATTTGGCACGACTAATACTTCCACTTTGTCTTCGCAAACTTTATCTACCTCTAGTCTAACAATGATTTTACCCCTGGTCAACATCGCTGGTTGATCGACGTTACCAAAACCGAACAATGGCTGCTGTTCATCCAACACATCCAACTTAAATTTATCCACAACACACTCTTTTATAGTGCAAACCGAACTCCCAGTGTCAATAAACCCCTTCAGCACAATACACCCATTAACAAGGAAATTTCGCTTCATAGTTTCTCTTTTTACATTGCTGTTTTGCGATTGACTTGAAACTACGTTAATTCTTTCGTTGTTGGAGCAATTGCTTGAGATATGCCCCTCTTTTTTACACTTGAAACAAACAATGCTTTTCTTACACTGCGCTGCAAAATGTCCCAATTGTCCACACTTGTAACACCTGGTCATCATCGTTTCTCTCTTAACATTGTTGGTGTTCACATCTTTCTCTTCAACTTTACTCATACTTTTCTCGGGTTTCTTCTCAAAACTTTGGTTTATCGAACTCTCACTTCTAGAATTTTTTACACGTTCCACACGTACGATAGCATGCAACAATGAATCATAGTCGTGGTAGTCATTAGTAACTAGACTCATCGCGACATCTATTTGATAAAGACCCCCAAGTATTTCTTCCTTCGTCTCTTCCACTCCCAGGTTCAGTCGTTTACACAGTTTCAATTTTTCATGAAAATAACTCGAAATTGGCTCATTTCTACCCTGTCTTCTTTTCTTCATCTCGTCCCATCTGTCCGCAAGTCTGATGGTTTTTACAAATGTCTTCCGAAATTCCGCTTTAAAATCTGACCAGCTGTTTATGAGGTCGCTCTTGCATGTGTACCAAGCCCTTGCTGCACCACGTAAATGTGCTCTTGCCGTTTCCTGAGTGTAACTATCAGGCCAGCGATTTAAAGTTGCGCTTGTTTGCACATTCTCCAGCCATGATTCTGCCTCTGTACTGCACCTTTCTCCATCAAACGTGTCAATAACCTTCGACAAATCTGGCATAACATGAAAAGTGCCACTTTCCCCAGAAACTGGTGGTGTATTTGGATTTGGTGTTAACCGGTCAATTAATTTACTCATTACCTCGTTACTGCGCCTACTCTCATTCACTAAGTATTCCATCATACGATGCATGAATTGTTGATCGGAATTTATGTTAAATGAACCTGCTCCATGTCCATCAAAAGCACCTTCGAGACTATCATCGTGATCAGACATTGTTTACAACAATAATTTTTACTGCACAGTTAGTACACTTGTATTTTTGTTAATTCAAAACAACGTCACCATAATTTAAATGTTCGCAACTAAAATCGTTTCTTTTTCAGTCAACAAACGCGCACACCTGCTTTTCGTATCACTCGCGATAACGTTCACGTTCCCGTGTCACTAACCTCTACGTAATTAGGTACGCTCAAAATTAACCACACAAATGTTTTTACTCTCAGTACGTACGTATTCTAAAACGTACGAAAAAATGCACCTTTGTTTTAAATGTACAACAACCACTCGTTTTTTTTTTGTTCGTTTATTCCTTTATTTATCTATCTATTTATTTAGGTATCCCACTTCTGATATGTAAGATAACTTCGCGGTCAAGGCCTTCCTTCGACGCAACGCAAAATAAAACGTCCAACTACCTTACTTATTGTAATTTTATTCGCTAACATGAAAATAATAAACGCACATTACGTTAACTCAAAACTAACTCAAAACTCCAACTAAAACTGTCAATTCCCTGCCTATCCCTCCTAGTTCCTACACTAATCTCACACTCACATTCCCTCGCCCGCACCCCACTGTCGCAACATGTCTCTTACAGTAATTTTACCTCTTGCTGGTTTTCATAGCACAGTATACTCATATTTTGGTAATTCATTGAGTCAAGATTTACTATTACATACATATAAACTACGTTGTGTGTCAGTAATAGAATAAAAGGTCAAAGCCAATTTTCAACATTACTCAATAGTGTTAATAAATCTCTCCATCAAACTTTGCCGTCAAGATTATAATGTAAAACACTGATGATGTAACTGTTTTATTAATAACAAGCTGCAAAAAAAATACTGAAATACATAATACTCCTACATGATAAAATGAATAACAATAAAAAATATACTATTCGTTAAAATTTTAAAGAGCTACAACAAATTAAGGCAACTTAAACCTAATCCCTAAAGCACCGACATACACTCAAAAATAATAAAAAAAAACTTAACACCTTAACATAGATATTTGGTACAAATTGTACATATGGAATGATTTGTGATTTACATTAACACAGTTATATAAAAAACTTTGATGTTTTCACCCTAACTTTCACCTTTGTGAATACATGTATAAAAATGTTTAAGTATTATAAGAAAAACTAGTTAAATGGCACTTGCATGTGTGAAGATAAAATTGTGATTGCGGATAAATAAGTGCCATTATTTGAAAGTATGTGTTTTACTTAAATTAAAGGACCCTTAGAGACTCATTAAGATGTGTTCAAGGTAAAACCAATAAACACACAGCAGCATTGAAATAAGTTGATGTTTCAGTTATTTTCCGAAGTTTTAACCATACAGATTAAATCACAACACAACAATTCTCTGCTACTTTTGTCTGTAGTGGTAGTATAACTATGGTAAAAACAAAGGAGAAAAAATGAACAAAGAAAACAACCAATGTAAAATGTTGCAACTGGTTTAATTAACTTTAGAATATTGAACCTTATTAAACATTAAAAATCTGGAATTGACTGATTGAAAACCTGTAGATTGAACTACTATCGGAGTAAAAATGCAAGGCCTCTGACTTTAGAAGCTTTATCTCAGTAATTAGCAATCATAATTTAATGAAATAAAGTGCATTTAAAAGATCATTTATTCCTACAAAAAGGTGTACAGTTTTAGATTTTTGCAACACATCGTTAATTTTCTGTATTAATTTATGTGCGAAAAAGCGCTAATTATGACTCAAATCGCACAAGCGCTCCACTTTAAAAATTAATTACGGCTATATTATTGAAACTGAGTGGTAGATACTTATATATTTGAAAAATGTATACTTTTTTGTCATTGTGAGATGCTTTTGAGGCCAATTGGTTTATTAGTCTTAAAGCTATAATGAAAAAACGACATCTTGTCTAACTGAGTACCTGATAGTTCGATATTAATAATATTGATAGTAACATAACAAGGTTAAAGCAATTATATTGTGGTCTAACACGATTCACAAAAATAATGCCATGTATACATGTTTTGTTTAAAAGAAATTTGGAAAAAGGATGGATGATTGGATTTGCGGGGCGAAGTGCGGTACGAGCTGGACGATGGTGTCGTACACTATTGCTATGAAGCGCATGGTTTTGTACAATGCTAAAGAATAATCACATTGTTGTGGTTTGCCGCTCACGATTTACGATGTTGTAGATTACCTCTCGCAGGAATATGTGCGTCTTTCTTTCGCGATAATTATAACATTTACTTTGGTTTACAAGAAAACAAATTTTGTTTTCAATAAAGCAATAATGCAGCCCGATTTGAGTGATACAAATTTAGCATTTAAATCAAGAATTTTTCTTTAGTTACCGTATATTGCAAAATAATCAAATTTTCGGTTAGGGCTTATAAAACCAGTTAATTATATGAATAATCAATATTTATTGACTGTCGACTTTTGAGAAGTATGTGTGGTACAACATTTGTAAATTTGGTAACAATTTATGAAACAATAACAATTTTATGATAAGTTAAAACTGACCGTCAGCCAGGAAAATAGTAAATACAGCGTTTTTATTGCTGTTAATTAAAATAAAAGTTAAACAACTGATTCTACCAATTTGATTTTTACACATGTTAAACATATATAAATGACTCATGTACTGCCCAAAAATGAAGAAATTTCACCCCTCAGTTTTTTCGTTATGACCACTTTAAGTCAGAGGCCTTGCATTTTTACTCCGATAGTAGTGCATACATTATCAATTTTATTAACATCACGGTTTGGTGCACACACAGTTAAAACAGTGGATAATAACTAGTGCTGGCAAAAATTTCAAACGAATCGATTAATCGATTCGTTCGAACACGATTAATGAACGATTTCCATAGGCACAGAAATCGATTAATCGCGATTTTCGATTAATCGCGATTTTCGATTAATCGCGATTTTCGATTAATCGCGATTCTCGATTCATCGAGATTTTCAATTTCGATTAAATAATTAAATATATTAAGTGGAAATTTTAGAATGTTTTATACGGCCGTAGGGTGTAGATCCAATAAAGATTCAATAGTTCAAAGAGTTTTAAAGGCGGCGTCGGCGCTATGTAGTGACGAAGTACTGGCAAAAATGTCGAACGAATCGATTAATCGATTCGTTCGAACACGATTAGTGAACGATTTCCATAGACACAGAAATCGATTAATCGCGATTTTCGATTAATCGCGATTTCGATTAATCGCGATTTTCGATTAATCGCGATTTTCGATTAATCGCGATTTTGGATTAATCTGCGATTAATCGATTTTTCCGATTTTCGATTTTTCCAGAAATCGATTAATCGATTTTCGATTTTCACAATTTTTGCCAGCACTAATAATAACAATAAGATATTATGAAGCCTTTAAGAGTGAAACAAAACAAACCTAATAAAAATGTGATATTCTGCACACGAAAAGAGATAACATTAGGCTAACTGATATATTTGACCTAAATGTTGAACAAATATTAAAAAACACATTTCTTCGCTGCAAATATTGCCATCATAACTCATGTATAGAGTTCAAAAACAATGTAAGTGTATGTAAATGTATAGAAAGACTCCAAAACAATGTAAGTTTGGTGTTAATTAAAACGATGTATATGACGGTTAATATATTACTGTAACAACTTTTTACACTTATGATGGTTTCATTAAGATAAATTCAAACGGTCTCTTATTGTTTTTAACATTCATTTCAAATAATAAATTCAAACAATAAAATAACTACAAATTAAACTACAACCAACTAGTTATAAGTCCTCTTCAAAGCATAACACATACTTTAAAATACTACCTATAATACTAAGTAGCAGTCTTCACATAAGGAATAAGTAATACTGAAAGCTACCTCTAGTGACTAGATAATAGTCTGTGTTAGCACTTATTACTATATCCCATAAGATATATGGTAAAAAAATGTCCTTTCACAATGACAACTAAACTATATTGTGTCAGTGATAATTGTGAACACTATTAGGTATATTCCAAATACAGACTTTGGTATAAGTATTATATTATGTAAAAAGAAACTATTTGCACATTAATGTGCAAACTTGGTTTTGGCATAAGTGTAACACATTCGTTATAGTACATATCTTCAGTTTTGAAATATAACCAGTGTCTACAGCTCCCGTCACGAAACCTGGCGAGAGCAATTTATGCGTAGAAGGCGCTTTTTGTGTTCGGATTCCATAAGCGTACTGTTACTAAGGTTATTAAGTATAATCACAGAATAAATACACTTAAGTTTTATTCTGTGGTATAATCATGTTTTAAAAAAATTCATGAATTTTGGTCTTTATTTAACTTGGCATCATGTCTCTTAATTAAACCTACAAAGTATTTGGTATAAAAAACAACACAAATTAAAAATAAATATATTTCGCGAAATTTTCAACGAACTTCGTTCGTTACTGGAATCAATATTCCGTCCGTGCGTCCGTGCGTTGCAAAAGATGTGTATTAACTTAAGACAAATAAAACTCCCAACCTGCCCCTTAATTATTTAATCGTAAGGATGATTATGTGGCGACATGTTTCGGGAAACACTATTCCCATTTTCAAGCCAATGGTGTAAATCTTTAGTTTTTTTTTAAATTCTTTCGATAGAACGTACAGACACTTATTTTGTTGCTTCACTCACTTTTAATTTAATGTCTGTTAATAATTCGTGATCATTTTTGTGTGAAGCAAAATAATTGTAAACATTATAAACAACTTCACGCGTTTGTGAACTCAATCCTTTGCCGGACTTTAAAGACATTTTAAATACGTTTTGAACACGATTATAAAAGCTACGTTAATACAAACCAAGTACAGTTGCAACTTATTATCTCTATGCAGAGTAAAATGAAAGTAAAACTTAATTTTCTTCAACGACTTTCAAATTGTAATCAATCATAAATATTATGACATCTAACCTAAGATTATGACAATAAGGACACTGTCATGTCAAATTATGCCTACTGCACTGGAATAAGCATCGGTTAAGTCCGTAATGCATCGGCAGTCGCCAGGTTTCGTGACGGGAACAGTACCTATATGATTGCTGCTCTAACAATCACAAATAATTATTATTACATAAATGTAAGTAGGTATCTTCTTCTACAAACAGTAAATACCAGTTTTCCTTTGTAACAATGAATGAATAAGTGATACTGCGAGATGAGCATCAAAACATCTTCACCAAGTCATTTAAGGAACAAAAAGACTGTAGCAATGTTATAGAAGAACAATGAATAAATCAAGTCTAGGTGTTATGTACACCACCTTCTTTCTAGACTCTAGAGAGATTATTATGAATCTACAAAATTCCTAATATTCTAATAGCTATCCCTGTGTCATCAACCATAAGATATCGAGAGAATCAAAAATGCTCTATAACACCAATAATTTGAAGTATGACAAATTCGAAATAATCCATAAACAAGGTTGCAGAAAAAATGTGAAATATAGTAGATAAAATTTCCGTATTTCTTCCTACTTTTAAGGCTTTGTTCTTTAATTTTCATATCAAATATAGCTAATTATTTATCATTCATTAAATGCTACCAATAATTTAGCTGCACCTAAATACTAAACCACTTGTTTTGTTTTCCTTATAAAACTAATTTAGGCACCACTTTAAAGTTTCAATTTTTTATATAAACGTATGGTTATGTGTATCTACTTATTAAATACAGCCTCTAATAACAGGAACTGACAAACGACAAAAAGAATTTCACATATTCGAAATTTAAAACAATCTAATCATAAAAATCATCAGTATGTTCACCTGAACATAGAAGTATGTAGAAGAATTGAGATAAATTGCCCAAAAGTATGCGTTTCTAAATTTACCTGCATGAGATCATTTCTAGTGCTAAATTATATCGTATCTCCAAGCCTGTAGACACTTATATGCGAACATAAACAGGTACATTTTTAGCCTCAATATTTGATATAAGTGTTTGGCAAAATTACCAACAATTTGCTGCAAACTTTGAATTTAATACTAACATTTAAATTGTAAGCTACAAAAATATTTAAACCACAGGTAAACATAAGTACTAACTATTATGAATATAACATACATTTGGTTTCTAATGTGACATCCACAAACTTAGACAAAGTTAATGATTAATGAACATGTACCATGAGCATGATCTTGCATTTCACACATTTATATCAAACATGGATTGGGAAAACATTAAGTTGAAAAGAAAAATCTATTCCAAGAGGATCGGGATATATGGCAGATGAAGTTTAAACAAACCATTAAAAAAATTCAATGGATTTTTAAGAAACAGTTCCATTTGATGAAAAATCAAAAATTAATTTCCTTCTATGAAAACGGCTGGAAGCTGTTTTGCATTTTTCCCTTATTATATGATCCCACCAATTCTATCCATTTTTTAAAAAATTTAAATTTTGATTAAATAGCCATTCTGACTGAGGTAAATTACACGAAAATTAATATTATCTTACAAAGTTGTCTACCTACTTAATCAAAATAAAAACTCACAAAATTTTCCAATGTTTGTAATAAATGTGTGAATAAATTTCAAGAAACCTCATTTTCAATGTTCATAAAATAAAATAATTTTTAAATTCGGTATTCTTAAATTATAGTACTTACTCGTTCGTTCATACAATTATATACTGTGTAGTTAGGTGTAAAATTACTTTTTTGAAATTAATTGGGAGGAGGGAAAATGATCAGCAATGCAATGGTACTAAGAAAAACAGTTAGAAGCAGGAGTGAGACTGCAGTGTCATGTTGACCTCGAACTGGGGGTAGATTCACAGTTGTTACTTCTACCTGGCAGAGCGCTTCCACAGTATCCAGCAGGCGTGGCAAACCTCGTCCTGCCAGTGCTTCGGTAACATCTATACTACTGCATAGTCGGCCCTGCAACCAACCCACAGTCTCACTCTCTGTTTCAATGATAAGATCATTATGAAATACACTGACTAGCAAAAAAAGGCACCATGACCTCAAATGGTTTAATGCCACACATATGCACTTATTTTAAATGTCTTATATTTGAGTAGATTTATTGTGATCTTATCAACAAAAATCATCAGTTTTTAATCACAGCATTCAAGTATAGAAAATATATGAGAACAATAAAAAAAGACACATCAATGTTCTATTTGCTTGTCAATGTATTACATCTACTAAGTATCAACAAAGCTTCTAAGTGCTAGATAAAAATGCAACTCACCTCATCTACACCTATCCTTCGACATGCTTCAATAAAATTGTCTACATTTCGTCTACACCTCGCCATTGTCAATTTTGGCTGTAAAACCATACATTAAAAGCTAAATAATCCCCATAAAAGGAAAACTTACAACTGCAGGAGACGGAACATGAATACTAGCAACTGATCTAGGCCTTATATTATTTGCAAGATGACACAACACCACTCCATCAGTTAAAGCTGCTGATAAGTCATCTGGAAGTGCCATTTTTAAGCGGGCTTCAATAATCTGCAACATTTTCATTTTTAAAGAATATTTATTGAAAACAATAAAAAAATATAAAACTAAGCATACATGTTCATATAAAACCATATATTGTTCACCCAATCATAAGACTGTGTTTAAATTCTAGATCAGTTATTTTGTTATGCGTTCTTGCACAGTAAATCAATATAGCAGACAGTGAAATAATGAAGTGTTATACATTCCTCACTAAAAACATAGTCACTTTATTGTTTGCATACCTTATGCTATAAAAATACATCAAAATTACATGGGACACATTTTTTACAACTACACATAACAGTGATTAATCTAATGCCAAACCTACACTTCGTACTGAAAAGCTTTTAAATTTTGGTCGCATTACTGGTGGTTCATAGTATGCGATGCGCATTTCGCAGCTCACAACAAAACAGCACTCAAAGGATTGGTATTTCATATGATACCAAAACAAACTCTGCACCAAAAATTAATAACAGACTGTCACTGTAAAACAAAGTTCACAGTTTATACAGAGCAGCTGGATGTTGATCAGACCACTGTCTAGTAAAATTAAGAATATCCATAATGCATACTAATTAGAGCACAGCAAATGTTTCCAAAACACACTTTTCAATAAAAAATTGTTGAAATATTGGTATAGTTCAACATTTTTACATTTACTGCACCTAATGAATATGTTTTGACAAAATTTTGAAATTATTAGCATGATGTAAAATTCAGAAACTCTAATTAAATAAATATTTCCACATAAAGTTGAACAGTTTCATGATCACACCAAAAACCAAAAAATCTCAACAAATGCATAACAGTTACTTACATTACGTAATTGATCTATCATTTCTGACTCTTCTTTGGCTTTGTCTATTTCTCTACGCATAGTAAAACTAATTTTTTCGGAGGGTACATTTTCATTCCACGAAACGCTTCGATTTGTTTTTAAACCATTTGTACCCTTTGCAGCACCATTAAAATAACTTATCGTATTTGCAATTCGAGGACTACTTGGTTTACCGTTTATAAATGTAACCGCATTCGTTTCTGTTATATTAGTAGAAGGTACATTATTATGAATCATTATTCCAGTAGAATTTTTAAGAGGCGATTTGGGTTTTATATAGTCTTGAATGTATTTATTCGTTCCGTTTCTGTTAGATTCTAAAATACTAGTATTGCCGTTAGGTTGCAAGTAGTTTGAATGATTATTTTGATTTGTAGATGGTGATACTTTCAATACAGGTTTTCTTGGACTGGTATCATCAAAGACGTGTTTGGGACTACTTAATAAAGAATTCAGTGGTGTTGGATCAGATTTAGAAGTTGCCAAAGCACTTCGCGATGGTGACATATGGTGAGTAGGTGTATTTGGTTCCGTTTTATAATTATGATCATCATTTTCTCTTGTGCGATATATTGAAGGCACATCTTGTGCCCTTTGCTGTCGTAATGCTTCCTTATATTCTCTATAATTTATAACAAAGGTAAGTTACCTGCGCCTTGTTATGTTTACATACTTATATGTTTGAATTTGTTGAAACGGTCGAGTCTTATCCTCAACTCCATTAACCAGTGTTGTATCAAGGCTGGAAATAAAAAGAATTTAGCTTAAGGAAATTTTTTCAAGCACATTTAGATATTAATAGTTTAACCATTTGATTTAGTGAATGACTTATTTCACACAAATTGACCAATTTCAAATGACTTCTACTATAATTAATTATTATATGACTGAAGATGGCTATGGTTGAAACTAGTAGCACATTCATCATTATATCATTTCATATTTATTGATATATTCAAGTACCATAAACTAAAGGAGCGGTTTTGAGGAATATTACTTACATAATCCCTATAATCCTCTTTCTAAACAACCAAAATCACTCAATGGATTCAATAAAACTGATACTTCAAACAAAAATTGTTAAAAAGCTTCAGAGTCATTTTAAATGAATGGCGATTAAAGTTGATGGAGATTGCAAATACCGTGCGTATTTCAACAATTTTGAAGATGAGAAAGTTGTTCGCATCATGTGTGGCATGACTGCTCACATTGCAGAAAAACCTGACAAGAAAAACGATTTCCCATGAGTGTTTGGAGTTGTTTAAACATAATCTACTGTTCTCCAAAGATGGGTCTGTCTGGTTTGTCAAAGGGGAACTTACATTAAAGAAGGAGAAAACAGCTACGGCTCCTATTTTTTTGAGATGCATGTATGTTTTTGGTGGTTGGTTTAAAATGTCAGCTTCTTAATTGATGCAACAAAAGTTTAAGTTGTTATTATTACAATTACTTATGGAGCTTCATAAAGTAAAGTTTGGAGAAAATTAGAGTTCATGCAAAGAGAGGTCAGAACATGAAACACAATGAATGGAAACAGAGTAGAAAAGGAAAGAACTAAAGCAGGAGTAGGAATCCTAATGCCCAAAAAGATAACGGAATAATGTGGAAGAATGATTTGCATATATCTAAAAATAAAAAATACATATTATGAGTGTCTACAGCTCAGATGAAAGTAAATTAAGAGATAATTTACCATGGAAACAAACTACACATCAACTATCCATTTTATCCACACAAACAACATATAAAGTTTGATTTTCGGGAAGGTGCATGTACGTCATAGACATTTTACATAGTTACAATTGTTGTCAACAATATAATAACAATAGTAACTAAGAAAAATGCCTATGACGTACACGCACCTTCTCCAAAAATCAAACTTTATACACTTTCCACAACACGAGAGACCAAAAATCTACCATCGATTACATAGTAACAAATAAACAAATCCTTCCATCTCCAATCCTAGATGTCTAGGTATTGACTATTTCTGAAAATATTGGAAAAATCAATTTAACAGCAAAAACAATCCGAAGAGAAAGAAGAAAGATTAAATATTTAAAGCATCTCACAAGAATCAAAGTAAACTACAGAATAATGTGTAAAGATACTGAAATAAGCTGCCGTTAAATATAATTTTTGCGGCACGTAATTAATGGTTAGGGAACAAAATACTTTCGTTTTCGAAAAGAAGTCAAAAGAAAACTGCAAAGAACAAAAAGAAGCTTATCTAAAATACAGACTTTAACAAACATCGCAAGTGAATGAAAATTATAAAAGAATGTGCAAGAAAAACAAATCAATAAAAAAAAATTCTGGCAAGTTGCCAGAGACTTCCCTCGTATTAACACTTTTTTCAAAAAATAAATATAGCACAATATAATATATTACTGAATTCAGAAAAAAATACTCTTTTAAACTACATAAAAAACTCCAACTTTATCTTACAAAAAAAATGAGTGCCGCCATTTTCGCTTATACCGGAAGTGACGTCATCAAAGGTAATATTAGCATTTTCGCCCTTGGCCCGAATGCAATCGATTGGCGAAAACCGCATTTCGATAACTTTAGTAGTTTCTGAGTTTAGGTTTAGAACATTGCAAGGAATGTGTACGAACAGACTACAGACAGGCGGACAATTTTTTTTTTCATTTTTTGAATCTACGTATTCAGAAACGCAAAAATAATATGTACCTAAAAATTTGCATAGGTCAATTTTTTTTTTTGGAACACTAATACAATACTTTCCTTTTACTTCGCACTCGGGAAGTAAAATTCACAGAAGAATACTCGGAGTCAGTGGCGCACCGGGAGGGGGAGGGGGGGGTCAAAACCCCTCCCGAAATTTTGAACACTGAAGTTATTTTGCCGACAAATACCTTTGCCTTCAAAATTTAGCAATATTGCTGTACCGTAGGCAGTGTAGGTATACAAAAAAGTGTTGGATACGCACCACGCACCACTTTGTTTAGATAGTCCGCTTAACTTTTCTCAAATATTTTGACCCCCCCCCCCCCCCAAACAAAAACCTGGGTGCGCCCCTGCTGGGAGTCATGGCAAAAATCAATAAGTCACATTTTAAATTGGTGCACAATGCTCATTATTTGTCCGACCTGGCTCCCACGAATTATAAATTATTCTCAAATCCAAATACATTTTGCGCTGGGAACAAGGTGATTGATCAGATGGACCAAATGGGTTACAAGGACGGCATAAGAAGATTAGATCATGCTTGAACCAAAGTGCATTAAACTTGTAGGGGAAATAAAGCAATTGTTCATGCGATATTATTTTGTTTTCTCATCTAGAACAGAGAATTTTTTGATTCATCATCATAAATAACATTTTGAAAAAACTGAATGATATAAAGTTGTTTTTAAAACATGTGTTGCCCGTTTCATACTTTTTTTGTATTTAAGGTTATAATAAATACATACATTATAACACTCATATTAGCACGAAGAATTAAGAAAAAGACATGTTTTTATTATTTTTTTCCTTTCTAGTTCTCAAATTGTACAAATTGTACTACAAACTTGAGATTTAAGAAATTAAATTAAATTTAAAATTACTCAATCACCTACCTATTAGATTCTCTTACAGTCTTACTATCCTCTCTCCTGTCAAAATCATTAAAAATTGATTTGGTTGGTGCATCATCATCTATTGTTATGTCAGGAGCAGGTGATATCGTTGAGGGTGTGGAAGTAGTTGAATGAGTACCATTAAAATCATAAGCACGTGCTAAGATCGGTGACGAAGACCAATGCTTATCCGTGTCAGCTACAAAATAAATTATTTATTCAATCGAATTCTTGCTTACACAAGTTACTCACGAGCTATTTCTTGTGACCATCTTTTATCTAAACCATCGCTAGTACTATAACCGCTATCGACATTATGTCTTTTCTGTCTTAATCGTTCTGGTAGATGGGCAGGTGGTCCAGATGTGCCAGATGATCGTCTAGATTTACGACTTAAGGTATTATTACCACTAATTCCCGTTTTACGCTCTAATTTAATAACTTCAGTCTCCAAATACTTAAAGATATGTATTCTTCCTCGCTTACACAACTACAATAAAAAAAGGAAATATGTTTTATAATTGTACTCATTACCCATATTTTACTTACACATGCAGGAGGACTCGTTAATGGGTTGTCTTCTATTAAAAGTTCGACAAGTGATGTAATATTGATCATTTCTATTGGAAGTGTACTTATTCGATTCGCTCTTAGATCTAATCGTGTAAGATTCAAATATGTTATTTCGAGAGGAACGCATAATAATAAATTACTTCGCACTACTAGCGATTTTAAATTCTGCAGATCACCCATCCGTGGTGGAAGATGTGTTAGCTGATTACCTGATGCATCCAATTCTGTTAATTGTGACATCCGTCCTAATTCATCAGGCAAACATATAAGTCTATTGTTTGAAACTAACAGTATCTGAAACAAAACTATTTTTTAAAAACGAAATGATGTAATAATGGTGTACAAATTACAATATTCCCTTGCTTAAATTACATGAATATAAAATCAAAAAACTCAATTTGTTAAATGGTGAAATTGTGCCGCATTTTTTTGCGGAAACATTTTATTTCAAGTGTTAAAATTAAAAAGTATAATAAAATTTAATAGCTTGTTAAATACAAAAATGATTTTGAAAGTAGTAAAAAACTGTACTTTAACCTTCTAATATAGTAATAAAATAGTTATTAGCCATTATATTTCAAACCTTAATAATCAACTTCAGAATGTTACCATATATGATAATTACCAATTACCATCTCCGAAATTTTGAATGCAATAGTGCCCGAAATCTCGAAGCTTTAAATTTCTGGTTATGAAGGAAACGACCGACAGAGCTAATATGTGCAATACATATTAGTATTCAAAGTATAGGCATACGCGAATAAATCCATAAACGTCTGATCAATGTATTAATTTTTTTGGTTAGTTGTGGGGTGCGGACTATGTATGGCACCACCGTTGCTCACAATGTTGTAACAATCAACGTGCTATGTCCTGCTAGGGTGACTAGTTAGTCAGTTAGTGAGAACGCTATTGTGTAAGTAGGTCTTTTCTCAGTATAGTATCCTTGCCAACAGTCAGTGCCTTCTACAAGGAACTTCCCTACCTGGTTAATCTATTGTGGCCCAGTTAATTGATGTCGTAATTTATATTCAAAAGGCGTTTGGCCGACTGTACAGTGAAAATAATAACTTGTGGCGTCATCTGTAGTCGCCACTGCAGCAGGTTAAAATTGAAGCAACTTTCCCATTTACATCAGACGTCTTAAGTATTTATTCGCCTATGGCATAGGTAATAATTGTTGCTGCCAAAATTTACATAAACATCTACCACAATATAACTGGAACTCAAAGCACTGCCAGGGAGACTTCATTGTAGACGAAAAATTATAGTTTTTCCCCTTACATGAATAAACATAAAAAACAGAAAGTAATAGCAAAATATATATCAACATAACTACAGCAGCTTATCTACTACATTACCACAGAAACGAGATTAATAAAGGATGTATGTATAAAAAATATCTTTCCCTAATAACAATATTATGTATTTAACAATTAAGCTTCAGTTTCAGTAATATTCTTTGTAAAAACTAAAACCAAAATAACAACATTATTTATCAAAAATCTTATTGTATAAATCATCAAAAGCAGTAGGTATATCATAATGAAAATAAAATGGAATAAACAACCAGAAATGCAAGTGAAAGATTGTTACACAAATGTAATAATTAATTCTAACATTCATTTTAATCCCAGAATAAAATAACATTATAAATTTTTTCCTTAGTTGGTTTACAACAAATTCCAGATTATGTATCTACTTTTGAGCAACTGACCTTTAATTTTATCAAATATCCTCAATTCGTACTTTATTACTCTTTTATCGGGAAGTGCTCAGACAATAGAAACGCATTTTAGTCCAAATAAAGTACCTACTGGCGGATTCACAATGTCTACCATACACGTAATTTATGATGAGCAGAATAAAATATATTCAGTATAAAATTAACCAAAATGTATCTCATTTTTTACAAGATTGAATTCGTGCCAAAACAATACTGTGACTGTGATCTAACACAACTCTTACTTTTGTGCTATAAAGTAATAGATTATACACATCCCTTTTATACACTATTGTGGTATGTATGAGAGCCAACAGTATTGCAATTGTTCCTTTTGTTATTACAGAAATAGAATTTTGTCTAAGTTACCAATAATGTCTCAGATATTTCCAAATTTGGAAGATGACATACGTAGCAGTATCAAAAGAGCGGTTCAGGATATGTTCAGTCAACAAACATGTATGTTCCGTGATGATAGCACTTAATATTCGATTACTTGCTTCCCTAATTATTTTAGACAAAAAGGCTATTTAACTTTTTTGTAGATTAAAAAAATCTACAAGTTGTTTGTTTTTATTTTACTTAATATAGCATGAAGAAAAATTGAAAATTAAAAGTGATACTTCGGCAAAAATTGTGGTGCCATGGAATGGTTGACCTAAAAACCATCATTGTTTATCTTGGTTTATCTGTCATACTGTCAATGAGCATCATTGTAGTGCATTTTCTCTCATTTGAGCGTCCTTGCAGCAAGATTCAGCATGTTAAATGAAGTTATTTTATTTATTTAGTAGCTATTATTAATTAAACGATTTTAGTTGCATTGTGTAAAAGTTAATTTTTGTATTAAATTAATACCTGTCAACAATTTCAAGGCACCGCCGATTGTTAAGAAAGTGGAAATTTTTATTTGCCTAAATATTTGCTTTCTGAAAAATTCAAAGTAAAAATGAGTAACATCAATCGATTCGGAATTTTTGTATTCACCAAAAATGTAATAGACTTTTTGTCTAAAATAATTAGGGAAGCAAGTAATCAAATATTAAGATTTTTACATTGAAATCCCTATGGTCCATCGGCCAATTCTACACCTTGTATAAATAAAAGACAATAAAACAAATCCTATGGATTTTTTTGATAAAACTAACGAACAACTAAAAATAGAAATCGAAAAGAAGAAAAGCTATACAGGGTGGGCCAAATTCGATGTTTTCATGGGGTATACCAATAAGCATAAGAGTACTAGGTACTAATGAGCTCTTTTTAAAAGACAAAATCCGTGACATAATCATTCCCATATCACAATTATTTACGAAGATACAGGGTGAAATTGAAAATTTTTTGGCATACCTTCATATCTCGGTTATGGATTATCGTATTGAGATGAAATAAAATGCTATTAATAGAATTTTTTAGGGCGGTGCGATATGGATATTAGTATGTAGGCAAGTATGCTTGATCTTGCCACTCTCCTCATATTCGGGTCCGTGGAATCGCAACTTCCCAAAGTTGGATACACCAAACCCTGAGATCATAAATTACATAAAGTCGATGCTGTGCAAAAATTACAAAATGCATTCATGCTAATTTCAAATTATTTTCTGCTCCAATATACATATTAATGCTAATGCTTTTCAGTGTCTGATAATATATCCGCGTTCATTGTGTTATTCAACCAATAATCATGTAGTAATATGGAATTTAAAAGTGGTAATAAGACTAAATGGTTGTGCAAATTACACGTATTGTGTAATGCATAAAATTGTACCATGTTTCTTCAATTACCAATTAAATATGATTAAACAGTTACAAAATATTTAATGGAGTTAATTAAACCCCATTTGAATAGTTTTGAATATGATTATAGATTTTTAAACAGATCAAATGTAAACCGCATTGCATTCTTAACATCCTAGAACTCACAGCGACAGATATATTTCTATAATTTGCTTTTTATTATACCAAACTGTTAAAATGACTATTCGAGGATAGATCGCACTATATTTCTCATGCCTTCTTCAGATATTGTGAACAAAAATAGCAACTGGAGGTAACTGACTCCAATTTTTTACGTTACCTATCCTTATAAGTTAGGTATAAGGAATACGTGCTTACACAAAAATCTTTTCGTGCAACCATAGATGGAGGACATGCATGAATGGACAGAAAATTTCAATAACAACTTTGCATCAACTGTATTGCTTTTAAGACAAAGATCTAAAATTACTTCTTATTCCATATAGTATTGAGACAGAATTATTAAAAGCTATGTAAAGAAAAATTATAAAAAATTATAATATTTGGGTAAATGTTTACTTACTTGAATAGGTAACTGACAAATTTCCTTTGGAAGAACAGTTAAGTGATTTCGGCTAAGGTCGAGGTAATTGAGACATTGAAGATTGCTAATAGTATCAGGAATTTGTCGTATAGCATTATGATGGCATTGCAACCTTTCCAAAAATAAAAATTCGGTTATTTCTTCTGGAAGCTCGTTAAATCTGTTTTTGGACAAATCTGAAATAAAACAAAAATACATTAAACATTTTACGGCGTATGGATTAGTTAGGTACTAGGTAGGTATAAGAGCAAAGAGACGAAAGAGCATCATAATTAAAGATAGAGCAGGTTCATTGTATGATGAAGTCAATTGAGTACATATTTTAATTAACGCGCACCTTACTAAATAAGGCAATTATGTTACTTCTACCGCGAATAAGTTAGTCTATACTTCGTCGACATTTAATCAAGAAATAATTCAAGTGCACAAGTTAGCAATTGCACTTAAGAAGTGAGAAGAATAATTAAATAGTTACATAAAAACAATGGAGAATAAAGGATAACAACATCCTTCATGATTAACTATTTACGATTGAATAGATGAATTAATGGCACCGTAGTCAGCATACGTAATCATTTGTTAACAAATGAATATTAAATATGTCGCGCTTGTGATGATTTTCATTTTCTGTTATGGCACTACACAAGGGATAGAGTTGGTTATCATTTCCCTGGCCAGTTTGGGATTAACACGCAGCAGGCAGCACGTATGATTAGTATAAATTAAGTATGTATGTAATAATAAAGTAATCTAATTTACACATTCAAACAATATTTCAATAACGTATTTGAGGTCAACGAAAGTTGCGATACTATAATAGCGCATATTCGTGCAATTATGTTCACATAAAACAGGTCCTTAATAAACGCGAAGAAAACATGGGGTTACATTACAATGTAATAAATATTGGGGAAATATGCGCTTATAAATAAAAAGGGTGTTAAAATTTCAAGCTTATATCGTTGAATGATAAGTTCTTTCATTCAACGCTTACTTATATGTAAATCAAATGTAAAAAAAAGTAAAAAACCATAGCTTTCAGACAGGAAGGTAAAACCGCAAAGAATAAGTACAAACAAGAATTCATTCAGAGAGAGATCGGATGTTAGCGCATTATTTGCAGACAACTTTCGCTGACGTCCATCGAATTATTAAAGACACGCCTAAATTTCCTCCAAAATAAAGATGTAAGGTCATGATAAAATTTATGGTAATTGAATTTATTCTTGTGCTTAAACATAACATTAAAGAAAATAGATATAGCGCACATGTACCAATTTTCAGCTACTTCCCAAAATTCGAATATGGAAATTACACCAAAACCATAGATAAAATCTTCACCGAACAAATTTTTGTTCGGTAGGTACCTGAATTCGTTCTGTGTATATGTGGCTTTTTTCTGTACAGTGTAGGTATGTAGATTTTTGTGTAACTCTTCAAGAACACCTTCAAAATGAATGAGAAGCAGAGCAATGAAACAATGACATCTCTCTGTTGCAAGAGAATTAAAAAAATTAAACACACTTGAAATATGAACGAAACTATGTCCATGGTGAACTGAACTGAATAAATATTAGCCGAAACATTGCCATTGTGTCCACCACAACACCAATAAAATAATCCTAGGTTTGCTTAGCTACCAATCAATTCTCGGTACCTTTGCACAATAGTTAGGTTATTATTATCATTATAGGTTGCACAACGGAAGTTTGCCATAATACAAACAACAGATAGAAGAGACATTACGATTAAAACAGTAAGAATCAAAAGTGTGTTACCGTTGCGTTGTGTTATATACGATACCTATTGCTCTGCGCAATGCTGTATATAGAATGTAAAGGAAAACTTCTAATTTTAAGTAAATTTAAGTAATTATAAACTGTATGTTAAATGTATTAGTTAAACTTAAACTAACTAAATAAACATTATTATTATAATGTAACGCCAGGTTTTTCGTCGCAAGTGATTGAATCTTCTGAACATATTTGTGTGATAGACGATTTCCGGTATTATTCATATCAACAAACGAAATGCAATTTCTTATTTTAATTCAAATCTATTTCACATTTTAAATGTTACTTGAACACTGTATGATTTTATTTTCATCACCAACTCGTTTCAAGTAGGCCTAAAAAAATTACCAATTCTATTTAATAATGCCAACCCGAAAATGACGCATGGTGAAACTTTACTACCTTTCTGTGGACAAGAATAAATTTAAAGGAATAAGTCAAATCGTCGAACCATACCGATGTCATTTTCTGCCATTAATAGAAACATATCTAAATCTATAAGATCATTTGCGGAGTTCGGCAATTTCAAATAGTTTTGAAGGTGAAGAAAATTTGATGTTTTAAAATTTTGATGTCGCATCAACGATCGTTTTTTATATTTTAGTACAAAGCGTTTTTAATTTTACGCTCGCTCCTTGAAGGGGGTCGACGGTATCAACTTCATTTGTTATTAGCAGTAAACCCTTACAAATATCCATGTCCAGGGATATTTTACACCATCCGATTGGAATACGAACTAGGGAGTGCTCAGTGGTATACCAGTACGCCAGGAACGGTCACTACAATCCTTTTGTTTTTATCTTCTAATTAACTTCAGTACTTTTTACTTTTTAATATAGGTACTTATGTTTATAATTTTGAAAGCACTATTGAGGTTCAATTTTTTGCTGTTTAAATAACTAATGTACTGTACGGGAGTTGAATTTACTTTCAAATTAAATTTACAAATAACTTTACCCAACTGGTATCGCTCTCTTTATATTATTTATTCACAGGGCAAATTTCATTTGAATTATTACAATTTTATGTAGGTACTTATATGTATATTTGCCGTATTATTACTTTATTCAAAATTAGTGGTCCCAAGCTTTCCATCTTACTTGGTGTCTTTCCAATGCGCCTCTGTTTATATTGTACTGTATTTTTATTATAATAATCCTTCCATTCCATCCTAATTCGTTGATTAAATGGTACACACTGTAACAATTTAATAGTATGTACTCATATATTACACACTGAGTGCAAGAAGTTAGATTATAGAAAAATGAACC
Organism: Pyrocoelia pectoralis; assembly: GCA_036250285.1. Lineage (NCBI taxonomy): Eukaryota > Metazoa > Arthropoda > Insecta > Coleoptera > Lampyridae > Pyrocoelia > Pyrocoelia pectoralis. The sequence goes on along the minus strand of CM070076.1, from coordinate 24,748,093 downwards.
ATTGGATTATCTACGAATCATATACCTACTTCCCGAGTACGAAGTAAACGGAAAGTATTGTATTAGTGTTCCAAAAAAAAAATTGACCTATGCAAATTTTTACATATCTTTGCGTTTCTGAATACGTAGAATCAAAAAATGAAAAAAAAAATTCCGTCTGTCGTCCGTAGTCTGTAGTCTGTACGTACACATTCCTTGCAACGCTCTAAACTCAGAAACTATTAAAGTTATCGAAATGCGGTTTTCGCCAATCGATTGGCTTCGGGCCAAGGACGAAAATGGTGATACATATTACCTTTGATGACGTCACTTCCGGTATAAGTTAAAATGGCGGCACTCATTTTTTTATAAGATAAAGTTGCAGTTTTTTTAATGTAGTTTCAAAGAGTATTTTTTTCTTAATTCAGCAATATATATTGTGTTATACTTATTTTTTGAAGTGTTAAAAAAAATAATTTTTAAAAAATGACTGCAACGCTCTATACCTACTCAGAAACTATTACAGTTATCGAAATGCGGTTTTCGCCAATCGACTGCAGTCGGGCCAAGGACGAAAATTTTGATATTACCTTTGATGACATCACTTCCGGTATAAGCTAAAATGGCGGCACTCACTTTTTTTATAAGATAAAGTTGCAGTTTTTTTTGTGTAGTTTAAAAGAGTATTTTTTCTGAATTCAGCAATATACAGGGTGCATGAGACCACCCGAAAGAATCGAATGGTGATATCATTATTTCTCGGAAAAGTCAGCATTCCTCCAGAAGGCCTCCAACTCCAAAATTTTAAATGGCACCATAAGTCGAAAAAGGTATTGTTTGAAACATTGTTAAAAAAGAAGAAAGTTTTATAGGAAACATTATTTTATTACTGCCACCCCTTTTAAGTAATATTCGACTAAAGTTATTAAATTTGAAATTCATTGTTAACAAAAAAAGTTGAAAAGTCGACTTTTAAAATCTAGTTACCAATGTTACGTGTGTTCAAAATATCTTCCATTTACTGCTAAGCACTGTTGATCTCTTCTAGGTACACTATCAGTGGCTTTAATAAGTACCTCTTGAAAGGGAAGAACACATGCAACATTGGTAACTAGATTTTAAAAGTCGACTTTTTGATGTTTCTTGTTAACAGTGAATTTCAAATTTAATAACTTTAGTCGAATATTACTTAAAAGGGGTGGCAGTAATAAAATAATTTTTCCTATAAAACTCTCTTCTTTTTTAACAATCTTTCAAACAATACCTTTTTCGACTTATGGTGCCATTTAAAATTTTGGAGTTGGAGGCCTTCTGGAGGAATGCTGACTTTTCCGAGAAATAATGATATCACCATTCGATTCTTTATTATGGCTTTTATAATCACTTTTTTTACCCCACCCCTCTACGACTCACCGTTCTTTAAATAAAAGACTGATACGGGTGGTCTCATTCACCCTGTATATTGTGCTATATTTATTTTTTGAAACAGTGTTAAAAAAATAATTTTTAAAAAATGACTGCAACGCTCGATACCCAGAAACTATTAAAGTTATCGAAATGCGGTTTTCGCCAATCGATTGCATTCGGCCCAAGGGCGAAAATGCTAATATTACCTTTGATGAGGTCACTTCCGGTATAAGCTAAAATGGCGACACTCATTTTTTTATAAGATAAAGTTGCAGTTTTTTAATGTAGTTTAAGAGTATTTTTTTCTGAATTCAGCTACATATATTTATTTTTTGAAAAAAGTGTTAATACGAGGGAAGTCTCGTGGCACCTTTCCAGAATTTTTTTTCTACGAAATAGTAAACAATATAAGGGTACGTGAAATTGTAAATCAATAATAATTATTTATTATTTATTGCCGGTTGAAAGGCGTCAAATGTGAATATTAATTTATTTTAATGTTGGTTTCTATTAGCATTTCAGCCTCCATGGTCTGAAATTATTCACTTCAGGCCCTGGTGTCTACTGTCTAAAAGCAATTTTTGTTAGACTGTTACAAGCTTCAATGTCCACCAATCCACCCCCGATAGGTACGTAAAAATGAACATTTGTACGTTACCTTTGAAAAAGAAAATGCACGTGAAAAACTAAACAAATACTTTATTTCTGTCTTCAAATCATTTTAGCAGGGCACTTAGGATTTTTTTTATCGATGACAAAACGCATTATGCTACAAAGATGCTGGCTCTTTTTATAGAGATACGTTTATTGGCATGGTAAAGTAATTCGTTACAATGAATATACAGTTAAAAATATATTGTATTTGAATCTTCAAGCAAGTACCCATCCGCAGCCATTTCAAGAAATGCTTGGTTACTCAAGTGTGAAATTAATTCGTACTAATTTTTTCGGTTACAAGTTTTAACCCCTCAATCAAATCAGTACCATCATTTAAGTTATACTTATAACTCATCACCATCATAACCATAGATTAAATCGTAATTTTTCGCATGTATTAAAGTTGGTAACCGTTTACCATATTCTTGGACGGTTAACCATTATGGTTGCTACTGTCAAAGTGCGATTTTTTGTTATCATATTGTTACATCATTTGTCGTGCTTTTTGTTTTTCAATATTCAACTCCTAAGGGAGTAGAACAAAGATGTCAAAGTTCTTAAGATAAAATATTAACGTAGGTACATTATCAAACAATATTTTTTAAGTTGCAGGCACTCTTCTACGCCACAACCCTTTGGGAAAAAACAAGTTCGACTTTTCACAAATTCCACTTAATAGCAAACCCAAGAGGACGCAGTTTATTTGCGAAACATTATTTTTGAGAATTGTAAAATTAAATGTAATTTTAGAATAAAATTCTGTGTTAAATCATGCAGCCATTACTAGTATTTTTTAAGTGATTAATTAGTTTGATTCCAACTGTAATGATTATTATAGGTATGGTAATTATGAAAAATATCAGCTGTAGATTTTATTAATTTTGTTTGTTCAAAGAAAATTTCATTATGACAAAAGCAATTTAATTTTTACAGCGTTTACTCTATTTCCACAAATAAACTTTGACGAGAATGTTACATCGATTATATATTAGCTTAAAGGTCAAATGTCATTAACCAACGCTATCATTACGACACACTTAAGATAGAGCTAATGGAGATGGGCATTAATCAATTTTAAACATTGTTAATATCTGGAGCAAATAAATATTTTGGCAACGTATTTTGCATGACTAACATGATCAGAAACCTTTGTGGGCTTGTATGTTTACCATCTACTTTTATTTTTGACTACTGATCTGTTTAAATTCTAAATAAATTATGTAAATATATCCTTGGCTTTGAATTTGTAATTGACTACCACGAGTGTAGTAAGCAGGAAATGCCATAAAATGCGTATTTGGATTGTTTTATCTATTATCTTCCTATCTTCCCACATTAGAATTATTTTAAAAACACGAAATTGTATGAATTTGTAAACAAATCTTATACTCTTTATATTCCCAAAATTCTGTTGTGCCCTTTAAAGTGAATAACCCTATTGAGATTGGCATGCGGACAACCAGAATGTGAATTCGTTTTATACCACAAAATTTATCTCGCTCTGGTGCACACGGTACGTGATACACTTATTGAATAGTTCATATTCATGGTATGAACATTTGAAAATATACATATAACTATAAGTATTAATTGTGATAATAAATTAATGCGACACTCTGACGCTAAATCAGGTAGGAAATTGAAACCGCAATCGGGAAAATATGTACGTGTATATATTTGTCGTCGCGGGGAAGTGGAGTGGAAATTGTAGCCGTGTTGCAATATAAAATGTTAATCTAATAAAATGCTTTCTAATTCGTAAGAAAACATTTTATAAAGCTTTGATAATACCCTATTAACTATTTCAATGATCTTTTACTTGTAATTACCTTTCCATCAAATGATTGTTACATTTTATTGTTTAATGAAAATTTTTTAGACAAGTTTTATCACAGTTAGGTTTACTACATAGTTTTTATTTATTTTATTATTTAGGAAAGATCCCAACTTTTTTAACTTTCTAATACAGATCTTTCGTGTTTAGATAATTTTCACTAAGAGTATGAAAAAAGTCTTAATAGAAGGAACTTTTTGGATTGATGGTTTGGTGATACAATTAAATTCAATCTGTGGTCCTTAGGTAAACTTTTACTGGCAAGTCTGTAACGAATTCTGCGATCTCGCTAAACGTAGTGATGGGAAAAAGTTTGCCCTGAAATTTCCACTCGAGTTTGATGTCTGATCTAGTAACCATGAGGGAAGTGAATAAATCGTGAGGTGTTATTATTATTACACATCAAATTGATTAAATCCAAAATGTCGTAAATGTTCAAAGATCAAAAGAAAGTGTGAAGGCGGTATACCTTGCATTAATTTTGCGAAAACTAAAAGACCTCGTGTTTTAACACTTAAAATAGAATGGTGGAAAACAGTCGGAACAGAATCAGAATCTCTAGTCCAAAGCTAGATAGTCGTTTTGGGGTCTCGTACAAAACTGCGCACAGAATTTCGGCCAGACATAACGAAGTGATCTGCAAAAAGTAATCAGAAATGTTATAGGAGGACGCACCTGCCAACGTACTCTGTACGTATTTATAAAGCAATTTAGCAGAATTCATCGATGGACCATAATATATGAAATTGGGGATACGTGGCTAGAAATATGATAATGCTTATCCACTCTAAAAAAACTATGAATGTGTGTGTGTGTGTGTGTGTGTGTGTGTCGGTTGCTAGGAGTTGAAGTGCCATGGTTTAACACGTAGCGGCATTACCTTTCACTATAATATGATAATATACGTGCTTATAATTCATTATTACCTACCTACCAAATTCTTTTACTGTTAGGTTAGTTACATTTGGTTATTCGATTATTTACTTTTAATTATGGATGTTAATACGTGGTTTTTGTTGTTAATTCCTGATTATTTCGTTTTTACGCTATTTATTTTTGTTAATATCTAGTTCAAAACCTTTTCATAAATATTTATCGTATACATTATTTCTCCTGCAGTATATATAAGGGTAAAAGCGCTTGATGTAACTTCCACTTTCGCTTTTAAGTTGCGTTATTGTTCTTTGAAGTTTCCACTCTTGAAGGGGGAACTGTACTGTAGGTACATTTCTTATTTATTGCACTTGCTGAATAATTCCAATTATCCTTTAATTTTACAAACGTCTCCACCATACATTTGGGAATTTATGTAGATAAGGAATATTTCTATAAAAGACGCAAATAAATAAACCTTCGTAGCGCAACGATCACGTAGCATAAACGTACAAATAAAAAATAAATAAAATAAATTTTAAACCCACTCTGTACGAGGATGATTATTCATATAATAACAATAAAGTAATAGTGCAAATTAAGGAAGGATGATTAATAAGGATGAGTTATATTGTCCAGTTAAATTTGACATTCACTATAATTGTTCAATTGTGTAGCAGAAGATTCGTACCGAATGCAATAAATTGTTTCGTTCAAATCCACAAATCCCAACAAAGCCATAAAAACATTTTTATTGATTTTCAGTTCAAAACAGAAACGTTGAATTACTTAGAAATATATGTAGACTAGAGAATATATGTTTGTACTTTGTATTACACGAATTCGGTAGATTAAGAAATGAAAAATGAATACTCAAATACCGGTACTGGAAACGAAAATAGCTTAGGATATTAAAGAATCCTAATAACGTGTTGTGGCTTCATAAAAATTCACCCTTACGGTATCACGTTTTCGTTTTCACTAGAAATCCGGAAGCAGGAACGTCAGCATGTGAATAGTAAAGTTTACTACTTTACATCATGGCCTTTCACATTGTCAATTAACAAATTGTATTTTAAACAATTTTAAAAATGAGAACGACTTTCATAGCCCGCTATTTTAAAAATAGATTTCCACCCTCTTTGTGACCACAGAACGTGATACCAACCAACGGAAGTAAAATAGAAATCCCAATTACTTTGTTTTTTGTAGCTTGTATGTTCCTCACGACACTACGTTTCATTAAATTGGTAAATTACGTTTAACAACGAAATTGCTTTGCGTAAAAACTTCAAATTATATTTCGTAGTATATTATGATGTTATTTATGTACTAACGAAATTTGCGAAAACATTCTATTAAATTTGTAATTATGTTACTGACCAAATAGATATTTTCGTTGATTATCGGCGTTTAAGACCATTGTTTTTAACCCTCTTGACCGGACAGAACTATAGTTTGAAATTTCTGATCAAAAAACGATGAGTTGGTGATTCTATACAGTCTATGTTTGTCTAACATCAATTTTATTACTGGTAGTCGTAGTATACACATTACACAGAGCATTCGAATAGGGGAATTGTGTCGAAAACGGAAAAACGGTTCCCTTTCCAATACAACCCATGATCAATAGAATATCACTTGGTTGTTGTTGTTTCACTCTTATGTATATTTAAATTTATTTTGTATATGAGGACTACGTTACTTGATTTTGGTCGGTGTTATTAGTTGACCAGGCGAAATATACAGGGTGATTCGGAAATGGAAGTATTTCAAAGACATGTTCAGGAAGCTAAAATAAGCAAAATAAGCTCATATGTTCAAATCCGATTTTCATTTGTTTCAGAGATAATTAGGTTTTTCTTTTTATAAAGTTAATCAAGTTTTTCAGGAGCAATACGTGCACTTGGGAACATTCCAGTTTCGCTAGCACGTGTAAAAACATTTTGAAACACTTCCCAATTAGGAATTCTTCTATTCGGAAAACGACGTCGATACTCCTCTACTGAATGAACAGAATTGCTATTACAAAATCCATAGACAAGCATCATATCAGCATATTCTCTATGACTGAAAATATGAGGCATTTTTGAAATCTTGTAAAACAACTACAACTGTCACTTTTTATGACATTAACCTAATTAATATTTTGTTTCAAATTGGCCAATAGGACAACGTTGTCATATTTAACTTGATTAACTTTTTAAAAAGAAAAACCTAATTATCTCTGAAACAAATGAAAATCGGATTTGAACATATGAGCTTATTTTGCTTATTTTAGCTTCCTGGACATGTCTTTGAAATACTTCCATTTCCTCCCGAATCACCCTGTAGATAAACAACGAAATATAAATAATAATAGTTGAGTGGAATTACTTGTTTTTATTATTACGATTACTATGACGTGAATTTATAATGAAAATTATGGCTACATGTTACGTGATAGTGACGCAGTATAGGTGATACGACTATATGATAGTGAGCCTGCATAACACCATTGATATCATCTAAAAGATTTTGAAATATTAGCGTCTACGCTACTTGTATTAACTTTTCTAGCGAAACACAATAAGTTCCTACATGTATTTTCCACTTCAATGTATAGCCAAGAGATTGCAGCTTGGGCGGTGAGATGGACAGATAATAAACAAGTACAAAACACCAAAGACGAAGACATCTATAAGTCCTACACTAAAATACAATTAACAACAAAAATAGTTACCAGGTTTCCTATCCCTATATTCCCCTATTATGGGTGAATGTCTTAAGAAATCCGCCCTCATCGCCCCTGTCGTTAGAAGTGGCGGAAAAAGGAGTTTGTGTTTGTATCTTAATTTTTGAAATTGTCTCATATGAAAACAAAATTGAATAATTCATAAAAGAAATTGTAGAATTTCATACTCATAATAGGTATATATTTGTAAAATAAACTTAATAACAATCTGTAAAGAACAGAAAACAAATGAAATATTACTCGATTCGATGTAAAAAGTTGCGGTGCGCTACTCACTCAAAGTATTTGTAGTGGCCAACTCGAAGACAGAGGCCAAGCTACAATCTCCTTGGTGTATTAATGTGTTGTAACGCATTAAGACAATCTAACGTTAAAATGTGGATGAACAGATGTGCTAGGGAAGAAGAAAGGGTAAACGAGGGTAAAAAAAATACTATTATAAAAAATGCTATATAGAAACTGAATTATAAAACTAAAGTGTTATTATTCCTTATTTAAGTTAATCCCACAAATGTGTAGTCCTATAAACTTCTGCCTATTGATGGTCTTGATGATAAAATATGCAAGTAGCATCCTACATTAAGACCCTTGTTAATGATGAATCGATTAGTTATTCTTCCTTTTATGTAGATTAGTTATTCTTCCTTTTATGTAGATTAGTTATTCTTTCTTTTATGTAGATTATAATGTAGATCATAAAAGGAAGAATAACTAATGGATTCATCATTCACAAGTAGGATGCTACTTGCACATTCTATCAACAAGACCATCAATAAGCAGAGGTTTACAGGACTACACATTTGTGGGATCCATCGATAGTACATCGATGGATTATTCTGGTGTTTAACTCCTGATTCAGAATGTCGTTGCTTCGATTCCCATAATCGCCGTTTCCTATTCCCTTTTTATGGGTGAATGCCTAAGCAGTCCGCCCTCATCGCCCCTGACGTTATAGGTGGCGGAGAAAGTGTTTCTCTTTGTATCTCAATTTTTGAAGTTATTTCATCATATAGGGCTTTCATGGTTCATTTTCCTAAGATTTCCAACAATATACACCATAGTAGGTTTTATGTAAATCAATCAAATACCAGATGGACCTCCTGATTGAAGACAATATGAGATCAAAAGCGATCTTCCGTTAGTCGGCCTGTTTAGCTTAGCCCTCTTTCCTGCTTCGATATTATTTTTCCCGTACCTAATTAAATTGGGGGGGGGGGGGGGGGGGGGGGGCACACTTGAATTTTTTCTAAAATAATGAGTAACCAAAAATTTTAAATGTGTACCTACCGCTATGAAATGTGGGGATTAATAAAAATTAATAAAAACTGTACCCACAATCATTTTGTTATAAACAAATTTGTTTATTGCAAAATTTCATTTTTATTAAAATAGGCAATCGGAATGTATAAATAGGTAACTAACCGGCAATGTTAAGGTTCCGTTCTTGAAAAAGAATAATCGAGTTAGATTTCTGGTGTAGTCATTACGAAAGCGTACAATTTTGCAGATTTATTAATTAATAATAAATTATAATTATACTAATCCGACGTTTGATAACTAAGTCTTTTATACAGTAAAAAAGGAATAGGATTCTAACGATAATAATGAATTGCAAATTAACATTTAGCGCTAACAAAGGGACTACTTAATGGGCGCACGTGATAGCAACAAAAATTGCCACGTCACGTCGATCTATATTATATAACTTTTCAAGAGAATATAGAACACCACATAGATAGAACAACAAATGACGTCAAAATAATATTTTATTACAAGAACGTTATCTCACTATCCGTAACTCTGTTTAGTTTTAATTTTCAATAAGGATTAGATTGTTGGCATTTGTTGTCAAATTATGAATATGTAAAAGGACAAGTTACGAAAAATATCCAAAATACTAATACGTAACTAGAAATTTAAAAAAAGAATAGGTACTCCTTTTTTAATTTAAAAACGTAAAATACGCATTTGAATAATATTAGAAACCCTGACATAACCACGAGTGCATAATGATGAAACAAATACGTATGAGCGTTTCTTTATTCAATGGTATGAGATACATGCATCCTGTCTTTGAGACAGGTCTTTTCATTCATCCACCCATAAATTGTCTATACGCACAGTCGCACATAACATAGTAAAACAATGAATTCTAGATTTTATTTTGATACACCTATGTAATAAACCGAATGTCATTTTGAATTTTTATTATTTTTCCATTATTCGCACCTATCGATACAAAAATCATTTCTTTTGTAAATAATTTCTCAGTTTATTCACCCTGTCAGTTTTGTATAACCGTTGAGTGAAATATATTTTTCACTCAACGGTATAACTTTGAAGAAATCAATAAGATAAGATGGTACCTAACGCAGTACTTTTTAAAAGTCGCTTTGAAAACATTTTTGACATAACTAATAAATTATACTATAGGTACACAATAGAAAATGATTGGTAGGTTGTTACTTACTGTAATTATGTATTTACAAATTGAGCAAAGAAATACGTCAATCAAAATTGAGTTCAATTGTAAATAAATTCTGATTCAATTGTTGAAACGTTCACTGCATAGCAAATTGCGCAACTGTGAAGTTTCGTTAACATTATACCTTTCCATACATATGGATGATTATTTATTTTAACAAAGAAAAATGGTTGTTTAGCTATAACAATTATCTAAAATGTGCAAATGTCTTTTAAGTCAAAATTCATAAAGCAGCTCACAGTGAATGTTGTTAGATTTACGCGATTCATATTTAAGTGAAGTCATCTGTCAGTCGGCGGCTATTGTAATTCTTCAGGTACTAGATCAAATCAGTACAAAATCTCTCGTATGGTTTATAATTGAGCCATACGCCCCCAAAAATCATCCTATGAAAAATGTGGTTAAGATTTTGTACAACACTTGAAACTTACCCTTTCCCAATACAATGTAAATGGATATATTAGTGTTAACCGCAATGGTAGTGTTGATGTAATTCGTAGTAACAGTAATAGCACTAATAGCAGTAATAGTTATGCTAATTTTAAAAGAATATTCAAAATTGACGAGGTGTGATGACTATTGAAATAGGTTGTTTATTGATTATTTAGCATTGCTGCATAATTGGGACGGTTTATCCGTAATAAAAGGAAAAGTATCCCAATATTACAACTGGACTCCACTATATTTTGTATGTCATTTAATGTCCAAACACGATTAGGTAAATAGATATTGCATATTGTTGCCCTATTCGGAACATAAATACGTACTGCAACTGCCTGTAGAATAGAATTGATGGGCACCTCTTTCGCAACAATTTTCTCTTGTATAAATATCGCGACTCCCCCAATTTTTGGATAATGTGCTGCTAAGTCGTTTATTTGAATAATATTTACCATTTTGACAAAAATATCACAGGTGAAGCTTGTGAGGTAACTAGAGTAACTACATAAATTACATAATAAAATAAACAAAAAAAACATTTTTAAAATATCACAGTAACTTCTAAAAGTCTCTCAGACAATGACCTAGCTTCAGAAGTTTTTCTAGGACCTCTGGGTTTACCCTTGGACCATTCTCTCTCCTTCTTAGGTATATACAGGGTGATTCATTAAGAATGTCCAATCTCTGAATTGTAGATTCCAGACCTCAAAATATGATGATTCTGCCCAACATGCCTTATACAAATATTGCTAGTTTCCGAGATACCGGGTGTTTAAAGTTTAAATATGAATTTTGATTTTCGCAATAACAATTAATTAATTAATTAATTAATTAATGTGATTAAAAATAATAGACAAGGGTTATTTGATATGAAGAGATCTTTGCGAAAACAGATCATAAAGTGTATTGAAGTAAATAGTGGACATTTTGAACATTTACATTGAAGTTTTTTATTTTTGTTTTTTTTAATTAATCAATTTTAATTAATTGCAAAAAAGGGTAAAACTGCCAATTTTCAAAAAGAAATTGTGAAAAAATAGACAGTTATTGCGAAAATCAAAATTCATATTTAAACTTTAAACACCCGGTATCTCGGAAACTAGCAATATTTGTATAAGGCATGTTGGGCAGAATCATCATATTTTGAGGTCTGGAATCTACAATTCAGAGATTGGGCGTTCTTAATGAATCACCCTGTATATGCGCCTGTGCTTCTGCCTGGTCAATAGATTCCAGACCAGATTCTGCTCTTGAGATTTCTGTTGGGAGATCACCTGTTGTGTACCGTTTTCCTTTTCTCCTCTTCCATTGGTTCAGTAGGTTGTAAAATGCAACTAGCTGGAAGATTCATAGACTGTCTTTGGGACGATATTAACTCTACTTCATTCTGACTAGTTATAAGCTTCACTAGAGAAGTTAGTTTCCGTTTAATAATCTGTATAATATCTAGGACTATCATATTAGGGGAAGCTTGGGCTGTTTTGGCATATGATATTGATGGTACTGCCATTATACCCGCCTTTTCCGCACATACCCGTATTACATTCTGTGTTACTTTTACTTTCACTTCCTGAATTTTCACTTCCTTTTGATATATCGGACAAGATTTTGAGATTTTGACACGGCACTATGCGGTTTCCAGACAATTAAGAGCATTAAATAGGTACGCTACATGGTCTATCACGATGGCGAGCTTTGCCACAGACAAATCTCTGTATGCTTACAGTTTATTGATGAACAGCCAAACTGGCCGTTTTTCTTACTACCCCGTCGTCTTACATCGATTACACCTTGGTTTGTAAGATTTTCCTTTATTTCTTCAATGCTACATAGAATATGACTCCCTTAGAGGAATTCATCGTTGTAGTATGCGGTTCCACTACTACCTCCATCTCGCCAAGGTCCGTTAAGCTGGCACAACCCCTATAGCACAATCAGTTGAAACGTACCACATAATTTAGTACTCATTTATTACTAATTAATTACCCAAAAGTCAAATTTATTACTGTTGATTTTAAAAAAAAAAAAGTGGTTGTGCCAGCTTAACCGTTAAGCTAGCACAACCCAAAAAAAAAAAACTATTAAGTAGCTAACACCACACTAATAATTGATTACTAATTAATTACTAATTAATTACTCACTATTTACCAAGGACTTAACCATATTTAAGCTCTCAATCCCCGCGCAGTCCGAAATTAGACCCGCACAGTAATGTGGAGTCACCCACCTCCGCCAAATCGTTATTCGTTATTTTAAACATTTTTCCAATGATATGTGAACGTACCCTAAGACAACTAAGTGTTTGTAATTTGTAAATTAATGAATGTTCAGCCGGATACGGGATATTGTTTTTTATGCTATGAATGAATTATACCAGTCCTACCAGATAAAAGGCAGCTTGCGATCCACCAATCAAAATACATCGACATTAATTGAAAATCAATCGTAACATAATGTTTGAACATAGGTTAGAAATTGATTACTCCAGCACAATCAGTTCAAATTAATTTTTACATGGATTAATCGATGTAGGAATGCTTTAATATAAGTTAGGAATTTATTACTCCAGCACAATCAGTTCAAATTAATATTTACGTGGATTAAGAGATGTATGAATGCATTAAACTAAGTTAGGAATTTATTACTCCAGCACAATCAGTTCAAATTAATTTTTACCTGTATTAATCGATGTATGAATGCTTTAAAATAAGTTAGGAATTTATTACTCCAGCACAATCAGTTCAAATTGATTTTTACCTGTATTAATCGATGTATGAATGCTTTAAAATAAGTTAGGAATTTATTACTCCAGCACAATCAGTTCAAATTAATTTTTTCATGGATTAATCGATATATCACTGCTCTAATATAAGTTAGGAATTTATTACTCCAGCACAATCAGTTCAAATTAATTTTTACATGGATTAACTGATTGTGCTGGAGTAATAAATTCCTAACTTATTTTAAAGCACTCATACATCTCTTAATCCACGTAAATATTAATTTGAACTGATTGTGCTGGTGTAATAAATTCCTAACTTATATTAAAGCATTCATACATCGATTAATCCATGTAAAAATTAATTTGAACTGATTGTGCTGGAGTAATAAATTCCTAACTTATTTTAAAGCATTCATACATCGATTAATACAGGTAAAAATCAATTTGAACTGATTGTGCTGGAGTAATAAATTCCTAACTTATTTTAAAGCATTCATACATCGATTAATACAGGTAAAAATCAATTTGAACTGATTGTGCTGGAGTAATAAATTCCTAACTTATTTTAAAGCATTCATACATCGATTAATCCATGTAAAAATTAATTTGAACTGATTGTGCTGGAGTAATAAATTCCTAACTTATTTTAAAGCATTCATACATCGATTAATACAGGTAAAAATCAATTTGAACTGATTGTGCTGGAGTAATAAATTCCTAACTTATATTAAAGCATTGATACATCGATTAATCCATGTAAAAATCAATTTGAACTGATTGTGCTGGAGTAATAAATTCCTAACTTATATTAAAGCATTGATACATCGATTAATCCATGTAAAAATCAATTTGAACTGATTGTGCTGGAGTAATAAATTCCTAACTTATATTAAAGCATTGATACATCGATTAATACAGGTAAAAATCAATTTGAACTGATTGTGCTGGAGTAATAAATTCCTAACTTAGTTTAATGCATTCATACATCTCTTAATCCACGTAAATATTAATTTGAACTGATTGTGCTGGAGTAATAAATTCCTAACTTATTTTAAAGCATTCATACATCGATTAATCCATGTAAAAATTAATTTGAACTGATTGTGCTGGAGTAATAAATTCCTAACTTATTTTAAAGCATTCATACATCGATTAATACAGGTAAAAATCAATTTGAACTGATTGTGCTGGAGTAATAAATTCCTAACTTATTTTAAAGCATTCATACATCGATTAATCCATGTAAAAATTAATTTGAACTGATTGTGCTGGAGTAATAAATTCCTAACTTATTTTAAAGCATTCATACATCGATTAATACAGGTAAAATCAATTTGAACTGATTGTGCTGGAGTAATAAATTCCTAACTTATATTAAAGCATTGATACATCGATTAATCCATGTAAAAATCAATTTGAACTGATTGTGCTGGAGTAATAAATTCCTAACTTATATTAAAGCATTGATACATCGATTAATCCATGTAAAAATCAATTTGAACTGATTGTGCTGGAGTAATAAATTCCTAACTTATATTAAAGCATTGATACATCGATTAATACAGGTAAAAATCAATTTGAACTGATTGTGCTGGAGTAATAAATTCCTAACTTATATTACAGCATTGATACATCGATTAATCCATGTAAAAATCAATTTGAACTGATTGTGCTGGAGTAATAAATTCCTAACTTATTTTAAAGCATTCATACATCGATTAATACAGGTAAAAATCAATTTGAACTGATTGTGCTGGAGTAATAAATTCCTAACTTATTTTAAAGCATTCATACATCGATTAATACAGGTAAAAATTAATTTGAACTGATTGTGCTGGTGTAATAAATTCCTAACTTATATTAAAGCATTCATACATCGATTAATCCATGTAAAAATTAATTTGAACTGATTGTGCTGGAGTAATAAATTCCTAACTTATTTTAAAGCATTCATACATCGATTAATACAGGTAAAAATCAATTTGAACTGATTGTGCTGGAGTAATAAATTCCTAACTTATTTTAAAGCATTCATACATCGATTAATACAGGTAAAAATCAATTTGAACTGATTGTGCTGGAGTAATAAATTCCTAACTTATTTTAAAGCATTCATACATCGATTAATCCATGTAAAAATTAATTTGAACTGATTGTGCTGGAGTAATAAATTCCTAACTTATTTTAAAGCATTCATACATCGATTAATCCATGTAAAAATTAATTTGAACTGATTGTGCTGGAGTAATAAATTCCTAACTTATTTTAAAGCATTCATACATCGATTAATACAGGTAAAAATCAATTTGAACTGATTGTGCTGGAGTAATAAATTCCTAACTTATTTTAAAGCATTCATACATCGATTAATACAGGTAAAAATCAATTTGAACTGATTGTGCTGGAGTAATAAATTCCTAACTTATTTTAAAGCATTCATACATCGATTAATACAGGTAAAAATCAATTTGAACTGATTGTGCTGGAGTAATAAATTCCTAACTTATTTTAAAGCATTCATACATCGATTAATCCATGTAAAAATTAATTTGAACTGATTGTGCTGGAGTAATAAATTCCTAACTTATTTTAAAGCATTCATACATCGATTAATACAGGTAAAAATCAATTTGAACTGATTGTGCTGGAGTAATAAATTCCTAACTTATATTAAAGCATTGATACATCGATTAATCCATGTAAAAATCAATTTGAACTGATTGTGCTGGAGTAATAAATTCCTAACTTATATTAAAGCATTGATACATCGATTAATCCATGTAAAAATCAATTTGAACTGATTGTGCTGGAGTAATAAATTCCTAACTTATATTAAAGCATTGATACATCGATTAATACAGGTAAAAATCAATTTGAACTGATTGTGCTGGAGTAATAAATTCCTAACTTATATTACAGCATTGATACATCGATTAATCCATGTAAAAATCAATTTGAACTGATTGTGCTGGAGTAATAAATTCCTAACTTATTTTAAAGCATTCATACATCGATTAATACAGGTAAAAATCAATTTGAACTGATTGTGCTGGAGTAATAAATTCCTAACTTATTTTAAAGCATTCATACATCGATTAATACAGGTAAAAATTAATTTGAACTGATTGTGCTGGTGTAATAAATTCCTAACTTATATTAAAGCATTCATACATCGATTAATCCATGTAAAAATTAATTTGAACTGATTGTGCTGGAGTAATAAATTCCTAACTTATTTTAAAGCATTCATACATCGATTAATACAGGTAAAAATCAATTTGAACTGATTGTGCTGGAGTAATAAATTCCTAACTTATTTTAAAGCATTCATACATCGATTAATACAGGTAAAAATCAATTTGAACTGATTGTGCTGGAGTAATAAATTCCTAACTTATTTTAAAGCATTCATACATCGATTAATCCATGTAAAAATTAATTTGAACTGATTGTGCTGGAGTAATAAATTCCTAACTTATTTTAAAGCATTCATACATCGATTAATACAGGTAAAAATTAATTTGAACTGATTGTGCTGGAGTAATAAATTCCTAACTTAGTTTAATGCATTCATACATCTCTTAATCCACGTAAATATTAATTTGAACTGATTGTGCTGGAGTAATAAATTCCTAACTTATATTAAAGCATTGATACATCGATTAATCCATGTAAAAATTAATTTGAACTGATTGTGCTGCAGTAATCAATTTCTAACCTATGTTCAAACATTATGTTACGATTGATTTTCAATTAATGTCGATGTATTTTGATTGGTGGATCGCAAGCTGCCTTTTATCTGGTAGGACTGGTATAATTCATTCATAGCATAAAAAACAATATCCCGTATCCGGCTGAACATTCATTAATTTACAAATTACAAACACTGAGTTGTCTTAGGGTACGTTCACATATCATTGGAAAAATGTTTAAAATAACGAATAACGATTTGGCGGAGGTGGGTGACTCCACATTACTGTGCGGGTCTAATTTCGGACTGCGCGGGGATTGAGAGCTTAAATATGGTTAAGTCCTTGGTAAATAGTGAGTAATTAATTAGTAATTAATTAGTAATCAATTATTAGTGTGGTGTTAGCTACTTAATAGTTTTTTTTTTGGGTTGTGCTAGCTTAACGGTTAAGCTGGCACAACCACTTTTTTTTTTTAAAATCAACAGTAATAAATTTGACTTTTGGGTAATTAATTAGTAATAAATGAGTACTAAATTATGTGGTACGTTTCAACTGATTGTGCTATAGGGGTTGTGCCAGCTTAACGGACCTATCTCGCCACATCTTTTAATTTCTAGTAGTTGTTTTGATTGTTTTTCCGAAACTGTTTGTACTATTAAATCTTCCTTTTTAACACCGACACAATCTCCTTTTTTTTATTAATCAAGAAGGGATTTTTAATTCGTTGGCATAACTTCTCACGAAGATCCACTATAATTAAAGTTTAATAATAATAAACACATTATTAGTTACTATAATAGAAATAGTTCCCTTCGTAGAACTGAACTTAACAGAACATCACAGGCCAATGTTTCTGAAATATTTATTGTCTTTGAAATTCTTTGAAAAAGTGTATTATTTGAATTAATTCTAGAAAAAAGCAAAATCAAGTGGCATTTTAAATATACGTTATAATTTTTCCTTTAATAAGGTTAAGTTAAACACCACAACACCCATCTACTCATCTACATAACTAGATTTCTATTTGTAGATGTTGGTCATGATACACTGTTAAGAAACCCAAAATGTCTGAAGACTTAACGTGCACAAATTGCAAATATAACATACCTAATTAACATTATTGTAAAGAACAGTCACAATCCTTGATTTTACACCACTTTTATATTTTACATGTGTAAGTTAATATTATACCTACATCTACTCCAATATGGAAATTGATTTCTCTAGTAAATAGTTATCATAATGCTAATGCTGCTATTTTTAGACATTCAATTTTGATGGATTTTGTATCTTTAGTCACTCTTGCTTGAAAATGAGACTAGTTTGTCTCGAACATGTCGCATTCCCATTTAATTTTAAATTTAAATTGTTAATTACTAATTAGTCAAACTTTACATTTGTTTTGCACCTTTGTTGAAGGTTAATAACGAGGTGTTTTTTCATATAAAAAAACTTCATTCTTCCGATTAATGCTGGTTAGTCACCCTCGTGAAAGTGAGTAGCGGGGTACTACCAATTAATTGTTTAAACTTCAATACCCATTAGTGTTGCCGATCACAATATCGGGGCTAATGTTTCACTTCGGTATACTTACTCCAAAAAACATAACCATTCATCTCATCGTTCATCTAAGTCTGACATAATTCACATATTAAATTCATTGTCTAAGGGGAGGTTTTGAGTAGTTTTTTGAGTAGTTTTATTTATTCTCTAGTAAATCTTAAAACGAAAAACAAACAGGTTCCAACTAAATTTATTTTATTATAATATTTCTTTTAATTAAAAAAAAACACCTTCATCTGATCAAAGATATTATTTTTGGTATGTATTCCGCACGATGTAGAATAACGATAATTATCCTGTTGATTGTAATGGATACATTTTATACTGGACTAAAAACATTTTATTGCTGTTGTAACCATAAACACTGAAGATTTAACTAACACGCAATGTCGATTTCTCCTAATTATCACAGTAATTTACGCATGTAGCAAAATTAATTACACCGAATAAATAAACTCTCTATTTTCAATTTAAACAAAATCTTCAATTAACTAACACGCAGTCAATAAACGTTCTTATTAACTGCAATTATTATCACAGTGTTTTCACCACAAACCCGAGCTTTCTAATAATTGTATAATTCTTAGTCGGCGCTAACAACTATTTGTTGATCCAGAAGTTATACATTTATACACTGTGTACAAGACAAGGAGGGCCACTATGGGGATTTTGGAAACGGTAAGAAATAGAGTTTTGGTGAAATGGGAGAAAAGTTGGGCATTTTGAAGTTTAGTAAAATGACATTTTTAAACTGACGAAATTCCGAACCGTCCGAAGTTATGCGATAAAAAGCGAATTTTCACCATTTCGTTTTTGACAAATTGTTACTTTGTGGTTGATGATAAATAAAAAGTAAAAGAACCTTCTACAGGTATTTTTTTAACGTTGCGTTCTTTAACATGGCATGCAGCAAATTGGAATCCGACGTTTCGTTTTCGAGTAACCATCATCAACTTTGTTTTTTTAAATACGGTCCTGATTTGTTTATACATAATATTAGAAGAGCTTTTTATTTTGCATTCAAGCATTGAGAAACCGAACGGTCACGGCACTTTCTCTTCGAAATCATTGAAGTCGCGTATTGTTTTCCGATGAATCGCGATTCTGTCTTACGGGCTCAGATAGAGGTGTAAGAGTGTGGCGATGACAAGGCGAGAGATATGCTCAAGCGTGTATTCCCGAGTCTTTATCGTTGACTGCGCATCGTATCTGACAGAGGCTCTCTAGAAGACCATGTTTTACCGTCCATGGTTATTCTTGGAGACGATACAACATTTATCCATGATTACGCACTGCCTCACACTGCTCGGATAGTTACTGAGTATATTGACGGAGGTTCAAATCACGCGATTTGTTTAGCCTGCTCGCGGTCCAGATTTCCAGAAATTCTAGAGAGCTTCGCGACATATTGGTGCAGGCATGGGAGAATCTTCGACAGAATGTGATCCAGAGCATGCACCGTCGTTTGCAAGCTGCTATCGCTGCCAGAGGAGAGAATACTCGCTACTGAAGTCCTTAAACTTTCGGTTGCTTCAACGGAAAGCATATCAAATTAAAATTGTTCATTTTCATTACCTACTTGTAAAAAACTAAAAATTTCTAAAATAACTTCAAATTGCGGGGGTGACCCTAGTTTTATGCTCGGCAGTGTATTTGGTTGATAGTGTAATCACAGATGTGTAATGTAATGACGTGACCGAGTTATTTTATGAGTTATACTTTTGTTGAATTTTGAAATTTCGCCAGATTAGTTCTTAAAAGCAATATGAATAAATCATAATGTAAATAAAGCTCAATTTTTTCGTATATGAAATACGATGTTATCTAAATGCAAACATGATAACCAATTTACATTAATAAAACTCTCTACACATCTGCCCCCAAATCCCATTAACCAAATGTAGGTTTTTCATGTAGAAAATACAGGCATATAATCATACTTTTTTATTACACTTTTATAAAGATGTAGAGGAAACATAGTATAACGGGGAATATTAACTTGTAAAATTAACGTAATAATTTTCCTCATACCTACTATGTATTTGTGGGCGAAACCACGTTACGGATCCAATTTATACTAAAAATGCGGTAAGTAACAAATTGAAGGCATCGAGAAATCAATTTTACAGAATTCGTGCAAGCATTTAGAAGCTTTCTAAAACCCTTTGAGTTTCCCTGTAATAACATACACAGTTGAAAATATGAATGAAGATTTAATTTTAAATTAAAATTTGTTAACAATATAGAAATAACGAGAAATATACAGGGTGTTTCAAAAAATTGTAGCGGGGTATACATAACCTGATTCTACACGTGAAAATAAGTCTAAAATGTCCCGTAACATTTTTATGATTTCGGCTACTTAAGCTCTAATCAACCATTTTGTATTTTCTTCAAAATAATTATTATTTCAAAAACCCTTCAACATATTTTTATGAAATTTGGCATATGTCATTTCTCAGAAGTCTACAATTTCCAAAAATGTTTTTTTATCAAAATTATCAAATTTCAAACTTGCGGACATTCAAACGTTTTAAAGTAAAATTAAATGAAAACTACTAAATAAAATTAAATTGTGCAAGAAACATTTTTTAGTACTTTAGTTTAGTAGTTTTCATTTAATTTTACTTTAAAATGTTTGAATGTCCCCCATTTTGAAAATTAATAATTTTGGAAATTGTAGACTTCTCAGAAATGAAGACATATGCCAAATTTCATAAAAATATGTTGAAGGGTTTTTGAAATAATAATTATTTTCAAGAAAATACAAAATGGTTGATTACGGGTTAACTAAGGCGAAATCATAAAAATTTTACGGAACATTTTAGGCTTATTTTCACGTGTAGAAACCGGTTATGCATATCCCGCTACAACTTTTTCAAACACCCATTATACAGAGTGACGTACTGAACCTTCGTCGATCTTCTTATAGGAAATAAACCTTCTGCATATTTTCCTATATACATAAATGTTGAATCAGTAGAGGCCTCTTTTAAATTTATTTTGAATTATACCGTATGAGTTTTAGTTAGGCGAGTTTCACAAAAACGTACCGCATGTAAATGACTTTTTAGTGTAAATATATGCTTTTAAAGAAGAAAAGGGCGTAACCTCGTATCATGCTGAATTCATTCTCTACATGCCAGAAGGGCACTAATTTGCACTACCGTCGAGCTTCATCAATGAAAATACGGTAGTAGATGTTGCATGGAATCAACGCTAAACTACTCCAAAGATATTAATCAAACTGAACATGCAACAGAAAATAAATGTCAAGAGGGTTTTTGATTTACATTTACTTTTGTTAGCCTCTGCAATTTAATAAAATCCAATTTCTGGAATGTTCGAGGGGCAGTGCGCATTACTGAAGCTTAAAATCTAAAATGTCAATTTACTCCCCTGCTATAATAAACACTTTGTTATTATTCGTTCGCTCGACGAGGCTTTAAGTTTTAAAATCAAATGTAGGTATTTAGAAATCCGCTATGTCTGGTTCTATTTAAAGCGCGAATGTGCCTAACCTGTAAGTTATCCGAAAAGGATAAAACAGTTAAAGGTCTGTTATGGCCATATACTTAAACTTTTTATAGTGTACTGTACACATAAATAAGAAGTGCGGCATTTAAAGACTAAGAGGTTAGTCTAATTGAAAACACATGCCTTAGAAAATCACAGTACTGCAACAAAAAAAAAACTATGTTACAACTTGAAATGGCTGGATTTACTTTTGAAGGATTTAGAAAACTGTTGATAATTATATTTGCGCGTAAAAAACCGTTATTATTTAAAAAAACGATGTCGTAATGATTTTTTTTAAAACCTACCGAAAGTTGGCATTTAAAAGGATCAATGAACGAATGAAAAACAAGATCTACAACTGTTCAATTTCAAAGGATGAAAAAACTCCATTTGTTATTTATATAAATTTACCACTCTTACCTACTCATCAATTACACAACATTCTATGTTAGTCAGTTTTCATTATAAAAATCACATACAGTCGTAATCCGTAAACATAATAAAGAAAGTACAGCAATCATTTTAACGAGAATACTGTAATTTAAATAATAAACACAATACCCTATGTTGATAGAAGGGTTCCTCAAGGAAGTTAGTGGGACTACAGAATTGGCGTGTGTCAGCTGTTATTTACTCGCCCCCGCTGATCTATTTTATTTCCCCTTCATTTTCATTTCGTTTGAATTTGCTATTAGATTAGTAATGGAAGTATTCAAGAGAATATCGATAAAGCTGTGTTTGCTTTGCTAAGGAAAGCGAAAACGGACTTAATTAGGTGTGTTTTTACAAACAGTTCAGGTGCGTTTAATAAGCTGTATTTAACCCGTTTAAGCTAATTAGCCTTTTTCGTGGAAATATTTGAAAAAGGGGAAAAGCTTTCCATACCTCGTGTAGAACATGCAAACATTGAATATTTAGAACAGAATTTCTACTACCTACTGCACTTGTGTTCAAAAATTGTAAGCTACCTAATTTACATCAAAAATAGTTAGGTAGACGATAGTTTTTTAAAGGTCTTTTACACGTTCGACCTTGTATCGCGTAACCTGTCGTAGTACACTCTGGAGGGAGGAAAGTTTAAGCATCCGGTAACCTGTATTCGTGTTTTTCGATGTCTGCAAATGATCCGCAATTTTCCTATAGTGTATTACCAGAGTCAGTATGGCTATGATAGAGCTGTGCAATCATTATGAGAGATTTCTTGTCGACGTTGCACGTCCTCGGCAACAAGCGATGTTCTAAGTTTATATATTTACCTAGTCAAAAATGTGATTAGTCAAGGAAAAGGCATTAGTAAGTGATTAGTACTTCTTAAACGCTCAGGAATACAAAAGCAGGATTTATTTAAGATTGACAGGTGTAAACTTACCTACAAAGAGTTTTGTGTTGAAATATGGCTAATCGCTTTGCATTAAAGCCCATACTGACTCTGACGTATGGAATACAGTATAGTCTGACAGTTTTCTGCTTCTTCGAATTTTATTCTTATTGCTTTTTGGCACTGATGATAAATAAATAGAAATGCAAACTTACAAAAAGAAAGATCGGTATTTTTAAATTCCTATCGATGTGTTCTAAAGTTTGATAGTTTGGAAAGTTTCCAAATGCATGGTCATACATGACATACAAAATCTGTCAACTATTCGTAAGAGTAAGATTCCATAATTAGAAAAAATATTTAAATTAAAACAATTATATACTAGTACATCAAAATTGACAACAAAATGAAGGTCAGTATGTTTACACGTGTCAAATGGAAAACTGGGGATTCAAAGAAACTGTCGTGGGTATGTAGGTTAAATAATTCCGATTTTCCTCGGAAACCATACACTTTATCCAGTTTTAACAAGCGAATCTTTTTACTATTTTATGAACTGTTCTTTCGGAAAGCAATGTCATTTTGTAGAATTTATACAATTATGGACGAAAAAATGTCAAACGATATCGAGCCCTGAGCCACTGTGGATGAGAAAAAGGAACATTTAATATTATTGTACTGCCTGGTTAGGTAATCGCCTCAATAAGTATCAATGGCATCTATTCCAAAAACAAAACAATCAAAATGTACATTTATAATAGCACCTTCATCATTTCGGAAACGAAAGAAATATTTTCGGTCTGTAGTTACAGAAATCTCTTGCATTTATCTTAACGTAAAATTGCACCCCCGAAGAATTTATACAGAATATGGTGGTGACACCTTGTCTCTTCTGGAATAAAAGAAGGGGGTTGAGTAGAACTCACGTACAGCATGAGATGAATCATCACTCTACAAATTCGATACGTGGTTATAATAGTGGCCATACGTCTGGTCAGGTGGACCACAACCTTAGTTGGGAAAAATGGAAATGCTCATATAGTAGTTTTTGTATTATTTCTTCTTGTATTGGAATTAATAAAATTTTCTCGTTACCCTCCACAACGGTATGAAAGAGTATGAGAAGTATTTTGTACTGTATGTTCTTCAAGAGAACTAAACCAATGGCGAATCCAACCTCCAAATACGGTTGGGTTTTCATGAACTCTGAACTGTCTCTTATTAAGTTATTAATTACTCATAGCGAAGTACACTTCAATCAATTTATTGTAAGTGCCATTTGTGTGCAGGTAATAATTTGTGAGTTTTAAAATTAATTACTTTTCAAATAGTGAAAAATATAATATATTGCAGTGTTTTATTCTCTGTCGCTGACAATCAACTCTAGTTTGACAGTTAAATGATTAAAAAAGAGACAACAAAGCCCACTATGGAAAAATTAAATAGAAATATCAAAGCCTACTACCACGAGATCTTAATTTTGTTGATTTTTATTATTTATGTTGACTAAACGTAAACATGGTTGAAGAGCATTTCAAATGAGGATTTTGAAAAAGCAAAAATCCAATATGGCGCCCATAAGAAAAACGAAAGTTGACTTTGGCCGTGCACAACTTAGTAGGCCTAGAAATTTGTTGATGCCATTTTCAAAATTGCCCTGTCCTCTTACGCATATCCTGAGAATTTCATGACCTTAACTTCTATAATATAGAAAATATTGTGGTTTTTCGAAAATGTAACTTTTTGGACTTCACCCTGTATCTACGTAAATAATCGTGTATCGATAATCTGATTACGTCACCGATTTTTTCAATTAAAAATGAGCTCATAAGTACCTTATTAGTTTTTTGGTAACGCTTATGGTTATTGCTGTACTCCATGAAAACATCGAATTTGGCCCACCCGGTACCTATTAAATTCATAGATTGGAAACAAGTCATTACAGCAGTCGTATCGTATTTTACGTATAACGGAATCTATAAACGCTGATCGTCATAATAAATTTGGCAAGTATAAGCGTGGCGTCGTACTGCATCGAGAAGTTGAAACTGAATGTAGTGCCAAACAATATTTCCGCATCAATTTCGAATGAATTACGATTTCGAATTTGTTTGATGATTAAATAAGGCGCAAATCTAAATTCTTCTAGTTTATAATATCTTATCAATACTTTGGTATGTGACTATTAGTCCAGTTCTGAATTAATTGTGGGAGAGAGGAAAGTTATTTAAATAATCCCTAATATGTAACAGGTCGTACACCTTTGCTTTAAATAAAGATTACAGATTATGTAATCTTATTTAAAACCAAATTAAATTAGACCTAAGACGCTTTTAAAGGAAAACCAACTTCAACTTGTACAAGAAAACAGAATTTCAAAACACCTACGTCAACTTCAACGTCAACCTATTCCCAATGGCGTTTCCAGCCAACTGACTTGGGGGAATTTTAAGTTTGTTAGTGTTTTTCACATTCTTACTTAAAAACAAATGACACCCTATATTACGACAATTATGTCGGATCAAATTTTCTTCTTCATCGGTGGCCTGTTGGTGATTGTTGTGCGTGTTTCAAAACTGAATAAAAAGAAAGGTGATAGGTACTTTTAGAAAAGAAAAAATGTTGAAGAACAGAAACAGGTTGAGATGCGTTGTTGATAACTGTACTAACATAAAAGTTTTTTCCCACTTTAACCAAGAATTATTAACTCTTTAATCTTGTCTGTATGAGACGTTCGTATGAAATTCAGATTGTCACCCTTTTTTGAATTATTGCATTACCAAATTTTATCTTTTCTATTCTTTCTAATGTGTTGTGTTAAGTGTAATATCTAATGGGAGTTTATTTCAAGCAATAGTACCAACAGATCAAAATAAAAACTCGGAAAGTAGTAATGTATGTAAAAACGTTTAAATTATGCCTATTTCGTTACAGTGTGAATGGTCTCTAATAACTGACTTAACTATGCCATGTTTTGGAACTGTAAAGAAAGCATATAAAATCCACAACACTCAAAAATTAGCTAACTTAAACATTTGAATTAAAAAAATAAAAATAAATTGTGTAGGTATCAGTGCACTGCTATGAAAGACATTGCACGTGGTAAAGTATTTACTCCATGGTCTAGCTAAAGCACAGCTAAAAACCTAGACATACCACACCAAAGGACCAATTCTTCTTATATTCTTTGTTCGTTCAAGGTACTGCATACACATACATTGGGAGCCTTCTCAAACATCTAATTTGGATTTTACAATGCAAAAATGTCAAAATTTAATGTTTGGTATTAATTGTGTATGGGATTATTGTTAATTTGCTCATTTTCATGATATGCCTTAGCGGAAAGAGGGTTAATTGGATTTTGTATTTTTAATGAGAATAAGTTCGACAAAGATTTACAACGTTGTATCTTGGAAACCTTGTTTATTTTAATCTGTGACAATCTGTTACCCTTGACAATGACACATAGCGTGTCTAAAAGCGCAAAATAAACTCTAACATTTTGAAAAATGTTGTCAAATAAACCCGTATTTTGTAAGTTATAAGAGAAAATGTCAGTTTTGACACTACATGCGCTTGAGAATAATCACAAAATAAATACCTACTGTTCCATAGTTAAGCAAGTAAATATAACGAATCGACTGTTAACGTGAAAGTTTAGTGAAATAAACGCGTTCTTCTTCTTATGAATAATGATGATTCGGGTAGTTTAGGTTATCGCTGTAAATAGTATTATAGATCAATTTCGGTAATTTACATGTTTGCTATTGAAAAGCGATCAGTTCCATAAAATGTTTTTGTGGTTATTGGTGTTTAGCCGTGGTGTGAACATTGACATGTCGTTCGTTGCAAGAAGCTGCTACTCTGATTTGAAACCTGGCAACTAAATATGATTTAAATCAATAGCAGAATTTTCATTTTTTTTTATTATTGAGGGATCAGTAACACTTAATGACGAAAAATACAATAATGAAATGAAAAATAACTTTCAAAATATGATTGCATTCACTCTTATTTTTAAGGTCAAATTTCCATTGATATTAAAAATCACGCCCGCATCTACTTCAAATAATAAAGACACAAAGGAAAAGTAGTACATATCAATCGCGTATCACCAGGTATAATTAATACGTACCTTCTATTGTAGTATGAATTGTATGAAACAATGAAAAATGATACACGAATATTAAAGCCAGGAATAACAAAAAATTACAGCTCTATACAAAGTACGACGTTAATTACAGCTTTGACTATACTTCAGTAAACAAAATTATATAACTATATCTGAAACAGTGCAATGTGTATGAATGCGTAAATCGCAATGCTAATTTTACCCTTTTGTGAATTTTTCAATATGCATGCTTATCGAAGTTGAATAGATTAATAGGGTTCCTTTAAATATTTTTTGCTCAGAACAGAGATATTTTACAGTAAATTTTGCAAAATTCTTTCATTTGAACCCCAATTGACTTAATTTTGAAGATAAAATAATGTTTTTCCAACATCGCCTATGAAAATGACACTTTCATCATGAGGAAAATAGGCGTTTGCATAACTAGTGAGGAAAATTCATTTCCATAGCAACGTTAGAATACAAAATCAGCAATTAGATTCTTGAAAAAATAGGAGAGTAAAATAATTATTATAAAGAAATTTAAAATTGAGAGTCATTTTTGAGATGTTGGAAAAAATAGTATACACAATTCGTGATGAAAGTGCGATTTTTCAACTATCCTTTACTCGCTATCGCTCGTGAGTATACAGGGTGTCCCAGACGGAGCTTGCGCTAGACGTATCTTGAAAACGGAATGTCACAAAAATTTGAAATTTTGGGGCCAGAGTTACTTTTTCACTTACAATCGACTAAAAATATTTGCAAGGAAGTAGCACTTCCGGTTATACCGGAAGTAGGCCATAACTTCGTTATTTTAAATGGCAACCCCGATTTTTTTTCTCTGATTCGAATTACCCCTTTTGTTTGGTTTCCAAATCACCCTACATGTCAAATGTCTGCATGGCCACCTTGACTTTATTAGTGATTTAATGGAAATTTTATGGAATGCAGAGGTTCACGCCAATGGCTGTAACTTTTGAACACTTTAAGATAGAAATGCAAGTGATACATGGTTTTATAGAGGAAGAAGTGCTCTTTCTAGTCATAGCTTCTTCAAATGAAATGTTCCAAGGTCACGTTTTGCCTCCTTAAATATTCGACATTTCAAATGATGAAAACTCCATTTTTTTAAATGGCAACCCCATGGTTTGTTTTCATCATTGAACGCAGAATTTCACTACCTTTCATTCGGTACCCATAAAGTATGGTGCGTAGAAAACATTTGTCAAAATAATGCAACTCTTTATGTTTAATGCGATAATTTGGTAAATATCAACCCAGCAATGGAAAAAAAATGTTTTCCACGCACCATACTTTATGGGTACTGAATGAAAGCTAGTGAAATTCTGCGTTCAATGATGAAAACAAACCATGGGGTTGCCCTTTAAAAAAATCGAGTTTTCATCATTTGAAATGTCGAATATTTAAGGAGGCAAAACGTGACCTTGGAACATTTCATTTGAAGAAGCTATGGTACGACTAGAAAGAGCACTTCTTCCTCTATAAAACCATGTATCACTTGCATTTCTATCTTAAAGTGTTCAAAAGTTACAGCCATTGGCGTGAACCTCTGCATTCCATAAAATTTCCATTAAATCACTTATAAAGTCAAGGTGGCCATGCAAACATTTGACATGTAGGGTGGTTTGGAAAGCAAATAAAAGGGGTAATTCGAATCAGAGAAAAAAAATCGGGGTTACTATTTAAAATAACGAGGTTATGGTCTACTTCCGGTATAACCGGAAGTGCTACTTCCTTGCAAATATTTTTAGTCGATTGTAAGTGAAAAAGTAACTTTGGCCCTAAAATTTCAAATTTTTGTGACATTCGGTTTAGGGGTGAGAACGTGTACACGCGTACACGTGTACACGTATATTTTTTAAGATACGTGTATAAAAACTAATACACGTTACATAAAAAGTTAGGTGAATCTCTGACTCATAATTTTTAAGAACCCAATTAAGTCCAAAAAATGTAGACATTTTGTTATTTTTGATTAAAAATAAATGTTAATGCTTACTTAAAGTACCCAAATGTATGCACCAAATGTTGAAATGAAGAAAATAAGTTGTATATATTTTAAGGCGCGTGTACACGGCTACACGTGTGTACAAGTATCGTTTACACGTGTATGGAAAATGCGTAAAAATCCCACCCCTAATTCGGTTTCCAAGATACGTCTAGCGTAAGCTCCGCCTGGGACACCCTGTATATGTACAGGGTGTCTCACGGTGACCGTCGGTTAGAAGTATATCAAGAACTGTAAAAGCTAGAAATTTGAAATTTTGCATATGCGACATGGAGTGTTTAATCTATTAAATAAAAATATTTTCCAAGTGGCAGCACTTCCGGAAATACCGGAAGTGACCATCAACTTCTTTATTTTAAATACAAACCAGGCAATTTTTTTTCACATTCTGATGTGTCATAAAATGTTTAGTAAGTATGCTTAAAGTAATAGGCGTATCAATTTTGATTGTTGAGAAAAAAAATTTTTTTCACTGAAAAATGTCAAAATCTTGTTTAGGAAATAAAATTGAAAGTCAAAAGTGGTAAAAGTTATGGAAATGGGATTTTAGGTTCTCAATGTCAAAAGATTGAGACACAATTGTCTGTCATGGATTATAAAAAATTGCCCGCGGTTACGTATCTATTTGACGTTAATTCCACACTTAAGAAAAACTTTAAAAAGTCTCTTTTTTTAAATGGAATGCTTATTTAATTATCGACCCATTCGATGCAGAAATAAATTTCCTTTAAATTGATATACCATGTTCCTATACCTAAAATCAATGATTACAGAGTTATTTACATTTTTCTAATTAAATTTATAATTACATACTTTACAAAACATGGTTGGCTTTGAAAATTTTCAAAAAAATTTTATTCAATTGTTTCTTATGCTTTTATGATTATTTAAAATTCTATCTATGCAACTTCTTGACTATCCAAGGTCTCTTTCCGCCGAACGAACAGAACTTTCAGGGAAAACATTAAAATATCCCAATACATTGGTTTCTGCAGCGTCATTGGGGACAATTGGCTTTGCTAAATTTCGTGGCGCATTTACTTCGCCCAAATTTAGAATATTCTTTTCAATCATCCTGATTTTTTATTCTGTCATTGTAGGTAAATGCGGATATCTTTCATTAAAGTGTTGAGTGATTCTTTATTCAATGGTTAAAGGTTCTGCAGGTCCGAAAAGTAATACGAGCAGACTCGCCATGAATGTAAAACAAATTTAGAATATCAACGTTTGTGTATTCCATATTTCCCAATTAAAAACAAATATTAAGCGCAAAAATCAAAATTCAAACAGATAACACTGATAACAAACGTAAATGTAGCGTAAACTTTCAATCTGATAGCTAACTGACAACTGTCATCATAAGAAACAATTGAATACCAATTTTTTGAAAATTTTCAAAGCCAACCATGTTTTGTAAAGTACGTAATTATAAATTTAAATAGAAAAATGTAAATAACTCTGTAATCATTGATTTTAGGTATAGGGACATGGTATATCAATTTAAAGAAAAATTATTTCTGCATCGAATGGACTAATAATTAAATAGGCATTCCATTTGAAAAAAGAGACTTTATAAAGTTTTCCTTAAGTCTGGAAACAACGTCAAATAGATACTTAACCGCGGGCAATTTTTTATTATCCATTACAGACAATTGTGTTTCAATCTTTTGACATTGAGAACCCAAAATCCCATTTCTCTAACTTTTACCACTTTCGACTTTCAATTTTATTTCCTAAACAAGATTTTGACATTTTTCAGTGAAAAAAAATTTTTTTCTCAACAATCAAAATTGATACGCCGATTATTTTAAGCATACTTATTAAACATTTTATGACACATCAGAATGTGAAAAAAAATTGCCTGGTTTGTATTTAAAATAAAGAAGTTGATGGTCACTTCCGGTATTTCCGGAAGTGCTGCCATTTGGAAAATATTTTTATTTAATAGATTAAACACTCCATGTCGCATATGCAAAATTTCAAATTTCTAGCTTTTACAGTTCTTGATATACTTCTAACCGACGGTCACCGTGAGACACCCTGTATTTATATAATGTATTGCTCCGTTGAATAATCAGCCACTTTCATCACTTGTATTGTAATATACCTACTATTTTCAACGTTCGCTGCACGTCAATACTAGTATGCGGAAAAATGAATGAACAATATCTTGGATACTAAACATGTAGTTCCCACGGTAGATCATGAATATGAATATAATTTGCAAAGTAGCTGCTACTATCGCTACAACCAAATGGTTATTCATTATTTACTTAAGTCATAAAAAGTTTAATTTTGAAAATTCAAGGACATAACATTTCTGTTACCTACAGCAAAGAATGCACAGACGAAATTTTAATGAAGCACATTTGAAATTGAAAACAACAGAAGTCTGCAACTTGCTCTTGTGCTATAAGTAGCATAAGTTACATTAGGTAATTAGATCGCTCTATAACAGGAGGCTAAAAGAAATTTGTCGGGCAATTACAGAATTTGAGAAGAGAAACATGTTCATTTGAATTCGGCATTATCTACCGCGAAAAAATAAGAAAGACAACTGCGACTGCGATCAATAAGCATCTGAAGCATCATCCGAACAACATAAACAAGAAAGACGGGTGTATGGGCACGAGTCGTCTATAATTTTATATGTACCTATGTACCTATATGTACAGGGTGTACAACTAACTACTAAGAAAGGAGGCCGGCCATAACTCGGAAACTATTTGAGATAGAACAGTGAAATAAAAAATCTTATAATAAATATGGCCAAGAGAAAATGCTGGAAATTATTTTCAATTTCCTACCATTGCCGCCAGAGGGCGTTTCACTGATTTCAATTTGAAATTCCCATTTTTTGGGCAATTTTCGTCAGTAAGGTATTTAAAGAAATATATTCATTGTAAACTAGTGATCAATATGTAAAACTTTGTTTAATGAATTTTTACGATTGCTGTCAAAACAGAGGGAGGGGAAAGTAAATTACGTGTTACTGGAAAAAATCGTGTAACTTCGAAACGGATTGCTTGAATTTGTCAAGATTGGTCTCGATGTAAAAAGAATACTTGATATTACCCAAAAAATCCAAAACCATGGTAGACGGAGATAGGAAATTGTTATGGTTTTGAATTTTTTTGGTAATATGAAGTGTTGTCTTTTCATCGAGACCAATATTGACAAATTCAAGCAACCCGTTTCGGAGCTGCACGATTTCCAAGTATTTCCAAACACAACTCTTGGATAATGAGTGCCTAATCTCCAACACACAAATGAAGCCGATTTGCTTTATAGACCATATAAAATTATGACACGAACTTGTTCACACGAGAATTTAATTTATTATACTCCAATTTTTTTAATCATGTGTAAGTAAGGCTATGAATTTGTAACGAGCTATCACGTGAGCTGTATGTGAAATATTAAGTAAGAGTCAAAAATAATAATGTAGTAACACGGCATGGTAAGAAAAAACCAAAAACAACTAGATTATTTTTGAAAAAATTAGAATTACAAATAACTTAAAAGCTATAAATATATAATCAAGCTCATTCACTCATATCCAGGATGTTGCATTTCAAATAAGACAGAAGGGAACCCAATGTAGATTTATGGAATACCAAAATAAAGTAATGAACAAAACTTAATTGCGTCACTCCTGAAATTAACAACCAGTACCTATATCTAAATTGAATATATTTTGCAAATAGGTCTGACATTAATCTGCTACTTTATCTGGTATGTCACTTGTCTAAGATCTAACGTAAGTACATAAAGAGAGATATAGAACAGGAAGGAGTTGTTACTGAACCCGATATATCTACAAAGCTTCCGCGACGTGGTCAAAACAGTTGTGTTATGATTTTAGGATGTGCAAATAACATGCCATAAGAACAATAGAAATTTGTTAATGGGGATGTGAATACTGTTACGGAGGAAGGAACAATTTCTATTTTTCACTTGGCGCCATAATGAACTAATCCTTATAAATAAAATCCGTATGAGCGACATGTGGTATTTATATTCATATGCTCGCACGTCGCACATTTAAAAATTTTGCATGACACACGATTATTATAATACCTAGGTACTTATTACAAATATCGAACGCGTTTCAACACAATTCAAGAGTTATGGTGCAGATAAACTTAACTATTGAAACTCCCTCCTTACCGTTACCTGAGCAATATATTTTCATTAAATTAATTGTAATTGTTATAAGTATCGGAGCCACACTGTACAAAAAGAAATTGCATGTTGGGTCTTAAGAGCTTTAGACCAACCATGTTTAGTTCAATCAAATTATATTAGAAAAAAACATCATAGCATTTTGAAAGCCTGCAAATAACGACAAATTAATATACTTTGGAAATTCTTGTGCGCAAGATGAAGAACACCATGACAATCGCAAGCCAAATTTACAATAATTGCACAATGCAAATGTACAAATTATGATTGTATCTGCGTTACTGCTTTATTTTTTCACATCGGATCCAATACCTTACGTCGGTATACCTCACAAAGACTTAAATATTAATATACTGAGTGACAGACATTGCAACACGAGAAGGCCTAACCGTTGCGGATAATGTTCCGTAGTCAAAAGAAGCACAAGTTGCGGTCGATCTGATGTTAACCCAAAACTTCGGATTCGGCGATAAACTGTTTTAAGGGTTTACATGGCGACCTTCTTCGTCAAACCATGGGCAGTTGTCTTAAGCGGCGACCTTCCTCATTTGTTCTTATTAAAGCCCCGGTTCCCCTTTTACGACGTTCCGAAAAACCATGCACGACACACTCGCATAATTACAGTAGACCGATTTCGATTTACGCGGTTAGCAATTTCCCCAAATGAAAAACCAGCTTCCCACAAACCAATAATTCGACCTCTTTCGAATTTTAATTGCCTCGTTGCCGTACTCTAGACATGATCAAACAATCAAAACACGTTAACAAAAGAACGACAACCAAAATAATGTTTATAACAATGAAAAAGAACAACAAATCTTTCTAAAAACAAGACCGAAAGAATTAACGAAAGTTATAAGATCTGTCAAATGTGACGTTACCACATTACCACTTGGTTTTAAAAGTTAATCAATTTATTATTTGTCAGACCATCAAATCTACCAAGTTTCAGAAAAAAATTCCAACCCCTGTTTAGTGTCGCAATTTCTATGTCACTCCATATATTTTAACTGAAGGAAAGTTATGGTAAATACGAGGGTAAATAGGTAC
Organism: Pyrocoelia pectoralis; assembly: GCA_036250285.1. Lineage (NCBI taxonomy): Eukaryota > Metazoa > Arthropoda > Insecta > Coleoptera > Lampyridae > Pyrocoelia > Pyrocoelia pectoralis. The sequence goes on along the minus strand of CM070076.1, from coordinate 24,713,491 downwards.
ATTATCATCGTATTTCGAAGAATTTTATACAAACTACATAAAGTTCAAACGACTTTTGTTTTATTTAAGTTAACTAAAAATAGACACGCTGATAAAATTATTCATCATTAAAGACAGGCGCCGCTAAGTGCTTCCATTCCGATGACCTTGAAATATAAAGTGTTAATCGGGGCCAAGCTTTTCCCCGATACTGTCATCAAACTTCTTGTCGCCAAAATGAGTATTTTTATTTTAGTATACTCACCGAAAGTTATTTATGGAAAAGTTAGGACAAAAATGCGGAAATCAGCGGTTTTTACTGTATCATAAGACAATTCTTGAAATGAAACTGTCGAATATGTTGTTAAATTATTAATCTGACCTGCCAGATAGCAATACTACACATTCTTCATAAAAGGCTCAAGAAGTTACCTCACTGTTATCCTTATCAACATTATTCATTTCAAATCGGTCTATTTCGAGGTCTATTAATTGAGGTGTAATATGTAGGTACTTATTAATGTTACAATCTTCACTTGGCCTTTTCCATTCTTCTTTCTCAACAATTGGATAAACACTAAACACTGCACCTTCTTCCTTCCTTTTCACATTTACAGTCATACCTACTGATACCTTCATACTTGAGTATACTTGAAATGAACTATTGCAAAAACAATTCCGATTTACAATCGGTCCGTGAAAAGTCTAACATTACAAATACATAATAAAATATTAAAGACAAATACGATTTAATATAATCACAACTTCACAACGCCAAGACTACTACTACAATAAGGCAAAAGACTGTTTTGTAAGAGATGTTTTTGGTCCCTATCCGCTTCTTCCAAGCTTTTAAAGGGAAAGTGATCAATTTTCACGGTTAATTCTGAACAACATCGGCTAGGTACAAAAATTATTTTCATTTAAAATTTGTAATTGACTATTTGAAAGTAATATATCCCAAAAACACATCAGCTGTTATTAGTTTTTCATTCATAGCGCTGTACAATAACCCCCTTTGTGTACTTCATTCATAGACACATTTATTATAATACTTCGTTTATTAGAAACAAAAAACTATAATTCAGATGGCGGTTCACTAACTTTTTAATGATAATGAACGATTGGATATGAAGCAACATTATAAACACATAGTACAATCATTTATTTATTTATTTATTTATTATACAACAGTAAAGGCTGAGGCGCAAAGCCTATGTAAGCCTAATACAAAATTAAAATTCTAATGAACGTGCTAAAACTACTGAATTCATATTCTAATAAAATAATCAACCAAAATGTAACTAGAATATAACAAATTTGGAATTATATGTAGGTATATAACAGAAAACAAAAGAAGGAAAGTCTATATAATACGACAAATACAAGTAGATGAGAATCCACAAAAACTGAATCTAACTTCATGCCTGCCTATTTTCTATGTTTACGTTACTAATTACAATTTAATTAGAATTTAATTTAATTTAATTTGATGCAGCCAGCCAAGCATCGTAATTATTTTTAAAGGTATTTAGGGTGGTTGCACAGACTACGGAAACAGGGAGATTATTCCACTGGGAAAAGACTCTATTTGCTAAGAAATTTTGCCGGACACTTGTTTTGAACTTTTCTTTTTTTAGTTTTCGTTCATGGCCTCTAAGGCGAGGATCCGTATTTGGCACAAACAGAAATGATAGGTCGCACCCAAGGAGGGATTGAAAGCAACGGTAAGTCACTATTAGGTCACCCCGTGTTTTGCGTTCAGCAACAGTTGTGAGTTTACACATAGCTAGACGTTCCTCGTAAGGAGGTCTGCACTGCCCAAACGGCAAACGTGATGCACGACGTTGAACCGATTCGAGTAGGATTTTGTCCCGCACTAGATCTGCATTCCAAACTGGACCCGCATACTCTAAAATCGGTCGCACGTAGCACTTGAAAAGGTACATAAACGTTTGAAACGACACTTTCTGAAACGATTTATTGAGGAGGTATGTAGCACTGTTCGCTTTTTTGCAAATGTGTGCTATGTGGTCAGACCATGACAAATTTTCGGTCACAATTACTCCGAGATCGCAGTGTGAGCTCACAGGTGCTAGAGCGCGTCCGTTGATAAAATAAGGCATACGCGGGTTTTCCCTGCCAAGATGCAGTACAACACACTTTCACACGTTCAACGGTAATAGCCAGTCCTCACTCCATTTGCTAATAGCATCTAGGTCCTGTTGTAACACGGTGTAGTTGGTGGACGGTTTGCCATAAATCTTTATGTCATCCGCGAAGGCGGCGCAGGTTGATGACACAACCCCAAAAATGTCCGACACATATGCGAGAAATAATAAGGGGCCCAAAACAGATCCTTGGGGTACACCACTGACCACGGGACGAACGGACGAGTAACGGTCATCAATTCTTACACAGAATCTACGGTTGGTGAGGAACGCTTTGATCCAGGCAAGTAATTTCCCACGAATACCCAAATTTTCTAATTTATACAGAAGGCGGTTTTTAGGGACTCTGTCAAATGCCTTTGCAAAATCGAGGTAAATAACGTCCACTGGGTCCTTATTATCCAAGGCCATAGTCCAGTCATTCAGACAAGCCAGAAGGTTAGTAGTCGCAGATCGACCCGGCATGAAACCATGTTGAGCCTTAGGTATTGCTTTCGTGGAGGTCAGAAATAGTCGAAGAGCGTCGCTGATTATGGTTTCCATCAACTTGCTAGCGATCGGTAGGAGGCTGATCGGTCTATAATTCCCAGGATCCAATTTATCACCTTTCTTAAAGATTGGCGTGACGGAGGCAGTCAGCCATGCATCAGGGATTTGATGACATTGGAAGGATGATCTTATTAATAAGGATAACGGTTTCACCAAGCTCGCACCACACTTAACAAATACCTTAGCCGTTAGGCCATCCAGGCCCGGTGAACTATCAGTTTTTAATTTTCTTAAAAACTGTATAATTGATTGTTGACTGAAGTCGACGTCGCAAAGAGAAATGTTCCGACGAGGGATAGATATACTTGGATATGCCAGACCGCTAGGTTCTGTGCTGAAACTATTTTCGAATGAAGTTGCTAGCAAGTCTGCAGTTTCTTTGTGTGTTGCGCAAAATGTCGAGTCATTTTTTTTAAGCAGAGGAATTTTTACCGCTGAGTGACGGGTAGACCGCAAGTACTTGAATAGCTTCTTTTTATTACCGCTCATCGCAATGGACTCCTCGTAATTCATACGGGACTTGTTAATAAGCCGTGCTAAAAACTCGGAAAATTTTCTATGGGTTTTATAGTCCGTGTCATCCCTGCTACGTCGAAATTTGCACCATAGTTTAGTTTTATATTTAATCATGTTAAGAATCTCTTGATTTATCCAAGGTTTTAAATTATCAAGCTGGACACATTTTTCCCGAGTATGCTTTGACAGTAAAGTTGCGAGTGCTTGATGAAATATTTTCCAATCCGCATCCGGATCGTCATTTGAGAAGGTGTTGGACCAGTCGATGCAATCGAGATCGGCAGCGATACTGTCAAAGTCAGTTACCTTGAACTTCTTAGTGTTTTTATTGTGGGGGAGAGATGAGAAGAACTGCATTGTAAAGGTTATCGTAACATGATCTGATATTCCAACTGGTGGTCCTATTTTATAGCTCGTTACGAGTTCGATATTGTTTGTGAGCAGAAGATCCAACATGGACGGTTTCTGGCCGGTTCTTAGTCGAGTGAAGTCCGTAATTAGCTGAGTCAATCCACATCTGTTGATTGTATGGAGAAAATATGAAGAAGCGTTTTGAGGGACAGGAGTACTGAGTATAGGCCAAATGAGTTCAGCAAAATTGAAATCTCCAACTATAATACTGTTTTCCGAAATTGAAGTGAGATTTTCAATTTTATCAAAAAGTGTCTGATTTTCTTGTAATGTTGAATAGCGAGGTCTGTAAACGCAGGCTATGATTAACGATAACTGTCCCCTACTCAGGAGTAATGCCAGAGTGTCAATGTTCCGGCAAGCAAAGTCTATTTGTTGGATTTTAAAATCGGCAGTTATTTGGTGGCTGATATAGATGCAGACCCCACCCGAAGCAGCACTGATGCGATCGGATCTAAAAATTTGGAAGCCCGGTAAGGAGATGAGGGAATCAGGAATATGCGGTTTTAACCAAGTTTCAGTAAGGACAATTATAGCAGGGTTTTGATATTGAATAACAGAGGCCAACTCAGAGAATTTAGCGGAGATGGACGCAGGGTTGGTGTACAAAACTTTCCATTGGTTTAAATTGGTAACTAGTTTTTTTGGACTGAACCGACTATTTGCGGGACGCCTTTAATATATTTAATTGTCAAATTCATCTCACCAGCATCCAGTCGGCTCTGGAGTTGCGCTCGTAGTTCGCCCAGATGATTCAGTTGACCTGGTGTTTTGTCATCCATTATGCTTACTTTTGGATAGTTCGGCGAGGTTAAAAGCTTGCTTTTATTTCTCAATATATACTTGGCCGAGAACGCATCAGGTAAAATGACCTTAAGTGGTCTCGGTCTATCGGTAGGTTGCCCTAAACGAAAGCAGCTGACAGGAACAGTGGAGGACCCGATGTGCGTTAGGATTTCTGAAATTTTCAGCAAATCATGCTCTCTACGCTTGTCAGTCGGTGCGACGATCTCGGGTATGTTTCGTACAATAAGGTTTTTGGATCGAGTAATACGTTCCATAGCTTCATTTATTATAACTTCATTATTAGTAGCGGAATTAGTTTTCGAGGACAGCTGACGTTCAAATTCTAATAATTTATGTTCGAATGCATCTAATTTTACGGATATATCCGTACGCAATGTTTGCAACAAAAGCTTTATATCTGCAAATTGCTCAATGTTGGAGCTACAGGAATTACATACAATCTTTAAACATTTAAGTCTGTTTCTAGTAGCCATATCACCCTGTAGCCCCGTGCAGGAGAGATGCAGCAGTTTCTTGCAGCAGTCACAAGCTACCGACCGTTGATCTGCAATCGCCGTCAAACAATTAGCGCAATCTGGCATTATTATTCGAAGTATCAAGTACTGTGCAAAAATTTATTCAAAATAGCGATACGTGGATGACCGATAACTACAGAAATGTGGCGATATCACTTTAGCTTTTAGCACGATGAACTTTAGTATTGAATTGAATTAGACCGATCACTTTCGTGCACTAAATGAGTATTCATTAGACAACTTGTCGACTACACCAATTAATTCTGCGATTTATTCACTACTACTGTACTTGTCACTTATCACACTTGCGTTTGGTTTTTATTGAGTTAATTTCAATCGAGTTTATCAGTTGTTTAACGGGACACTAAAATTTGCACGACCGTACACGTTCACGTATAGATACGCTGATACTATTGTTTGTTTTTAAGTAATGAATTGTGGTAGAGCTGCTAGTACAAAATAAATATGTACATATTTCAAAATAATACGTTCTCTTTCGCTACGAGAATTAATGAGGTTAATTATAAATGAAGATGAATAATGTATAATGAAAATCGCATCGCCAGAAATAAACGCTCATGACCACTTTCAGCTTATGAAATTGCAATGTTTTTGTTTGCATAATTTGTAGAAATTCGGTGAACCTTTATATAATAGAATTATGTACGTTTATAAATTATAGGCACAGTGCACAGTACACACGTTAAAGTAGCAAATAAACTGTGCAATAGGAAGAACAGAAATTAGGTAAATGAAGATGTGGGACGTCAATTGGTTAACCAAAGGAGCAAGTGATTCTCAATAACATGTTACAACCAATAATTATTAATATTTGTTCAAAATCGTAGGAATGGGTTCACATGGACAGACCACTAAACTAGACTTAAAGTTAGCTAAGAGTTATTTCCTATTTCTAAAAAATTAAGGAAATTATGAAAACGAAAAATGCAATTTTATGAACCACGTTAGGGGACAAATGGATGAAGCTTGCGTAGATTTTTGACATTGCCCAAAGGTTTTCGCTTCTACGTCACTACCGTATTAAACAATTACGATTTATGATCAAAAATTAAAATCGTGTTAATTAACCATTACAAAGTTTGAAGAAAATGCCGTTTTCCGTTCAAGATATTTCAAATAAACGACGACTGTTGAGTGTTGAACATATCTTTATACAGTGTGTCGCAAATAGTTTTATACAAATGGAGAAAAAGTTTATCTTACATTTCACAAAAAAAAATATTCTTGATAAAAAGCTCTGCATGGCTTGTAGATCCATAATCAAGTACAAAATTTTTAAAACATTGGCCGGAATACAGGGAAAATCAAAATTATGATTTGAAGTGAGAGTAAAATACGTTCAAACTGTAGTGGCTGATTTTGTTTTATTCATCCTTATTAAACACGTTCTGGATAGAGTGCTTTGGAATATCTAATGTCAACAAAAATGTTACATCACTTTGTGTTTGCAATAATAAATAATTAGAAATGATCATTATCATGTCTTATTCCTTTATTCAATAAATAATCCAATTAATAATATCTTGTAATTTTTATCTGGGAAAATCACTAATCTGCAAGTGTGCGTAATTTTTTGCTACTTAATAACAATTTCAATGAACATTTTTTACATTTTGCTCTCCACTACAGTTTGAACCACTGAACTCTAAAAGTAGAGTTCAGTGGTTTGAACGTATTTTACTCTCACTTCAAATCATAATTTTTATTTTCCCTGTATTCCGTCCAATGTTTTAAAAATTTTGTACTTGATTATGGATCTACAAGCTATGCAGAGCTTTTTATCAAGAATATTTTTTTTTGTGAAATGTAAGATAAACTTTTTCTCCATTTGTATAAAACTATTTGCGACACACTGTATAACCTTTTTTGTTATTTCGATGAGAGGAATTTGCTGTTTACTGATACTATTTACAATTCGTTGTAATATTTTTTTAGTGTGATAAATTGAAATAGCTCCTTTGAATTACCTATATCTTCACGCGAACTTTGCATTTACTACTTACATTTTTTTTGCTTTTAATTCAACGGGAACGGCAGCTTTCCTTTTCTGCTTCCTACAGCTCCTGTCATCAGTGCCCTTCCTTTGACTATTGAAACTCTTTACTTTTCCATAAAAAACTAAAAATGTAGGATCACAAGATTATAATTATGTGAGATTCAAATGCATAAGAAAAGGGAGGAGTTTTCCAAAAAAAAACGGAAGAACCTTTATCCTAACAAACAGCAAAATGGTACAGCATATTACCAATCGAGATTAAGAAGCACGGTCAACGAATGCACAACTCACCCCCTCAACCTAGGCATCGTCGCCATTTTAGAAAACGCCGCCGCCGCACGTGTATGTCGTGTATTTCGAATCATCACCTTTACTTTTCTTAATACCCATGACATAAGAAATAAACACCACAAGAGTGACTCTCTGGGCGTCTGGGCCTCTTCATGCATACAGACCATTCACGATCCTATACCCAGCCGCCGTATTACAAAGAACATTTTCGTGTAACGTAGCAGCAGTATAAAATAGTTTCCCAAAATTATGAAGCAGTAAAATTTTGAAAAAACAATAGTTTTCTTTTTTATTCAAACAACCTTCAATATATTTAATTTCATTTCACTCACACCCGGCTATCAATTTCATTAAGTTGGCGTTTAAAACAACCATATCGCTATATTTCCCGCTTTAACAATAAATTGCCAAAAGGCAAAGCAAAAGAATGGTCACCCATAAGACAATGTGAAACATTAAGGGTGTCTTACGTCTAAGCAGTGGAGGTAGATTATGTTTCAAAACATGCCTTGCGTAAGCTAATAATCATTATTACTATTATTAGGTATTATTATTAAAACCATGTGGTAGCATAACACGCATGAAATTCGCTTATTGGGCAGCGATTGGACATTTTTCCCGCGCAATTGATGCATAAAGTTTTGTCAAAATCCAATCACTGACACACAAAAATGCACTTATCGGGTACAGATGTAATGGGTTTCTACATGTTAATAAAGTACCTGGTCCACAAATAACAATTTTTACATACATGGTCAAAAACCAAAAACCGAAAATGAATGAAACTCGCATATTGGGCATCGATGTAATAGGTTTGGACATTTTATTTACGAAATTGACCTACAAAGAGCAATATTGACATGCCTTGGTCAAAAATCATACAGTAGCCCAAAATGCATGAAATTCTCTTATTGATGCAATGTGTGTTGGGCATTTTTCCCACGAAATTAGTGCATAAATAACGATTTTGTGTAAATTTTGCTCAATAACTTTTGACATAGGCTACGGACGAGACTTAGTTGCACATCTAAGGATGATAAATTATAATTGGCAAACTTTGTTTAGTGTCATGTTGCCATTTTGTATCAATTGAAAAACAATATACTAAACCTACAAATAACCTAGGCGCTTTAGTGGCAATCTACGTTTAAGTTTGGCATTTTTTTACTGGCAAACTTTGTTTAGTGTCATGTTGCCATTTTGTACCAATTGAAAAAAATATACTAAACCTAAAAATCACCTAGGCGCTTTAGTGACAATGTATGTTTAAGTTTGGCATTTTTTTTACTTCCAAACTTTGTTTAGTGTCATGTTGCCATTTTGTATCAATTGAAAAAAAAATATACTAAACCTACAAATAACCTAGGCGCTTTAGTGGCAATCTACGTTTAAGTTTGGCATTGTTTTTACTTGCAAACTTTGTTTAGTGTCATGTTGCCATTTTGTATCAATTGAAATTGCATTGCGGGTTTTTTTTTCCTGGGTTTTTTTCCGGGGGGGGGGGGGGGGGGGGGGTCCAGGGGTTTTTTTCCCCAAACCTACTGTTCCCATATTGCCCTAGGAACCTGAAAGTCAATAGCGTCCATTCTTAATGTATAATGAACTAAAGGTTTAGGAATTGACCCTGTTAAACAGAGTATCAACAAACAATACAAAATTAATACACTGCTCGTAACGGAACGACGACCTAAATGTTAATTAAATACGCGACATGCCGCAGTGGTCAAAATGCGACATCCTTTCATATGCTTTAAAAGCTCTTCGGTGCGAGCTTTGTTTTTAAAACGTTTCAGTCGGACTTAAACATCATTGAAAAAACATTCGGAAGTCGGTATTTCCAACATTACATTGAAATTTTAAATGAGATGTTATCCACTCAGTGTCGTTAAACCTATGGATTTTATTAATCCATCCCCCAGAACCTTCCTAAATTAATTAAAGGGCTCTTTGAGCACTGTTGGGGTAGCTACAAAATCATGCGCCGTTATCGTACCTATGCAACTATAAATTGTTGATAGTGTTCTTAACCATTCATATAACTCGGAATAAAAATGACATTATTGAATATAAAAATAAGTACACGCTTTTTTTTTAAAAGCCGCGTTCAGCGAAATAACGTATTAATAGACTAGACAAGCCTTAACACATTGTGGTATTTAGTAACTGTACTTGGCCACATACCTACCTAACAACGAAAACCAGAATTAGTCATATAATTTGTATGAGACATTCAAGGGCCGGAGATCGCCCTTGAATAGTATAATGGTTGTCGAAAATCAATGCACTTTTTTAGATACTGGATAAGACAGAAACTAAGACTATTGAGCCTATAGAAAAATGTCTTCAACTTCACAATAATTGATACTGCCTTAAGCAAAATTTCAATGAATACAGTCGAATACAGTAGAAATCGGTTTTAACATAAATCAAGGGAGTGACATGGTATTAATTTAACATTTCTTTCGGGTAATTTATATTAAGACTTATTTTTTGCCAATATTCGAACATCTGGAATTGCGAAACGGGCTGTTAACCCGTTAACAAATACATCAATGTCTTTATCCTCCAAATAAATAAGACCAAGTATAATAGATTTAAATGCGATTGACAATTAATACTTTAAGTATGCGTTAAGGTTCAGTTAATAATAATAGATTTTATATTGTATATCTATACTCTGTGCAAAGGATGCTTAATGAAATAAAACAATCGTCTCACCTGCAACAACCGTATCACTTAAATTATACTTAGAACATGCCTTGGGGAAGTCTTTTAATTTTCTGTTACTTAACCTTAATTCACCACTTTGATTCGCTTCTTCTAACATTCGTTCTACAGATCGTGTTAATTGATTTTGTAAATGTCCACCGGTACTTGGTACGATCACTGCCATGTTGCATTTTATGCGACAATCTATCAAGTTACACTCACCACATTCAACTAAGAAAGGAACCACCACAATGTTTGTAAAGCATTCAAGATTTGTTTGTGTCAGTGTTGCCAGGTCGCCTTGCCGTGAAGCAGTAGAATATAATGTAAAAATGCAGTAGATTGCAACAAATAGCAGTAGATATATTTTTTTTAAACATATTTATTAAATCCAGAAGTCTTTAATAATAATTTATTCGTCATCCGATCCTGATAAGTTATGTGTAGGTAGGTACTTTTATACATGTCATTATTATGTAATTTTAAAATATCTTTGTTAAAATCGATTGAAAAATATGACTGATTTCTTGAATTTAAATAGGCTTTTGTGTGTAAAAGCCCAACAATACTGGACGTTGACAAACGGTTCCTTTGATTGGTTTTTAATAAATTCACATGGGAAAATATTAGCCGACGAATGAGGTAAACTCATCATTTCAAAAGCAAAATTTCCAAAATTTTGAAATATATAGATGTTCCGTCGCCATATTTCATATTTTTTACGGAATTCCAAAATTCTTCAATATTAGTTTCAGCAGTCCAATTAATAGTTGTATTACGTAACAGCCTATATTCATTATCTAGTATTTGAATTTGATTTTCCCTTATTAAATTAGGAAAATGTTTAGCGAGGGGAATTATACTCGCGCTATCTCCTTCAACAATAACTGCAGGATTTATGAGTTTCATATTTTTTAAAATTTCATTATTAAAATCAAATCTTTTATTAATTTGATCGATAGTAACTTATTAGGTATTAAAATTGTTTGCTTTAAACTTACCCAAAATCATTACCGACGAAAATTTTTGATTTTTAAAATTTGAATTTTTATTTATCTTTTTAGAATTTAAACAAATTCTTATTCTAACAAAATGAAAAATCAGAACTTTTTAAAATTTCAATCTATTTTTAAAATAACGAAAAACAGTAGACTTTTTGCTAGGAACAGTAGAACAGTAGATTAATAGCGAAAACAGTAGATCTACTGAAAAATCAGTAGACCTAGCAACACTGGTTTGTGTTTTACTTTGGGCGAGGTTCGTAATCATAGAGGGCAGCACGTCCTTTTTACATTCACTGATTTTAATGTACAGGGTGGTTATACTTTCAAAATCGATTTTTGTACTAATAGACTGCAGGAGCGAGTACGAGGATCGAGATGTTTGATTTACAGAGCGCCAGTAAAAGTATATATTAATAAATTATAATTATATCTATAGGTAAATCTGCAGATTTTTTTTTTACGAAATTTGCAGTCGTGGAAGTGTAACTTATAGAGAAGCCCTGTATAGCCCAATTTTTCACATATCAGAAAAAAATATATACACTTTCTTTATTAAATATATAGAATAAATAGTGAGATTAAATCCGCCCCGCTACTTATTAACCCTGCGTTGGCCTTGGCCGGTGGTACACATTTCAAATTATTGTAAACTGGCTAAAGTAGCACACTGTGGTGGTATCAGATGCTCAGATGCCCATACCAAATTTTTTTTAACAATACTGTTTGTTAGTACAGTTTAAGATTTAATTCAAGGTTTAATGGTAAAATCGCTTGAAACGCTAATTAATCCGAAAAATGTTTTTATTTTTAAGCAACATGTACCTATTTTCTTGTTTAACTAAAAAAAGAGTTTCTCAAAATTCTTAAAAAAATTAACGGTACATCTTAATCAATAATACCTAATGAAAAAACATTGCAAAACTATAAACCAACAATGGAACAGTGGAAAACTCATAATTTAATGTTCATCCGACAGACCACACTCGTTGAAAGTAAGATTGGCATGATTGAAACAAATAAACCTATTGCACGTATTCAATGTCTTTCTGTCTAAATTTCTTGGACGCAGAAGACATTGTTCCAAAAATTTTTGTCTTTTTGCACTTGGTTCTCCTCATTGTTCAATTTTACACCCTGTATATACCTAAACTTACAAATTAGATAAATAGGTCACACTGCACAAGTGTTACACGATGAGTAGACTGGAGTATCAGCCAACAAAACTTTCCCTCATTCTAAAAACCTCAGATGCATGCTGAGATGCAAAACAAGTGTAATATTACAAGACTATGTAGTATGTACCTATATTTAATTTGAAAGTAGATGGCGTTTGGCGCCTTTGGAGTACCTAGGCAAATTTTTTAGTAAGCAAGCAAATCTGTAGTAACCATATTAATATTACAATTAAAGTGTGAATGTGTTTACCTATTTAAATGTGTTACGTATGTATATTTATGTTTTTATAATAATGTATAACCTAGTGACTAGTGTGATCATGGAAGAAATGTAGTGGTGCATGTCATTTTAAGAAAGCGTGAGTCCACATAGGCATTAAGAGAAATTATTTCAAGGTGGAAGATAGAAAATATAATCTTAGTAAGTAGGTACTTTTACACAACAAAATAGTTAACAAAAAACTTCTTATATCATATCTTATTAATATTATTAATAGACAATTACTTTTGTTATTTATGGGATTCTAGTTAAATTTTGTACCCGCTTTTTATTATACTTTATCAATGTACCTACCTCTTAAAGAACTACAATGCTTAGTACTCATACTGTACCTGTATCCTGAATTTGAGTACTCCCTATCTGTATCTGTACTAGGTATTATTATTACCTGTAACTGCACCTAGGTACTAAAATAAAGGTACCTGCTACAACGCTGCATAGCACTTTGGGTACTCCATTCCATTCCCATTGCATTTAGGTGACTTGCACCAGTGAGCATAGTTGCCAACACCCCTCTTCACAATCTGTTAGCCAAGCTACTTTTCAAGTGGAGCAAAGATTACTATACTTTTCTTGGGACACTACAATGGTTACAGTGAGACTTCAGAGTCATGTCTAGAAAGATGCCAGATATTTATGATACATGAATCTATCAAATAAAAATAAATCTTGTGGAATTTTTGACTGTGATATAGTGGGATATATTCGAACAAAATTACTATATAGTTGCAGTGGCTTATTATTATGAAACCATTTTATTGCTGGAAACGTTGTCTCAACCAAACCCCTAGATACCTTTTTGCTTCCATTCATTGTCTGTAGGAAATTTGCAATCTGTTGATCAATTAGGGCAAACTGTTGTTAAACTAAGAATTCCATGTTTTGACAATACATACCTACTTCAGTCATAATAAATTTTATGACTATTCTCCGGAATAACTTTTGCAAACCTCAATACGATGTATCCATATACATCAGTATATATAATGGATCGTAGTCTACACACACTATTTTGGTCATCAGAATAGCGTTAAAATGTTTCACCAATTTGTGAAGGAATGGACGAATATTGAAGACCTTGTCTGTACTATTGCCTAAGTTCAAATTGTCATCGATGTGAATATTCGCCTTTATTTGTTTCCATTCTTCTTGACATTGTCTCTACAACCTTATTTACTTGCATCAATGAATAAATAGACACTATTTATTCATTGACTTGCATTATGCCAAAACATTCAGGTTCGGAGTAAACCATTAACGGGCATGTAAAATGTTGCATGGTTGAAGAAGAATTCTTTGGGGAAATGACAATCAGCGGGTCACATCCGGCCCACAGCATGATTCAATCTGACCGGCAACGTTGATTGAAATTATTAATATTTCAATCAACGCCGGCAATTAATACCTACCAGTTAATTAATATTCAACTATGTTCATTAAAAACAATAATTCGTTTTTTACAAATTATTTGTTCAAATAAAATTGTAAGTAATTTTTTTTTTAGGAACTTAAGAAATCCACAAATATGGAGAACATAGAAAAAGAACATGGAGAATGTGATTTGATACAAAAGCATTTACAAAAAGACTGTGAGAGAAATGTATGCCTGACGAACACTATAATTTAAGTTATTTGGCTATGTTTATTGACACGAAAGTTCTCAGTTCAGTGCATACTATGATCCCATGCTGTCTAGATTGAGTTGAGACATATATTTATTTATATTATTATTTAAGCTTCCACGAATGTCTTTATTATCGTTTGAACACATTTTCTGGATACGATTCGTGTATTCAAAATTCAAAATCCACCAAAAGTCACAGAGACGTACATAGGACCTGCAACTCGCAGTAGAACAAGAGCAAAGACTGAAATCAAGTGACATGACATCTAGTGTCAATCAAATAAATTTATCTTGAGAAAGGCAGGAAAGAAAGGCTGCCGAAATGTAGATGGTTTACTAAAAACGTTAATACACGAATCGTATCCAGAAAATGTGTTCAAACGATAATATATTTATTTATATCTACCACATCAATATTTTTGATGCCAGAGCCACACCATCCTTAATGTGTTAATATGTTAGTAACTCAACTTCAGAAACAGAGGTGGAGAAAGAGAATGAAGATAAATAGTGGATATTGTGCTTAATATCATCTCTGTTTGCACTAATTAATTAAATCAACAATTCATTAAATATTTAGGTAACTCATTTTATTGTACATGTGTAGGTACCATGGATTAAATCAAATAGATAAAGGTAGCACATAGGGGCGGCATTTAGGGGGGGCGGAGGGGGCAGCCGACCCCCAAGAATGTGGGCTGGACTGTGAGGGCCACACATTAAACCTCAATAAAATAAAATTGGACTGTCTGTTCAAACACAAAAGAAAAAAAAGTAAGCTAAACTTTCCATTATAAAATAATACATACAATATCTAGGGTAGGTGTATATTAGGTAAGTAAGTACCTACCAATTTTATTGAAATTAAAAAAAATAGAGAAAAAATTATTCGTTACCCCCTCCAACAAAACACTGAAATGCCGCCACTGATAACACAACACAAATACATGATAAAGTTCACGAGGACTAATTTCTGCTACCTTTGGTGCAGAGTATAAAAGAGAGGAAACCTTGGCCCAAAAGCAAGATTCTAAAGCCAACTCTTACTTCACTGAATTGTACTTTTAAACAATGATTAGTATCTATGTGCTGGATTTGGTTACTAATAATCATATATGTATTAACTAGTTAATACATAATATATCCTAATAATGAAAACATGTTAACGAACTTGCCATGTCACAAGATATAACTTACTTTTTCTCTTTCACTTCAAATCTAAGATAACTCAAGAACGTCTTCTCTCAATGCTCTCAATTACTAGTTATTTGACATCTTTGTCTATTCTAACTGCATCCAGAGACTTCCTTCCGTAATGGTGACTCACACTTCATTCAAAATAATTTCAATATCTTTGGAAGGTTAAAATAAACAAACACATCAATGTGAGCTGTTGGTTTAGAGAGAATGTACGTTTATGTTATTGAGACAGTTACTGCAGTCAATGCTTGATGGTTACTCTTGAAGAAATGCAATAAGCTTTTATCTAACTTAATTAAACTAAAAACGTATTGATATTATTTACAGTTCTTTGAGAGAACTTTGTTTTTCATTTTGAGTATATGTTTTGCAAGTATAGGTTTTGGTGAGATAAACAATTATAAATGTAACTAAACTAGGTTGATCACTGGTATTCTGGCTGATAACGTTGCTTAACTATAGGCAGCAAATCCTCAACAGCTACCACAGGGGCAACTGCCTGAGTTGGTAGAAGTTACCAACCAAACTGCCAAAGTCGTCTGTGGTCAGCGGAAGGCTTAAGCAAACATGTTACAGTAGGACAGAATATTGTCACAATGCAAGAGCACTGAATTGTTAAATCAAAGGTTCTTGGTCTTGGGAGCATAATTGAATCCGGTGATAAAAGAAGCTGTCTTCTAAACACTAGATTACTGCTAAATGACCTCTAGGTTCGTTACCACACATTAGTAGACCCAAGCACTAAACTGCAACACCCTGAAACATAAAAATTAAAGGGCACGCTGGAACAAACGGCAATGAGAAAACCTATAAATTAGCCTAAAGAGCCTCAAAACAAGTGTTTTGTGGTCGAAGATCCATCTTTTCCACTTACAATACTATAATTGCAAGTAACTTATTAATGATTCAAGATACCCAGCTTCAGCTCATAGCAAGATAGAACTTGACGTTAGGCATCTCGCATTGCATAGGGCTATCAAGAAAAAACATGCACTTGCTTGTGGCACAGTTGGTATACTGTGCTTGTGGGTATTCTTTCTGAACACATGCACCTTATGGAGTTGGTTGAATTATCATCTTGTGCAACTGATGAAAGAATCCATGTTGGGGCAATCCTGTCCGGACATGGCTAAATTTACAGCCGCTTCCCCTGTGAGCATTCTCAAATATATCTTACGTGTGGAGTGGCTTTGAGTCAGAGAGGTACCTAACACAAAGAGTTAGGATCTAACCTTTAAACAAATGGTAGATTGTTCGTTAAAACTAAACATCAAATTGTCTCAATAGGCAACCATTTTTAGGGTAATAAAAGATTGTGGAGGGGGTAGGTATACCTTGCATTAATTTGCCGAAAACTGGAATATCTCACATTTTAACACAAAATAGGGTTAATAGACTGATATCAATGACTAAAGACTGAATTAGAATCGCTTGTTGAAAGCTAGATCGCCTTTTAAGGTTTCGTAGACAAGAGGATTTTGGCCAGAAAGAAGTCCCATGTACAACTTGAGGAATATCTAGAAATTGCAGAGGTCTGAGTTGTAGGCAATTTGTGAGAAATCGCACTCCTTGGTCCTTAATTGTTATAATGAATAAAAAATATGTTACGATGTCGCGTTCAGAAATGAAATGAAACACTCATCATCAGAACGATGATATATTATGGCCTGACCTCGCTTTGTATCATTATATTATTATATTTAAAAGGTCCAACCAGCTCCAGTAATCAAATAATTTTACTGGTTACTCTGTCGAAAGGTTTATGGCAACAGATGGAAACCCCAAATTTGACAATTGAAGGCGCGCATTTTAGAAAAAATTGGAGAGGTAGACCTGAACTGTCCAACGAAAGATGAAACAAATGAAACAAAATTGCGTTCCATTGAAGACCATGGCCATCTATCAGTTTTATAGAATAGTTTTCATATTGTCGAAAGATGTCAAGTCCACCATTAGTGGCACTGACCTGATGATACAGGTCAGTGATTAGTGGCCTCAAAATATATTTGGTATACGCAGGGGCGCCGGAAGAAAATTTGTTAGGGGGGGAGGGGGGCCTTACATTTTTTCAAATAGAAATTAGAATGCTTGAAAATGTTTACCTATTTTTAAATTAGTAACTCAATAGGCTACGCAGTCACCGATGGGATAGAACATTATATTCCAAAAGTGGTTATATTGTGAGCTTTTAACATTTTCTAAAATGGATTTACGCGTTTTATGAAATTCCGGGGGGGGGGGGGGGGCTCCCTTGCCCTTTAGTAGCGGCGCACATGGGTATACGCCCTATTCAATTCCAGAATCCAGAAAGTACCTAAGGATTCCTCCATCATCGCAGAGCTGTGAATTCCAATGTATAGGGACCGGGCAGATGACGTCATTAACCTATTTTTTTATAGCTCTGAGGGGAACATTTTTTCTATTCGTAATAGCACAGCCTATACTGTTCGCATGTACAGGTTGCGCTCGTTAAGAGAACGTGAGAGTTGCATTCACAATTGTAATTTTAGCCCGCGTAAACTGAAAATACGTGTTTTAAGTTAGCGTTTTTTGCCCTCAGAGCTGTCAAAGTCAGCTGCTGCCCGTACTCTATAGAATTTGACCTTTTGTGTAGGTACCTACCTAGCGCCCCTAGCGGTATGATATATCTAATCTAAAATGTAAATTAGGAAAAACAAAACTGGTCACATGTTTCATCCTTGAGGAACACCCTTTGCACAACGCTTTGAATGAAGTTATAAACATCAAAAAACATTATGTCAAACAGTCAAAGGTCAATAGCTCAATACAACAACATGGTGGCCTTTATTATAGCGCAAAGCGCACTCTATACTTATCTTATTAATGAGATTTAATTTAGAATAGGTATGTTTCTGATAACCGTACCTATATAGGTACGACAGTAAGTAATATAATGGATAACCTTACCACAAAAACAAATTGTTTTAATCGATTGCCACAGGTTTGAAACATGAACTCTGTATATCTTCCTTTTGCATAACTGAATAGACTATGTAAGGAACAAGTAAATTTATAATGCTAATAGGTTTTAAATCGTAAAACAGAAACAAATTAGGACATTTTGCATACCTACCTATGTGCAATATAATGCGTGTTTCATCACAAAATATCTAATTTCCTCAACTTATTAAGGTCACCATATTAATTCTAGATTGAAATACGAGAAAAATTATGCAAATATTATTGTTTACAAAATAACTAAAATTATTGATCAACATCTTTCGTAGAGTAAAAATAAATACTTATGAATCATTTTAAGAAATTTAAGAGGAGTTTTTGTTAATTTTAACAGGGATAATTAAAAGTTGAAATGAAATCGTTTATAATTGGTGTCCACATGTACGGATTTTTTCAAGCATCCCCAGCCATGAAAGTACAAGAGAAATGCTAACGACGTCTGCGCACAGTCACGGGTGCGAACAGTGTCGTTTCGTGTACGTGAGCTTCTCCCTCATCGTACTTGTTATATTTATTATTAAGGATAACATTATTGTTAGGCGTGGTATTGTAATCATGTTTTATATAGTGGACACCGTACCAGTGTATAGTAAAAAGAAAATGCTTGCTTTTCAATAACCTTCAATTGTTTAGGTAGGTAATTTTGACAACCTAGTTATCCTAGTGTTACTACTATCATGTCCTTCATTTACAATGCTTATGCCTGAGGGATATTATCATCGTGTAGACTGGCGATATCTACTTATTGTAAAATATTACGATACATAACTGACATGCACTTGCAATAATCGTTAAAAATTAAATGTGGTTTCTGTGAACCGCCTCAGATTAAAATTTTTTTTATCAAGTATTCCAGCAATGCAGCTGGCCTGTATGTATACGGAGTGCACACGATTAACATTCATATTAACACTATAATTTTTTTACGAAAAAGAACCTCAAATCCGTACCCCTGTCCTTAATAGATAATATACAAGTTATAACCACGTTTTTTTTGTATAAAAATAATTATAAACACTTGAGCTTGAGCAGGTGTAATTATGTGAACACCACTGTTGAAAAACTACCTTCGGGGTACGATTGTTATGAACTCCATTGGAAACATTTTTACTTTCTGAATTGCCATGTTAGGTGTGTCCTACACTGTCCTACAGTACATATTTTCACTTTTTAAGGCTTAGCATGTAATTTTATACCCACTTTAAAATTAATCAATACCTAATGTTTAAACTCAAATCTATGGCTTCTGTTTCGAAAAAGAAAATATGTATCTTAAAATCCATCTCAGAGTGCATAGGTTTTTTTAGTTCAGTCGCAGTACCCGCAGTTGTGGGTAACTGTAATTTTTGCACTTCGTAATATCATTGAATAAATTCACTCAACGGTATATACAGCGTGTCAACACTGTCAACATTGAAATGTTTCAATTTTCGGTCGCTTAATTTGGTCTAGGTATGCATGTTCTTATTAATTTGGTATTATAGTAGTTTTGTTTTTTTTCAAATGTGGGTTCTTGTTTTCATTCTAATTTTCCGACGGTACCTAATACTGAAATTACGGTGCCTTTTTGAGAAAAAAGGAAGAAGTTTTGACAAAAATTTATAGGGTGGTGTTTGAACAAAGATGCAGTGTGGTGGTTGAACAACGCATCAATACAAAATTCTTAATATGCAATTATTGGCTCCCCAAATTATTTCGTAATAGAGAATCAATGCACCCGTCACCGGGTATTAGTTTTAAGTTTTCTTTATAATAAAATCAGAAAATTGAAAAAGTAATACTCACACTTTTACAAATATCTTATTTTTGATAAAAATATCTTCAAAAAAACAACAACATTTCATCAAAAGTACAGCAAAAATGTATTTACAACAAAAGTTTACAATGAGAAATATCCAGTTTATTAAACACTATCAAGGGCGCCACCAGAAAATTTTTACAGGCGGAGCAAGTAGTATTGGGAGTTCGTGGCTATGGCGTTTTTTCAAGATTTCGTACAAATGCCTTTTTCTTTTTCCCAGAGGGGGGGGGGGGGGGGGGCTTGAACACTGTACCTACATTTCAGAATGTTTATAATAATTTCTAATAAATGTTTGAATAAATGGACACGTACTATAAAATCGTGGTAAAGTTCTTCGTAAAATTGATTTTTAACTGCTGCCAAATGGTAATTGGATAATGTTTGTAAGTAGTATTCCTCTTGAATTTAATTTTTAATTCTTTTAAATTTGAGTAGTGTCTTCGGAATACATTTTTGATCTTAAGTGCCCCCAAAGGATGAGAGTCATTAGGCGAAAATTCGTAAGAGCTTATGGGACCAGTTTGCATTTAGCTGGAGTAATTTGTTCCTGACAAAATTGCAGTACATCCCGTCCATACATTTATGTTTTATGATATTGGGATCCTGTTTGAACCAACTTCAGAATCGCCGAAATTTATGTGTGTGTAAAACTCTTAAGTCACGACTATTATGTAGACCCATGATACAATAAAAGACAAGATAAGATTTCGCGCAGGACTGGGCGTGGTCAAGTTCAGCAGCTAATGTCAAATGTCACTCGGTGAGTAAAACATCAAGTTTATTATACTGCGGCAAGACAAATAACGTTGTTCCAACAGTTTTAAACTTTGATCAGTGAACAAATTTAGTAAAATAAGGTGTGCTGTACATATATGGATGTGGTGCACTGATGCTGACAATCAGGCAAAAGGTTTTTCTGGCGACGTAAAGTTTTTTAGCTTTCCAAAAGACAAGAAAATGGAAGGTATTATATGGACACGCTTGTGTAGAGGGAATAGTAAATTTAATGTTAGAAGTGCTCGGATTTGTTCAAAACACTTAAGTGATGATGATTATGAGTAGGCTTCGGATAATTATGCACTAAAAAACCTTGAAATATGCACGAAAAATACTAAAAATATGCCCTTAAATATGCATTTAAAAATTTGTTTTTATACGATATCTATATTACAATCTTATAAAATCTTTTATTTATTTATTTTTTTGGCATATTAGATGATAACACTTTTGATGGTAGCTATTAATTAACTACAAAAAATTGCAAATTTGCAAGTACAAATATTTTATTGATGTTATTCTACTTACGTAACTAGTACGTTCGGCTTAAGATATTAGCCTTATAGTCATCTATTCAAAGTACCATATTTGTTGAGTCTATTTTACACTAATGCAGTAATGTTTCATGTATTGAAATTTAACGCTCTAAACAAGAAATAACATGAATTTCAATAATCTTTTCTGTAAACGGTTTGTTCGAAAGAATATGAAACCGTGTATTTATGAAGAGCTTTAACTAATTACAATTAGATGACGAATTATTATTAAGGAAGTAAGTACCTATTTAGATTTAGGTATAACATTACTATCAAAAATAAAATTTCAAACAATGTATAATAACCAGCTAAAGAAAGTATAAAAATGCCTTAAAAGTATCCTAATATAGTAAAATATGCAAATATGCTTTAAAAAGTAAATATATGCATTTATAACAAAAAACGGCTAAAATATGCATTTGCATATGCAACTATGCAAATGCATAACTATCTGAAGCCTAATTATGAGCGAAACCTAAAACATGAGTTGCTTCCATACAAGCCAAAAAATATCCACCCCCAAAAAAGGAAACCATTCCCTCAAAAACTTACCTCTCCTTGCCAAAAAATTTGTAACACTAATTTCTTTTTTTGTATGTATCAGTACAAGGTACTGGACAATACACAATACACAGTTTTATAAAATATCATTGGACATATCATAAATTTAAATATACTATTACCTATGCTAAAAAAAACACCGCATCACCGCACAAGAATATAATTCTCATTATTTCCTTTCGTGAGAAAAATAATGCTTTTTTAAATTATTGGAAAACTTTATTAGCTAATTCCAGTCTTATTTTTTGTTGGAATTTATGGCACAATCTCAAAAGAACTTAATTTTCATATACTCATGGTTAGCCTATTTCCTTCAAATATTAAAAGCTTAACTGACCATGATTCATCCTAAATTTTCAGGCCTGCATGATCTTATTTTTGTTTTAATAAATAATTTTCAATAACACCCAAATAAAAGCTCTAAACAATAAAATTATATCAAACTCCTACATGCCGATTTAAAAGCCCGCCAGAAATAAATCACCGAGTGACGTCATATACGCAAATCTGACGAATTTGGAACCGTTACAGATCATATCTCTCTTTTAATTATTGTATCATGATGTAGACCCATCTTGGACACACTTAATGGCAAATAATAAGGTCAATTTGCTTATTCATCAAAGGTACTCCGTAGTCCTTACACGTTGCTATATTTATAAATGGCTTGTGTTTAACTTATTACCAGATATAATAAAATATAACCCCAAAAAAGCACTTTATACTACCAAAAATAATAAATGATCAGATGATCACCAAAAATTTTACATTTTGCTATCCTATTAAAGCAAATGACTCCAAAGTAAATGATTACCAAAATTTTAACAATATTTTAATTTAAATTGATATCCAAATATTTAACGTGTCGTTATCCTAAAGTAAATTACTGCTCTATTTATTATTGTAAAATGTTTACTAAAGTCCGAGTTTTTCATGACCGTAAATTAATATAGGTATCTACAATAGTAACTAAATACTCAAAAAAAGTTTTATATTTAACAGTAAACACAATAACAAACATTCTAATTTATTGTATGCTATAAAATTCCATGTATAGACCACAAAATTCGTAAATATTACTACATTGGACACGAATTAGTAGCACAGGTAAAATGAACATCTTGATACTAAATGAAAACTGAAAACTCACACTTGTAATATCTCTACGTTTTATGGCAATTTAGGTATTAAAAGCGCATTAATTTACTCGCTATGATATGGTGATCATTTACTATATTTGGTATTTGTAAAATTTCAATGCAATATAAAGTGCAATCATTACTAAAACAGCTAGAAACATTGTAATTTTAGACTTTCTTGTTTTGGTATTATACATGTTTCGTTTTTTGTATTTTTTTGATAATAGAACTTAGGGTCTCATTTTATTATTTGGTGATCATTATATTTATCTCGTTTATAAATTTCAAAGCCTTCTAAAACATTTCGATTTTAAAATTAGTTATTATGTGAAGTCATATTGTCATTTTATGTTCAGTAGGTAAATGTTTGGTCTAGTTTGACCAAAGAGTATAAAG
Source organism: Pyrocoelia pectoralis (assembly GCA_036250285.1). Taxonomy (NCBI): domain Eukaryota; kingdom Metazoa; phylum Arthropoda; class Insecta; order Coleoptera; family Lampyridae; genus Pyrocoelia; species Pyrocoelia pectoralis. The sequence continues at coordinate 24,690,054 of CM070076.1, read as the reverse complement.
AGGGAAAATCATACGTTTATTTTATTAGTGTGCTGGTATGCGTTCCCCGTTCTGAGATAGCGCTAGTTACGAAATGCGTATGTAGTTTGTCTCATGCTCTAGAACTAGAATTCAATTTAAATTTTCCACTACGTTTATGACATAAATACAATTTAAAACGAAATACAGTTCAACAGCCGCCCAATTTATTTACTATTATGAATCAATCGTTAATTGACTTTTACTGTAGTGATCAATTGCAAGCGTACGATATCTTACTATGAAATATGATACTTTTATACAACGTGAAATTAGATGATATTTCGCCTACTTTGATGAAAAGTGACAAACCCTAGCAGGAACTTCCAAAAATAATTCATCTGTTTCGATTATCTCGTTCCCTCAAAATATATTTCTTTCTGGAGCCCTTAACAATTTTTCTCATTGATTATTATAGTCCTTAGTCACATCGTTTTGAATTTTCCTTTATCGATGATACCCGCAAACATTTTAGTACGTAACAATCTCCATATAATTTTCATTGGGAGTTACCAAGCGTGTAAAAGTTTACCCCCCCCCCCAGGATTGTTATCAATGACCCACTGAACAATATTAGAGGGGGGGGAAGTTGAACGGCCGCCATCTTGTCCGCCATCTTGAAAATACCCGCGAACCTATTTTTGGCTATATCTTAGCAACCGTATGTCTAAATCGAACGTACGTAGACTCTAATTGCACAGTTTTGTATTCCTAAGATAAATTGTTATACAGGGTGTCCATTTAGTAGCCCGTTCTTCAAGTACGGCTTTATTGTTAAATTTACTAAAAAATAAATATACGGGATTGCAATTAGGTTGGATGAAGCACATTTGCAAATTATTTAGACACATACAGGGTGTCCCCAAAAAGTATGACGCATAAAACGTATATTTTTTTAAATGGAATGACCCACTTTTTTTAAGCATAAATGTAGGGGCCTTGGATGAACTTTTCAGTCGTACATTATTTTTGTATTAATACAGGGCGTTGCCAAGTTATTAATTAATACATATTTTTTTAGTAAAAATCAACCCTTGCATTATACGCTTGTATTTTTTAACGTCTTGTTTTTGTTTTTACGTAATTTCTGTGGTGGACTTGGGTTGAATCAGAGTATTCAACCGTGACGAAACATTAAATTATTTCATACAGGATGTTCACTTTTTCTTGCTCCAAACATCGACATTTTCAAACTAATTTTTCTTCATTTTTTTAAATAGCACACCCTATTTATTATTGCATATTTGGAATCCCCGGTCAATTTTAGTGCAACTTTATTAAGCTTACCCTATACCTAAGTGCGATAGTTTTTTCGTAAATTGAGATTTTCTATTCCTTACGGCAGTAAATAGTGGGCACGTGGACGAGGCAACGCATAGGCTGGACACTCGAATCGAGGATACGATGAAATAAGGTTCTATTTATTTTTTTAAACATGTGCTGTTTACGGACGAATGCACGTTCCATAGAAATGGTTTTGTAAAACAGACACAACATTCACTTTTATGGCACGCAAAACCGCACATTATCCGCGTCAACCATTTCCAACATAACTGGAGTCTCAACATTTGGGGAGGAATCGTGCATAACTACCTATTTACTTGGTCCTTATTTTTTTGAAAATCCACTAACTGGACAAATCTTTTTAAATTTCTTGACAGAAGACTTTCAAAATTTAACTCAGCATCTTCCTAACTACATTACGGAGATAATGTGGTCGCAGCTGGACGGAACTCCGACTCACTTTTCCATACAAGTCAGACAACAAATTAGTGAATACGTTTATCGTAATGGTGCCACTACTAGATAGAACATGATGGAGAGGATTCAACAGTCTTTTCACCATATTACTCCAGCTATGTTGAATGAAGTGATGAAATCTTTCACCAAAAGAGTAGACTCGTGCTTAGTACAAGACGGCAAACATTTTGAACGGTATCCTCGATTCGAGTGTCCGGCCTATGCGTTGCCTCGTCCATCGCGCCACCATCTACTGCCGTAAGGAATAGAAAATCTCAATTTACGAAAAAACTATCGCACTTAGGTATAGGGTAAGCTTAATAAAGTTGCACTAAAATGGACCGGGGATTCCTAATATGCAATAATAAATAGGGTGTGCTATTTAAAAAAATGAAGAAAAATTAGTTTGAAAATGTCGATGTTTGGAGCAAGAAAAAGTGAACATCCTGTATGAAATAATTTAATGTTTCGTCACGGTTAAATACTCTGATTCAACCCAAGTCCACCACCGAACTTATGTAAAAACAAAAACAAAACGTTAAAAAAATACAAGCGTATAATGGAAGGGTTGATATTTAGCAAAAAAATATGTATTAATTAATAACTTGACAACGCCGTGTATTAATACAAAAATAATGTACGACTGAAAAGCTCACCCAAGGCCCCTACATTTGCGCTTAAAAAAAGTGGGTAATTCCATTTAAAAAAATATACGTTTTATGCGCCATACTTTTTGGGGACACCCTGTATCTGTCTAAATAATTTGCAAATGTGCTTCATCCAACCTAATTGCAATCCCGTATATTTATTTTTTAGTAAATTTAACAATAAAGCCGTACTTGAAGAACGGGCTACTAAATGGACACCCTGTATAACCGAAATTGATAATCCTGGCGGATTTAATGTTTTTGGGCTTAAAAGCTTAAATTATGGAATATGTAAACAAAACGCTAAAAAACATATCACTTTTGATTTTATTATTATTAATCTTTTAGATCTCGCTTTTATGAATAAAATGCAAAAACAATCAACGAAATCCGAGCACTGGTTACCAAAATATACAAGATTTAGGAATAGGTACCGCACCTTTGCTCAGCACACAATAATTGGGAGTTACAGGTCAAATTGAAAATTTCATAAGTTTGTTCTCTACAAAATGTGCGAATTAATACTAAATACATACATCAATTTTTGAAGGCTTATGCCCCATTCGCGATTCACTCGCCCTCATAAGAATAATGATCGCCATGACATGAATCAGATCCGAAAAACCGTACCGGTGAATAAATCGAAAATAACCGAATTAATACAAATTTTATAAATGAATCATTTTTAAAAAGTTTTATGCGTTTCGCAGCTTGTCGTTTTTTTAATTAATTAATTTAATTTAGGCTTTTAGGGAGAAGAGGTGACCATCAAATGACAAGTATTATTATACGGAACACTTTACGCAGACATTTGCAAAGAGCAGTGCAATTTAATGATTTTTTTCTTGAATTGCATCAGTTTCCACAATTCTGCTTGTAACCACATTTAAGAATCTCAATGCAAGCGGGGCTGACTTCCGGAATTGTTATCCACACGGGAAGGAATCTGTGATCGAGTTTCTTCCACCCATGTTGAATTGGATGTGGGGCTTAAGCTCAGCCTTATGTGCCCTGCTCCAAATGGTAGTTTGGTAAGCTGCTCTCTTGCAGTGTAATAGGAGAACGTCTTATGTCGAGTGCATCATTTGTAAACTTTTGTTTCTGTGACAGAATATTAACTTTCGTTGTTGATTAATGGATTCTCCACCGCCTCCATAAACTTGAATAAAGAAAGGCTTCAAAGCTTTGAACTTTGTAGACTCCAAATTTCACCACTGCGAATGGATTTTCCATCATTTGGACGATGACCTGAATTACAGTGTCTGGGTTCCTTTTCCAGGCACTGAATTCCGTCCTTTTAGACTTTTAGAGCGTCCTCTCAGTGAGGAAGTTGAGTCACAACCCGTAAGTGTGACAAACAATGGACGTGCAAACTACACTGCTCTTTGCAAATGCCTTTGTGTAAATTAATCCGTATAATAATTGTCATTTGATGTTCACCTCTTCTTCCTAAAAGCCTAAATTAAATCAATTAATTAAATAAACGAGAAGGTGCGGCACAAAAAAAATTATTAATTTATAAAATTTGTATTAATTCGGGTATTTTCGATTTATTCACCGGTACGGTTTTTCGGATCTGATTCATGTCATGGCGATCATTACTCTTATGGGGGCGAGGGAATCGCGAATGGGGCATAAACCTTCAAAAATTGATTACACTTAATTAATGCAAGTATTTAGTAGTAATTCGCATATTTTGTAGAGAGCAAACTTATGAAATTTTTAATTTGACCTGTAACTACCAATTATTGTGCTCAGCAGAGGTGCGCTACCTATTCCTAATTCTTGTATATTTTCGTAACCAGTGCTCGGATTTCGTTGATTGTTTTTGCATTTTATTCATAAAAGCGAGATCTAAAAGATTAATAATAATAAAATCAAAAGTGATATGTTTTTTAGCGTTTTTTTTTACATATTCCATAATTTAAGCTTTTAAGCCCAAAAACATTAAATCCGCTAGGATTATCAATTTCGGTTATATAACAATTTATCTTAGGAATACAAAACTGTGCAATTAGAGTCTACGTACGTTCGATTTGGACATGCGGTTGCTAAGATATAGCCAAAAATAGGTTCGCGGGTATTTTCAAGATGGCGGCCGTTCAACTTTCCCCCCCTCTAATATTGTTCAATGGGTCATTGATAACAATCCTGGAGGGGGGGCCAAACTTTTACACGCTTGGTAACTCCCAACATTACATTGTTACGTACTATTTTTCAAGTACGTATCTCTTGTAATAGAATAAAACCAGTCCGCCATTTTCCGCTAGAACGTTTGTGGAAGTGTATAAATATAGATAAAAATATTTCGACGTACCTATAGTATATTCTTTCACATACATACATAAATGTCTTCACATACTTTTTTGGTAATTCATTCATAACGATCCGTGTTCGCGAAATTTCATTGAAAAAGCGCACTTTCGCGTTTACTCGTATATTTCGCTGTTTCCCCAAGTGTGACAAAAATTCTGAAATTATTGACTCGTACGTGGAATGGAAATAGTTGAATTGATAGTTAAATCACGCTTTATTTGATACAAATCGGTTGTGTAGTTAAACTCCGCGGAATATACTTTATACTCTGATAGTAGGGGGATGACATTCCATAGATGTGGTTTACCCTCAAAAACTCAAATGCGAAAACCGTGTCGACGTAAACATCTATAGCTATTAATACTATACCTTTCATTCAAAATTAAGTCCAGAATTTGTTTACTGCTTCTAATTCCCCCGTAATATTACAATTTTATTATTAATAGTAAAAAAAGAAATCGTCGTTCTTTTTTTTACAGTCTATTGAAACTTTTATTAGTAGCATTCTAGCAATTGGATGTAAAGTAGTGTTGTACAATTTATTATGAAATTTCTTAATGGGCACCTCGATGGGCACTCTGTAAAAATTTACAATTTATTGTGGATTAAGTAATGGTATTATAAACGGTTAGTACTTAAATGTCTCGTTAAATGTTTATTTCCGCTAACTCCATCGGTGGAAAAATGTTCCAAATACAGCTTGATAATAATTGTTCCACTCTTCAATTATTAGTAAATCGATATCTCAATATAGCCTCGAATATAGCTCTAGTTTCTTTAATAAATACAAAAATATGCTCAATTGAAACCAGCGTTTATATTGCAACGTTTCTTTACTTCTCAGTTATTTAATTACGAGGGTAAGTCAAAAATGACTTACACTTTTCATTGTACAACTTTATTAAATAACGATAGGTGGCGCCGCATGCGCGTGCGTTAAGTTGGCGCGCCTGTAGTCGCGTCTGAGTAATTGAATTTTGAATCGCAATCGCGTCTTCGAGCGTAAACATGTCAGCTGCTCAGCTCCACTATCAGAGGAGCAACGTTCAGTGATCAGATTTTTGTGGTCAGAGGGTGTGAGATTCACCGGAGACTTTTGTCACAATACGAGGCAAATGGACTGAACTCAATAATACATGGAATAGCAAAGCCGTGGAGGTGCGCGTGAAAAATGTGCAAATTTGAAGAGAATAATAAGATCGCAAATCGTTTAACCACGGGGACTACGCGTTTGCGCAGTGGAAAATAAATACCATGACAATACATCATGTGTTGAGGTCAATGAACTCTACCTAATAAATTAAAGTCGGGTTAGAGATTCGTGGACACGTGGATTGATCTGATTTATAAACGTTACAAGGGAGAAGGGTTCACAGTGGGTGTTATGGGGTTCATAATTAAAATACAGTTTTAGATAATATATGAACTCTAATTTATTACGGCGCATGATCGGGAACCCCGTGCGCATATTCAATTTGCATCACTTAAATTTACAACATTGCTCTTCCATAGTGCTCGCCAAAAAGTCGGCACCAAATGGATTTTTATTTTATTTTTGATTTTTTAAAAAAACTTTTTACGGCAATAATTTGTGCTAGTCTGAAAACCTATTTAGCCCATATCAGATATACCGAGTGATTTTTACTTAGCTAGGAAATGGCGTTTTTCGAAATTGTCTCAATTCTAAAAGCGCTATTTTTCGTAAATTAAGCAAGATTTGAATGAGATTTTTTCATCGTCTGTCAGTTTTAGCTTACCGAACAATCTCATGACCAGAAAAAAAATTTTTTTTCTTTAACTTCTGCTAAAACTAAAGTTTTAATTTTTTGCAACATTTTCAAATTTTCACATACCAAGACATGATTTCAAAATTCAATTTGATTTCGTTAAAAACGTTAAAGATTTATAATTGGAAAAAACAATAGAAATTGTTAATTATTCCTTTAGGTTTGTTATTATTTACAGAAAAGTAATATTGTTGCATAATCTTTACGTTTTTGGTGCAACATACTTTATGGGAGAAACGTTTTTCAATGATAATGAATATCTATTTACGTGGCTTCTAAAAACTCTAATTTACCCTTGCCGATGAATTACTTTCACAAAAATCCTGTAAATGTTCTTTTACAGTTGCCTAAACGAGGAGATTTTTCTTTATTCGGTTTACATGTTTCAGTCAGTTATTAAGTAGGCAGAATATGAGACGGCTGTGGATTGTTTTACTATTCCCGTTTACTGCATTTGTAATTAAAGGATCTCCTTTTTTAACTCATCTATTGATCGGTGTAAGTACCTTACCATTTTTTTAGCGATTACTTCATTGCTATGGAACTGATAATCTGTAAGACCTCTCGCTAGTCCCCTATACCTTACAGGATCTTATTGTTATTAAGCATGCATAACTCCATTTCCATTTTCCCCTGATTGACTATACAGAGAGTGTATAAAGTTTCAAAACCTTTTTTTTTTCTTTTTTCCCGTAGGAATTTGCGAAAAACGCTTGAACACGTCAAATTGATTTGTTTTGAAAGAAGTATTTTGAGACCATTTTCATTTTTCCACCTCCCTCCGTTTTCAAGTTATGACGTCAGAGCCATTTTTTTTAATACAACCCCCTCCATTTTTTAGTGGATTTGGATAGATCATAGAATTATGATTTAAGTAATATGCACATTTTAGCTTTCTGGCCAATAGTTTCCGAGATATTAATTTTTGAAAGTAAAAAATGTAGACTATTAGTGGTAATACTGATTGTGCTATTTTGTAATGGGGAATCGGTTATCATCAACAACAAAAAATCCTTATCGAGAAAAAAATACCAATGATTTCTTTTTAATACGTAGGTACTAAACAAGTCACAAAAATAATAATAACGGAAAAATATTGATTAGGGACAAAATAGCACAATCAGCACATTCTACATTTTTTACTTTCAAAAATTAATATCCCGGAAGCTATTGGCCAGAAAGCTAAAATGTGCATATTACTTAAATCAGAATTCTATGATCTATCCAAATCCACTAAAAAATGGAGGGGGTTGCATTTTAAAAAAATGGCTCTGACGTCATAACTTGAAAACGGAGGGAGGTGGAAAAATGAAAATTGTCTCAAAATACTTCTTTCAAAACAATTAAATTTGACGTGTTCAAGCGTTTTTCGCAAATTCCTACGGGAAAAAAGAAAAAAAAAATTTTGAAACTTTATACGCTCTCTGTATGAGTTTGTCGTAATCTTCAACTTTACTCACTTTTTTTATGTATTAGTCTTTATTTTTAAGTGGGCGAGGTTTCGACCAATGCTGAAATTTATTGTTTTTATTTCTGTTTATTAACGTTTTCTTGGTTGATTTCTTTTCCTCTTATTCTTCTATCGTTTAGTATCCAATCAATTTCTCTAGCAAGTTCTACCTCATCTGCTTCGTAGTTAATTTTCGTTTATGCTTTCTCTACTGTATTAATTAATGTGTTCAATTGTATTTTAATTTGGGAAATCGTCACTTAAGATTGCAAAAAAAACGTTGGAAATGATGAATTCCTGTTCCAGCGCAATCTTCAATATATCAGCACAGATATTCGTGCAAAAAACCAACCCCCCCCCCCCCCCCCCCCCCCCGTGACCGACGACGAATCAATAACTGGATTTGCTTGCACACTTTCGTTCGCAGTGTCGATATTCTCTGTAGTACATATTTCCTTTAACACATTGGTATGTTTATATCATGTAGGAAGCATGTAGAACGTAATGTATCCACAGTACGACGAATGCCTTTTTCACATGTGCGATTATATATGTCGTTAAATTCATGAGTATTTTATACGTTTCTTGAATCGATAGCCGACTTCCAAAATAAATTTGAATGATCCGTTAACGTTATTCAAGCGTGAGTTTATTCAGATCATTTGTCACACTAAACATAAATGTTACAAACAACGACATACTGACGATTCGGTTGGACACTTCTATCTAATGTAGAAAACAACCATAATTTAACAATTTGCACTCTGCTCATTAGATTTATCCTGCATTGTTTTTTTTTTCGTTTTCCTTTTATTGTTATTTTATTATTATTAATTTTCTTCTCACTGATGGTGGTTTATGACATATGGACGGGAAATTAAAAAAAAATGTATTTTGTTGTGTTCGCCCTATTGGCTTAAAAACTTTCTGACTACGTTTACTGTTTTCAGTAATGCGGCCTTCTGTATGTTTGTCTGAATGTATGTTAGGAATTGAAGCGTTTCTAGATGTGGATAAATGTTTTTGTTGTGAATCCTGTGACTGACATTACGATTGGTACTATTGTTGCTATCTCTCATGTTTCTATAATTCTTTTAATTCTATTGCCAATGGAGTGTATTTTGTAATTTTCTCTTCTTCTTTGTCTATAAGGTAAGTGACATTTGGTATGACTATGTCTATTAGATTCGTCTTATTTGTCAGTTTATGAATGAGTGTACTGTATGGCCTGTTGTGCGGCATTGTCTTGACCGGCGACCACATGTAGTGTCATGTCCTGTATATATAATTTATGTTCGTTATTTGCTAATATGTGTTTGTACCAATTTGTGTTTAAGTGCAAGTTTCTGGCATTACTGTAACTGTCTGATTCATGCCTGTGTAGTGTCTAGCCTGTACGTATTTTGCATCCCCCTGTGATGTGCTTTATGATTTCTTAGTACTGATGACATTTCCTGCATTTGCCATTTCCCTATATTTATATTTTCTTTTATAATTTCTATATCTAGTTTCTTGTGACTTGTAGGTATTGCTAAGATTCGATTCTGGACAAAGTTGATCTATTGTCAACCAGGAGTATGTCAGTATTTGTCAATGGGGATATCTTGTACTAATTAAACACGAGTTGCTATTATAAGGATACTAACATGTGTATAGACATTACATAAGTGGAGATTGTATTGATGGTATCGTTCCAGTTTATCGATATGACTTATACCATATTATTGGCTGAGACAATATATCGATAACGGATTTTGTCAATGTAACGAGTAACGACTGTTTGATACACAAATAAGTAGGTATATCGATAACACGGACAGCTCTAATTATTATCTTAGTCCGGGTGATCCATACTAAAGAAGTTATCTAGTAACAATACGGGACAAGAAAAATGTTTTTAGATGTAAAGGTGCTGGAGTGATCATAAAATGAATGATTTTTGAATTTCGTTTTGACAAGTACTGAATTTTGGACCTATGTGACTTTTGATAAAGAATATTTTGGCCATATAAAAATGTAGCATTTCGTTTAAGTAGTTTATGTAGTCCAGGTGTTCTTGTTTGTAGTATAGAAATTAAATTTTTTATTAATACTTATCATCTCACTTCACAATGCATATCTTGATTTAAAACAGCGGGTAGATAATAAATGGTAGTACAATACAAACCTTTTTTTTGTAATTAAAAACGATTCACTTTAATTTAAAAAATATAATTAAGTAAGTATGATTCCATATGACATTGCGCAAAAAATGATTATACATGTTTTAACAAAGAAAAGTTTGTATACCTATTTGGTTTGTTTTTTGCTTTACCCGTTTCGTATTAAAAAATTAGTAATATCATTAAATATGTAGATATTTTGAATCTGTACAAGAGGAATGCCTTAAAATCATTTGCAGTTGATTGTAGTAATGATTATTTCGCTTGTAACAGTTTAATGTTTAAGCATGTTTGTAAAATAAGTGGCATCAAAAAATTATTTAATATTAATAAATTTACTTTGTAAGTAAGTAACAAATTACGAGATTTGATATTCGCATAACTGCAAGGAGTAATGCGCTATGACGGGGAATGTCAGCAGTTATTTTTGAAAATTGAGGATGGTACAACAATTTTTTTACTGGTACAAATTAGGAACAAATAAGCAACAAATTACGTAATATTTTTGCGTACAGTCTGCTAAAAATGTATACTGCTGTTTCATGGTACCTACATAATTTATCTATGTTCATATAATAAATAAATCGATTCTTCATAATAAATAAATAATAAACAAAACGAATAAAAAATTATCATTTTTTCTATTTTTAAATGTAAATTTCTCAAATTAAGTTTTATAACTACAAGCTAGTACAAAGTTTTAATCCTCGAATAAGGATAAGACTCGCTATTACCCTTTATTTTTATATTCCTCGTCTGACTAAGTTCAGTATAAAAATTATGGAACTTCTGCCCTAGTGTTGCCCTTCTTGTATGATATATGTATGTACTTTTAAAAAACGGAAATCCTCAAAAATGTTGCCAACATCCAACAGTAATGAAAACTAGTATATCTTACTTATTCTTATTAACAATGTTTTAAATCAAAATATTATTATTATTATTATTATCCACTCCAAGAGGGCTGAGGGCATCAATTCCATTTTATTTGATTTGTTCTCAGTACCTAATTCATCTAAAAATTGGCCATTACAGGATTCGAACGAAATGACTAATAATCACAATAAATAACACAAATCGGTTTTCTTTTTTTTTTATATAAATTTCACGGTATTGACTATTGGCCATAAAAATAATTTCTTCCCATTCCCTATCCATTTCTTATTTCGTTTCCAGTATTTCTGAAATGGTAGTTGAATCGATTGTTATTAGATTACCAACTTTTGAGTTTAATACTTACTCTATTTTTACTTTCCAACACTTGGTAACTATACCAGTTTTGAACTATCCTCTATAATAAAGTAATTTGTCAAAACAATGTCATCGATAATTGATTACAAGTCAAATTTACCCAAAGTTAAAACGTATTGTACATCAGTCCTGACCTTGATATGTACCGTCAAATCCGCTTTAAAACTTCAAATGTGAATATATTATATTAAACATGAAACCTTGCTTGTTCATTGACGTTGAATATATTAAAATATAACTTTGTGTATTGGTGGTGAACACATTTTGACCATAAAGTGAATTAAAATTAAAATACATTAAAGTAAAAAGTTTTAAAAAATGCTGTAAATATAGCAAACGAAAACAAAAAGTAATTATTATTATTACTTAAAGAAAATAATTACCGTCTGGGTATAAAATCTATTTTCATTTCATTTCATCATTCATGAAAACTTGTTGCGACAATTCATTCATCAAAAAGTTTAATAGTCCTATTAGCCTAGTCAACGAACGCTCAAAAAGGGCTTGTAGACAGACTCTTTGATCCTAAAGATTTTATTTCTGAAATGTGTTTGGAAGCGTTTGGTGATGATTATACCAAAAGTCCCCGGCCCTACCGTATGAGCTAACTCCGTAGTGTAACAAAATGTGCGGATTTGTTTGGTTTTCCGTTTGTATCTCTTGAACGGGTGGTCGTAGTGTGAAATTGATTAATTACAAAATAAAAGCTGATTAAATTTCCTACAAGTTTGCTGCCATTGATTTTTTCTCTATCTCTAGCCGTTGAAGAGATATTCACTGTTAACGATTAACTTTTTTTTTTAAATCGTTCTTATACGACTTTTTTCGGCAAATGTTGTGTCCTGGCTCCTAAAGTATTGGGTTTATAGCAAAAACCGTTGAAATAAAAGTTGTAGACCATTAAATTTCCTATAAAATGCATTGTTACAGTTTAATATTTTATCTTAAATAGACTAGATGTAATAGTTATTTTAAAAAAACGTTGAGTTTAACATGGAATAGAGGACACTAGAGTACAACTGATTTTGTGGGAGGTCTGGAGCTAAATCTGATATGTGAGTATTAAATACAGATTACCTGCATCCTTAGCCAATCAATTTCAGTCTTGTGCGCCATCCTGTTTAATGGTCTCTAGTGTTTGCTAAATACATTTATGATAGGGTTAATGTTTGACGAAAAGAACGAAATTATTTTCTCAAGAAATAATTCAAATAATGCTGAAAAATAATTTTATTTAAAGACATATTGATGTAAAAGAACATTTATCTTAAGCAGTTCTAACTCTTTTTGCTTGTGATGGTCCTGGGAGTAGCTAAGGATCGTCAGGGTCATCGGCGGTATCCGTATCACCAACGGAATCCGCCTCACAGGATTTGCCTGGGAGAACCTCTTCTACAAGAGGTATAGTAAATTTAAAATATCATCTGAGGCACTGAGGTCTGTAGACTGGACAGGGATGAGCTCCTCAGTTCCCAGAGCACTTCGCCTTTGTTCCCATCACCAGTCTTGTGGGGGGAGCCGACGTCCAAGCCAATTCTGTACTTGGTGATATACTCTGAAACTGTGCTGCTTTGCTGCACCCTCTGTGGGGGTAGCGCTGAAATGTAAGATTTAATCTTAGATTCTGACTTCATAAATGAGAGGTATCTGTTGTTGTTGAGAGACAACTCGTTGAGTGGAGCACCATCATACTACCTGAGAAAACATGTCTTCCCATCTTCTTCGATGAGCAGCAGCTTGAATGTCAGCACGTTGTTGGTAGAGCTTTAAGAAGCTGATTTTACCCTTTCGAAACGCTGCAGAGGTTGTGTCGCAACCGGTGAAAGCGTGTATGAAAAGTATGTGCTTAAGATCAAGCTGTTGAAGATTCTTAGACGAGAAAGCGATCGAGGGCCTTCATTTTCCCATGGCTTGGTTTAAGAAAAATTATGTTACGGTCCTCTGGTGTTAGTGCCATTACAAGAACTACGAGATCAATGCCCTCACCAACTATAACAAAGTTTTCTGGTTGCTTCTGAATGGCCGTGCCCCTGGACACAATGAAAGTATCGGCGTCGTCTTCGGTCACATCAGTAATAACTCCATTTTCTTGAAGGTAGGATGTAAGAATAATGGCAATCAAACGAGATTTTTGTTCAGTTCATTACTGAGGAAATGGTCCTGCTTAACGCTGATTATTGTGTCGGCAGTACAGTTGATGTTGACTGACTCTTTGGTTCGATATCTCCTTCTTTGTTCTTCTCTTGTGCTGTTGGCTGTAGTGTTATAATATAACCGTCAAACACAACTGAGCACGATTTACCTGAGTAGTGCCGTTTGATATACTTCAGGTGAATCTCACAGATAGATGAAATGGTGGATCCCGCAGCGTAGGCCAAAGAACTCTATTGTAATAGGAATCCTCCATCTATTACGATTTTAAAGTCTGACAGATTAATGACTACAACTTCTGATGTGTTTGAGATAAAATATTAAACTATAATATACCGGGTGAATGAGACCACCCGTATCAGTCTTTTATTTAAAGAACGGTGAGTCGTAGAGAGGTGGGGTAAAAAAAGTAATTATAAAAGCCATAATAAAGAATCGAATGGTGATATTATTTCTTGGAAAAGTCAGCATTCCTCCAGAAGGCCTCCAACTCCAAGATTTTAAATGGCACCATAAGTCGAAAAAGGTATTATTTGAAAGATTGTTAAAAAAGAAGAAAGTTTTATGGGAAAAATTATTTTATTACTGCCACCCCTTTTAAGTAATATTCGACTAAAGTTATTAAATTTGAAATTCACTGTTAACAAGAAACATTGAAAAGTCGACTTTTAAAATCTAGTTACCAATGTTACATGTGTTCAAAATATCTTCCATTTACTGCTAAGCACTGTTGAGCTCTTCTAGGTACACTATCAGTGGCTCTAATAAGTAATTCTTGAAAGGGAAGAACACATGTAACATTGGTAACTAGATTTTAAAAGTCGACTTTTCAATGTTTCTTGTTAACAGTGAATTTCAAATTTAATAACTTTAGTCGAATATTACTTAAAAGGGGTGGCAGTAATAACATAATTTTTCCTATAAAACTTTCTTCTTTTTTAACAATCTTTCAAACAATACCTTTTTCGGGTGCCATTTAAAATTTTGGAGTTGGAGGCCTTCTGGAGGAATGCTGACTTTTCCGAGAAATAATGATATCACCATTCCATTCTTTATTATGGCTTTTATAATCACTTTTTTTACCCCACCTCTCTACGACTCACCGTTCTTTAAATAAAGGACTGATACGGGTGGTCTCATTCACCCGGTATATGTATGCATTTTATATGAAATTTAATGGCCTACAACTTTTATTTCAGCAGTTTTTGCTATAAACCCAATACTTTCGGGGTTAGGACACATTTGCCGAAAAATGTCGTGTAAAAACGATTGACAGCGAATATCTCTTCAACAGCTAGAGATGCAGAAAAAACGAATAGAACTAAACTTGTAGGAAATTTAAACTCATTTTATTTTGTAATTGGCCATTTCCCACTACGACCACCCGTTCAAGAGATACAAGCAGAAAACCAAACAAATCCGCACATTTTGTTACGCTACGGAGTTAGCTCATACCGTAGGGCCGGGGACTTTTGGTATAATCATCACTAAACACCTCCAAACACATCTCAGAAATAAAATCTTTAGGATCAAAAAGTCTGTCTACAAACCCTTCTTTGACTAGACTATATTAATTGCTTTCTTCTTCTTCGAAACTGTACAAATAAATGTTTATTTTTTCAAAAACCACATAGGTAACTGGATGTGAAGTTTATTTCTACCACGCTCTATGTGTACAATTGGTTAGGCATAATTTTTGACAAATTTCAATTCAAAAATTCGAAAACATGTACGGAACCTACTAGGAAATGCTTTTAAAAAAGTTAAATAGATAAATTTAATATAGGAAGACTAAAACGTATACTTACCTATCGGTTTTGTGAAGGCTTGTCATTTTCACACGGGTGTGAAGTTGGTACCCACATGTTGAAATTTCGAAACGAAAACTATTGCATAATTTTGCCCAAGTTATGCCCAGTTTTGCCCAATAGTCATTTCGTTTTGCCTTTTGCCGTTAGGTCGGTGTGACTGTGCCGATA
Source organism: Pyrocoelia pectoralis (assembly GCA_036250285.1). Classification (NCBI taxonomy): domain Eukaryota; kingdom Metazoa; phylum Arthropoda; class Insecta; order Coleoptera; family Lampyridae; genus Pyrocoelia; species Pyrocoelia pectoralis. The sequence continues at coordinate 24,674,553 of CM070076.1, read as the reverse complement.
AGAGCGTTATAGTAGTCAAATCGACTTATTATTTTCAAACTTATATAAATCAGCCAAAATCATAAAAAAACTTATTTAAATCTATCCATCTATCTATCCACACCATAGAAATTCGACACATGGGTTAACCGGGATGGGTAAAACGAAGTGACTATTGGGCAAACACTGGTCATAACTTGGGCAAAAACTGTTCATAACTTGGGCAAAGTTATGCGAAATTCCAACATAGATGCCAACTTCACGCACCTCATTTTCACGTTTATATAGCGTATTTTATTCTTGGACTATTTTTTTTTGTGAATATGGATAATGCATTAGTTGTACTCTCGATTGTACTATATTAACAGTATTTCTTGCTGTTTCTATTTGTTCTTTTAAGAGGAACCGTTTTTATAGTATAGGGAAAACCGTTGCAATTCATCCTAACATTCCATTACACCTTTATGTGGTGTGCGGTCAATTCGCCCCGGCACTTCGCCCTCGGACACTTCGCCCCGGACATTTCGCCCTCGGACATATCGCCCCCAAGACATTTCGCCCCCTGATATATCGCCCCCAAGATATTTCGCCTAAAAACATTTCGCCCCCGAAACATATCGCCCCCAAGACATTTCGCCTCCGAACATTTCACCCCCGAAACATATCGCCCCCAAGATATTTCGCCTTTATATATTTCGCCCCCGAAACATCGCCCCAATTATCCATTGTCTATTAGCTTATACAGTGGTCCAAATTTCGACGCTCACCATCGGTATCTCGGTTATTAGAGGAGGTAGAGCAGCGGTTAAATAGGGAATGTTTTTTTAGAATTCAATTCTCGCGATAAATCTCGTTTCTAATTCTCTTCAATGTTTTTAGACTTTCAAATAATTTTTAAAGAAACAAAATTTCCTTCAATAACTCCACAGCTTCTAATCTGACTTCTTCTAAATTTTTACAATGTTCGAAAACATTTTCAACACAAACTTTTTGATGTAACACCGTTCTATTTTTAATTTTTTAAGTAATGTGTGCCGGCAATGATTTTCATACGGCAGATGTTATAGAATTTTTATTAGTTAATTGCCTTTGAGAAGAGATTTTCAAAAACGTATAACATGCCTGAAAAATATTTACTTATGGGAGAGATATTAACAAAAACATGTATTTATCTTTAATAGCACATGAGAAATGTAGGCATAAAGGTATGCAAGTGCTAAGTAACACTGTGAAATACAAAAACCAGAACTGTGGTTTTGAAAATCTACGAAAATTGTGGAGAATTTGAATGTCACGGGTATTAAACCCTGAAAAACATTCCCTAAGTATTTAACCGCTGCTCTACGTCTTCTATAACAGCTCTACAAATGGTGAGCATCGAAATGTGGACACACTGTATATGTATAACGGATGAAGGCGATGTGAGGGCGATATGTTTTGGAGGCGAAATTGTCGGGGGCGATATGTCCTGGGAGGCGAAGTGTATGGGGGCGATATATCTTGGAGGCGAAGTGTCAAGTGGCGAAATGTCCGGGGGCGAACTGTCCGGGGGGCGAAATGTCCGGGGGCGAACGGGCCGTGGGGCGAAGTGACGGGGCGAAAAGTCCGGGGGCGATGTGTCATGGGGCGATTTGCCCTACAACCCTTTATGTATTGCACTCTCGTTTACATTAAAGACATCTAATACATGTTTATGATTTTGAAATTTTTTACATTTTTTCGGAAATTAGCAGTTTTTTATTATTTTCTATTATTGAAGAATACATGTTTAAGTCCCTTGAATATAAAAATAATAAGAAAATGCGCAAATGTAATTTTTCGAAAAAACGTGAAAAAATTAAAAATTAGTGGGCCATTAAAACGAGTTAAATAGTGCGAAAGACTTTACCGTTTTCCAAAATTCAACCCGCTTACTATTTATGTCAGTTTTGATTCTAAATGATCCTAAAATTAAATTTCTCGTAAACCAATAATAAAATTTAAAAAATTCTGTGTACATTTAAGAATAATTCAATTAATCATTAATTAATAATTATTAAGAATACTGTTATTAAGATCCTAACAGAAACACTAAAACAAACAAATGCTATGAAAAGAGAAAAACATGTATTAGATGTCTTTAATGTAAACGAGAGTGCAATACATAAAGATGTATTCTTCAATAATAGAAAATAATAAAAAACTGCTAATTTCCGAAAAAATGTAAAAAATTTCAAAATCATAGTGTGCCTTTGAAACTCAGTAAATAGGTACATAAAACTGAAAAAGAAACAGTTTTTTTCTTCCAACACGCAAAGCTTGAATGATCGCACGCTGCTCACACTTGGACGGATTTTTTACAACAAACATCAATTCAAAGTCACAATTTCTATCAGATATAAACGAAATAAACTGATTAGTGTTACAGTTATAAACACTACCTACTATGCAAAATAATTTTGTGTAATGAAACCTTATTTATGTATGTTACTCAGGGGTGTAGCTATAGATAATTTGGGGGGGGGGGGGGGGGGGGGCTGCATGAGAGTTCGTCAGCTCCAGTCAACTACCCCCAATTCAGTAATGAGAAAATTTATGGCTGACTATGTGATTTAGAATTACTTAGTGCAGAATGTTAACTTATTTGGGGGGGGGGGGGGGGGGGGCACTGATGTTACTACGTCATTTCATTATTTATTAAATTTTACACAGTCACTGTATAAAACACTTAGCAGTAAGCTAAAGTTGGCGTCCCAACCAAACCAAACACAAAACACGATACGACGCGTGATACAAGGTAGATGATGATCTTCGAAAAAGAGACAAAGAATACAAGGATCGAAGGAAGCGCTACGTCTTTTTGCTTGTATAAAAAGATATGTAAATAATAAACTACTGTGGTGGTTGTTGCGAAATATAGATTAAGATGTAATTTAATCTAATTAGACCAAAATTAGGGAACATGCATTTTTAGTTGAGGATGCATTACTGTAGAGTTTGGCGTCAAGTTAGTAGGTAAGTATTCCACTAAAAAATTTGGTTCCCGACTTTACTTTTGCACTGTATTTTTAGATTGTGGCTTATGAAATGGTTAGGTGCTGACTTAAGGAGGGGTTCAATTGTCCTAAGCAACCAAAATTTCATAATCACACTCTCATATAAACGCCATGTTCAAATTGGGCTTTGGCATGCATTTCTGGACAACTCGCTCTGACCATAGTTTTGCTCCGATCATGGAGTTTTATGTCTCAAAATGACCCTAAGAACATGCTACGGCTCATATGCTTAGTTTTAGCAAAAAGTATAATGTTTCAAGCTGTCTAGGATGTGTCAAAGTGAGACAGATACTATTTTCTTGCGATATTTTGCGATTCTTTCAAAATTACAATAGAAATAGCATACCCCAATGGGATATCGATAGGCATAACTGCCGTGAGGGTTCATTGGGGTCATTTTCAGATATAAAAGTCAAAAATCCGACCAATACAGTGGTCACAGCGAGTTGTCCAAAAAATGAAGTCCGAGTCTTTTACAATGGCGAGTGAACTTTTGGCGTACTAGCAGGAAAAATTGTCGTTCCATCACAACTCTTTACTTCAGGCTAAATTTCCTCGTAAATTGCTCTCATTATTCGAAAATTTCGGAATTCGTCAAACAAATTCGTAGAGATTTCTTCAGTGGAATGGGCCAACGTAAACCAGGATCGGTGCGTGCAGGTGAAAGAAAGGTGCCTAAGAAGAACACCAAACTGGGCAGACGTAAGAGAGCTTTGGAGGCCTTCAACGCGATAGAAATCAGGGTCAATATTGAATCGAAAAAAGTTCTTGAACTCCCCTCCCCCCCTTAACATCAAATTAGCACCCCCATTATAAAATTTGGTTTCCAATTTGCGTTTAGATGTTTAAGAAGGTACAGCAGCATTTTAGATGCATGCATGATGTATTACATGAAACAAAGGTAATTTTCAGTTCCATTTTGTAGGAAAAATGGTTGCTTTCATGGTTTCCATGAGCAAAAAATGGATTTTATAGTTTTAGTGTTGAGCGGCGTTTAAGCCCTACGGTATCGAAAAAACATAGTTTCATAACTTTAGTGACTATGATGTCATTGAGCCACTTTCTATGTACTGTATGAAAGGCCTCTATTCTATCAAACTCAAAAGTAACACGGTATATTTTCTAAATATACATCCCACCTGTGTCGAATTCCAGAAAATTGCGAGTAGTCTTGCAGTGTTGGTTAGTTTTCATAATTTTGACCAACTCCTATTTCTTGCTTTACCCTTTAACAGAGGTATCGCTAGAATTATTGTGCCAAAAGTCATTCAAAACACAATTTATTTTATGTTGGTGCATTTTTCTTTGATTTCCGATACAAATTTACTTGGAATATAGGTACACATAGTAGTAGGTAACCAAATTGTACATTTTTTTAAATATTTCTGGCATTCTGGCAGATTTGTTCGCTATTCGACATCCGCCTAACAAGGAAGTGAATATTCGTGCGCCAGAAGGAAATTGTATTTATTAGGTATTATTATAAAATGCGCTCTCTTAAAAAGACTTTATCAAATTAGTTATTTAGGTTCATTTTATATTATTACATTATATCTACATACTTTGTTAATGCTACACCTTGAATTTAAAGCTAACAATTTCCCATACTGCTGAGGTGCGGTAGTAAAAGATCCTAATGTGAGAAATTGTATAATAATTATGAAAACTAAATATTCACAGAATTTAATAACATGTATGTTAGTGAACCCACCTTCCCATTTCATTTTTATTATTACTTTTTATTTTTATATTCAAAATACACACAATTAACGGCATTGACGAATAAATTCTTTAAAATTATAGAGAAATTTTGTGTCAGGTAAAATTTCAGTCATGCATGAATGTAAATAAAGGGGGATATTGTGTCTATAGTTGTTTACTATGGTGCAAACAATGAACTCCATAGATATCGGGATTTACAATAAGCAAGTTCCATAATGAAAGTTGTATTATTTTTAAATGATTTTTTTTTTGTAACTAGGTGGTATGAAAATCTAGTCTAGAAACTATTAAAATTTTTCTGTTATTCATTGCGCCAAAGATCAATTTGGTGTTGCATCTATATGAAGTTAGGGTACTTCAATGTTTAGAATTAAAATTTAAACGTGCGTTTCTATATCCATCTTTTTTATACGGTCACTTGAAAACATACACAATAAATGACCCGGATGTTTGTTCCTTTTCCTCCATTTCAATTGAATTGAATATAAAGACTTTAAACATTCTCGATGAACAACGATGGCTAACGTAGCAAACTTTTCGAGGAAATACGTTTGACACTTTCTCCACAGAAATTGACCGCCGAATACAAATTTCCAATATAACGGACATAGGATCAAGTCAAGAGAATTACTGAATACCAGAAAGACATGTCTGTAGGAAGTTTGGCGCGTCTACATATTATATGATATTAACCGTTCGTTTGCCAACGTAGCTTTTCAAACATTTGAAGGGCATCTGGTACACATTCAAGGCATAGGGCTCTCTACAGTAAAAAGGATAATTCAACGCAGAATAGTTGAAAACCGCAAAACTGGGTTTAGGGCAAAATTGAAACAATAGGTACCGTTAATATAATCACATGCACAGAGTTATCCATCTGCCGGATAAAAGAAAGCTACGCACAAAATTTAAATTTTTGAAATTAAACAAGCGTCGGTTATGTTATGTTTTTAATAATACAGCAGATAGATAATTAATTTTATATTTTTATAATTGTTGAATTTTTATGCAAATTATTTTATGTGTATGTAAAAGCTGTGTTTTCAAAACAATCTAATTAAAAAAATTAATTTCTGGAACAAAGCATACAATAGTGTCATGGTACCTATATCCGTTAAAGTGTGAACTTAAATTTTAAAAACTTGCATTTTTGGTACATCCTTTAAATATAAGGCACTTGCATCCATTACTACGATGAATGGTTTTTCTCTCTCAATTTATCAGTACTTACCGATAACATGACATGGATAAGTATACCTTTAAGTCAAACTTGATAATGGGGTATATTTCTTTTGGTATATCATTTATCAGTTATGTCTATACGAACTGTTTTTTATGAAATGTATATTTAAAGAGCTATTATGCAGGATGTCCCAGCTTGAATGATCAGGACTTTGACATTTTGTAGAAAAACACATTTTAAGGTGGGTTGCTCCTATAAACATAGGTCCTAAAACTCTCTTATTCTGAGATACAGGGTGTTAAAATTTTCTAAAAAATAAAGTTTTTATTTATTTATTTCCGAACTGTAGAAAATATTCAAACCAAAATTGGCACACAATATACGGACAGAGGGTCGTAATATCCATGGTAACCATCATTTTTGTACACGCCAAAATACATTTTTCATTAAATAAATGACAAAAATCTAGTTTGCGTCCGGACGGTAACAGAACCGAAAAAAGGTCAAGAGACATTTTTTCTTCAGAATTGAATACTCTATCGAAAGAATATTTAATTCAGAGCCGTACTCTTTTTATTTATCAAATTAGTAGAACGGATTACCCATATTTCCGCCACTGGTTGATTAAAAAAATTCATATTATTCAATCTGATGACCCTCTGTCCATGCATCTTGTGTGCCAATTTTGGTTTGAATATTGTCCACAGTTCGGAAATAAATAAATAAAAACTATTTTTTAGACAATTTTAACGCCCTGTATCTCAGAAACAAAGAATTTGAGGACCAATGTCTATAGGAGCAGCCCACCTTAAAATCTGATTTTCTACAAAATGTGAAAGTCCTGATCATTAAACCTGGGGCACCCTTAGAGCATAATTTCAGCATTTGACCTTTAAATAAACGTTGCAATGTTTTTTGGCGTACTTAAAAGTCTTGGAATGTTGCTCTATAAAAAAATAAGCAACCGATTAATTTCGGACAAGAGTTGGTTAACAACCTTTAATTATTTGGATCCTTTAAAACTTTTACTGCGGAGTGAAATTAGCATTATACTCATAGTTAAATAATTAAAAGTTGGAGGCATGATAATTAAATTAAAATCGTTAATATTTCGATACCGGGGAGAAGTTAGCCATAACTATTTCGATTCGTAATTACAGCGGCGTCATTTCAGTATTTTACAAGAGGGGCAACTATAGCAAAAAAGGGAAAAAATCGCCCGCCGTAAGGGAAAGTTTTTTTGAAAAAGGGCGTGGTTGTCAATTTTATAAGTAACGTACTCTTTTTTTGGTAGTAGTAATTACAGGGGGTGGGGGGGTCAACTGACCTACCCTGCCCCCCCTAAATGACGCCCCTGCGTAATTATCAACTATATTTAAAAAACTCATTACTTGGTTTTTTAGTAGTTAGTAGTGCAGCTAACAATTATCCTTCAGTAAGCCTTTGATGTCATTAAATTTTTGTACTGCTAATTTTACAAACGTAACTTGTGATGGTAATAAAAAAACATGTTTGTGCGAGGGGCCTGTCACTGGGGAATTACTGGGAATTGTGAAGGAAATGAGGGGTATTAGAGGGAATTGATGAGAACTATGAGGAATTGAAGGGAACTATGGGGAATTGAAGGGAACTATGAGGAATTGAAGGGAACTGAGGGGAATTAAAAGGAACTGATGAGGCATTGAGGGTGAATTGAAGGGAATTAGAACGTAAATTGAAAGGTATTGAGTTAACGTACGTATGTACATCATATATGCATTATATGTATTTTAACTTATTTACTTGTACCTATTTAACTTATTTACATGTATAATAGGGCCGTATAGGGCCCACTTTGGTACCGATAATTTTCCCGGTAACCCGCCGGTTCTTGGTTTGTCCCTAAAGCTTACTCTATATTCCATTCATATTTTTAATCACCCTCGTCGCCACTGTATTATGACACTATATATAATATATATCAAACATCACACATATAAAATGATAACATATAAAACACATCTCATAATAATTCATTTTTTTATGACAATCACAAAATGATGTCTTTCAAATAACAACCATTGCTAAGATACACAACAGAAAGAATTATCAGAAACTAAAGAAATGATGACGACAAAGGAATCAAATTACTGACACCATTGTATAGGTATTTAATTTATAAATCAATGCTAACACTAACACTGCAAAACGCGGGGAAGATCCCCGATTTGCGGGGAATTGATGGTTAGCGCGGGGAATGACAAAAATCGGAGAATTTCGGGGAATTCAGACCAATCGGTGGACTAAAACTATTTTATGTCGGATTCGGGTAATACTTTACAACTAAAAAATCACGTTCGGACTTGGCAGATACAGCTCGACACTACTAACATAATTTTGAACGGCAAAATCACTCAAATGACTGCTCAACTGTCATTTGAACAAGATTTTGTATTTCTGAACGCATTCATTTCTACATCATTCATTAATTCAAAGAAATTGGTGCGTACCTTAAACCAGCGTTTCCCAAAGTGTGGATCGCTACGCGGCATTGGGCCGTAGAAAAATTTTGCCGGGTCACGGAAAAAAATGGTAAAAACACAAAAAAATTAGTACCTACCTATTAGTTTTTGTACATCAGTTATACGTTATACACTAGGAATAGTGGAAAAGTGTGCATTTGCACTCTTTCACGTAGCTTTATCGCTCGCGTCCACGCGTTGTGCTGCTAACGTTTTTCTTCATTTACTAGTTTTAAATGAATATAATTTTAATTACCTACTTTTATTTTTCTTATATAATTATTTTGAAATTTTTGTGTATGAAATAAAACAAACAAAAATTAACTAGATTTTTAATTAAAAAATAAAATTTGTTTTGTAAAGAAGTGGGGTTTTTTCATAAGATGGGTCGCCAAAAATTTTAAAACCTCGTACCGGGTCGCGGTCAAAAAAGTTTGGGAAACGCTGCCTTAAACCATATAATGGCCTGTAGAATCTGTAGATGTAAGAGTTAATTTTGTTATGAGGTATAGTATTTTATAAAAGTTTTGTAAAAATTAAAAAAACAGTGTTTTTATTCCGAAAATATCATTTCGGGGAATTTACAACACTGACGCGGGGAATCGAGACATTTTTATTGATAGCACTTATATTCACTGACCTCGGAATCTGCACCCTCATTTACAGAGAGTGAGTATTAAGGCGCCTCTATACATAGGGTAGGCAACACACCATGCAATTGGAAAAAGTGCAATCTTTTGACCAGGATTACAGTTCTAAAATTGAACTTGAAAAAATTTTAAGGTCGGGAATATATTCCTTACTATAATGAAATTTTGCCTTAGAATTTTGTTTGAAACAAAACAAATATTTGAGGTATCAAAAAATTATTTTATCTTTCATCTATTTTAAGAGATATTTTCCAAACGACAGTCAATATCCGAAAATTAAATTCTACGGACAAATTCTACAGTGCTTAAGAACCATATTTCGTTGAACAATCGTTTCCAACGGTTAAGTTATAACTGTAATCCTGGTCAAAAGTTTTTTTTAATATAAATTTTATGTACAAAAATTCTACCAACGAAAATTTCGTAAATGCCCCGGGCCACAGAGGTCAGGTAGTGGAATTACACTTCTAAGGAGATTATACAGACAAAAGAAAAGTACCTGTTTAATGACCCTGTTACAAAGATGCAAATTGACATAAATATTGCGTAACCAGGGTTATTTCCGACGTAAATTTAAAAAACGCTATAGACATTTAATTGTAAAAAGACATTATTTTTTTTATTAAATTTTATTTTAATTAATATAAACAGCACAAATCTTGAGTTGATGTCTTAAATTTTTTTTGAAAAAAGGGCGTGGTTGTCAGTTTTATAAATTTAACGTACTTTTTTTTGGTAGTAGTAACTCCAGGGGGGGGTCAACTGCCCTACCCTGACCCTCCTAAATGACGCCCCTGATGTATTCCACCTTTAGTGTAGACTACAAAGTAGCATATATTTCTTTTGGTTATGTGCAATAGACCCTGTACCTACTTAGTAAAAATAATTGTCATTGAGCTTATTAATTACTACATTCACAGTATTCTAATTTACCCTTCAAATATGCTTCAATAGGATGCTAATTGCCGCTTTTCTCGGAACATTTAATTTCAACAATGGCAGTTTTTCCTACTAATCCGCCTGGAGAACAAGCAAGAAATGGTAATTCTTCATCAACTATAGGCCCGATTTTTTAACAACTACTGAGCATTGGGATTAAAATTAATTGAATTGCTGTAACTTCATGTTGCAAACCAAGTAGAACTATTTATTTTAAACGTATGTACTACATACATAATAGTGCCGCAACGGTTTTTGCCGTAGGTGTTGTTTTTCCTAATTTACAAAGTTTTCCAAAATTGGAAGCAGTAATGCGTTTCTTGGGTTCTGATTTCCATAAATCACTCTATAACTGAAGAATTGTTGCTTTGCTGAGTGCACATCTATCTATACTGTCTAAATTTTTCAAGAATTTTTGCATCATTTTTTCATAAAGCTCCACATTCATGTTCGATATAGCTTACATTTGACAGTCAAAATAATATTTTTTACCACAATAAAACGTAACTTACTATGATTAGTGAACCTCTTATATAAAATATATATTATGTAGGTATATATATATCTACAATTAATGGGATTTTTTTGTTAATTATATCTAATACGAATTAAATTTTAATGGGATTTTAGCACATTTTAAAGTAAAATACTTTAGAATCAATTAAATTAATAGGTAGGTTTGTTTGTCCAAGTCTTAGATTATGTCCAAGTACAGAAATAATGAAAATTATATCAGTGCATTTATTTTTTATTTAGAATGTGTGGTTAATTGTTATAATTATTCTTAAACATTGTCAAAGTTTATTTTGCTTTGTATTTCATTCTAAATCAGATTGTTTATAGTATTTTCCGAATTTTCAAATAATTATTCTTTTGTGATTCTTGGACGCTCATAATATGTACTATAATATTTTAATTTTAGTAGTCCAACATAGTAAAATAAATTTAAAGGTAGTCTTACAATCTGCGGGAATTCCAAGAAAATATAAAAGTTATAGGTATAACTAAACAATGAAACTTTCAAGTACATTTAGGTAAATTACTCATAATCCGCTTAGCCCTCAGGGAGTATTGAGATATGTATGTTGCCTAATTTAAAATTAGTAAGGAGTAGGTCCGAAATTTTTCCAGCTGTATAGAGGCGCCTTAAGTTCAAAAAGGAATTGCAGTGGTTGTCATTTTGTTGCTTGTATCAAGGTCAAGTTAATCCTTGGTGCGGTGCAGTGGCAGACGGTCCATGGAAACTGGGGAAGCTACTGTTAGCTTCTTGATGGAGGCAAAGGAAAAGTCAGCAATGACAGATTCAGATTTTATACTAAGTTAGTTTCCAATCTTTGACAAACACTTTGAATAAATTACAGGCCAAAAAACAAAAAAACAACGGATGATAGTTCTACCTCTGAATCGGAGAATGATGAAAAAATCATATATGATGATTCGATGGATGTCGAAGTATTATCAGAGAAAGAAACAGTTGATCTGGATCTAGACCGAGGTCTAGACTTTCAAGTTGAGACTGAAAAATCTTACGCCGTTTCCGAGGCCGTTTTTTAGATCAAAAAAATATATATTTTTGATGCACAACTTTTACACTCCTCGTAACCCGCCTACGGTATAAGAGGACATGTTTTCCTAAAAAATTATATAACTACTAAACGGTGAGGGGTTACATTTTTGTTTACACTTATATGACTCATAATAGATCATTCTAAGATATTCGATCAAAAAAATATATATTTTTGATGCACGACAACTTTTACACTCTTCGTAACCCGCTTACGGTATAAGGGACATGTTTTCCTAAAAAATTATATAACTACTAAAGGGTGAGGGGTTACATTTTTGTTTACACTTATATGACTCATAATAGATCATTCTAACATATTCGATCAAAAAAATATATATTTTTGATGCACGACAACTTTTACACTCCTCGTAACCCGCTTACGGTATAAGAGGACATGTTTTCCTAAAAAATGATCTAACTACTAAACGGTGAGGGGTTACATTTTTGTTTACACTTATGTGACTCATAATAGATCATTCTAACATATTCGATCAAAAAAATGTATATTTTTGATGCACGACAACTTTTACACTCCTCGCAACCCGCTTACGCTTTGAGGAGATTTTTTCCAAATAATTATATATTTTTATCGCGAATTATTGTGAATTATGCTAATTTAAATATAACTCTACAAAGAAAAGTTAGTCTTTTTTACGATTTAGCGAAGAAAATTGCTATTGCTGAAATCCATTGCTAACTTGATGCGGGTCATAGGATCAGGGCGTTTCCAGGTGAAACGATACGATTTAAACAATACTAAGAAAAAATACGAAGATTATAAGAAAAGTTTAATTTAGACTAAATACTTTTACGTGGGTGTTACTTTATTTTATGTACATATATCAGAATATAAGCTTTATTTTCAATTGTGTTCATTGTTTTTTAAGTAAATATTTGAACCTATTGCATATTATTAAGTTCCGTAACCACCATTATCATGTTCTCGTCTAAAATTAACTATGCATCGCTATTCACTTAACCTAACCGTTTATGTTACCTATGAGTTAACTTTTGACTAGGAAATTGCAATCACAAAATTTGGAAAGCAGAAGCAAATAGACTGAGTGAATTTACTAATATAAAAGTATCTTTTCAAATACTAGTTGTTAGCAGTTGGGTTTAATTTAAAAACTTTGATTAAATTAAAACTTTAATTAACAATAATTGAAAATAGTACATTGTGTATCGAGTAGGAAAATAGATTATCGTATAAGCATGATGCACTTGTGGCAAAAACCAACATGAAAGTGGAAGAGTTCTGTATTGCACCCCCGAAACTACAAAAAAAAAGGGGTAGCACATAATTAAGATAACACCGCAACACCTGCACCGCATAGATGGCGATACAAATATAGTAAATATAAGTTTAAACACTAGTTTTTATAAAATGGCACATTATTTACATTAATAAATAGTATGGAAATTAAGGGAATTTAAAGGAATTGAAGGGAAGTAAGGGGAATTGAAGGGAATTGTGAGGAAGTTTGGGTGAATTTAAGGGAATTGGGACCGAAAAGGGAAGTGTAGTGTACGCAGTTTGGTGAGTGACAGACCCCTCGTGTTTGTGTCATATTTCAAAAACAAAAGACGATTTCATTTTTTTTTTATTTTCAAATACAGCTTAATAATGTGTAAAACGTTTCCCTTTTTGATTGGGGCTAAAATTTTACGTTTCTTCTTCTTTCCCTATCTCTTATAATAGTTTCTGAAATCCTCCTAGAGAATAGGAAAAAAGTTAACTCACCATGTATATGTATACATATAGGAATATATTTGGAAAAAGTTTTGAAATAGTTACATAAATAACCTTGTTATTCCACTCTTACATAAATCTTTGGTATCTTTACAATCAATAGCATTCTCGTTTTTGCTCAACGCTTTACGACGCTATCTTTGTGTGACAATCTTAAGAGGAACTCGTTTCGTCCTTTGCAAATGCAGCTCATACTCCGTCACCTACAAAATCCATTACCATTTGGGACACCTTTTTTCCTCAAAAAATGACGATGTTGTATTCGTTGATCTTTTTTGGGAATTTCTACAACTTATACTCACTGGAAGCATAACTTGGACTAGGTACAGTTTTCATTTCAGCACTTCGTATTCTCTGCATAAAAACGGTTGTAAATGCGATGAAGTTAAATTTTCGAATGATTGTTGAATAGCTATTTATATAACAAGTTCCAAATGAACGTGTTTTTTGCACTAGGTGTGCAAAAAAGACGGAGTTTTGCAACGTGTTTATATACAAGATTTTTTGCATTTCAGTAAAATTCATCTTCATTTTGAATTTATTTGACTTGGTAATTATTTGACGTCGGATATTTTCAAAGCGATCCTTGTTTGTTGCTATGGAAATAAACCATCACAACAATGAAATCTCATTTTGTCACTCAGTGACAGAATGTTAACATGTTAACAAAATAATGACATTTCGTAACTGAATTGCAAAAATTATTTTTGTGTTCTTTCTATCAATTTAAGAAAATTTGACGCCCACTATACTGTTCTGATTGTTCTGAATTTTCGGTTAGTAGCAAGCTGCATGGCATAAGTGAAGAATCGCATCTTCCCCCCATAATTATGTTTCTGTCACCCTTGTATGGAACCATTAGTAGTTGAGATTTCTTATACATTGTCAGAAATGGTTGCTACATCAGACTTGTCCTGGATTATCCATTTTAGTTGGTTAGGCAATATTTCGTTGAGAATTTGACAAAGCTCATCTCTGTCAATTTGTAACGTCACCCACTTGAAACTACAGAATAAAGTAAAAACTAAGTAAGTGTTTTATTTGGTTTCGCAAATATCGGACAATTTGTATCAAACTACAACTACAACAAACAGTGGCAGAATTTTGATCTCGAATTAAGAAAACCACGATTCTCCGCTCCTACAAGTAAATGCGAATTTCATATCATGTCTTTCTTGTGCGCATAACAATTTTTATGCGTTAAATAATAATGAATCGTTCGAAACTGGATCTACTTTCCATAGCTTCTTCACAGTCTAGTGGAAATTAAATCTGTGTACCTACCAAGTTCGTTCCAACGTGGGTTATAATTTATCAAATTTTATATCTCATAAGGGAGATTTGTTAAACCCATTATTCACCACAAGAGAGACCTGGAAAAATTAAGACTAGCTCATCGCGCATGCTTATGATTATTGTATTGTTACGCCGTACCTTCCAACTTTTAAACCGAATTTATATTTGAGATATACTTTTGTTATTAAATAAGGAGGGGTTGATGCCATTTTTTATTTAGAATTGATTTTTCACTCTATCAAATCATGATCGAGTCATTAATGGATAAAAAGGATCACGTCCCCCTTTTTTTTTATTAACTTCCTTTAGAAATTTCGTTAAAATGATTGAAAATGTTGTTTGGGCGTAGTACATCCAAGATATTCAATAAATTTATTCGAGTGAAATTATACCTACCAATTAAATTTAATCATGTCACTTATAAATAGAAAGGGTTAATGCGATTAAAGCAAAAAGCAACCCTTTCTATGTGAAGATATTTTAATATTCGCTCTGTTTTCCTTTACAGCTTATTTTTATTTAATTGAACCATTTACTTTGTCATTACATCTTTTTGTTTTCATTTCGAGGCGAGTACTTAAAACCGAGTGAATTTTGTGGCTTAAAGATTATCCTATACTCAGTTCCACTCTATTGTTTTAAAATTGGATTGCTCTATACCGAGCACTGTGTGGTTTTGTTCATCGCCATTTTGCCTATTTCAAACGTACGACCGTTGTTCTTTATTCAATGATACATACGACATACCTATAAACACAATGCATCGAAAACCACAAAAACGCACAGTAACCATACAATCTTCATCAACGATGAACTGCATTTGACTTCACGTAATTTACTAAAATGCACAGTCGTCCTTTTCGGATTGCGGGTAGTGGATTTGTTTTATTACTGCCAGATATTTCGACGTTCTTTTTAAGAACGATATTTAGGTTGTCTTTTTCCTCTCCTATTTAGAACCTTGTAATTCAGATATTTTCCACTTTATACAAGATCTTTATTAAACATTTTGCCTTACTCTTCGACCTTTAGCTAATAGCTTAGGAAGTACACTTTATGGATGGACAGCGATTTGAGCACACTTCGAGTTGCAAGTTTTTCATAGATCAGGGAATTGTAACCAATCAAACTGATTTTTAAATATTGAATACTGTCAATTTTTGACGGTAGCATGAAGTAAAAGAATAAATTCTCTCTGCACTCAACAATTTTTGTTAAACTTAATAAACAGAGCCAAATTCAAATTTAATTAAAGTTCTAACAATTTCGCCTGCTATCAAAACTTGCCACTAAATTCCTTATTTAGTGGGTAGGCTACAAGGCGAGGGGTTGACCACTAAGAAAAATTAAGTACACCACATTTACATTTGCCACATTTACAAAACATTTACCACATTTACCTCATTTACAAAACATTTACCACATTAACAAAACATTTACCTCATTTACAAAACATTTACCTCATTTCCAAAATATTTACTTCATTTCCAAAATATTTACTTCATTTACAAACATTTACCACATTTACCACATTTTTTACTACATTAACCACATTTACGAGACTTTTCACACTTCCACAGTGGTGTATACATTTCGCAATATTTTCAATCGACATTTACACAATATGTAAGTTTCACGACATTTCCAAGAGATTTACCTATTAATAGCCAATTAGTAGTGGTTTTTTTTAAACGATGTTCTTTTTAATCTTCCATCAGCTTCTCTTATTTGTTCGAATCTGCTAACTAAACTCCAAGATGTATCAAATATGTACCATAACAACCTTGTATGAGGGGGCACTAATATAGTTATGCCTAAAGTATTACAATCATTTATGGCATCCTCTAAAGCTTGTGTGCATATACAGTCCGCGCGGCCAAAGAATGCCTGAAACCTCTTCCTCAACATTAGATTTGCCAATAGAACGGGTTATACCTAGTTGTTATGGAGGGTATGGCGTCTTTCATGTTAAAAGTCGCCCACCAATAATAAACAAATACATACACACAAAAATGTTTCAAAATGTCATCAAATCGATTACCTTTCGATGATTTAGAAGCATTCGTCAAAGCAGAAACTTGTAGAATTTTAAAGAAACCTGATAGGTTACTCCTTGGATGGAGCAAATATTCAGTTTTCTCGTAAATGAGCTTTTTCAAGATAACATTTTTGGTCAATAATGTTTTTCAATGTCTTCTAGCGGTTTTTAAAAATTTGTAATCAGTAATAAAAATTGTCTTCCATCGTTCAGTGATCGTTGACGTAATCGGTTAGTCTGTGCTTTTCTGGGATATTTTTGGAGGGGCCATTTTCTCTTTATCCAATTAACTATGTCAATGTCCCCCTCCGTAATTCTGCCCATGGAAAAATCCTGTTTCGTTTCGTCATCATCCAGTTTCCTTTTTCCTAATTCAAGTTCAACTGAGTATTAACTGAGGGGTGGTGTCAAGTAGTGGTGTATTTTTGATGTTCTCACATATCGCTATAAGTAGTTTTCGGTGGCCAATTAACAGTTGAAATTTTTTTGGATTATGTCTATGTTGGGATCCATAATAATCTTCAAATTTGTTTCTTTCAATTAAATCAGTTAAATTGTTTCTTGCGAAACGTACTATGTATTTCTTCTACATCATTCTCACTCATAGTCCGGGAGCCGGCCGCCATTTTTGCAATCAATTAGTATACTTTTTATACTTCGTGAGCGGCTTTTTCCTCTGCGAAAATGTTCGCAAATGGGTCCTACGGTGGTGCGCAGGGAAAAAACACGTTGATTTGGAAATTACAAAAAATTAATGAATATCATGGGAAAACTGCCCAATTAATTTGTAGGACAAAGTGGGCATTTAATTATGCAAATATTTACTAAGCTACAGAAAAAAAATCAGCTTGATATTCATTGTTTTTGTTAATGTAGTAATATCTACACTACATGTATCTGAGATGGGGACACTCTTGATGGACGCATTTTTGTTGTAGGACAAATGTTATTTTAAATTACTTACAAAAAAACTTAAGAGTTAGCTAAAAAATTAAGTAATATTAATGAATTTTTTGTAATTACCACACCAACGTGTTTTACCACTGCGCACCCCGTAGGACCCATTTGCGAAAATTTGTTTGACGTCTCGTTAAAATAAAGCCGCTTACAAAGTATAAAAAGTATACTAAGTAATTGATTGTAAAAAAGGTGGCCGGCTCCCGGACTATCATATTTGAAAATGCTAATCTGTTATCAAAACCAGATTTTCATTAAGTTTTTAATAAATGAAGGTAGTGTATTTGTATTTTTTGAGTATCTTAATTTCAAAGAAATCTTTGTGATTCTCTTGGGAATGTTTGCATATAAAAATATTGTTAATATTCATTCGACTGCGCTGGCATGCCAAATGCTTAGCTCGTTTACAAGGTATTTAGAAAAATGCGTATTCAGTCAACACAATTCACAAGCGAGCTCACAAGCCACGGATCACCGATGCCTTTTACTGCATTTACAAAACGTTTGGAACATTTACTACATTTCCACATCATTTCCAACATTTGCTACATTTCCAATACATTTACAGAACATATCCTACATTTACTTCATTTACAAAACATTTACAACATTTACAAAATATTTACCACATTTACACAACATTTCCTATTTTGTACACTACATTTACCAAGTGGTCAACCCCTCGCTACAAGGTTAGTATATTACAGGTTACCTCATAACTCTCGACCAATAGCAATCGAAGCACGATTACGTCACTAGGCTGTAAGTGTAAGATAGGATACGTTTTTTGAATTATGATATCCTGGAAAAGTCTCCATATGCTTTAGCTAAACAAAATGAAGAAAAAATCTGGCATGTATTGCCACGAGACTTTCCTCGCACCAAAAAACTCCAACTTTTTCTTTTAAAAAAATGGGTGTCTCCATTTTAGCTTATACCGGAAGTGACGTCATCAAAGGCAATATCAGCATTTTCGTCCCTGGCCCGAATGCAATCGATTGGCGAAAACCGCATTTCGATAACTTAGTTTCTGAGTTTAGAGCGTTGCAAGGAATGTGTACGGACAGACTACAGACGACAGACGGAAATTTTTTTACTTCCCGAGTACGAAGTAAAAGGGAAGTAAGTATTGTATTAGTGTTCAAAAAAAAAAAATTGACCTATGCAAATTTTTACATATCTTTGCGTTTTTGAATACGTAGATTCAAAGTATGGAAAAAAAATTTCCGTCTGTCGTCTGTAGTCTATCCGTACACATTCCTTGCAACGCTCTAAAGTCTAAACTCAGAAACTATTAAAGTTATCGAAATGCGGTGTACGCCAATCGATTGCATTCGGGCCAAGGGCGAAAATGCTAATATTACCTTTGATGAGGTCACTTCCGGTATAAGCTAAAATGGCAGCACTCATTTTTTTTATATAAAGTTGTAGTTTTTTTATGTAGTTTAAGAGTATTTTTTCTGAATTCAGCAATATATGTTGTGCTATATTTATTTTTTGAAAAAAGTGTTAATACGAGGGAAGTCTCGTGGCAACTTGCCAGATTTTTTTTCATATTTTGAATCTACGTATTCAGAAATGCAAAGATATGTAAAAATTTGCATAGGTCAATTTTTTTTTGGAACACTTCTACAATACTTCCCTTTTACTTCGCACTCGGGAAGTAAAAGTAAATGTAAATTTTTTGTAAAAAAGTTTTGAACAAACGTTGTAGATATTAAACAAACAGGCAAACAAATCTTCTCTGCACCATGTTTCCACTAGATTTAAAGCTTCCTTCATCACAACTGATACGGTCTCATATCAGCCACCTACCACAATCGCTATATCATCGGCATAGCCAACTGTGATATTGCCTCTCTCACCTAATCGCCTCACAGCAATCCGTCCACCACTAAACACCATAGTAGCGGGGAGAGAACTCTCCCCTACGCATATCCCCGTACCGTACGGCGCGTACCGCTACAGAGTCGTTACTGGGCGAGGTTGCGATGTTCCTTTGTTTTAGTTTAGTATTATGTGTATCCAGGGGTGGGCAGTCACAAAATACTTGTATTGAAAATACAGTATTTGAAATATATTTGTATTTTGTATTTGATGATTTTTCCCTAAAGTATTTTGTATTTTGTATTTCAAATACTCTCTTATGAGTATTTTGAATTTTGCATTTGAAATACATTAATGTATGTATTTTGCCCACCGCAATGTTAATGATATAGGTTCAGAGTGAATTCTAAGTACACATTTTCAAGAACCTATACCTATAAAACTTTCCTAGAAACGTCTAACTAAATCTTCCAAAAAAACACCCCGTATTTCAAATATTGTATTTGTATTTTGTATTTTTAAAAATAATATAAAAGTATCTTGTATTTTGTATTTCAAATACATTTCTAGGAATATTTTGTAATTTGTATTTGAAATACGTTAATGCATGTATTTTGCCCAGCCCTGTGTGTATCCATCTACACAAGGTAGCATGTACTCCCTTGCTTTCGTTAGCAATTTGAATTGATTCTAGATAGGTATTGCCAACCGCCCCCTCTATATCTAAAAACATGTATAACCATAGTATAATCCTCTACACTCCTTGAAGGGATGCACTTACAAAAAAATGCTTGTCTATCGGCGCGGTGTTTATTCTCCCTCTAATACATACCCTTTTACTGCAATCTGCATACACCATTGAAGTGTTTTAGATGATTCAGTGATTCAAGTTTAAAAACGAACCATACCGAACACGTTATTACACTCTTGTGTTTGATTATTGTTTTAAGTTTATAATTATTTAAGATTTGTAAACGAGGCACTTGAACAGAGTGAACCTTCGCATTTCAAAACTGGTTGCTAACTTCACACAGGTTTTTTTTACTCAACGCCTGCAAACACCTTATACCGGGAGTTCGTTCTTAAATTCAAACATAGGAATCTAACATGGTATTGAACTTTTTGGCTAATTGTTACTCGCCTACTTAACTTAGAGAAAAGGCAATAATATCAACAGAAAGAGAAAATTATTGCGATTCAAATAATACTCACTGGCAAAACTTTTTAAAATACTAGCTTAAAGTATGACACTTTTTAAATAGCATTCACCTTTTTATTTTATTTTTTCATACCTTAAGTTGGTACTTTTATAGTAATTAAGGTATCTAGGGCGTTATGTTCATAACGCCCGTGGTGCCTTCTTTACTTTATGTCATACTTGCACGAAGTTGATTAAGATGATTAAAACAGATGATAACAATAAAATCAGTATAGACCCACATTTAACATCCTTGACCTATAGTGATGAGGCATAGTTTTACATTTGCGGGCGTTATAAACGGGCATTATAAAAAATAACGCCCGTTGCTATCTAAAATCCGGTTGTCATGTAAAGAAGCGTTATTTAGTCATTAATGTTTCTTGTTTCATAGTTGTTATGGTGAAATAATAAGGTAGTATGACATAACAGAATAAATCGCACTTTTAGTCTTGCCAGTAGTATTATTTGAATCGCAATAATTTTCCCTTTCTGTTGATTGTTATTGCCTTTTCTCTAAGTTAAATAGGCGAGCAACAATTAGCAAAAACGTTCAATACCATGTTAGATTCCTATTAGGTAGGTATATGTTCGACTTTGAGAACGAACTCCCGGTATAATCTCTACATAAGGGACAATGCAATCTTAAATAATCCGCCTAAGTAAGTAATTAACGGAGAGGAAAAGCTTTAAAATAAATTGGTTTTATATCAAATTATATATGACAAGGTCACCTTAATCAGCGAATTGCAATCTGCTCTATTAAAATTATCAGCAAACTAATAGCTAACGTCGTTATACCTTATACGTAGCAATTAATTTGAAAATCATTTTTTTGATTATTTTATACGAATAATTTTTCGTGAACAAAATGGGCAATTTTTTTTGAAAATTTTTAAATGGATATCAATGATTGAAAAAAATAAACTGAACCTACCTTATCTGATTTCCCATTGGAAAACCGTTCTTGTCAAAGAAATGATTATATTTGGTGAACACATTATTTTTCGAATGTAAACCGTTCGCAAGTGAAACCAACCCCACCCCCTTAAAAGCATATTATACAGCGTATAGTTTAAAAACAAAACGTACACTTTAATTCATACAGGGAATTAATGTTGAGGTCGCATGAGTTTAACAGCAGATAGGTACCCGTCGCGACGTCACATCACAACCTTCGTTATTCTAAGCCAGTATTGTTAGATTCATTGAAAAAAATTTTGTCATTTTGTCAAAGTTTCACTTTAGGTAAGTGACTCTTCTGGAAAAAATTGTGTTATTCGCTTTGAACGTGTACATGACAATGAAGGTAATGAATTGTTAATTGGTAATTAAAGGGTGAATGTCCTACTTTACGTATGTTCTGGGTATTAATTTTTTACATAGAATTTATAATCTTTTCGTATTAAATATATTTCTTAGGATGTGCTTTTATATTTTGAGTTAAGTTAAACAGAGAATAATACACGTTACTTGTTTCAGGGGATCCCCTGGTGCTCGCAATGGTGAATAGCGGGTCCTTCGACTCAGACGTGGATCGAAATGAGAAAGACGGTTTTACGCAGCTAAATCATATTGTAGAAAGTCCTCAGTCAGTTGTTTCGATTCATGCGGTAAGCGGAACTCTGTGTGAAAATGACTTCACAACGCAAACAGCTGATAGTTTGCCAGTCTCGCAAGCTATCGAACCGACTGCAACCAAAACCGAATTTAAGTGCAATATGTCGGAAGAATTTGTTTGTGTGCGTGATAATTTTGTACAGAAACGTGATGTCGAAGGAACACGTGATAGTATAAAGGAGACACACGTAGTCGATGATGGTGGCAAAACGGAACTACAGCCCAAGTTTGTATCGGATGAACAATACGTCGACCAAGTTATGAGTATGGGATATTTAAAGAAATATAAAATTGAAAGGAAACCGAGCATTTGCTGTAGTGTACCATTAAATAGAATTCCGGATGTATTAAAAGTTTGTAATTCATTAATAGCAGCTAAAACACCTATCGCCGATTACGAAATTAAGAAAGACGTTATGAAGAAGGAACTGTGTCTGTATTGCGATCGCACCTTTATTATCCCCGCAATGAAACAAAAGCACATGAATCGGTTTCATTCATTAAATAAATATCGAAATTTGCGAAAATACTTAACCAAATGTTGGTTTTGTGACATGAACACTGAAACGCGTGACTTGAAACAATTATTTTCACACCTTGTCACCGATCATTCTGAAAAATACTTCGGTTGTTTAGAATGCGAAATTAGATTTCCCACTTTTCAATTGATGGAAAGTCACAAAAGTTCGATGCATAGCAACGCCTTACCACTAAGAGTTAAAGCACAACCTTTAAATACCTCTGAAGAAACGCTTAAAACGGGTACGCATGATGATACAACGAAAACACCAACTGTGAAGAATAGCACAGAATCACCACTAGCGAAAACGAAAACTGAAAACCGCAGGAACATTAAAGCAGATAATCAAAATTCTCTAAATAATTTAAATAGTGAACAAGTTACTGTAAAAACTAGAAGAAAGTGTCAGTCTAAATACCTTAGTAATAACAAAAGTGGCAACTTAAATTCACGGTTACCTGATTCATCGGAAGACGATTCTAAAACGAATAACAAAATTAAATCTAAAACGAAATTAGTAAAAGAACTACGAAATAAAAAATTATCGGTAATTAGTACTAAAATGGGAATGAAACATTGCCTTCGAATAACAAGGCAACGTAGTAAAATTTTAGAAAATGCAAAAAATAGTAAAAAAAGAATAACTCAAAAACCAACTCAAAAATCCCAATCGAATCTTACCACCAAATACATTACGTATCCAAATAGTTGTTCTCCTTACGACATATCCTATCGGGTAAAAAAGATAACGGACCATTCGATAGATAATTTACGGATAAGTTCATTAACTTTCGATGACGTTTTTGATAAAGCGTTTTTTAATCGGGTCAAATGCAATATTCAGGAAAATTTATTAAATTTCATAGATGGTAAACTATTTAAAAGTGTAGAATCGGAATATCGTATTTCGAGTTTTCAAAAGAAGGAGGATTTAACACCGGAAGAAGCTAACGCGAATTGTGGCTACGCTATGACTTCCACCCCTGTAGTATTAATCGAAGCGAATATTATTGACGATATGGAGTCTCAGGTAGATACAGGTTCAAAATCGAAGAAGAAAACTATTGAAATTGTTCCTTGTAAGTATTTTACGAGAAGAAAATACCAAGCCGTCATATCGGAGAGGAAGGGCAACAAGGATCTGTCGAAGCTGGATATGTGGACACAGTTAGTAGTGAAGAATAGGCAGCAAAAAATTTTAAGCGATCAAAAAACCGATAAGGAATTGGTGGAGTACAAGAAGAGTGACGAGTATAAGGTGAAAATGCAGTTGGAGGAATTGAATGGAATTTTAGATAAAAGAGGACCGCTTGAAGATTTAAAAGAAGAAGTCATGCGCACTGTTGCGTTAGAAAAAATAAATTCCGTTCCTGTGGAAAGTAATATGGAAAGCTACTTGGACGTTACTATGATTTTGAACGATTTACTAAATAATTTATTTCCAAAGGAGACATCGTCAACTGATTTGCCTTTAAGCGATAATGTAATTAATAAGGAAGTTGTACCCGATAATAGAGCCCAGGACGAGCAAATGTTTGCTATGTTCAACTTGCAACGGATTTCAAACTTGTCTCAAACGAAAACTGTCGAAAATGTTGTTGAATCTGAAGCAGCTACGGTTGAGTTAACTGGAGAGTGGGCACGTACCAGGATATATGTTTGTGGAGCGTGTGGATTGAAATTGCCTAATGCAAAATTATTAGTGGATCATAAAAATTTATTTCACGTAAATGTGTGGTGTCAGCATTATGAATTTGTCGGGAATCAGGGTGAATTGTATAGACATTTAAGTATTCCGGTGTTAGGGAAAATTGGTGCAATCGAAGATAAATTAGTGAACGATATATGGCGAAAGAGTGATGCTAGAGTGTGTAGTAAGTGCAATAAACGGTTCAATTGTTTAGGAGATTTACATAGGCACATGTTAGAGTGTGGTGGTGACTTAGCGTGGATGTTAGAAAGAAAGAAGTACAAATACCGTCCATATGGATCCAAAACCAGGAAAAAGAGACGCGGTATGTTACACTATTTTTATATGCTTATCATATCAGTTATCACAATCGTAATCATATCATTATATTATGTTACAATTTTTTGGCAATACGAGGTGCTATGCAAAAGTTTCAAGAATTAATAGAGACAAAGTTCTTATTACAGTTTGTCTCCTTCAAAATAGCGTTTCCTTCTTATGATTGAATGATTGATTACCCCTATTTTTCGTCTTTGGAAACAAAAAAAGTACTACGGTATTTGCGAGGGTATTTGGTTATAAGATAAGTGAAATCTAGTTTTTGACCAAAAACTATCTGACCGAAATCACAGTGTGTGTGTGTTCGAACTACTCAAAAGTCTTTGATGTGCTTAAAGCAGAGCTTACAACTTCAGTGTATTAACATGTTACCTATTATCATTTGTAAATGTAGGTAAAATTAGAATTAATTTTCTCCAAACTTACTTTATGGAACTCCATAATTAATTGTATACTTATTATAAATAAATTAATTTAAATATGTACATGTACAAGTACATAATTCCACGAATTTTTTATTTTAAATATAACCCGACGCGTTTTCAGTTATGTTTCATAAGATAGCAGTGCACTTATAGCAGACTACAATAAAAAATATTACATAATTTGATACCTATTTGTTGCTAATTTGTCCGGTAAAACATTTTTGTACCGTTATTAGAAAAACGGCACACTTCTGACTTAAGTTTAAACTGGCAGTCCACGTGATAGCGCCTCAACGCCAGTAGTTATGCGAATGAAACATCTATTATAGCCCAGTCAATAAAGGCCGAAAAGTGTTATTTGTCGCAACAAATTAGGGGAAAGTTGAATTTTTTATATGTGATACACCGTTATGAGACATGTATTTTCTCAAAAGTCCCCGCCTCTCCCCCTTGTGCTTCTCCCCCAATCACCCCTAACAGCTTACAAATGCATAGTTTCACTAGATTGCTTACAAGTTCTTTAATATTCATCGTAGAGAATTCATTTTTTTTTATTTTGTTCCTTAATACCCATAAAAAGTATCTTATAAACATTTCGTTAAAGTTGATATTAAGGGACCTATAAAACAACAAACACAAAAAAAACGGTTTCTCGAAGCACGTGAATTTACTTTATTACCTATATTTTTGTTGTTAATTAAAATACACAAGAATGGTTCAAATAAAACTTTTAGTATGTATCTTTAGCTTCAAGTTGATGTGGTTCAGTGCTTGTTTAAGTTTATCGCTTGCGCTTGGGACGTCGTTATAGACAGCGCTTGCAGTCCGCTTCAGTGGTCCAACGTATACGCTTAGCCCAGTAAAATGGGAAAATTTGGATGAAAGTAATGGCTATAGCTTTGAAAATTTGAGAACAGGCTTGTTTTTTGATCCTTTTGAAGTGTTCAAAAGTCCCCATCCGTACCTCCCCTCCGAGAGAAATGGGGGGCGAAAAAGTGTCAAAGAAATAGGATTTCGTAAATAACTGAAAAAGTATCAATTTTATCAAAAACAAAAACGTTAAGAGAGTTGTAGCTGACAGAATTCCGCACATTTTCATGTTTTATTTTTGTCTCTACGACCAATAGGAGCCGAGATAGATTTTTTTTAAATGTCGACTGTTTTGCGGCGAAACGTTAACACGTGCGCGCATCGCGCGTATTTCGCTTATATCTCGAGAATGCCCATGCGTATCGCAAAATTCTTCAAATAAAAGTTGTAGAGAATTTAATTACGAATAATTTTCTTTTTTAAACATTCCCGTACGATTAATATTGACAGAGATATAATCATTTAAACCTTTTCTAAGACACAATCGCTGCTCGTTTTGCATAATAAAATCAATAATAAGTCAAAAACTATTGATTCTACGTACTTAGTGCATATAATGAAAGTTGTAGAGAATTAAATGTTGAATCTATATGTATACACGAAATATCATTTTGGTAATCTTTATAAGGCGATGGAGGAAGAAATAATGAAAAATTCTCATTTTCAAGCGTTTCTTTGCAAATAACTATGTTTTGACTACTTGTAGACAGTAAAGTGTAAAAAATTAACAACCAAAATATAAGTACATAATAAAGTAAATTCACATGCTTCGAGAAACCGTTTTTTTTGTGTTTGTTGTTTTATAGGTCCCTTAATATCAACTTTAACGAAAAGTTTATAAGAATAAGATGCTTTTTATGGGTATTAAGGAACAAAAAAATTATTTCTCTACGACGAATATTAAAGAACTTGTAAGCAATCTAGTGAAACTATGCATTTGTAAGCTGTTAGGGGTGATTGGGGGAGAAGCACAAGGGGGAGAGGCGGGGACTTTTGAGAAAATACATGTCTCATAACGGTGTATCACATATAAAAAATTCAGCTTTCCCCTAATTTGTTGCGACAAAAAACCTTCATTGACTGGGCTATTACTTAACCGGTAGTTTAAAACAACATAAGCCATGTTTCTTTAAATGCGTACAAAAACATGCCATCGGCACCGCCGTGCGAATTTTTTTTCACCACTAACAGATACGTTATAAGGGCATCTAACCGAAAAAATAACGGTTCGGTTACGGTTTTCGGTTAGCTGAAAATAACG
Source organism: Pyrocoelia pectoralis (assembly GCA_036250285.1). Classification (NCBI taxonomy): domain Eukaryota; kingdom Metazoa; phylum Arthropoda; class Insecta; order Coleoptera; family Lampyridae; genus Pyrocoelia; species Pyrocoelia pectoralis. The sequence goes on along the minus strand of CM070076.1, from coordinate 24,647,183 downwards.
GTTTCGGTTTCGTTCTTTACATTTTTATTGGTTGCAGTTTTCGTTCTTGAATACTACTAACCCGTTCTTTTTTCTGTTAGGAAAACCGTTTAGAAACCGGTTAAGAAAACCAGAACAATGAAGTTTGCAAACTATAACAACTGCTTCAGATATATTTGATTATGTATGTTTTTAATCTTATTTAGCTGAAATTTTGCTTCAAAAGTTCAAGTTATCGTACCTATTTTAAATTTTGACATAAAATTTAAATAATTCAAATAAGACAAAAAAGAGTTGGGGAATATGTAGTAATAATAATTCATTATTATTATAAATATATAGGTTGACTTTAAATAAAAAAGTGCAACAATGACGGAAGCTGCGTTCCACGCTTGCGAGTAGCTGAGTATGCTGAACTGAACGGCAGACAGGAGGATTGAACATGATCAACGAAATTAAACCGCTATTAAACCGGTTAATTGATATTGAAATAGCAGTTACGTTTTCGGTTATTACAAGAGACCGGTTTCGGTTGAATAACGGTTTTCGGTTTGCATGAAATAGCGGTTTTCTCGGGTTTTCGGTTACGGTTTCGTTCTGGTTAGATGCAACAAATTCACAAACACAATTTTCTAGGTCTGTGGGAGCAATAGGGTATCTGCATCACGTGGTAAATAACACGTGACTTTTCAGTTTGGTGTGTACACAAAAACATAACATAACCTCGTTCCCGTACTGCCACATCCAACCACTAAACAACACACCATTTTAAATTAAGTACCCAACATAACGAATTATTTAGAAAAAAACAAAAAAATAAAAATCAAAGTCGTGTGCAAACTGAAATAACCTATAACAGCTGTTTTTGTGTACACACCAAACTGAAAAGTCACGTGTTATTTACCACGTGATGCAGATGCCCTATTTACATACTTTGGCAGTCGGCGGCCAAGAATAACAAAAATAAAATCGTAAGTAAACACAAAGAACGTAGTATATATTACGTTTTTTGGTATACGTATTGGTAGGGTGATAAATGGTCTGATTCAAAAGACCCTTTATGGGAAGTCACGCGCACAAAATTTGGTAACAAATTAAAAAATACAATTTCCTAAGTTTGTAGAAGCAGTTTACATACTTTAACAGTCGGCGGTCAAGGCCGTCAAGGGTAACATAAATATCATTTTTATTTCGAGGACGAAAATGTCCAAAAGGCACTTTTTAAGCAACTTTTATTCATATTTTAAGATATATTTTCCTCGATATTTTCCCTATTTTCCTCACAACATTCTGTAACGCCCTGTATTTATTCTTATTATAAATGTGTCGAGTTATATTTAAAATAAAAAATTAGTGAATTTACTTGTATTTATTATTACAATTAGGTAATATTAACTATAAATATCTAATTTTCAGTTTTTTTTTACATAAAACGTTTGTAAGCCACGACAATAATATTAATTTCCCCTCGAATTTCCCCATTTTTTTGTTTCATTGTAAGAAGCAAAACGTTATAAATATAATTATACAAATGTCATATTATTGCATTGTATCTATCTACTCAATAATTAAAATTAAAAACAAATATGTACATGTAAAAATCAATGGCAAAACGTAACGGTATGTACGAGTTCTTTCTGTTTTTCAATTCCGTTTGACAACCGTGATTTTTCCATAAAGGCATAACTAAGATAAGGCCATTGATATTAGATATCCTTTTTTTCAGTACATAACATGAAAATTGAACTATGTATGTATTTTGCATTTTTAAAAATAAACAGGAAGTTCCAGATTGCTACAAGTTGCAGTTACTGGTATACAAATTTAGCAACAGAATGTGCATAATTTGTGCTAAACCGGCAAGTAAATTGTGGGTATTATACATTGCAGAGGAATGTATTCTACTTTGATAGTACATATGTATGTAAATTAAATAATCTATATTTATTATACAGAGCTAATCTGCATATTCTAAAGTAGAATTTATTCAGAAAAAAATGAATGTCCGTAACTTTATTATCATACATTTCCTTGGAAGTAGAACGAAAGTTTAGTAATGTTACATTACCAATTAGGACGTACTTGCAGCATTTTGTGGACTTCATTACTTCAATGTACATATTAGGATATTAGATTCATTATAAAAACTGTGAACGATAGTTTAATAAGATTAAACGTATCTACTATTTCTGAGGAGGTATTTACACATCAAAGCGACTTTTAAAGCGATTCTCACCTGCAGGTAAATAGCAAGTCAGGCGTTTCATAAAAACTATGAACAATGAAAACTAGCATTTTGCACTATAGATTGTTCTTTTGCCTTTTAAATTAAACCTGGAGCCCCTCGGTAAACCCCCACTAAACCAAATATGTAGGTACTACAAAAGAATTTTGTTTTCCTAATTTGGGTCTAATCGGTCTCTAATTAAACCAACAGAAGCTCAGGAAATGAAATTTTGTAGCGGGGATGTTAGGTTGACTTCAAATCAGCATCTAATTCTATACATTACCAAAAACTGAAGATTTTTGTTCCATAATTTTCGTCTAACTATAGACTAATTTGGACTCACAATAAGGCATTTTCACCAACTTAATGGACATCTCCGGTATTAACGCCATCGGTGTGTGATTATCCAAAAATAAACCACTGGCTCCCTATAGGAACTACGAAGAATTCGTATACGTATTCTTTGAACAGTTTTTAAACAAAAATGATTCTGTGCCATTTTTCCCAATTCCTAACCCCTGAAGATATATGGGCGGTTGAAGTTAGCATACCCCCATGGGTCATAACAACAGTTAAACCTGACCACAGATAAGTGTATTTTATCTGTGAAATCGTGGATAGGTTCATACTCACACAGGGGGTAATAATATCAGGAAATGAAACAACTCCAAACCTCCCCTTTAACCAGAGGTTTTGAGTTGTTTAATTTCCTGGGTTTGTCTGTGAACCTGACTAAGTCCTATCGTAGTATTCGTAGTGATCTAAATCATACTATCTACAGCTAAAAATGTAAAAGTAATAAGTAACCATTGTTGTTTGTCACCACGTCATTTTATGTGCATTTTTGTGTTATGTTGTGTTTTTGTTAATTTGTTAATGAAAATTGTTATTAAAGGTTTTGTTTTATGATAATTTTAAGACTTAAGCAGCTGTTGAAAGTATTCTTTTACATGTTTACTCGCATTTTTAGCTGTAGATAGTATGATTTACGTGAATACGATAGGACTTTTAGTATAAGTTAAGTCACGTTTAACTGTTCTTATGACTTATGTGGGTATGCCAACTCGAGGCCAACTCCAACCGCCCATATCTCCTCAGGGACTAGGAATTGGGAAAAATTGCACAGAATCATTCTTACTTAAAAATTGTTCAAGGAATACATAATACGAATTCTTCATAGTTCCCCCGGCGACATCCTGTATGTATAATCGGCTGATTCAAAATTAGACAATACAATTAACAATCCAGTTAATTTTCTCCATTAATTATTGTAATGATAGAAACAAGTTGGGTTACATTTAAAATAAAAAATTAACGGAATTACTTGTTTTTATTATTACAATACATTTTTGTGTGACTACTTTCGCTTGTACTTCTATTTGTATTTTGCTCTGTTTTCCGAGTTTCTTCGGGGTGCGATATTTGCGTTGTACAAGTTTTGAAAATTATCGCGATACTTATTAAAATAGATACCTACTTATCGTTAACAGTAAAACATTTGTCACTTTCACCGTAATTAGTATTGAATAGCTCACTTTTGTAATTTGCATTTAGTTCTTGGTTTTGGTATTTACAGTGTTGTGAAATTATACTGGGTGGTCCCATATAATGACACATGCTTCATTAAGTAAGTATCTACCTGCTGTACGACGGCGTCCGTTCACTTTGGCTAAAATCTCATGCGTTTTTAAGGTGATTATTATTTTCAACCAATATTCCAATATTCCTATTCTTTGAAAATTGGGTGTGTTAATTTTCTGTCGTCCGCCTTTATGGTCTCCAAGATCATAATTCAACCGGTGTCTCAACTAAATCTGGGTACCTATAAATAATTATACAAAAAGTGGTGACTTGGACGACGCATTATTATACATGTAATTTACAATAATAAATTACTTATAATGATCTATGTGCTAGTTACGTTATGTTAATTAAAATAAAAACAAGTATAAAATTTACAGACAGAAGTGAAATTAAATATAAATGATGAGATCCCTATTGAACGTAAAAACAACGATCAATGATATTTAAAAAAATTTTAAACTCTTATATGAGTGTTGAAACAGATCTAGATGGAGTCCATACTTGAGGGCAATATTCGCAATATTGGTCGCACATATGAATAATAAATGTTTTAAGGGTAGTGAGATTATTAAATTTATACGATGTGTGCATCACAAGACCCAGCTGCTTTAGTGATTTGCTGCAAAGTTGCAAACATAATTTATATCTGTTTGAAAATAATCCCCAAGTCCATATTAAGTTTTTAGTGGACAGACGATTATTGTTCTTGTTCAGGCAAAGAGTATAATATACTCTTTGGTTCAGGTAATAAATAAAATTAAGCAGAACGTGAACATAATTTTCTCGGCGGTTGTTTGATACTAGTAAAGTTTCACAGTTTCACAGTTCATTTTGCTTTTAATAGCATTAAAATTGATATTGATGGTTGCTATTGAAGTTTTCGGTAAATATTGAATGTTCTTTGTTGACATGATTGTTTTCCGAAACTGCGCGCTTTGAACTTTATTTAAAACTACTCCAACAAACAGGTCTATAAGGAAATCAGAATGGCTTGAATGTTGATTATTTCGCTATTACTATTATATATTATATGTAAGTACATACATTCTGTTAGAATTTACATGAACATGGGATGCGAAGTCAGGGCCGGCGCTAGGCATTTTGCCGCCCCGTGCAAAAATATTTTATGCGCCCCCTGTCAAAAAAAATTGACACCCCACCCCTCCGCGAAAAACAAGTCCACTACGCACCTACTTGCAAAGCTTTCTGTGCCACAATTAAAAATTATAAAACACCTACCTACCTTCTTCTGTTTACCGACAATTCTTACATGTTTATTTGTTTATGGAACAGTCAAAATGTCGTTAACTGTGAGAATACAAGAGCCAGTTTCTTTCAAATGTTTCTCCATTGCACAACTGCCTCTTATAGTAGTTGACTGAAAATCTCTTAAAGAATTTTTAGGAAAATTAAGCTAAAAACCTCACGTACCGATAGAATTGATGACAAGCGGTAGAGGCTATACATGGCTCCAGGCGCTCTTAACTTAAGTATGTAAACTTAAATATAAACAAAAGTAAATTATTATTACCAACCTCGGCTCTTGACATCTGACCTAGTGTTGCATATCAAATTCATCACTAATTTATAATAATTAATAAATTTACAAAAGTTGTAAGCCAATTTTGCCGCCCCTCAAAGCTGTGCCGCCCCGTGCAAATGCACGTGTTGCACCGCCGGTAGCGCCGGCCCTGAGCGAAGTACTTTTGTCCTCAATATTTAAGTCAGCGTCGTCGTTGTTATTAGCGAAGGGTATTTCACGAGGTATTTCACTAAGTAGTACACCTACTGCCGAGTTTAGCTAATACTGTTTGATACTGCCTGTGACTGCTCGATACTGCCTATAACTGCTCAGTACTGCGCGGTACTGCTTGCTACTGCCTACATCTGCAGATCTGCTCAATGCTGCGCGGTACTGCTTGCTACTGCCTAATGACTACGGTCTCATTTCTTACTCTTTTTTATTATTATATTATTAAAAGTGAGAAATAGACCGACTAGTACAACTATTTCAGACTGCCGAGCGTCTTTCCGGTATTTAACGAAATAAAATTTGTACACCTACTGCCGAGTTTAGTTAATAGTGTTAATACTGCTTGATACTGCCTGTAACTGGTTGATACTGCCTATAACTGCTTGTGTGACACTGCCTGCTACTGTTTTTGACTGCTCGTTACTGCCTACGACTGCTCGATACTGCCTTACATTTGTACACCTACACCTACTGCTTATAATGAAATACCCCTTCGGTTATTAGGGTTAGATTTTTTACTTGATTAACCTCCACGTTTTGATATGTCCAGATTCGATAATTTTATAAGAATCAAAAGCTTCCTTGTGTGTTAGTTGGTTACCTTAGTCCCAATTTTGTTGCTGTTTCTTTTTACATTAGTAGTGGTCGGTTTTTTCCTTATTTATGGTGAACAACAAATTGAATTTTTTAATTTGTTATTAGTTCACGCAACTGATTGTTTATGGGAAATAAAGGTTGCTATTATCTAATAATAAAGTTCAAATTATATAGGGTGTATACTGTATAGGAACAAATTTCCACATGAAGTTTTCTCATTTCCTAATAATTATCTATTTTTTTCACTTTGCTTTCACTTCCGCTAAAGCACTTGAGCAACAAAGTGGTGAGTAATGTAACAAAGTACCTAGGTAACTAATTAATTAGGTAAGTGCCACTTTTTGTTGTTAATGGGCGCTTCAATTTAATAGGTACGCGAAAAAACTCTTAGGGGAAAATTCTTCAAAAATGTGAAATCAAATGGCGCACTTCGTGTTATAATTTACTTTGACAGTTTGACTTGTAGCGGGATTTAAGGTAGCAAATCGGGAGATAGGTATTTCATCTTTCGATATAAATATTAAATATGTACCTATACGTTGTGTTGTGAACCATGTTGAGTGTTGGCATTCAAACCGAAGCCGAACGTATTTCAGTCACCATACTACTGCAGCAGCAGCTCTCTTTTCTCGTTTTCATTTGATTAAGTTTCCGTAACATTAACCATTTTTATTAGTTTATAGCTTTCCTTCTCAAGTAAATTGTGACCAATTTGTGAATCCTCTTGGCTCTTGGGTAATTTGGCTCAACAATTTTGTAAGTGATGTGATGACATATACGCTTGTATCCAGCTTGTATCTATTCGGAAAAGCAGATTGGGCATTGACGTAACCATTCGCATAACAACACATCAAACCGGTTGTGCATAGTGTTTGACTAAAATACCCCTCGTGTTATTAAAAAGAAAGAGAGCGAGATGCTGTTCATACTGACTATGACTACCTATTCTACGAAATTGAAATAGTCAATTTTTACTCGCGTCACATCAACATCAGCATTTTTCACTTAGGTATCTAAAAATTTAATCTTAGTTACCTACTTAATAAAAATAGACGACTAAAAATTTCTTTTGGTTTAAAATACTTAAATCAACATTTTTCATTTTCTTTTTTTAAAATTTGATTCCGTGTTCAATTACCAACATAAAGTAGGTATTAAAATGTAATCTCTCTCCCTTTTGATTCTAATTAATTTTACAGCAGGCAGCAGATGCATTACGCCACTACTATAATTAAAGCCTTTTTCCTCCCCTTTTCCACTAAAATCACATCAAATACCTACTTAATTAAAAATTCTGCAGAAATACAAAATCAATTCCAATTGTTTCTTAATGCTAATATGTATTCTTAAATAATTACCTTTTTTAACTTGCATTAAGGGTGGTTTACAGTTACAATGAGTTTTTGTTACATAAATTGTGGACAGTTTTATTGCAACATAGTATCTGTTTTACAGATATTGCCAGTTACGATATCTTCTTTATTTCTGAAATATAAATACTAAGTATGCGATGTTAACAACACGAAATAGTAAAGAAAAAATGTTGTAGCAAATAGAAATGGAAATACTGGGGTTTAGAATTAATCATTGATCGACTTTGTTTCCTTCTTAAACCATAAACTCAGTGTTCTAAAATCTTTATGCTGATATTCTTCTTTGTTTGCAAACAAAACTGTTTTGTTTTTGTCAGCTTCGATCAAGGTTTATTAAGTGAATAGCTTCGATCACCACTACTAATTTGTACGCATATTGCGATAAATCTGGCGTCATAATGAATCACTTCTCCTTCTCATTCCACCTTTCAACTGTGAAACTGTGATCACGCCATAAAATAACTGTGATAAGTACGATGTAAAAGATAATGATATCTAAATTGTAATTTTTTAGATTATAAAACAGCATCCTGTTCAAATGAACTACAACAATAATTATTGTACCCGCATCGGTACAATTCGGCAAAATTTTATAGGTTCTTTGAATCTCAAATGCCTAGGTCTCCCCGGTCTCCCTGGTTTGTTCGATTTCATAACCATTTCATAGATGTGTCGAGTGTCCAGACGTTATATCAGTGGCGGCTCCTGGTCAAAATTTTTAGGTGTTCTGCAATTTTTGCAAAAAACAATTACTTACTTTTTATAAATGAGGTCTACGAAAGTACACGAAATATTACCCGGATTCTCGGAAGTACCTATCACCCTCATCATGACCCCGAAGAGCCAATTCAAAAGCTCCACAAAATCTAATGCAATTTTTGATAAACCATTTCATTATGTCTCTGTACATTTATCCAAGAAGCAGAATTTAATTGAGCCATAATATTAGTTGACCCTAGTAACGAAAATTCCATACAATTATGAAGATGGTTTTAGAGTTTTCGTGTCTTTTTATCTTCAAACTCAAGTGCTCTAGATCGGTGATCCCTATTTGCGTCCAAGCTTTATCGCCACCAAAAAGTAAGCAAGGAAAGCAGTATAGGTGAAGCATTTTTTGCTACATCCACAAATCCATTCATTTTTAAATAAAATGTCTCTAATTTATTACTTACACTTACACCAGATTTTTCAATAATAATTTCTGGTAATGGTCTACCTTTTTCTTTTAATTCTACCTTTTCTTCATAAGAATATTTAAAAAATTTCTTAACATTACAATTAAATTAAACCACTTCCATAGTAGGTACCTACACAATTAATAATTTTCAGCAATACACAGTACGTAGGTATGTAATGTTTTTGAACTAGCCGTAAATAAAAAAGCCGCGTAAAAATTCGATCCTACACGTGTTCCGCGCTAAAATAATACGATATCGCTGAACTTAATGCAGCGCATCTCTCAGCATAAAATGTGATACCATTTAGTGCGGTCACGGAGGAAGACGATCACCTTACGTTCGTTTATGGAGCTCGCAGAGCACCATCGTGTGGCCCAGATAAATAATAACTCAACTATAGCGTGAGTCGGTAAGTTATTCCACTGATCGACTTTACAACGCCTTTCAAGAATTGCCGAGTATTAATTTGCTTATTTTAGTTAGATGACATAATTTAAATTTTATTATTATTTTTTGGAAGCTCTTTATTTTTTTGGGAGCTCTGCAGCACCGCAGCGCTTATACACCAGCCGCCACTGCGTTATATAACGCTTTTTCATTTTGGCTGCTTGTCTTCTTCTTGGAACAAGGTTTGTTTGGCCCATTCTGAGATTTACTCAATCTACAAAATGGTAAACCCAAATATTGTTGCTTTTCACGTATCGTGTGTGTGATTTTTCAAATGTATTTACTTCAGAAGAAAATCAACGCGAAAATCAACATTCGGTTTCACTTTACAGTTAATTTAATGATATTTACTTCCGCACCCTAAAAATCGTTTTTTAATCAATAGTGTAAATAGCCTAAAGTTGTATGGAATGTTGTTCTGCCAAGTGCCAGCTCAGTGCTTTTAATGAATTTTTCTGTCGAATTAACCATTAACCATATTAAAACTTCAGTCATGGACTCGGTCATGGATGTTTAAAGTAAATTGTTGAGCAAGTCTTATAAATATCTACCTTTACTAAATATAAATATGTGGTCGCGGATTTCATGGGCGCACATAAGGAGGGGCAAGAGAGTGCAGTCCCCCCCTCCCCCACGGACTCGGACTCTAAGCAGTCATAATTTCTTAAAAATAACGAAACTTTTAATTTAAATAAAACTAATTGTTCAATCTTCTCCAAATTGCCCCCCCCCCTCCCCCCGAAATTACTGTATGGGCGCTCATGCACGGATTCAAATTACCTTTATGGAAATACGCTAAAAATTGCGGTTTCATTTATTTATGCTCAATTAGAATTACCTGCGATAATATACATATATTATTATACATATTAGCACAGAATAAAGCACAAGTGATATTAGGTAGTATCATAAAAAGCTAAAAGTACAGTTTGATCGAAACGAATTTGGTACGTATACTTGTTATAACCTACTACTAATAGTGGGATAAAAAGTTAAGAAACAAGTTGGCGAAGTGGTTGTATTGCAATTGTGACTTTCACTCTTTAGTGACTTTGAAATTTATATGAGATACATACGTATTATTCCATACTTAACAACTTATTAATAGTGCCCTTGTTTATACATACAGGGTGTCTCACGGTGACCGTCGGTTAGAAGTATATCAAGAACTGTAAAAGCTAGAAATTTGAAATTTTGCACATGCGACATGGAGTGTTTAATCTATTAAATAAAAATATTTTCCAAATGGCAGCACTTCAGGAACTACCGGAAGTGAGCATCAACTTCTTTATTTTAAATACAAACCAGGCAATTTTTTTCCACATTCTGATGTGTCATAAAATGTTTAGTAAGTATGTTTAAAATAATCGGCGTATCAATTTTGATTGTTGAGAAAAAAATTTTTTTTCACTGAAAAATGTCAAAATCTTGTTTAGGAAATAAAATTGAAAGTCGAAAGTGGTAAAAGTTAGGAAAATGGGATTTTAGGTTCTCAATGTCAAAAGATTGAGACACAATTGTCTGTCATGGATTATAAAAAATTGCCCGCGGTTACGTATCTATTTGACGTTATTTCCAGACTTAAGAAAAACTTTAAAGTCTCTTTTTTTAAATGGAATGCCTATTTAATTATTATCAGCCTATTCGATGTAGAAATAAATTTCCTTTAAATTGATATACCATGTTCCTATACCTAAAATTAATGATTACAGAGTTATTTACATTTTTCTAATTAAATTTATAATTATGTACCTACATACTTTACAAAACATGGTTGGCTTTGAAAATTTTCAAAAAAATTTTATTCAATTGTTTCTTATGATGACAGTTGTCAGTTAGCTATCAGTTTGAAAGTTTACGCTACATTTACGTTTGTTATCAGTGTTATCTGTTTGAATTTTGATTTTTGCGCATAATATTTGTTTTTAATTGGGAAATATGGAATACATAAACGCTGATATTCTAAATTTGTTTTACATTCATGGCGAGTCTGCTCGTATTACTTTTCGGACCTGCAGAACCTTTAACTATTGAATAAAGAATCACTCAACACTTTAACGAAAGATATCCGCATTTACCTACAATGACAGAACGAAAAATCAGGATGATTGAAAAGAATTTTCTAAATTTTGGCGAAGTAAATGCCCCACGAAGTTTGGCAAAGCCAATTGTCCCCAATGACGCTGCAGAAACCAATGTATTGGGATATTTTAATGTTTTCCCTGAAAGTTCTGTTCGTTCGGCGGAAAGAGACCTTGGATAGTCAAGAAGGTGCATAGATAGAATTTTAAATAAACATAAAAGCATAAGAAACATTTGAATAAAAATTTGTTGAACATTTTCAAAGCCAACCATGTTTTGTAAAGTATGTAATTATAAATTTAATTACAACAATCTAAATAACTCTGTAATCATTGACTTTAGGTATAGGAACATGTTATATCAATTTAAAGGAAATTTATTTCTGCATCGAATAGGCTGATAATTAAATAGGCAATCCATTTAAAAAAAGAGACTTTTTAAAGTTTTTCTTAAGTCTGGAAATAACGTCAAATAGATACGTAACCGCGGGCAATTTTTTATTATCCATGACAGACAATTGTGTCCCAATCTTTTGACATTGAGAACCTAAAATCCCATTTCCCTAACTTTTACCACTTTCGACTTTCAATTTTATTTCCTAAACAAGATTTTGACATTTTTCAGTGAAAAGAAATTTTTTTCTCAACAATCAAAATTGATACGCCGATTATTTTAAGCATACTTACTAAACATTTTATGACACATCAGAATGTGAAAAAAAATTGCCTGGTTTGTATTTAAAATAAAGAAGTTGATACTCACTTCCGGTATTTCCGGAAGTGCTGCCATTTGGAAAATATTTTTATTTAATAGATTAAACACTCCATGTCGCATGTGCAATATTTCAAATTTCTAGCTTTTACAGTTCTTGATATACTTCTAACCGACGGTCACCGTGAGACACCCTGTATAGGTAGGTACTATAAACAAGCATAGTGTTAGAAACGTTACAGAAAAGCATTGACGATTCATTTGGCAAAATAACGTCCATTTATACTGTTTGAAGACAATTTTGTTTTTCATTGCACACTTTGAATTTGTTTGACATGTAAGTTTTAACGCGAACAATATTAGAACTTGGAAAACTTTACATCAGTACGTTTTCGCACAAATATTATATTACCGACCTACATCGAGCATTTCCATTTAGGGGAAGGTTTCCTTTGATGGTCCACCGTCACATAAATCGATTACCAACTGTTCTACAACTAGATGACTTTCTAGGGCCTACGTATGTTTTGCAGTACCTAATCGCCTTAGATTAGCAGAGGGTGAAATAGTAATTAATTTATTTGAAATATTGGTAAATTTCAATTTACCAATAGGTACTTACTTGATGTTTAAAATGCTAAGAGATCTTCATAAGTAAACTATACTTATACGTAGTAGATATGTGGTATTTTAAACATGATGATGACCCACAAATTATATGTATGTGGGTATACTAAAGGGAAAAAAAAGTACGACGAACATACTTGTTCCTTGTCTGGCACCATATTCAAAAGTGTATTGAACAAGATCGAAAGTATACGAGGGCACAGTGAAATGTTATTGGCCTAGCAATAAACTACTGTATTTTTCAGGCTTCCACAAGTATTGTATAGATATTTATTCTTCCGATTGTTAATTTGCGTAGAATCTTGTTGATTCTGTTCAGGGCCGTTTTGGTATCTGCCATTATCAAGTCCACTCTTACTCTCTTCCTTTCCTCCGTGTTATTCGGATAAAAATTGTCGTTTTCTGCTTCTGTTGCTTTTTTATCTACGGTGTTTTGCATTTTTACCACTTTCTTTTTCTGGCTTTTACTTTCTGTGTCGGCGGGTGTTGTTGCTGCAACTTGTAACCGTGCCTATTTACCCACGATAAACCATGTGCTCTCATGATATATCTACGCCCTACGGCGTCGCAAGACCAGAATTTCTCTTAAAATGTTTTGAACTTCGCTTATTCTCTATTCTGCCTACAAACTCGCGTTCCCATTCAGCACCTCCATTACTCTATTGATTATTTCCTGTTCGTTTGTTTACAAATTTTCCCAACGTTTTCGCCAAACTCGTCGGATGAATATGTGTTACATCTCTCTCGAATTTCCTCTGTTACATATTATAGTACTTTTGATTTGTATGTCACTGTCGTGGTTGCTGCATTTGGCGATGTCACCGCTCTTCCCTGCTATTCGGTCTTATAATTTATTCTTTCTCATGACATGTTTTTTCTATTTTATCCTACCAATTTCTGTTTTCTGTATTCTTTTCTCTTTTTCTGTTTCTTTTTTTCGTTCTTTTAATTTATTGTTGAATTGTTTGATGGTTTGGCTTCTTCATGTTTCTTGTCAACCTTTTCTTTCCATACTTCCACATGGGTTGCTCGCTTTGGTTTTTTAAACTTCCTTGCTAGGCAAAATTTTGGAGTTCTTGGAGCTACTATTACAGTCGGTTACAGTACCTACTTAACTCAATACCATACCCAATATGTTTATTTTTATTTATTTATGGATTAAACCACTCACATGGAGAGACAGACATAAAAAAACGAGACCCGTGATTTGTTTGATATGAACAGAACTGTACGTTATTTATAAAATTTTAAAATTGCAATTCTGGTATATCATTAGATATTGATAAAGCAAGTTAAGAATAACATTTTCTGAATTGTCCCCCTTGTGCTTTTAGTACATCTTGTGCAATTACGTGACTCATTAATGACGTTAAATGAAAACTAAAATCAATGCAGAACACCCTTTCATAGATATTATTCGCCCCCAATGTTGAAGTACCTATAGGTTGTCAGACATTGTTAATTTGACACAACCGGATTAAGTACAACTCAGTGGGCCTCTTAATTCATAATTTTCAATTTCTGTCTGAATAGTTCGAATGTTTATTTGATAAATATCGTTTTCTTAATTCAGTCTCCCAATTCTGTAAGTAAATTATGAAATACCTATTTATTACTTTCCTTAGTATAATTGTCTTATTCCTTATTGCATGTTACTATAGTTTGGTAGTTTCTCCTTCACATAATTATGTGATAAGAATCTACCTGTTCTAAGATCCATTTTTATTATACTGCGTCTCACTATTAGTTTCCAGATTCCAGTGCAGACTTTTATGGCCAACAAGAGAGCCAAATTTCTTTAGTAAGTAGGTAATTTAATCCCGATGTACTTGTTTGTACAATTTTTATTTTTCTGATCGGAGCCATATTGGATTTTTGCTTTATTCAAAACAACACATTATATGCTTTTCGGTGATTATATTTAAAGAAGTAACAGTAGGTAAGTACAAAAAAAAATAAAAAAAATTTGAAAACGTAGAGAGGCCTTTCCTTTTGTACATGTGTATCCCCATACACTTAGGTCATTTTAAATTGAACACGTTTAATGATAAAAGTGTGGGTACAATTATTATTGTAAATCTTTACATGCAATAAATCTAATTTAAACTTTGTCAGGCTTCAGTCAGGCTTGGCACTATAATACAATAGTATTACATACAACAACAAAGTGAGTCTCCATAAGTTATATTGACTTTAAGCGTTTAGTATTTATGTAAAAAAAAGCGTTTGAGGAAACTATGAATAGGATAAATCAAAATGAGAGAAAACGACCAATAAAATTTGTTTTATAAAAATAATAAAAATGAATTTGATTGTCACTTTTACAGGAATAATCTAAGAGGAATGGAATGAAAGCAATCCAGTTATTCCAGTAGGAACAAATTTGTTGAAATAAACATCAAATAATTCTATTTATAATGAAAATAATTTTAAAAAAGTAGAATGAATTTTTTCGTAGTTTGTAGCATTGACTTTAAAAGTCAATGTTTGTAAATACATAGTAGATATGTTGCATTTTCCGAATATGTGAATGTACATACATGTACACCTATATGAAAACTTCATTACAAAAACTTGAAATTACACCAAATTTAATTAGGTCAAATATAATTTAATTTACTGGAAGGGTAAACTAGCGAGTTCTATAAATAATAGACGGTAGTAATTTAAAATTAGGTCTACCAGAAAAGATGTGTAAATTACATTTAATCCACCTCCTACAACTCGAGTATCATTTCACTAAGAGAACATTTTAGAATTAACATTTAGTAGTGAATTATTTTTTAATCATACACAGTTATAAAAATATGTAGGTAGTGTGAAATTATTAACTTAAAAATAACTTTTGTATTACCTAGGTACTTAGTTGGCTAATGTTGAAAATCTTATCGACCATTAAAATGCAAATTGAGGGATGAACAGGGATTTTCATTTTTTTTAATCTGACTTCTCCAGTTTTAAATACCGTTATATTTTACTCGTTACAAATGTCTTGTTAATATAATTTTTTTAAGTAACCGTTTCAGCTATTTGTGTACGGATTATAACTCATAATCTATCTGACATTTTAATGGAATCAATTATTTTAAAATGGATCGCCTTCTTAGAGCGTTGCACATGAAATTTCTAGAAGTTTCTCATTGCGGTCGTAAATTATCAGTTGGTGTTATGTCGATGAATAATTAAACACTGTGAAATTAATCAACTTGTCGATACAAATTGATACGTATTGGAACACTTTGGCCATTGAATTAACACATAACATGGTAATCACCAATAAACCCAAAATTATTAAACCATACCTGTTTCAACAGCAAGCCTGTCATCATCAGTGAACAACCTAATATAGACAGAGTTCTCAACTTTTACATTTTTTACATGACAGGTTTTGAATGGAAAAATTTTTATAATCTTCTACATCATTTGTTATTTTTTACACCACGTCACCAATCACTCTAATCTCTAATAAAATGTGTAGAGTGTAGTGATAAACTAGCTTTCAAGATCATGTGTAATAACCTAATTAAAGGCCTACTACTTATATAACAATTTTAGGACAAACTTTCATCGTCAAGCTATATTCTGCTGTTATCCAAAATTTTAGCTTATTGAATAATTCCGCACAGCTGTACACATACCTACTGAGAAAAATTAAACCATTAGCATAAATGCAAACATAACAGTGACAGATGTTTGTGAATTTTTCATTTGTATACTTATTTCATTTTGAACATCTTTTGTATTTTAATTCATTTGTTATGAAAAGTATGCAATTAGTAACAATATTCACCTATCTAGAATCTTCAATTTGTTTCAGGTTTATTGCGGTTACTTCAAGCATTCCGAAACCAGACAAGAGAGAAGAGGAAAAAGACTATTAAAAAATTCTCTGGCCCTCGCCAAAAACCGAGTGATGGTAATAAGTGAGCAATAACATTTGCAGTATGTATATAATTGTACTTTTTTTCCCCAGCGGATACCATCCAACGTATGCTAGCCAATTTACCTGCAAAAAGAACGACGAGGAAAGTAATTTCCCTTAAAGACGGATTTTCAAGATCTGTTCTAACTAAGAAGATGGTTAACACAAACACACAGCCATTAAAAAAAGAAGTGAAAAATGTGATAAATACTTCTGTCAAAAATATAAAAAAGAATTCAAATATAAACAGAACAAGAAGATTATTAAGATCAAACAGTTCAATTTTATTAGAAAACAATTTAATATTACCAAAATTTAAAAGGAAAAAGAATGAAAACCTTAATATTATTAAAAGGTGTTCTTTGAGAACAAATAAAAATTTACCGAAAAAGTTTCTGACAAATAATCCTATTGTATCGACATGTAAATTACCAGACGAATTAATTAAAAGTTTTACTCAGAACGAACCACGACCATTAGAAAGTGACAGGGTTTCGTCAATAAGCAGTGACAATAGTATATCTGAAGATCAAGTTGAGGATGAAAAAATTCATCAAGATAAAGATAATAATCTCCATGATAAGAGTGTAATAAAAGATCATGAAAAAAATCAAGATTCGATACATTTGAATGGTATATTAAATTCCTCGACAACAGAAAACAGTACTGTAAGTAAGGAAGAAGATTCTAGCTCCAATCTTTCCGTTGTAAAGTTGCAAGTAAGAAAGAAAAAGAAGACAACGTTTTTAAAATCAAAAGTTACTAATGAAAGAGTTAGTGAAACTCGTGAGAATAATATAAATTCTACACATTCAGAAATTGAAAGTAAACAAAAAATGGCTATGTCTCATGAGGCTAATACTAACGACATACGGAAGTTACGCTTTCGAAATAGGAAAAATGTGCAAGTAGTTCCCTCCAAAAACTTTCCACCTAAAATTAAGAAAAAAATGAAAAGTAATATCGCCAAAAAGAATGTAATAGAAATTATTCAAGTTGATGGAAGTTCGCAAAGCAAAACTATCTCTAAAAATAATGATAGCAAGAGAGAATGCAACACTTCACCAATTGTATGTAATAAAGATATAGTTGTGACTGTAAATAACATTAACACCTCAATGCAAAACGGTATTATTGACCCCAATAACAAGGATAACACTTCCTCTCCTCAGCCATTTAATTCTGACGAGGAAGCAAAGCTAGCTGAAGATAAAACGATGCTGGAAATTTCAAATCATGAAGATATAAATAATGAACCATGTGAAGACAAGTTGCCATTAAATAACATTTTGCCTTCTGAAGAAGCAAAAATGGATGAACTCGTTCCTGTACCACAAACATCAAAACGAATTATAAAAAAGTTGCGTGGATTAAATGACTGTATTGCAATGTTAACTAACAAATTACATGACAAACATTTGGACTCTAATGGTAGTAACGCTTTAGAACATTTTTGTAGTAAAACTGTTCAAATGGCTGATATTTTATTAAACAAAGTTAATGATGCTAAACCAGAACCAGTATTAAATTTGCAAGTAGAACAAGAAAATGTGTGCACAGATACAATTTTAGAATCAAATATGGTGAATAATTTAAACCTTTTGCGTCAGGATGAAGAGTGTGAGGAACCTCCTCCATTATTGCAGGAAGTAGGTTCGTTGAGCAATTTAATAATACAAGACCATTCCATTGAAACAAATGTAAAAGACTGCAATAAAGTTGAGAAAACTAATCATTCAGATACTCAAAGATCTGTACTAACCGAATCTATCTTATATGAAGATTTTGATTCTTGTATATCTGTTAAGCCGAAAGTCAAACATAAGAGAAGGAAAACTCGGAAGAAAGAGTTGAAAACTGTTCCTGATAAATTGGTGACCACTAACGATAAGTTACAAGAGATACCAGCGGAAAATAACGATTTTATATTTAATGGCACAAAACATAATTCCGATTTCAATGTAAATTGTAGTATAGAAAATCAATTAAATTTAGAGAAGGAGCAAGGCAGCATTGATAGTGATAAATTTTCAAATAGCGAAAAGGAAAACACTCTGAATGATCACTCACATAAGGTTCCTAAGACGAAAAAATCGAGACGAAAATTTGAAAGAGTTGTTCAAGTAACTCATCCCACTCAAGTCGAGTCTCCAATATCGATTGTAGATAGTCATATAATAGATATTATCAATGCAGTTGCAACAAATGAAGTCGCAGATTCAGAGGATGAACTCCCTCTATCACAATTAATAAAAAGATATGTTTCTGATGCGAATGTGAGTGAACCTGTAAATCAAAATGAAGGGAATTCCACTTTAGTGTTTGAAGATCAACATGAGATTATAACTATGGCAGATAGTATTAGCTTAAAAAGTCTAGAAAGTGAAACTATGAATTCTTCTTCTATAGTAAGTGAAGACATAGTTAAACCAAAAAGACATTCTAAGCGTCAGAAACGAAAAAATGTACAAAATACGTTTGTAGAAGAAGTTCCTTTAAATAGTGTTCAAAACAATTCAATTTGCATTCTTCAGGAAATATCTGATTCTTTCGGTGAATCTACTGACAAAATTCCCACACCTGAAGTTGCAGATTTAGCATCCCCTACAAATAGTGACGATTTAGTTTCGAAAGATGCGGTTAATGAAGGACAAGAAGCGTTGATAGTGAATAATATACTCTTAGAAAATGGAACGGCCACATTACTAGATAGTGATCAAGATAGACAACAGTCTAACAATATTCCCAAAGTTTGTGGTCCAAAATCGAAAGTACCGTTCAAACGGAAATACAAAAAAATTGTAAGGAAAGCTAAGGTAAAAACACCTACTTTAAGAAGTAAATTGACGAATGATACAGTAAATTTGGAGAACATATTTTGTGATATTTGTAATAAAACATTTAGAAGAAGTGAAAATTTATTCAAACATAAACGGACTCTAACGCATATTGCAAAATTATCGGAACTGGAAGCTTTAGAATGTGCAAAAAATTCAAAAGAGAAAGATGACAGAGATATTGTGCCAGTAGAAGAATTTAACACAAGTGTAGGAGTTGAAGAACAAGTTTCTTTTCAAAATATAGAATCAGATGCATATGATGATTATCCACAAAGCGATGTATCTGCAACGTTCAGTTTGGGATCACCTCAAGAAGGATTGAAGTTAGTAGATATTATTAATGATGTATTAAGCAAACCAGTTGATACTGAGTATGTTGAACATAGAAATTTTTCAAATTTGGTTTTACAATCGGATCCTGAAGTAAAGCGTTGTAAAAGTTTAGGAGAACGAAAAAGTTTTGACTGTGATAAATTACAAATTGTCGATACCACACCCATGCCTTCCTTAGAAGATGATTTTGAAGAAGCCAAGATTTCAAATACAGCTGCAGAT
Organism: Pyrocoelia pectoralis; assembly: GCA_036250285.1. Taxonomy (NCBI): domain Eukaryota; kingdom Metazoa; phylum Arthropoda; class Insecta; order Coleoptera; family Lampyridae; genus Pyrocoelia; species Pyrocoelia pectoralis. The sequence continues at coordinate 24,627,308 of CM070076.1, read as the reverse complement.
ATCATTGTTGAAAAACAAATATCCTTATTGGAAAACATGATTGAAGATAATCGGAACACAATGAAGTCATCAGAAAAAATGTTTGTACCGTCAGAGTTACCAATAACTGATGAATATTCTTGCCAAAGTAACTCGTCAACGTTTAGCATCCTTAGTAACAATAAACCAGAAGATTTGAATGAAATTAGATTTACTCACAACACGAATATTATTGCAAATTTAATAAAACCGCCATTAGATGATCACGTAATTCCTTCTACTCAATACGAACAAATTTCTGATGATAGCAATTCTAGTCATTTTCCAGTTGAAGAACAGAAATCTCGCAAAGCCTTAAACAGAGATGAAGAGTTATTCTTAGAATGTTGTAGTTTACTGAAAAGCAGTTCAGATGTATCAGATCTCTGCAGAAAATCTGTAAAATCCACAAAGTTTTTAAATAATTTTGGATTTAAACCATTAGACGAGCTTGAATGGATGGAGCAAAAACAATTACCTATACCAAATACACTTTTAGACCACACATCTACTAACCCATTAAATCTTACTCACTCGAATACACCTATATGTGAAACTTTCTACAGTGATGTCACGTTTTCAAATACCGATAATTCCAACTCAAAAATGTTTTTAGAAAAGAGCGATAACAATTTTTTTTCACAACCCCCTATATTTGAGGATATTTCTACAGAAAGTGATGATTCCTCTCGAAAATCGTTAACTAATTCCCAATCGGTGGCAGTAGCTTCTATAGAATACAACAGTAACATCAACTTTAATAATGAAGACCGATCAAGTCCAAACGTTGAAAGTGCACAAATTCCGTGCGAAGATGATGATCATGTAGAAGTTCAGTGTGTTAATGAGCAAATGATTGAGAATATTGAACAGGTCGAAGAAAGCAATTTACAAAACGAAAGTGAAGATACATTCATACCAATTCAAGATGAAGAAAAACCACCATCTCCAACACCTTTAAAGTGAGTAGTTTCGAATTGTGTATATGTATGTTTGTTTATTTATTTATTTATTAGAAGTGCAATTAATACAACATTTTTACAAATACCTAACAAAAAGCACAAAATTGAAATTGTATGCTGATAGTGAAAGGCATAGTTTTACCATAGCATTAACTATGGATTTAAGAGTACATAGTCCCTAAGTCCCTTAATCATACTATTTGTTGCAGAAAAAGTGATGGAGTAAAAATAATTCAATCAAATATCACAGATTATGTAGTATCAAAAAGATCAAAAAACATGAACATAAAAAGTTCGTTACTAAAGGTGCATTAAAGGTATTCGAAGGTCTTAAGGTTTCGATCCCAAAAGTTGAATTGGATATGAAAGAAGTATTAAGTTGCAGTCCAACCTCAAAGCGATTGGAAATTGAAGCCGAGCAAGATAAAATATCTGAACAGAAATCTCATACGAAAAAAGATTCGATCAACAAGAATTTTATTTTTAATAAATTTATCAAGAACGGTAAAAAAGTAAATAACAAATTAGGACTGAAAGTCACCAAAAAAAGATATAATATAGAAGACGGTAAAAATTATCTAAACTCAAAAATTACAAAAATAAATGATGACCAAAAATCTCACGATATTTACGATTTTGAGGAAACTCAGGATAGTGTAGATATGTTTATAAAAAATTCTGATTCTTTGCCAGATTACCATAGTTTTAAAAATAAGATAACAAGCAAGTTAGGATTTACGGATGATATAGATGACGACCTGTTTTCAAAATTATCGAAAAATAAAGACGAAACAAAGAAAGTAAAACATAATGCTAACGATAATCCAAACAATTCCAATGAACCGCCTTCGAGAAAATTAAAAATGAACAAAACAATTACCAAGAAAAAGTGCATGATTATGGGTAGGATTTTTAAGAATGCCTTAAAATCAAAAGTTGCAGAAGAAATGAAAAACATTCCCGCAATTGATAATTCAAAAATTGTTGAGAATTTTGTTATGGATTGTCACAATCTGCAGCAAAATACTGACCAAGAAAAACATAAATTGTCTGAAGAAGAGATGAATTTATTGTTTGATAGTTTATTAAATGAAGACAACTGCAATAGCGTAAGTAAAGAGAATGTAAAAAATGATCACGCCACAGAAATTGAAACAAGTAAAGTAAAAAGTATTGATGCAAGACCTAGGCAAAAAATTAATAGACAAAGAAAAAGACAAAGAGGGCATTCGTCAGAGTCCTCAGATGAAGAATTCAGTTTAAAAAAGTTTTCCAAAAAGCAAATAAGCAGAAAATCTAATAGCAATGATTGTGTTATAAATCTTGAGCAAGAGTTAAAAGAATGTATAGGTGTTGCAAGTAGGAAGAGTCAACGTAAATGTACTAGTGGGAAACAAAATGTTTTGGTTGAATACTGGAGCTCTGATGAATCTAATTTTGATTATGAGAGAACTGTCATGTTAGATACTTTTAATTCCGATACTAACACCACCTTAGAAAATGTTCAGGTTATTAACCCCCCGGTTACAAAAATTATGACTAGTTCTATATGCAATGTCATAGAAAAGCATGATATAAACGACGTACACGATTTACGTGTGGATGAAGATGCAGATGATAAATCGAAAGAAATGAAAAAGCGTTGTTTTAAAACCAAACATTTTAAAAAGAAAAACGTGATTACAACCGACAGAACCATAAATGGAGAAGAGCACAATCACATTGAGCACGATTCTGAAACAATAGCGTCTACCCGACAGAAACGTAATGCAGCCGATACATTATACTATTGGTCAAGCTCAAGTGAAGATGAAATGCAAGATGTCATCGAAGTGAAACCGATACGAGAAGATTGTGAAGATGAAGATAGACCGGCACAACAAGGGTGGATTGTTGGTGATTCCCCAAAAAAATTAGTTACTATGTTAGCGCAGGCTAAAGGCAAAAAACTTGATGTAGAATATGTTAAAAAGAATCGAAAAAAACGAACTACTCTATAATAATTAAACTGTGTTCATAAATCATGTGTGTCTGCAGTGTGAGTCATAATCAATTTATATAATACACCAAATGATGTTATATTGTGCCACAAAAATAAAGTGATAAATTATGCGTACAAACAAAAAAGGAATAATTATTGTGTTACGATGAATGAATGCTGTTGCTCTTTTAAGTGAGGGAGTTTTGTTTGTAAGTAGTTTAAAGAAGCATTTAAAGATAGATAAAAGCTAATAGTGATGTTTAATTGATAAGGCAGTATATTGGCTGCACCTGCACATGGTTGTAGGTTACAAATTTTATCACATTGATAATTATTTCTATAAATTGTAAGTAATTAAATTTGTAATTAGTAATCTGTAATAATAATTAAAATTGTAGTAATTGTTCTTCCCATACTCAAATTAAGTAATTTGGCATGGAAATTGACTGTTTATTTACAAAAAAGCTTACATCTTATTTTCAGTTTTATTTATACATATATACAAATATTTATTGTTATTAATACTACTGAATGGTTGTTATTTAGATTAATATTTATACCCAAAAATTGTGCATTCTTGTTTATTTTTCTAATTTTGTTTTTATATTTTAATTTTTATAAAATGCGCTTCATTTTTGATTTATTGTGTTCATCAACATATTTTATTCAAGTATTCTAAAATAAGTATTAATGACAACTAAAATACTTTTGATTTATGTTTTTTATTTCCAAATCATTTTCACGTCACATCCATCTAAACTTACAAGGTACAAATATGTAGGTGTTTTTTTTTTAAATATCCTATACGACCTATTCATAAGGAGATTCTTGTACATACTTCTATTGCCTAAACACAAATTTGCCATTGTAAGTGTAATATTAGTTAAAAAATTATAAGTACATTGTTATAATTGTGAGAGTAAGAAAATTTTGTATGTATAAATATCTACTACATTATTTTCTAACACAGATAGTGTATTTTTTAATACCTATAGTGAAACATAAAATCATTCGGGAGGATTGTGTAAATATCTTAAAATATCGTTACCACAATTCTTTAATATTGATTATAATTACAGTAGGACCCCAATATTCCGAAAATCCGCCTATTCCGAACAGAACTAGGAAAAAATACAGATTTTTTAACTTGAAAACAGAAGAAATAAAAAGGCTTTTGTGAAAAAACATACATTTATAATATATTGTTATAACTATTTTCCACACATTTATAAGAGTAAAGTCGGTCATTTAATCGACATGAGGATGCAATATTTCGCCATTCCGCCATCAATATGTTGATATTATTCATGAAAACCGCCTATTCCGACTTCCCACTAAACCTAACAGGGTTCGATCCTAATTAGTTCGGAAAAGCAAAGTTCTAATGTAATTAAATTATTAAGGGAGCAACCGTAACCCATTACAATTAATTTGTAACCAAATTAATAAAACTCAAGTCAAATAAGTATTTAGATTTAGATAGAATTGTAATTTTGGTAAGTACTGTCTTCACCATTAATATGACGGATTAAAAAGGTTTTGACCTCCGACTTCCAGTCTTGTGTTTCTGAAACATTTGGTCATACATGCATATATAGTTAAACCAATTTTGCAACCAGCTATTTTTTTCCTCCGACTTCTAGTCTTGTGTTTCTGAAACATTTGGTCATACGTGCATATATGGTTAAACCAATTTTGCAACCAGCTATTTTTTTCTGATGAATAAATCTTGATAAAATGTTATAAAATTTCGAAAAATCAGTTAAATAAATCACTGAAATAACATTTTAGTAATCTTTTTTATTAGGCATACGTTTCAACAGCAATTTCGTTATAAAAAAAATCCATTACCACATTTTATACTAATGAAAAACAATGACTAGTAAAATCACACTTAGCTACATTATTAAAGAGATCCAAATTTTTTCTTGTATCCAGTGTCTACCTATTCATCAGTATTTATTGCACAAAAGTAAATTGGTACATTAGAATGTAAAATTACAACTTTTCTTTGTCATGTTTTTCATATCAAACAATTGCAGCAAATCGTTTTTTCACTACATAAAAACTTGTTTTAATGTAGTGCAACCCTTAAATGTGACTTTTCTTACAGATGTACCTTTAATAAGAAATTGAGATTCTTCTGGATAGATCTTGAAACTAAAAAACATTCATTCATTTCAAATAATTGAAGAAAATTACAGAAAGTTTTACTACACGATCAGCAGCATGTTGTTTATGTGAAATGTTTGGCCTTTCCAAGGAGTATTGCAATGATATTGTTACACATTCATTCGGTTTACGAACACTACATCATGCATCATCTCAGCAACCAACATCCACCGGTTATTAATTAATGCGTCTAATGTTGTCTCCAATATGGCTAAATGGTGTAATAATACCTTAATGTCGGACAAAACGGTTCTGCTGATGTTCAGCATGTTTTCAACAACAACGCAGACGAGGCACTCCATTGATAATAAATCGACACCACAGCACAATGAAAAAAAATTTCTAGGCATTACCTTGGACGAAAAGTTGAATTGGTGTAGGTATTTATTTATTACAAAGGAAATTAAGTTCACTGTGTTTTCTAATAAAATGCATAAAATCTCACGTACCTATCCATTGATACCATAAGAACTTTTTATTTATCAAGTGTTGAGTCACTTTTACTATATGGCATAGCTACATATAATGACAGTCCCTTCTTTCAGTGCTATTCCGGTGACACTTGAAACTTTTCAATATTGTTACTTATTCAAGAAAGCAGCCGACCTACTTAACAATGTTGATTCAACATTGTTAAGTAGGTCGGCTGCTTTCTTGAATAAGTAACAATATTGAAAAGTTTTCAAGTGTCACCGGAATAGCACTGTTTGTACCTTCATTCCCTTATTATGTTTATAAAAAAAATGCTTATTTATTCATTGCAACTCACTAAACTTAATGTGTAGGAGTAATTGTATGGGTATCGAAGAGTTAAAAATCAGCTAAATTCATTTTTTTCTTCCACTTCCTTAATACTTATTACCTTGGTTTGTACATTTTAATTATAAACATATCACGTTTCGCCAATATGATTTGGGCTTTTTATAATAATCAACATATTTAAAAGAAAAGGTGAACAAATAATTATTAATATTAAGGGCACCTCCGATATTTTTGGTAACACAGTATGATTGAACTTAATATTACAAGATTTTGTTAGAACAAAATGCAACGATTGACGTTATGGTTGATAGTTGACAGTCAGCTGGTCTCGCTAAGTTGTTGCTTCCCCATATACGAACCTTGGCAATATAATATGATAGTGCTAATGTTGGTATGCCAGACTCTGTCTTGGAATTATATAAAATGCTCCAATGGCGTACCAGATACCCGCATTGTGTATTGTAGTTAGTGGCTGTACAAGTTGTTTGTTCAGCCGTTCTATACACGAATGACCCATACTCATCATTGGAAAGTACCAGGGACTTACATGGTCAGTATAGTTGTTCCCTATCGCCACCCTGCTTAGTGTTTGTTACCGGGGTGTTGTAATCCAGGTCGATATAAGTAGCGAGATTATTAGTTTAAATTTATTTTTCCTTTACATCAACAATGCCAATGTTAATGATGATTATGTAAATTCATGGCAATAAATTTTTATAAGTACATATTTGCGTCTCAAGAAAAAGGCGTCACTAAATTTTTGGAAAATTCTTTTCATGTTGATGTAGTTACATAAATTTCAAGAAGATTGAGCACAGAATCAAAGTGATTTAACTTTAACTATTGAATTGTGCACGAAAAATATCCACTAACAAAAGAGTGCGACAAGAGATTGATTTCGATTTTTGGATCTAAAACTTCATTTACTTAATCTAAATATCAACTTTAACATTTAAGTGATCTATGTTCACAACTTTAGTATATTTAGGAGTAAATCACTGAATCATGAAAAGCAGGAAATAAGGGCCAGAATTGCAAAGAGAAATCACAAATATGGTAGTGTGGTCAGCCTCCTGAAAAAAAAATTTTTCAAGAAAGGCAAAAGAGGATCATATTCCAGTCATAAAACCAATGGCCACTTACCTATGCGTGATCCGTGGGTATTGAATAAAGAAATTGAAAGGCCGGAAAGATGGGAAAGAAGGATACTCCGAACTATATACGGAAGAGTAATAACAGAGGAAAGATGGAGAACAAATCGTGAACTAGAAGAATTATATAAAAGACCTGGACGGGACACCTAGAAAGATTGGATGGAGGAAGACTGCCAAAAGTAATGCTACATAGAAGACCAATAGGAAAGAAAAGGAAGGGCAGACCCAGAAAGAGATGGATAAGTGAAGTGGAGACAGATATCCAAGAAATGAATTTTAGAAATTGGAAGGAAATCGCAAGAAACAGGAGAATGGGAAAAAATAGTTCGAACAGTACTTATAGGAGATGGTGATTTAGTCTAAAATGTTTATATGTTTGCGTAAATAAATTTTGAGTTAGAAAAGTGAGTGTAAGTTATGTTTAACATGATGTAATAAATAAAATGTAAACCACAGGCCTTCTTGGGCTGTTGAGCAATAATTAAAAAAAAATGTCCACAAGTTATTAGCACAGAGCAAATAATGAATATATTTATTGTGCTGAACAACATTTTGAAGGTTATACTTGCACCGGTATTGAGAACTCTTGCAAAACTATAATGTCCCTCTAACGCATTGAACGGATAGGTGGCGCCATGTGATAACTTCATTTGCATGTTTAGCTACATTTCATATTTTTGATATGTATCCATTACTAGAAATTTAATAGGTAACGTGTATGACTAATGTAAGTGAGGAGGCAAATTGCTGTAACCCAAAAACAGTTTATTTAATCAATACAAAACATCGATTGCTTTTAATTCTTTGGGTTGATATCGAAGTCGCCGATTTTTAACATTTTCATTGCATCTAAAATGTTTCCCACATACAGCCTCTTTAAGGAGTCCAAACAAATGGATGTACGAATGTACGATGGGACATGGTTTGGGCTGTAGAAGGAATACAGAAAAACCTCCCACCCGTTTTATAGTGTTTCTTTGTAAGTTGTTTTGGAAACATCTACCATAGGTTTTTTTGTACTGCAGCTTATTCTTAATAGTGTTATGGACATATTCCTATATTATACACGAGAACACTATGTCATGTCATGTAAAACAAAGAGATGTGGATCTCAATCTTATTAATGACATGAGACTGTACATAAAGGTACATTGACTGGAATGGCAACTTGCATACGAGTCCACTTGCATGCGAGTGATATTTTTGAAGACAGTTGACTGTCTTGAAAACAGTTCACTTTCTTGTTATCAAAAATACAGAGATGCCCGTTGTCGCCATCTTGAAATTGAACTCGCACGGCAAAAGTAGAAGGGCATCCGAGTTAACTCGCACCAGTCCAACTGACTGTCTCCGTACTGTCTTGAGGTGTTGACACGGTGCGAGTGCTGCGCGCGTATACAAGACAGCTGACTGGTTCCAGTCAACTGGCATCGTGTCAACGTACCTTAAGTGTATGTTTCATTAAAAAGCAGAAAACATATTTACATATAGAATTTATTCTTATTCAGCAACGAGAAACAATCGATATATTATATTAAAATGAATTTACTTCCATTTCGTGAACTTCCGCATCTCTACATTTAGCACTTTGTAATTCCCTACGAATTTCTGAAGTAATTTGTGGATGACTTTGTGCCCGTAAAAGTTCCAATAATGTCTCTCTTTGTTCAGTTGATATATCGGCTTTGTAACGTTGTACAAAAGTTAGAAATGCTTGATGCCATAGTACAGGCAACTCTCGGTGGTCATTTTGAAATCTAAAAGTGAACTGTGATTTTATGATTATAGGAAAGTAATATTTACCTAAGAAAATGAAAAACAAGAGCATCGACAACACGATATGGTAATGCATATTTTTTGTCAATGAATATTCTTAAAAATATCGAATTAGCACCAGTGTAATCCATCTCTGCTATTTTTAAAAGTGTAGCTGAAGAATGTAACATTGGTATGGAATTACGTGAAATTACAGATCCAATAATGATTGCTTCACGTAAGGTACACGTACCACTTTCCAATAAGGGTATTAAGAAACCTTTCATAAAACTACCAGGTTTGTATAGCGCTTTTCGTACAGCTTGATAAAGATGAAAATTTAAACGTTTATACTCTGCTATATCATCTCTTACTCTAGGTAATAAAACTAAATTATAAAATCTTTGAGCCATTTGCTCTTTTAAATTTGACGCAAATATTCTTGTTGCCTGATACATGGCTGCAGCAGACCATCTTGGTGGATCTTAAAATTGACAATGAAGGCGTTAAAAATAAAATTACAATAGCATTACCTAAGATAAACAAAATTTGTTCCCAATTTCGTAATTTTGGTACGATTTTAAAAACTTTGGGCAATTTCCCACTCCTGTACTTATGTAGAACTTGACGTACCCCTTCATACATATGTTTAACTCTAGGATCTATATCTTGTATTTCGACAGAGTTTACATCTGTCATTTTTGATTGTAATTCCGCTTCTTTTTCCTGTATCTTTTCCATAATTATATCTGCTAATGTTCTGCGAGGGGACGGGTTTTTGTTCATGAACATTTTCATCGCTTCCTCATCATCTTCTGTTATTTCAATGTTTTCATAAAATGTGGCCGCTTCTAACTCCTGTTCACTGTCTTCTTCGTCATCATCGTCATCATCTTCATCTTCGTCAATACTACAACCTGGCTCTCCTAATGTAACCGGTCGCCTTCTTGGATTTGCTTCCTCCAGTGTCGGATATTCGTCATCGAGTTCCTGTAATTGTCTTCGAGCAGATGACAATATTTTAGAAGATAAGTTGGAGTCCACATACTAAAATTACCGATATTAAAAGTTTCCTACTATTATACACTTATTAATTTATAACCTCTTCGTCCTCCTCTTTCTTCGATCTAATTTTAGTTCGATTTTTAGTCTTTACGAATTTACTCTCGTTAATGTCATCTTCTAAAGGAATTTTTATGGCTACTCTGGATGAGTGAATTTTTCGTATTTTACCCATTTTTGATATACATAAATAAAACAACGTGCTTTATCTGTCAGAATGAAAAGGATACAGATAAAGTCAGAGACAGTTTCAAAATTAATGCAATATCGACAACTGTATAGAATAAAAACTTTAGTATTGAAGTTAGCAGTGAAAATGTAGTAGATAAAAATGTTATTAAAAAAAGTTAATCAGAACTAAAAACAGTGAACTCTAGTTATATCATAGTATACGTCTTCTTGACGTATACTGTGGTTATATTAGAGTTCACTGACTAAAAACTACGTTCAAATCTACAAAAGGAAGGAATATCCCTTCTATTTTCTCTATGGAATATCCCTATAGTTTAGTAGATGGTACAATCAATGTAAGGCGGCAGTCGCAGAATTTGGTCGCCGACCAAAGACGATCGACCAAAAATTCAGGGACCGGGCAGATGACGTCATTAACCTATTTTTTTACAGCTCTGAGGGCAACATTTTTTCTATTCGTAATAGCACAGCCTATACTGTTCGCATGTACAGGTTGCGCGCGTTAAGAGAACGTGAGAGTTGCATTCACAATTGTAATTTTAGCCCGCGTAAACTGAAAACAATGAACTGTATAGGTACGTATAGTATACAGTTCATTGACTGAAAATACGTGTTTTAAGTTAGCGTTTTTTGCCCTCAGAGCTGTCAAAGTCAGCTGCTGCCCGGACTCTATACCACGTTGGTAGATAGAGCACGTTTTACAAGAACGACCGTCCACGATCGTCCACAAGCAACCACGACCGTACGGTTTGAAATTTCAACCCGGCTTTAAACTTTTGGTCGACGATTAACGGTCGGTGACTCATAACATTTGAAGTTTTTTTACTAACCTGATATAATTATTTTTTCTTATATGTGAGTGGAAAGTGGATGTATTTTCCCTATTTTGAGGGAGCAAAGTACCACTTTTTCTCCCTTGGGAAATTTTTTATACTTTTTCTCCCTTGTATTATAAGTCGCTTCATTAGCAGCTTCTAATATTTCGGCTGGTGTATTTTCTACATCAGAGTATGAATTCTCATTAGACATTTCAAAAACCGTTAATACACAATATCTTAATACACATCGCCGATCTACAAATGATGAGATATTGATGAAATATATTTAATTAAAAATTGTGACACATGGGAAAAGCCTTCTTGATGTATTTTTTAAAAATAACTAATGGTAAACTAAATACCAAACTTATAATTGTTGTGAACGGAAAATAAATTCACATATAAGAAAAAATCATATATCTACCGCGAGAACAAAGTGAAATTTTCTCCCGAGGGTGATTAATGCCCTCGCTTCGCGTCGGGCATTAAACTTCACCCGCGGGAGAAAATTAATCACTTTCTTCCCTTGGTAGATAAATAGCTATTTTCCACTACTAGCTGTGAAGTTGACAATTATTGCGTATCCTAGACAACTGAGAAGTTTAATTTCTCTACCTAGTGGTCAATAATCTATTATATTATTCACCTAGGTTAATAATGGGAATTTGCATTCCTGTGCTACCTACTTGATTTTTACAAGAAATTTTTTTATTTTTAATTTGTGTCTTAAATTTGACTAGTAGTGGAAAAAATTGTATATACACCACGGTGGTGAAGCCATTTATAGACCTCGCATCTTATTCCGCTCGGGGCAAAGCCCCTCGCGAAATAATCTTGGTGCTCGGTCAATAATAACAGTCTTCACCACCTTGGTGTATAATATACTATTTTTCCACTACTAGCAGTGAAGTTGACAATTATTGCGTATCCTAGACAACTGAGAAGTTTAATTTCTCTACCTAGTGGTCAATAATTTCTTCTATTATTAACCTAGGTTAATAATGGACAAATTCAAACGTTGTGAGAATTCAGGGATAGTTGTTTAACAAAAACTTGTGCAACATAATTTTGTATATCCAGGAGATTGTCTTTAACGTATTTGCTGCTTAAAATTACCTAACACGATAAAATTATTTGAATAAAAGTTTTATTAATGGAAATGTCAATCTGCATCAGACTACTTGATTTTTGTTTTATTATGTAGTGGAAAGGCGAATTTGCATTCCTGTGCTACCTACTTGATTTTTACAAGAAATTTTTTTATTTTTAATTTGTGTCTTAAATTTGACTAGTAGTGGAAAAAATTGTATATACACCACGGTGGTGAAGCCATTTATAGACCTCGCACCTTATTCCGCTCGGGGCAAAGCCCCTCGCGAAATAATCTTGGTGCTCGGTCAATATAATAACTGTCTTCACCACCTTGGTGTATAATATACTATTTTTTAATTGATTATATTATTTTATGAGTTTCATATAAGTCTTCATATCCACATTTATTTCAGGATTATGAAGAAAAAACTGTTGCTGAACGTTCCAAAAGTGTCATTATGCCAGCATTGCATTGTACAATTTCAACAAATTCACCGGCAGATGTATTACTTTGTAGAATAGGTACTGTTTTCACTGTGTTATATATCATGTAAATTGTAACTTAATGCCTTATTTCATTTTCAATAGATACATAAATGATAGACATAACCATAATAATATGATTTTATTAAAACAAGAACCTTACTTTATTTCAATTCAAATTTTCCCCCAATAAAGCATTAACCAATAAGGTACTGCAGGCGTCACTGAACCTACCCTTTTCCTCTTGTGAAGTCGCCGTCCCGCATTTTTCCACCAACTATTTTTCTATAGACGTGGATAGTCTATTTTTAGTGGTTTGTGGTTCCGGTTTCGGTTCTAGTTCCTGTAATGACAGCATGATATGTAAGAATTGTGCCATTCCCGTGAATGCGCAAACTTTTGACCAATCAAGAGTTGGGTGCAAATACTAAAGAGCAATATGGCTGCCACCATTATTTGCGCACATTGAACTGTACGCTATACAGTTGCATTAAACTACAAAACTGTCAAAAAGTAGGTGTGTTGTTTTGATTATAAAATCGTAAATAAAAAGTGTAATTATATACTAGCGGTTAAGGCTCGTCTGATAACTGACTCTGGTCTGATAGACGGGACGATTCATATAATTGAAAGTAACAAAATATTATGACAGATCTCTTGTTTTAAGGTTAAGGTATAAAAATATCTAACAAATACCAACTTAACAATGTTGCCACCTTAAAATTTGTTTAGTTGTATTATTCTTTATGGTAATGTCATAAGTCGGAGCACAAGTCGGAGGTCAAAGGTTATACATTTCTTCCATCTTCGAAATTAAATTAAGTTTTAAAATTAAGGATGTTTTAAGATCAACCTGGACTGGACCCCCAGGTAGTCTAGAAGTCCAGTTATCGTACAAACTAACTAACTAACATTAATCAACTCACGTTTATACAGGGTGATTCATTAAGAATGTCCAATCTCTGAATTGTAGATTCCAGACCTCAAAATATGATGATTCTGCCCAACATGCCTTATACAAATATTGCTAGTTTCCGAGATACCGGGTGTTTAAAGTTTAAATATGAATTTTGATTTTCGCAATAACAATTAATTAATGTGATTAAAAATAATAGACAAGGGTTATTTGATATGAAGAGATCTTTGCGAAAACGGATCATAAATAATAGTTTATTGTTGTTACACATTTAGAGAATAAATTTTTTTTTTAAATTAAAATTTATTGAACTGTTTAGAAGCAAATAACTCGATAACTGATCGAGTTACACGAATCAAACAAGAGTAACTTTTTTTTGTAGAATCTAACGCTTTTCCATATTTTATTATTAGTTTGCTAATAGTTCAGCCGAAAAAAATTTTTGCTTAGATTTACTAAACACAACCAAGTATAACTAGCGCCCTCTATTAGCAATGCTAAATTAGAGTCCAAATTGGCAAATTGGCAAATTGGCAAAAAAAGGTAAAACTGCCAATTTTCAAAAAGAAATTGTGAAAAAATAGAAAGTTATTGCGAAAATCAAAATTCATATTTAAACTTTAAACACCCGGTATCTCGGAAACTAGCAATATTTGTATAAGGCATGTTGGGCAGAATCATCATATTTCGAGGTCTGGAATCTACAGTTCAGAGATTGGACATTCTTAATGAATCACCCTGTATATTTGGTGGATTTGGTAAACATCGAATATTACACTCCCACCTCCGATCTTCGTAAAAATGTATTAAGATGTATTTTCATGCGTAGAATTTTTTCTGAGAAGGAAATTAATTAGGTAATTATCAATCAGTTGTATTTCTTCCCCAAATCTTATATTTACATTGTTCCTACATTTAACTAATGTTGTATTTGTATTTCGCGGATGCATTTGGACTTTGGACCCAATGTTTGATTGGCTATTCCACCAAGCGGCCGCTATTATGCGCAACCTTGTATTCGTAGGTACATCATGGTAGGCAGCATTGGGAAAACGGGAACCGGTTAGCAATTTTTATTTACTATGGATTGTGCTCTATGGCCATAGTTAGTTATCTGTGCTAGAGATCTTTAAGTGTGAAGGGGTAAAGAATAAGGAAGATAATAAAGTTTTCTTTTACCCCTACTTAAAACTATTTACAAATTTACGTATAGTCCATTAGCATTACTTTCTCGTTTTGAATGTTGCCTTTATAACATGCAGTATAATGGCCTCCAAAAGGGCTAATTAAGTGTGAAAGAAAAAAGTAAAATAATTCAGTTGCTCATCAAATGACAAGTTTTAGTTTATATAGGCAAATGTGTTACAAATTGTCTCTAGTATAGGGTTTTCATTAAATTTTAGAACACCAAGAAGAAAGAATTACAACCTTTTAGAAAAGAATCAAAAATAGTGTCACAAAAACCATTTTCTGGGAATCATCAGTATGTGATTCAGAATAAAAAAGTCATATTTACTGTAGGTAATTATATTGAGAAATTCTCATTACATTATTCAAAGCAAAATTTTTGTCAACGATTGCAATAAGCTGTACCTACCACCTCTTTATGGCAAAAATTTTTAAAGAGCGCGACAACATGGGAAAGACGCATGCCAGTTAGTACAATAGTATCTGCAATACGCAATGTTAATAAATCGTGTTTATTATAAGTTAATATATACTCACTCTATTACTTCATTACTGTCGCACGCACTTTTGCACACGCAACTTGCATCTACTGATAAACTCATGTATAACAACGCAATAAGCAGAAATACAAGAACTGTTTTCATGGTGACTGTTTGTGTTTTCTCCTTCCAGAATATTACGCGACCGTATTTATAGGTAACTTCAAGTCTTCAAGTGCTCAAGTAGGTCCAATCGTACGAAAGATAAATGATATTCCACGATAAGAAACCCAACCAACAAGTGTTTAAAGTAATTAATATTTACACGACCCATTTTTTCCTTCGATAAATAATCTATTTAATGAATTAATGAATTTACATAATTTTGCAACAGTTCATAAATTAACAAAGGCACATCCCTTATCCTCTATGACGATACTATCTACATTTCGGAAATAGGTATAGCTAAAATGTAGCTAGAACATTCTTTTTATTTTTTCCCAATTTCGCCGTCACGCGGGGGGGGGGGGGGGGGGGGGTGCTTTGAAGTTACAGAACTTCCGCTCGGATCGGAAGATGAAATGTTCAAATGTACGTAACACCATTTCTAAGTTGCATCTTTTCATAGGGTAGGCAAAATTCAAAACGCTTTAGTCCATTACACGCCTTGTAACGACAGGTATTCTAATCGCCTCCGACCGAAGAGGATCGGGGAGGGGAGGGGGATTTTTGATAACAGACCAGAGGCGGCGCAAGACCTAAAGTTGATGTGGGCAGGATATATTTTGCGAGGCCCTCTGCTGGAGCAAGAGGACGGATTTTACATAGAGACAAAAAATTTGTGGAACTGTCAAATTTTTATTCAGAAAAATGCAAACATCTTCACTTTAACTAATATTATTAAGTAATAATTATGAGTAAATAATTAAAGAAACATACATTTCCAGCTTACACAATACAAAACAATAAAATTTCTAAAGATTTTAAATATTTTAAACAGAGATATTTTCTGATTGATGCATATTATTTATAACGCGTGGTAAATGGTTGGTGTTATGGAATTTTACATGAAAAGCAGTGGCGGAACTTCAAAATTTCGTCCCCCTGCAAGATAATCTTTGGGCCCCATTTCCACAACTAAAAAAAGGTTCTTTTTTAATATTTATTTACGCATTTTGTAAAATAAAAGGAAAAGCTTCTTTTACACTTTTTTAAGAAGATTTGGGTGGATCCCTAAAAACAGGGCCCTATGTCTGGAACCCAAACATTTGTCTATTTGTCTATGGCGCCTAAGCTACATGATTCCTGCGCGGTGCGGCGGCGGCGTGTCATACCGAAGGTTTCGCTTACGTGACCACTCGTGACAAACATAATCTAATCACGCATTGAATGAGCTTGCGACTTGGTGCGACTGATCAATAATCAATAAAAGTCGATTTAGCGTTTTGGCAGATGGAGCCGTTGACATGAGCCGAATGAAGGCGCCTGCATACGTTCGGCTCTAATTGGTGAAATAGGCAAAACTATTTTTAATCGCTACCCAAAATTTATCAAAAACAGACCCCCATCGAGCTTCGCCCCCCCCCCCCCCCCTTGCGCATTGCACGGTCTGCGGCATTGTAGTTCCGCCACTGTGAAAAGGGATTCAACTACTATGTTTGCAATATCTAAATTGAAATGCCCTTCACATTTTGTATTGTATTACGCACTTAGGGAAACGCTGTAAGAGAGCATTTTGCCAAGTCACAAGCCGGTGGGATTTATCGTTTTGTGATGAGTAAAATCTTTACGGGCGGTGCCGCTTAGACAAATATTTCCATGGGTTAAAGAAAGAAAGCTGCATAAACCACCGAGACGCGAGGCCCTTCGGACCGCGAGGCCGTAGGCGGTCGCCCACGTCGCCCACGCCTTACGCCGCTTCTGTAACAGACAGACAGTTAGAGTTAGAGTTTTAAAGTTGTATTAGAATGATGGTATATTGCTTATATGGCGAAGTGGTCCGTTAACAAAAGGGGGGCGCAACATGTACCTACGCTTATAGGTTTCTGAATAATTTAGTACAATCAACGGCGTAGCTAGGGGGGGGGGGGGTCCAGGCCGGAGCGATCCCTTTGTGGGAACTATTTTGCGCGGCGTTCTTTGTCGTATCGTGAACCTATTATGTTCTTTGCCGCTGTGTGAATTGGTAATTTGTAGTCTTGGCGAGAATACTTTGAGTTGAGAGTACGAAATACACAATACAGAGTACTTTTTTTATTTAATGAAGTACAGAGTACAGAATACGCAGTTTTTTTGATTTAATGAAGTACAGAATACGCAGTACTTTCTTTTCCTACGTTTGGCAGATCGGTTGCTTTTGCTGCCCCCGCACATCTCGAGTTCGTGCCAACGGCATAAAGAAAAACGGAGCCAAAAGTACCAAAACGGCAAAACTTTTAAAAATAAATAAACATTCAAACGCAGTTCGTCAGCGATTTGAATGTTTGCTTCGCAGTTCGCATGTATCTTATGATAAGCGCATTACGTACTCAAAAGGCCAAAGGCCCAGTTACCATTTCCCGACTCGCCGACCTGGCCAGACCGCCACTGGCTGCAACTCGCAAGTTAGTCGGTGCATATTTAGTAAGGTCTTAAATCGGAAGATGATTGCCAGTCATAAAAGGATCCGTTTCTCGATTCTTTAACATAGTTTCCTCTTGGGTGTTTGACACAAGGGGTCGTTTTCCTGCTAAGGGGTTGCAACTTGGAAATGCAGTGTTACATATTTTTGTAGTCTATCAATGCTGGAACTACATGCATTAAAGAAATGATAGATTTAATGGTATTTTCTGAGTCACCTCTTCAGCGGAACTAGTTTTGGGGTTGTTTTAAGCTAAGGGGTGGAGCTCGAAAATCAAAACTACACTGGTGGGGGTCAAGCTGAACGGAGGTGTGCAACTATACAGTGTACATGCACTAAAACCACCATCGAATTATACATTAAAAAAATATATACTTATTTCTTTCGGTTGACTAGCCAACCTCGGGAAATATATGTATTTATTATTCATATTTCCCTATTCTCTATAACTCTGTTCCCCCAACAGATATAGTAAACCGCCTCCCAATAAATTTTGACCAATGTAAGCAGCGACCAGTTTTACACCAGCAAAATTATAAATACGTTACAGATGTCAAACTCATTTACGCCAACTACAACAATTTGAAATCAAGTGATTACTTATATTACGGGTTTCGAAAATTCGACCAATAAAAAAGTTGCATTTAAATGTGGCGGTAATTTTTGGGGAGGAGCTTTACTTTACTATATCTGTTGGGGGAACAGAGTGTAGTTGATGTTCATTTGTTTAACTTTGTTTTGTATATCCTTTGTATTTTATGCAACTCAATATGTTCAGAAGGTGCCATTTATTATTATTATTTTAATCAATGTCTGTATCTGTAGGTATAATATATGTATAGCTATTGCGGCAAGAATGGTGACTGTTTGAAGAATTCCTGATTTTCTGCACGATTTCCAACAATATAGTTTAAACCTTTAAACGTTACTAAAAACAGATGACAGTACAGCTACGTTCGACTAAAAAGGGTACACAGTCTTGAAAAACGGAAAATTCTGAAAGTGCTTTCGGTACCTACCTATACAACGTGTCCAAGATAAGGATGAACAGCATGGGGATCTTGAAAACGGTAAGAGATACGAAGGCGGTTAAATTAGAGAAAAGTTGTATAATTTAGGGCATGTTCACATGTAGTTTGCAAAAGTTCATTATTGTTTATCGTTTCCGAGATTTAAAACAAAATGCGATTTTTGGGTTTTTCTTTTTTCGTAATTCCTACCTTTATTTTAAAAGATTTTTAAAAACTAACGATACTTCTTCATTGTCACTTTTTGAATTCTATTAGATGGCGTTGTCAAATTTTTTATTCGACGTTTCGTCTCCGAGGAACCATCATCAACTTTATTTTTTTATATCGCCGCAACCAACAAAACACCCTGTATTCGATAGTATTTTTTATTACGAATTTAACGATGTATTACACATTATGGTTTTGAAGTAAATTTTTTTTAAGAAATGTTCGGATTAATTTTAGTATTTGAAAAAATTTTTTTCTGTGCAAATTTAACAACTCCAATCTTTTAAACCTATTTAATTAAAGTTAAATAATTACAATAACTGTTCAAATAGGTTGTCGTTATTTTCTGGACACAGGTTTACTGTGTTTATTGAAATTTTTCTTAAAAATAAGCTTCAAAACCGTAATGTGCAATACATCGTTAAATTCGTAATAAAAAATACTATCGAATACAGGGTGTTTTGTTGGTTGCGGCGATATAAAAGAATAAAGTTGATGATGGTTCCTCGGAGACGAAACGTCGAATAAAAAATTTGAACACGCCATCTAATAGAATTCAAAAAGTGACAATAAAGAAGTATCGTTAGTTTTTAAAAATCTTTTAAAATAAAGGTAGGAATTACGAAAAAAGAAAAACCCAAAAATCGCATTGTGTTTTAAATCTCAGAAACGATCAACAATAATGAACTTTTGCAAACTACATGTGAACATGCCCTAAATTATACAACTTTTCTCTAATTTAACCGCCTTCGTATCTCTTACCGTTTTCAAGATCCCCATGCTGTTCATCCTTATCTTGGACACGTTGTATATGTATAGCTTGAACGAATTTCGCAGTAATGACCTACTGGTGTTAGTAGTGGTTAGTATGGCGGACTGTCGCACAGAGGATCAAGGGTCCCGTTGGCGTCATTCGTTTTTTCTGATGCTGTTTCTTGTCGTTCGAAAATTTGGGCGGACAGAAAACATATTATACATAGATGAGGTGATTATCGCTCTATAAAAAGCAATTCGTAGAAAAAGTATTCTACATGGCTATTACATGCGAGTAGTCTACTCGCATGTAATAGCCATTACTCACTCTGATGAACTACTTCATCTTCGTGAGTGATAGCTATCATTACATTACATGCTAATGCTCGTTGAATAATATACTATAATACTTACATATTAGGTATATACATGCACCTAAAGTAAATTTAATATTTTAAATACAAAAGTAACAAACTAGGAATGACCACTGAACTCTATTATATTATTGAGTTCAGTGGGAATGACACATAATACGAACATTACATTAAACTACTTATTTAGGTAAGCCGCTTGCAGCTGTAATTAGAAGAATGTCATCAAAGCTGTAGAAAGCGGCATTTGTTAAATAAGTATAGGTAAGTAATTTGATCTCTTGTTTAATAATCTTGTTGGGTAATGCTTTGTTATGTTTTAGTGGAAGCTTGTTGTACCTATAGTGTTTGTGCTTGGTATTTTAGTTCACTTTGGGATTTCTTCACTTCAGTCGGTAAAACCCAACTCGAATGTGTTCCTTGTACCTATCTAGTTTAGTGGGTATCAATTACCGATTGGTGAGAGTAGGTACCCCTGTATGTGAACAATAAACGCTATCGGCTTTAGCATCTTATTAAAAAAAGTAAATGTTCTTTTTCGCAAATAGCTTCTTGCTGTTTTTTCTAACCTATATCTTAGTGGTTTTTGAATCTTGACCAGCCAACAGAAGAAAAAATGTCAAAATATCGACAAGCGTACCGGCTGCCGCCTTCTAATCGTGAATCTTCCAGCAAGGGTCGACTCAGAATGCTGAGTTTTCTGCATTACATATTTGTAAATAAAGTTAAAAAAATCTCATTTTAGACATGCCTTTAGGGTCGTTTTTCTCATATCCCCTTATCGTTGCTTACTATCTAAAATTTTGTAATATTTACGAAAATTAGATGTACCTAAACACTTAGGTAATACTACCGGAAAATTAAAGATCAGATTTGCGATAGCGGTGGATAAAGTCCATTTTTATAGAAAACATGATTACGTAACAATTGTACGCAGTTACGAGTACCTATACAAACTATTAGCTTTTCTCCGCACACCCTTAAAGAGGGTTGCGTGTCAACATCTGCAAGAGCAAGGCGAATTTGGTAAATCGTTCTTCAAGTTCCAAAGACATCTACGATAAAGAAATGATAAATTGGTAAAAAGGGAAACAACTGGAAGCTTTCACGAAGAATGGATGGTGTGCCTCATGTGTAAGGAAATGGCATACGCTCCAGACAAATGGCTGTTCGGTGCTGCTTTGTGTATCATGAGATAATTTTGACTTTCTCAAGACTATGATGACGACTTCCTTCGCCTACATTTAACCACGTGGAATTAATTTCATCGTTATCGTTTGATCTTCGATTGTAGGCATCAGCGTCATTGACGAGTCCAGTACCAGTACCTACAACTTGAAAATAAGCTAAAATTTAATTACTTAATTACATTCATTATGCCCATGAAAAAAATGAATTAAATCTAATGTAAATAATAACGATAAACTCTTTATTTAATATATTTTCAACTATACGACATCCTTCGCTACACAGTTCGAAGAAAACAAAATGTCGCGACAAAAAAGGGTAAGTTCGAGGCTTTAAATGGTCTTTTTTGGTAAAAACTAAGTTGCAATAACTAATAAATATGTGTATAATCATCATCTGATGACAATTCTTGAATTCTATTTACTCAAATTAGATTTAAACTTTAGTTCAGGCAAAAAGAGCAGACTACATTTTGTGTAAAAGCATAGACTAAATACTAACTTGTGTATCATAATATTGAGTAACTGTAAAAGAAAGTTTATTTGTAATATGTTTCCTTCATTTTTCGTTTATCATAAACAAATGGACTAAGCAAACGTTAGATAATTAAAATTACGCATAAGTACCTACTTTTAAGTTGTGTGTGAACGATAATAATTATTGTACAATTTGTAGGTAAATACATGCGGTTTAGTTAATAACTTGTTGTAAAAATAAACTCAAAAAGCTTCAAAACCCAACAAATTTAAAGCCAGTTCTTAAAAATTTTCCCGGAGATGACCTTTGGATTCCCATTTCAACTCCAGGCCATCCGGTAAGTCTTGCCACCGCAGTTAAAAAGATGAAATGACGCCCCTGATTGTAGGTGTGACTTAATGCTTTGTTTGTCATTTTTATAAAATAATATGCTGCAAAATTGAAGAACAAGGGGTTTACGAGATACCGCGCAAAATCTGCACACAAACATACGTATACGTAGAAGAAAATACAAAGGTTAGTGAGCACTACAAAATACAATATACAATACGTCGCGTCATTCCGAGAGCCATCATAATTAAAAAACGACCATGAGACAAGAACACCGAAGATGATTCCCAAAGCTTACTGCGACAAGTTTGCGAGGACAATTTGGCTGTTTTATACTAACAAGTTGAAGTCAGGAACCTTGGCCTGAAAGAAGGGTTCATTTTGAAATCGTTACATAATTTATTGCGACGTTAATGTTTCTATAAAAATAGACATAGGTATCTAATGGTATCGAAGGCCTAATCATTATTATTTTCAATTAAAACAGTAAGTGGTTTATTTTTCATTTTTGCAAATAATAGGCAATTAAATAACAAGATTTGATAGTAAGGTAATGTAACGATAAGAGAAAAATGACAAATAACAAAGAAATTAACTCACACCTACAATCGAAGATCAAACGATAACGATGAAATTAATTCCCCGTGATTAAATGTAGGCGAAGGAAGTCGTCATCACAGTCTTGAGAAAGTCAAAATTATCTCATGAAGTCATGATACACAAAGCAGCACCGAGCACTTGAGCGTAAAAGCTTCCAATTGTTTCCCTTTTTACCAATTTATCATTTCTTATTCTTAGCTTTCTTTATCGTACCTAGATGTCTTTGCAACTTGAAGAACGATTTACCAAATTCGCCTTGCTCTTGCAGATGTTGACACGCAACCCTGTAGTGTATATAGGTATTCGTAACTGCATACAATTGTTACGTAATCATGTTTTTTTAAAATCGGCCAGAAAGTAGTACTTTCCGGATTATTTTTAGGCTAGAAAATGTCATTTTGACGGACTGAGCCGGAAAGTTATTGTGATAGTCCGGTAAAAGTTTTACCGGACTCATTTTTACTTTACCGGACTCATTTTTACTTTCCGGCCTAGAATGGTCAATTGTTCTTCCCGTTTCTGACCGATTTTAAAAAAAATATTGTACGTAATACGCCTGGTCTGTAGCGCCCGACGCGCCGTCGTGCGGTTAAAGTTGCAAGTTGTTGACTGACAGTCACGTTGACAGTGGCAAGCGATTCGTATACTATACAGCCGTGAAACGCAGTTTTTTGTATTAAAAATCGACGAAATGATCGGGAAATCCCAGGGAAAAGTGTGTTACGTGCCCAGCTGTCTAAACACGCAGAAGAAAAATCACGGTTTCACATTTTATTCGTTCACTAATCGTGAATATGGCTTCACAACTTTTATCTCAAAAGGATTATGGAAGTAGAGCCAGCGACAATTACATTCTAAATGATTCAGGATTTGTACAGTTAATTGAACCACGTGATGAAATTATGGCCGAGAAAGGGTTTCCACAACTAAGGGCGGATTGTACCAGAGTGGCTGAACTCATAGTCATATTTGAACTTGGTTTAATAAGAAAAGTACAAAGAAATTTTCTTATTAAACCAAGTTCAAATATGACTAAGTATGAGTTCAACCACTCTGGTACAATCCGCCCTAAGTATGATCAGAGCTTCTCAAACACAACACCGTACCTACTGATAATGCCGTCTTTTCCTACGAATCCACAACTTTCTCACGATGAAGTTTTGGAAGGTTATAAAATAGCATCGGTCAGCAGATCTCCCTGCAACATCATTACCGTACGTCGAAAAAGTAATGTATATTGCATTAAGGATGTAATGAACAGGCTTATTAATGAATTTGAAGAATCTGAGGGACGCAAAGTAACAAGCTGTTGACAGAACTCAAGTTTAGGTGATAATAAAACCAACACAATTGGAGATCTTTGGCTGGTATGCAGGTTAACGACGAATTTTTAAGAACAATATTCATCCAACGGTTACCAGTTAATACTCGCTCATCTATTTTGACATCTAGTAAAGATCAATTAGGTCACTTAGCAAGTATGGCAGATAAAATTCATTAGCAAATTTTAATACAGTGCATTCCATAAGTCCATCAGAGCACATTCATTGCAACCTGAACCTGGGTATAATATTAGTTCGATTTCTTTAGTTGTAACTTGCCTTGTTGTCAAATTCAAGATATAGAACAGACACAATTTGCCCTTCCATATTTACAATTAGGTACCGCATTTTCATAACTCTTTGGTGATTTCAAGAAACACATATCCCTTATTGTGTCAATGATTCCATCTGGACTGCAATCCAAATAAGGTTGTTTGGAGCAGATTATCAGTCCTCCTTTGACGTAATTTGTCATGTCCTGGAACGGGTTTCTCTATTTTCAAACCGTAACGCATAGCTGGAGAAGAAGAATGGTCGTGCGTGTTCTTCAGGAAGTTTTGAGCTAGTATATGGCAACGTGGAAGTTTCGCCCTTTTTTAAGCTTTTCTCGACAAATCGAGTGCGTGAAACCCGCACGGTATAATAGTCGACATGTTGCGCACTCGTTACGCCATCAAAACTGTATGTAAAGTTTAAAAACCACGACCTGCCGTACATGTGTAATCACAACATTTTAACGGCGTCAGTCAATAACTTAGCGGCTCTACCGATAGGGCGGCGTTGGCGTCGCGTGGAGAGAAAGCGACCAGGCGTATACGTCCCAAAAGTGCTTTTACTGGACTCGCAGGCTTGCAGGACTCGCCTGCAGCTTGTCCTGTAATTTGCAAGTGTTTAGGTACATCTAATTTTCGTAAATATTACAACATTTTAGATAATAAGCAACGATAAGGGGATATGAGAAAAACGACCCTAAAGGCATGTCTAAAATTAGATTTTTTTAACTTTATTTACAAATATGTAATGCAAAAAACTCAGAATTCTGAGTCGACCCTTGCTGGAAGATTCACGATTAGTTTTGGAAGGCGGCAGCCGGTACGCTTGTCGATATTTTGACATTTTTTCTTCTATTGGCTGGTCAAGATTCAAGAACCACTAAGATATAGGTTAGAAAAAACAGCAAGAAGCTATTTGTGAAAAAGAACATTTACTTTTTTTAATAAGATGTTAAAGCCGATACCGTTTATTGTTAACAGACAGGAGTACTCTCACCAATCGGTAATTGATACCATTGACTTTATTTGATACCCACTAAACTAGATAGGTACAAGGAAGACATTCGAGTTGAGTTTTACAGACTGAAGAAATCCTAAAGCGAACTAAAATACCAAGCACAAACACTATAGGTACCACAAGCTTCCACTAAAACATAACAAAGCATTGCCCAACAAGATTATTAAACAAGAGATCAAATTACTTATACTTATTTAACAAATGCTGCTTTCTACAGCTTTGATGACATTCTAATTACTGCTGCAAGCGGCTTACCTAAATAAGTAGTTTAATGTAATGTTCGTATTAAGTGTCATTCCTAGTTTGTTATTTTGTATTTAAAATTAAAATGTTTACTTTAGGTGCATGTATATAATAGCAAAGACTATATATAATCTTTGATAATAGTATATTATTCAACGAGCATCAGCATGTAATGTAATGATAGCTATTACTCACGAAGATGAAGTAGTTCATCAGAGTGACTAATGGCTATTACCATTGACTTTCTACACTATAGACAAACGGTGAGATAGGGAAAAGTGAAAACTACTATTTAGTGAATTTTTGCGTTAAATAGGCAACTTGTTATACACACTGGAATGCAAATCTTATTGATTTTTTCAGTATGGAACGTCATTACATAAAAGGCACCATCAGCTTAATGACGTTTCATTCACACTTGTTATAATTGTGACGATGTCACATGCCTATTCCCACCCACATAGTTTATTCGAAAAATGTGTTTATAAATTCATCGCAATGCGTTCATTTTTTTAACACCAACAAATCAATTTTTAAAATTTGTTTTTTGAAAAAAACCTTACTTCATCGGCGTCGAATCACGAAAAGATTATTTGTTTTTTGGAATCCGTGGAAATGTTTAATTTTGTTTAAGTTAAAAATGAGATGTTTATTTTATTTTGTTGCAGCTTAATAACATTCGTTAAGAATACATAGCTATTCCTTTGCGGGAATTACAAATCCGTTTGCCGGGGTGGTTAAGTCCCCACATAATACATTTCACATGTCACTTCATCTTTCCTACTCATTTCTCCTCTTCTTTCTTATCCTGTTTTCTCATCAGTCATCACCCTTTCCCGTTGCTGTCCTTCATTCCTCTTTGAGTTATATTACCTTGTGTTTTTGTTTTTTTATGAGTGCTATACTTACAGTATATTTTTGATTCATTTTTCCTGTTACATGTTTCTATCTCCTGCATTTTTCGTCATCCATTTGTTCTTTTTGCTCTTGTACATCTTATCACCTTCTCTAAAGCATTTTTTGTACACTTCGAAATCTTCTTTCCGCCCCGTCTTTAGCCTAAATCCCTCCCCACTCCTTCCTTCCTTACTCTCAAATTGAGAGCGTGATAAACAATTTTTAGAACCAACATCACTCCGTATTCCTGAATCCTGGGCGCAAATCTCAACAAAAATTCTCCGAAAATATCTGGAAAAATCCGGGACGAAATACTCTAGCGGGAAAAGTCCGCGAGAACATCTTATTTTCTTCTTCTTTTTTTTAATTAAAATCTCGATAATAAAAAATACTTTAAAAACACTCTGACTTAGAGGACTTGGCTTAATTCAAGAGGTGCAAAACGCAAAGGAGGAATTTTCTCATGGACTTTCCCCGCTAGAGCATTTCCTCCCGGATTTTTCAAGACATTTCGGGAGAATTTTTATTGAGATTTGCGCCCACGATTCAAAAACAACGGAGGAGTATTTTTACATGTTGAAAAGTCCTCTAAAAAATCTAAGGTTATCCTTAAGTAAAGACGGTAGTGAAATTTATGCGGTTTGAAATGGAAATATGTACAAAAATATCGGACAGGACAGCAACAAATAAAACTACAGCAGAAAATGTTTCAAAGCAAATTCATGAAAGAAGCGTAAATAAAGAGATTGAATTGCAGGTGTTGTTTTGTAACAGTACTGCAATTTCCATTGATGTTATTATAGTACGCAAAGAACGTAATATACGTTCTGTGATCGTAGTAAGTAACTGTATTTCTTGTAACGTTATCAGAATATAGGACGGGCGTTAACGTAAACATTTATGACGTATATTTATATAACGAGAGTGGCGCTGTGAAGATTTGGTGGCACAGCTCCAAACTAACACTTTCACAGCTCCAATATTTGTCGGGAATTTATAACATTGCACCGTTTGTCTATAGTGTAGAAAGTCAATGCTATTACATGCGAGTAGAATACTAGTAGGTACTTTTTCTACGACTTGCTTTTTATAGAGTGATAATCGCCTCATCTATGTATAATAGAGAACAGTATCTTTTCTGTCCGCCGAAATTTTCGAACGACAAGAAACAGCATCAGAAAAAACGAATGACGCCAACGGGACCCATGATCCTCTGTGCGACAGTCCGCCATACTAAACTATACTACCACAGAAGACATATACTACTAACACCAGTAGGTCATTCATTACTGCGAAATTCGTTCAAGCTATACATATAGGTAGGTATAGGTACCGAAAGCACTTTCAGAGTTTTCCGTTTTTCAAAGCTGTGTACCCTTTTTAGTCGATCGTAGCTGATGTACTGTCATCTGTTTTTAGTAACGTTACTATATTGTTAGAAATCGTGCAGAAAATCAGGAATTCTTCAAACAGTGACCATTCTTGGCGCAATAGCTATATACAGACATTTATTAAAATAATATTAATAAATGGCACCTTCTCAACATATTGAGTTGCATAAAATACAAAGGATATACAAAACAAAGTTAAACAAATGAACATCAACTAGGGAAATATGAATAATACATATATTTCCCGAGGTTGGCTAGTCAACCGAAGGAAATAAGTATATATTATGTATTTTTTTAATGTATAATTCGATGTTGGTTTTTTTTTTATATATTTTAGTGCATGTACAGTTGTACACCTCCGTTCAGCTGGCCCCCCACCACGCGGGAATTTAAAACATGATAGCGCAGAATTAGAAGCTATTTAGGAGCTTTCAAACCCCGCAAGAATCAAATTTTGAGCTCGATCCCCTTAGCAGGAATTTTCATTTGAAACGTTCACTCAGCCCCCCAATGAATAAATACCCCCACCTCTTAAAAATAACAACGGAGGATCACGCATAGGCGCATAATTAGGAGCTCTTAAACCAGTGTAGTTTTGATTTTCGAGCTCCACCCCTTATCTTAAAACAACCCCAAAACTAGTTTCGCTGAAGAGGTCTTAGGTAGATAACTCAGAAAATATCATTAAATCTATTATTTATTTTGTAGTTCCAGCAGAGGGGCAATTCATATTTCTAGTAGGTACCGTAGATGGCGGCACTATACACAATTTTCTACGTAATTTTTATCAAAATCTTGCCAAATTTAGAGTGGAAAAGGACCCAGTGTGATAGTTCAGGTTGTCTTTTAGTGGTTGAAACAAATTGCTGTAAAACTTTCATTACAAATTAGGCGTAATCATGCGTAATCCAATGAATAAATAGTGTCAGGAAGAAGCATATGCAATATTATCCTTTTCGAAGATATTATCGTGCGACCGGGATGGCCTTTGCATATGGCAGAAGATTGTTTCCTGTTTGAAAATGGCGTGCTATCGCAAAAAGATACTTACTTAAAAAATAATAATAAAATATAGATTTCTACTACGTACAGTAGTTTTGTTTTTGTTTACTAGTATGGTAAATAAAGGTAATTTATAGCAATAAAACACACTATATCAACGTGCAAAGCAAATGTTTAAGCCCTTAGAAACAATACAGACGCCTATGTTTTAACCTCAAATTATGTGTTTACAAAAAAGCTTACAATCATGAAATGTGATTTCCACACTAATAGAATAAAAATCACCACTAATTTATCGTTAAAATGTAAATTTAAACAACTAAGTATACGCCTACGCAACGACCATCAACATAACATAAACAAAGTGAGTCAAACTTGGCTTTTCATGGCCGCATTTCCGTCTCGCCTTGACATAATATACAGGCGTCTGCTTTATGCTTCTTCCTGACACTATTTATTCATTGGCGTAATCACAGACATGTCTGTGGCGTAATTAAGAATTAAACATTTGTGATGTAACAGACACCAGGTTTCGCGCGCTTACCTAAAAGGTACACCAGCCACATACGAATATCGTACTCACCGCCATCTTACCCTACGTTGTGTAACTACTATTGATGATGTCATTACTCATTAGGTGTTTTCTTTTTGCATCGCCACAGCGGTAGGTAAAGTCACAATTATCACGTGATTGAAGTGCCTTGCGTCATAAGACATTTCTGCCTCAGGTTAATATAAAACTTAAATAAAGCTTTTAAAACGAATAGGGTTATTCAGAACTGAGCCAAATTATTTTTATAAAACGAATGGTGTGTTATTGACAGGGCTGACTTAAGTCCACCACGACGTGCAAAAAGAAAACACCTATTGGATGATGTCGCTTACTTAGGTTACAGCATTGAACTATACCACAGACCATTAAGGTTAGTGGTCTGTGACTATACGCTATACGCAACTGGAAGGGATACGGCCTATTCCAATGCATTGTAGGCGTTGAAGCCATGCTTGCCTGACAAGCACAGATGTCGACTGGGTATTTCTGTCGCTTTCTAACTTGTTGCGTTAGTAGGGCAGATATCTTTTAACCGCGTATTTCCCATAGTTTGAAAGGTGTAAAATAATATTTGAAAGTGGTTGTCAAATTTATTAAAGCAAAACATCATGGTGAATTGTTGTGTTGTGTACGGATGTCCTAATTTAGCGGATAAACGCAGTATTAAACAATTTCATGGGTGAATAAGTCTTGTTAATACAAATTTTATCTAACATTATTTGCTATCGTTGTCAACGCAACTTATACGTTTTGTTTTTAATAAATAACGTAACGTGTAATTTTTCCGTGCACAATAAAAGGGCCAGGAATGAAGTGAAGAGAAATATAATAGTGCGCGTGTTTTTAGTTCTGTTCAGAATAGGCGGATTTTCGGAATAGCGGGGTTCTACCTATATTTTCAAAGACAAGCAATGTAGAAATTGCATAATTTTTGTCTGGTGAACTCTTAGATCATATGCTCCAACGATCTAAGGGTGAATTAGTCAATTTAACAATTTAATAGTTCATATAACAATGAGTAGAAAATAGCACCAAATTTTATATAACTTTTTTTTACTACAAACGAAATAAAAGAGAAACTCTCAACCTCCCCTTTAGCAATATATTAATGAAGTGAAGATTAGATTAAATTATGATACTTAAACTGCTACAATGCAAATAGCAGGGTTGAAATTTTCACATATTCAACGTAATACCTGGTACTTCAATTAGTGACTCAGGTAAACAATCGTACAAAATTTGATGATTAATTACAGCGACATGTTTCGGAATACTATACTGATTCCATTATCAAGCTTAGATTAAATTAATGAAAGATTACATAGTTGATGGGATACAAATAACTGAATTAATTTTGTAATGTTCTGTAAACGCGTTTGTATTCTCAATATGCATGTATGTACAAGTATAGCGTCACAAAAATTGTAAGTAGGTATATATCTCATAATAAAACATTGATTTATTTTATTGTAAACGTTTTATTGACCTGGATCACAATGGATGTATGACTGGTGAAAGAGATAACCATCAACGTATTTTTACCTGATTTACTTACATTTTATTCCCCGTGTTATCGTTTATAGATATGACGTTGCGTGCGAAAGAAAGAGACAGAAATACCCAGTCGTTGAGGGTTGCCTAACTTTGCTGTGGCTTCAGTGCCACTTATGGACGTTTCCTTTCCAGTTGCGTATAGCGTATAGTATTAGAATGATAATTTAATCAAGTCAACTATATGAACAAAGTAGAGTGTATATAAAAATATTATTGTTTGACAGTTCATGAAAATATAAGATAAGGAACTCCAAATAAAGCTCTCGCTTCTTAAATATATCCAAACTCTGTTAGGTTATCGGTCCAGTGTGTATTGGTGATAAGAAGAAAACAAAAATAAAATGGCTGAAGGTTCGTTTAATAATTACATGCGTTTGCAACAGTTCGATGGCACAAATTTCAGTAATTGGAAATTTCGTGTGAAGATTTTGTTGGATGAAAAAGATTTAACAAAATACATCGAAGAAAAATTAGATGACATTTTGGCTAGTGTATCTTCAGAAAGTCGTGATGCAACAAAGAAAGAAGAAAAATCAGCGCGTTCAATCTTAATACAAGCAATTCACGACAGCCAATTGGAATTGGTGAAGGAGAAAGAGAGAGCGAAAGAAATTTGGGACACATTGTGTGCTATATTTGAACGAAAAAGCATTGCATCGCAGTTACTGTTGCGTAAACAACTTTTAACGATGAAATACGATGACAATGAGGATATAACTGCTCACTTTCAAGTTTTTGACAAAAAGATTCGTGAATTGAAATCGGCTGGCGTAAAAATGGAAGATCTTGATGTTATTGTTCATATGTTGCTCACAATGCCAGACAGTTATTCGAATTTGGTGACTGCAATTGAAACAATGAAACAGGATGATCTGACATTGGATTTCGTTAGAACTCGTTTAACGGATGAATACAATAAGAGAACTGGTGGTGTTGGATTGAATAAATCAAGTGAACCTGGTGCGATGTTTTCGAAAGGAAAAAGAAAGGAAATCATCTGTTATCACTGTAAAAAGCCAGGCCATCGAAAATCCCAGTGTTTTCTCAACAAACGGAATAAAAATCAGAAGAAGAATTCTGAAAAAGCGAATACTGTGGTCGATAATGATGATAATAGTATGTCATCGATGTGTGTTTTTACTAATGATCAAAATAAGTCATGCAATGACATGTGGACGAAATGTGAAGCACACGTAGCACAGTATGGTGGTGACTCATCACGTATTAAGTTTATACTGGATTCTGGTTGTACACAGCATATGGTGAACGACAAACGGTACTTTAGTAATCTGAATACAATCGATCAAATTGAGATTGGTGTTGCAAAGAAAAATCAAAGCATTTTGGCAAGGCAACAGGGTGACATCGTTGTCAAAATATTTTGTGATGGTAAATCATCGACAAAGAGAATGGAAAATGTTTTACTTGTCAGCGATTTAAAATGCAATTTGATGTCGGTTCGTAGTTTGATGAATAAAGGCTATGGTATCGTTTTCAAGGGTGATCACGCATATGTATCGTATAATGGAAAGATACAATTTACGGCACGTGCAAACGGAAAGCTATACGAAGTTGATTTTCATGTGGATAGCAACGTATTCACTAGTTTTTCAAGTGAGAAAAATTTACAAAACGTTTCTCATAGTTTGTGGCATTTTAGATTGGGTCACTTGAATGCAAATGATATGAAAAAGCTGGTCAAATTAAGTGATGGACTAAATGTGAATATGGACGTTGACTCAAAGTTGTGTGAATCATGTGTGTTTGGAAAGCAAGTAAGGTCATCATTTCCAAAGTATAAAAATGCTCGTTCCACTCGAATTTTGGAGCTGATACATAGCGATGTATGCGGTCCTGTTCCAACAACCGCATATGATGGTTCAAAGTATTTCGTCACATTCACAGATGATTATTCACGAGCGTCCATGGTATATTGCATTAAAAAGAAAAGTGAGGTGCTTGAGAAATTTAAAGATTTTGTTGCAATGGCAGAAGCATTTCATGGTAAACAAATTGCAAAACTACGAGCTGACAACGGTGGTGAATACACATCAAATGAATTTAGAAGTTTTTGTAAACAAAAGGGCATACAAATGTCATTGACTGTTCCTTACAATCCAGAAATGAATTCGGTGTCTGAACGATTAAATCGAACATTGCAAGAAAAAGCTAGAACCA
Source organism: Pyrocoelia pectoralis (assembly GCA_036250285.1). Lineage (NCBI taxonomy): Eukaryota > Metazoa > Arthropoda > Insecta > Coleoptera > Lampyridae > Pyrocoelia > Pyrocoelia pectoralis. The sequence goes on along the minus strand of CM070076.1, from coordinate 24,594,267 downwards.
TGTTATTAGCTAGTAATCTTGATCATAAATTTTGGAATGAGGCAATTATTGCAGCAAATTATATCAAAAATCGTTCACCTACGAGTGCAGTTGGTAAACAGTTCGAAACAAAGACACCAGCTGAAATATGGTTTAGACAAAAACCGAATTTGGCACATTTGCGTATTTTTGGTGCTGAATGTTACAACCATGTACCATCAAATAATCGATCAAAATTACAGGCAAAGTCGACGAAATGTTTAATGCTTGGTTATGCCGGATCGATTGGCTCATATCGGTTATGGGATGTTGAACAACAAAAGCTGATTATTGGTCGAAGTGTAACATTTAATGAGACATCGGTATTGAATCAATCGAAAATGATACAAATTATTGATTCAGAGGCGGCAACAAACCGAGAGACAACGGAAAATGATCAAATGTGTAATGAAGGGGCGGATGATTCAAGGAATAGCATTATTGATAATGCAAATGATCTTTCAACAAATTATCAAAACAACAAAGATAATGTCAACAGTGGAAATGGAAATTGCATTGGCAATATCGATCAGCAGATTCCACGACGTAGCCAGCGTATCAAAAAGAAACCAGATCGATATGGTGAATGGGAATTCGACGATGAAGATATACGTATGGCATTATCGGCTGAACAATATGTTGATGATGATCCGTTGACTGTGGCTGAGGCGAAAAATCGAAATGATTGGTCTGAATGGAACAAAGCAATCAATTGTGAATATCGTTCATTAATTAGAAACAATACTTTCACCGTTTGTGAGCTTCCGGAAAATCGAAAAGCCATTTCAAATAAATGGGTGTTTAAGCTAAAACGAAAAGCAGATGGAAGCATTGACAAGTATAAAGCGCGTTTGGTGGCAAGAGGCTTTTCACAAAAATTGGGTTTCGATTACAATGAAACGTATGCACCGGTAGCAAAATTAGTCACATTAAAGATTTTGCTTGCGATTGCCAATCATCATGACATGCACATTCATCAGATGGATGTTAAAAGTGCATTTTTGAATGGAGAGTTATCAGAAGAAATTTATATGGAATTACCGGATGGTTTTCGCGAAGGAAATAAGGTGTGCAAATTGAACAAGGCACTTTATGGATTAAAACAGGCATCACGTGCATGGAATAAAAAATTTAATGATTTCATGACACGAATTGGTTTTAAACGGTGTGATTCGGATCAATGCTTATATGTGAAACAGCAAGATGGATTTTCTTGCTATGTGTTGTTGTACGTCGACGACACATTAATATTTTGCAGCAACATCAATGTGATAAACACGGTCAAACGAATGCTATCTACCGAATTTGAAATGACAGACATGGGAAAAGCAGGTTCATTTCTTGGTATGCAAATTAATCAAGATATTGAAAATGGTGTGATTACATTGAGCCAGTCAAAATACTTGGAAAAAGTATTAAAGAAATTCGGTATGCATGAATGTAAGTCAAAGTCAACACCAATGGAAAAGGGCTTGCATTTGAATTTGGGCGACAAAACAAACTGCCCCAATTATCCATATCGTGAATTAATAGGTTGCTTGACATACGCAACGGTTACGACTCGACCAGATTTGTGTGCGGCAACAGGATATTTCAGTCGGTTTCAAAGTTGTTTCAACGAAATGCATTTCAATCATGCGAAACATATTCTACGTTACATTCATGGTACGATCGACCTGAAATTGGTTTACAAAAAGCAAACAAATGCAGAAACTTTGATTGGTTATAGCGATTCAGATTGGGCTGGTGACAAAAACGATTCAAAATCAACGTCTGGTTATGTTTTCAAATTATATGGAAACACCGTCAGTTGGGCATCTAGAAAGCAACCAACTGTGAGTAAATCGTCTACTGAAGCCGAATATATTGCGTTGGCTGAAGCAATTAGTGAAGCTGAATGGATCAAGAAATTGTTGGTTGAGGTAAGCATTGATTGCAACGAGCCAATTCCAATATTCGAAGACAACACTTCGTGCATTAAGATCGCCGAAGAACCGCGTGAATGCAAACGAATGAAACATTTGGATGTGAAGTACAATTTCATCCGTGACTATGTAGCCAAAAACAAATATGAAATTGTTTACGTTTCAACACAAGATCAAGTAGCGGACATCATGACAAAGGCACTTGGTAGAATTCTTTTCATCAAACATCGTGATAAATTGAATTTGGTTTAATTGTTTTTTTTTTAATGTTCTTAATGTACTTTTATTAAATTAAGGGGCGGTATTAGAATGATAATTTAATCAAGTCAACTATATGAACAAAGTAGAGTGTATATAAAAATATTATTGTTTGACAGTTCATGAAAATATAAGATAAGGAACTCCAAATAAAGCTCTCGCTTCTTAAATATATCCAAACTCTGTTATATAGTTCAGTAGGTGTTTTCTTTTTGCATCGCCACAGGGTTGGGCACATGCACAATTATCACGTGATTAAAGTGCCTTGCGTCATAAGACATTTCTGCCTCAGGTTAATATAAAACTTAAAATAAAGCTTTTAAAACGAATAGGGTTATTGAGAACTGAGTCAAATTATTTTGTAAAACGAATGGTGTGTATTGACAGAGCTGACTTAAAGCTACCACAAAATGCAAAAAGAAAACACCTAATGTGGTAGTGTTTTTCTGTGCCCCAACCACAAACCAACTACCAACCCCAACACACAAAACACATTTGTGCCCCAACAGTTGGTAATGTTTATCATCGCGTCGGCGTTCTGTTTCTCCATTCCCACAAAACAGTTGTTCTTATTATCGTACTTTTGTGTATCGTTTTTTGTTCTCAGTGGTTGTGATTTTGAAATACTTTCTATTTTCAATTCATTCCCATCTGCCTAACAAAATCCAGAGTGGAAGTTAAAAGGAGAATTTATAAATAGTTTAAATAATAATGGCAGATGATTTTCTAATATCTGAGATGGATATCTTTAAACTAAAAGTAAAGAGAAACCTATTAAACTTTATTTTAATGTAGTTAACTTACCCTAACCTTGGCATAACTACAAACTATCTCAATTCTATTCTTAATTAAAAGTAACAATTTTCAGGTACCTGATTTAAAACGTGAACTGAAATTACGAGGATTAAGTACTACAGGAAATAAAAATGATCTCATAGAACGTTTAAGACATGCTATAAAGTCGATAGATGTTAGTGCAGAATCTGTTGACGATCTTGACGATGATCTTTTAAATGATGACGATTTAGATCAGGACCATTTAGACACATCAGAGTCTGTATTAAATGATTTAGATCATTTAGATGCACCTGAAACAAATCGAACATCAAAACGTAAAATCTCTAAAACAGATATGTCGGATGTAGATTCTAAATCCTCCAAAAGAATTGTCCTAAATCGTAGTGCATCCGTATTAAGCAATTCTGATAAAACAAATGGCAGTGAACCGCTTCCTGATGTTAATATTGAAAAAGTACAATTTTCTACAAAGCCTGATGATGAAACTAAAGTTGTTAAATTCTCAGAATTAAGTGCTAAAGAGGTTCGTATTGTCTTGCGTATAGTTTCTTTAATTTATATTATGGTATTGCAGCGTTTAGAGATGCGAGCAAAGAAATTTGGAACTCCAGTATCAGAAAATGCAAAGAAAGTGGCAAGGGCCGAACGATTTTCTGGAACAGTATCAGCAGCAATTGCTCCTGTGTTGGAGGTTTGTGCACATTTTAATTGATTCAGTGTAAATATAACTGAGGTAAGTCCTTTTCAAAGCCTTTAGAATACATTCTTTATTCCAATTACATGCCCAGATGTGCATTCTAGAGGCTCTAAATGGATCTCTCTTTAGGTATATGTCAAAAATCGTATACATTACCAAACTACTACGGTAGAGTCTCGCTAATCCGGACTTGACGGGACCGGAGCCTGTCCGGATCACGGAAAATACGCATTAAACGGAATCGACTTTAATAGAGATATTTCTTCAGATTTAGCTGTTGCGAATTTTAAAAGACTTTAACTTACATCCTTATCAGGTAGTTTTTTACATCAAATCCTTTAACTTACCGATTTTGATCGGTGGTTGGACTATTGTTATCAGCTGATCACAATTGTGGTTTTACGGAACAATAAAGTCTTCTTTACATGACTAGCAATTACCCCACTAGTGGTAGAATTTGGAATGTCTAAATTATTTCCAGCAATTTCTCTAGAATTTTTTTCCCCCCAAAGCTCTATGACTATTAATTACTTTCTGAGGTATGGTACCTAGCCGTCTTTAAGAGGGATCCATTGCTCATTTTTGCTATGCAATTTCAAGTGTTCGTAAATAATAATAATAATATGTTGCTTATGTGCAAAAGCACTTACATTCATCAAAAGATACAAATAAAAATACATAATAAAATACAATACAAACAATCAAAACAAGTAAGAAATATAAATACATAAGTGTGTAAAATATGTATAAATATTAAGTTATAAACGGGGGTACACGCGATTCTCTCGTTTTGCGTGGTTGGGGGGTATCTGTGATTGTAGGTTGTAATAGCTTTTGTTTTAAAATATCACACCTTGTTGAGCTGACTTAGCCGCTTGAAAAAGAAACAAAATTTACATTTTTGTACCTTTTCAGATTTTTGATAGAGTAGGTATCTGTAATTTAGCAAGTTATTAACGTAACTAAAATAAAGGATTACATTTACTTACATTTGACGTAAAAATCACAAAAATCGGTTGATATTTGATAGAGATATATGAATTCGTTCAACTCTATACCTACCTACCTATAGTAAATTTTTACCAATTATTAAAAAAAATGTAAAATGCAAACTTTTTGGAATAGATTTGAGACCAAAAATACATAATGGCCCTTTCACAATGTTAATTACGTCTTTGCACATAGTCTTTGCCCAAAAAGTAACGAAAATATAACAAATTCCGTGTGAACTTCATAAGGATAGTTTACAATGAATTTTGAATGTAAAAGAACTCAATTTAGGCACTAGCAGCTTCTTGGGAATACGAATGGCCTTAGGGAGAACGTTTTAACATTCATCTTTAACTATAGTAAAACTAAAAATACCATAAAACATAAAATGCACAAATAGAAGTGGGTCTAACGTCTGTTTTATAGAAAGACCTTCTCTACCTTAAACAGTTTCAAATTTTTGTTTATTTAATTAACTAAAGGCATCATTTACACGTATCTGTGCAGCAGTAAATATGGATTTTACTACCTCTTAATTACAATTTGAGTTGTATATTTAGAAGTATAGTGTAACATAACCATACACTTGCCACCTACTTTCATCAATATTAAGTTAAATATGTACACAAAAACATTTTTCTCGGTGAAAACATTCGACTATATATGTTACTGACGACATCGTCCATCGTTCAAAATCTCTAAATTCGAAATAAGCACACAAATATGTACATTTCGAAAGTTACCGAAAGAAGGTATTGGGATACATAAATTAGTCTACGATGAATGCTGTTGCTACTTTTTACATCATTTTAACGATGAAAATGTTAACCGAGGTATAATAGAATCATTTTTCATCATTTACACAAAATTTTTACCCACAAATAAGCACAATATAGCGAATTCTATTTTACACGTAATCTCGGAAGCCACCAAAAAAACCCAACACTCCCAGTTAGTCACAAAAGAAAATGTAAGTGGAGTCAGAATAACAAATTAACACTTTCAAACGTTAAGAAGACCTTAAAAATAAAAACCCTGAAAACAGAAGTCCTACGTTTATGAAAAACGTTAAGAAACTGTCAAGCCCAATCAAGCGCAATCAAAAAAATTATAACATCTTTCTTAAAATGCAGCTTTACCTTAAAGCTCGTCAATGTTGGGAACCAAAGATGATAAATTTGGCTATGAATATTTAGGTATTATTCTTCTCCGTCATCTTATAAAAGTGTGAAAAGGTCAGGTTTGATTCTTCCGGGTGTCTCGACTTTAGAATCATACATAAATAACATTATCATTTTGCCTGGATTGGATATAATATAATGTAAACTTGAAAATTAACATTACAATCAATTTAACAATAACAATTTATTATATTATTATCATAACTGTCTATGTAATGAAATTCTTAATAATTATTAATGAGCACTTGTTTATAATAGAAGCGATAGCAGTAAAAAAAAGATTTAAAAAAAATAAAATAATCGTTTGGGGATTCGAACATGGGACAGTTTGCTCAGGTTTATTTTATTTCTATATTGAAGTGATGAACCAACTAGGGTATCGCGGCTCAAGCAAATGTTTTCACTAACACATCTTAAATACTGACATGTTCGAATAATTTACGATAAAATACGTAATTGTTAGGGTACTGGTTAATCTTAATCTATTGTGTCCCAGGTAATTGATGTAGTGATTTGTATTCAAAAGGCGTTTGGCCCACTGTAGGCAGTAATAATAATACATACAATAAACCATTTCTTTAACAGTTACAACTATTGTTTACTAATGAAAGTAAATTATTGTAATAAATACTTCTAACCAAAGTATAAATTTATTACCTAAATTTAATGTTGTGTTTCAGCCGAATATGGACGCTTTAAAGAAAAGAGCAGAACGATTTGGCGGATCTGTATCCAAAGCATTATCTTCTGTAGAGCAACAAGAACGCCTGAAGAAGAGAAAAGAGAGGTTTGGAATTGTTACAACTACCAATGGTACATCACAAAATGGAAAAGCTCAACAAAGACTGGAACGTTTTAAAACACCAGTTGTATAGAATGTTAATACATACTTTAATCTTACATTTGATTGCAAATTTTTTTTATCCATGATTAATAATACGTTCATCTCTTTATTACTCTTATTTGTACATAAAGTATGGTATTATTTAGTTGTTACAATTGTTTTGTACAATTTTTGTAGTTTTGTTTTTTTAAATACATACCTTTAAGTGTCCCTTAGTATTTAGTACCAATCCCCATGAATGATGTGTATAACTGCATTACAGAGGTAATATAAAAAAATATATAAATAAATGCTAAGAACAGCAAGGAAAATATACTAAAGTGTTCTGATTCAAAAAAGGTTATTGATAAAATGATAACATTAGAAACCTATGCAGGGTGGTCCTCCGAGAACTGCCTCGATCGATTATGGGAAAACTATTATATTATTTGACAATTATTAGTGCAGGGTGATCAAAAAACAAGAAAAAATGGAAACCCCCTATGGGTACTTCTGTCGCCTTTTGCTTATTGCGGTAGTAGAGCAGCCGAGAGAGATAACTGCTGCAATATATTTTTTTTATCTGTCACCTGCATTTTATGCTCCGTGTCATCGCTTGTATGACGTTGCGTGTAAAAGAAAAAGATAGAGATACCCAGTCGCTTGGCTTCAGTGTTACTTATGCGCGTTTCCTTTCCAGTTGCGTATAGCGTACAGTTCACTGTTGTAGACACCTACTTTTTTGTTTTTTAAAAAGTTATAACCTATAGTTGTGGAGCGGCAAGTACCTTAATTTTTCCCAGAGTAAATATTAAAAACGTATAATGTGACGGAGCTTTCTTATTTTGTGATTAATCTACATATGAAAAAAGAAATACTGCAGTGTAGTTAGTTCACGATTGCAATAAATTGGTAAAAACAACAGAACAGAACCTCTAAACAGATTCAACAATTAATACGAAATCTAAAACTTCCTCATATTATGGGTTCATCAAGAATGATGATATAATTAAATGTTGATATCGTTCGCAAAGCTTTTGCAACGCAATAGCGAAAGAATTATTGACTCACCTGTGGGGAAATCGCTCCTGTTTGAGCCCATTGTAATAACCTCCTCATTTTAGAGATTTTTGAAAATCTAGAAGCATGCATGTTTGCATTGTTTTTAATAGATTTGTTCATGTTACTATTCATTTTTTTATCCTTTTTGTTAATGACTTTGTGTTTAAATAATTTGAAGCTTTTGCAGTTCCTCGAACTGTCGAGATAACTTGTTTTTGGGTTTGTTATACCTATTTGTTCCACAGCCTGCGTTGAAAGGCTTGGCTTTTTTCTTGCGAGTCAAAATAAGGATTTTTGGGATGATTATCCATCCTCTTAGCTGCAGATGGTGGTGAGCTGTTATAAGTCTAGGTTTGGCAGGCCTGACTGCTGAATGGGAAACCAAAAGTTCAGACGTTTCGCAAGACATTGCAGCTTGTATCTTCAAAGTGATAGAATTCCCCACTATCGGGAACTATCAGAAAAAGGTAAGCCTTTCAATGGAGGCTGTGTATAAATATAATGACGCAGTATAAGCCGAAAACTAGTTACTTATATCTTCACAACTTTGTGCTTATTGTTCAAAGGAATTTTTGAATTGAAGTACGTTAAAGGTACTTTCAGTTCAAATAGAGGACAATTATCCTCTTATTACCTTTTAGTAAAGTACCTATAGGTAATTGGTTTCATTAAAAAAAAGTGAACATTTGATATGTTTCCCTAGGTGTCTACTACATAGGTTATACTATGTATTTGTATTGTGAGCGAAGATCTTGAAATATTGGATTTCTAAGCAGCTAAGTAGGTGCTCTATGAATGTAGCACATTAGTTTAATTTTGTAAATGATTTGCGGTTTAACTTCCTAGAACATGACATGTTTCAGTCTTTGTTTTGATTTATACCTATCTAATACCTTTTTCTTGTTAATACTTTGAACTCTGCCTAATACCTTCATTATGTTAAGGAAAGGTGCTTTTTAAGTGTAACGAAACAAGTTGAATAGATAGCTTTTATCAATAATTTATATATTACCTACACTATGTACATTTCATCACACTATTCACTAAGAGGATCATTAATCCCATTTTGAAGTTCGTTTTACAAATGTTTCAGACCCGTCCTCTTTAATTGCACTATAATAACCTAATTTTTCATATTTGTGACGCATATATGCAATGTAACCCGTACATCCAGCTAAGGCTACTAAGCCTAGCCCCATTATGACTAAATTCTGTAAGAGACATTTCTTTAATAAATGTGACAATTTTGATTGAATTACATACAGGTTTTGCGTATAATTCATAATTGGTAATTCGAAATAATCTTGATGTTGGAAGAGATCGTATACCATCTCCTGGTACATTTTCTTTTTTACCTTCCATTAATGTAGGTAAATAAAATGAAAATATTAATACCTATATAGCTTTAAATTTTCATAAAGTTGAGGTTAAGAAGAGCAAGAACCACGTGACAAGCGGAGAGATCTTTTTAGTTTTTACATGTAAGTTTCAAAGGAGGAAAATTAGGAGAGCAAGTGTATTGCTCAAAATTGCTCAGTTTTTTTATTTTTAAGATTACTTCGTTGTGTTCACAAAAAGATTGTGCTTTTATTTTAACTCCCTTTTCCTTTTTTAGTTTGTTATAAGTTCTTCACTCACCCTGTATGATAGTATTACCAACAATATAAGTGTAAAAACAACACTAAAAATTAGGGTTATCACTAAAGTAGGATTTGTTTATTATATTCACAGCGTTAGTTTTTGTATTTTTATTAGCATAAAAATTATATCTCCATTAAAAGAAGTTTCCAAAATCGATTTAGTATGCTAATATGTGAATGTAATTAGACATTATTGTCACTAAGTGATTGCAAATTCCATTTTATTAAAAGTAGTAATTTGCAAAATATAATTATAGTGATTGTTAATTGTAATTTAAATAATTAGTAGTCAAAATGCCTCGTGTAAAAGCGGAACCAAAAAAATGCATTAAATCTAACATTCAGCAACCACCTAATACCTGGGTTTTCGTTTTGAAAGGTATAATAATCATACAAAAAAAAACCATTTTGTCCTCATTAATATTGTTTCTGTTTAAAGGAGAAGCTCTTGAGCAGTCAGAACAGTACACCGGATCAGGTACTCCTGACATAGTTAATCTCCGTCATCCTAATACTGGCGAAGCTGGTGTCTTTTTGTTTTCTTCCGCTAATAATTCTGTACAAGAGATTTTAACATTTGCTGAAGGTAAACGGTCATGGCTTATAGAAGAATCTGTAAAAAGTGATGGAAAAATGCATTTGTCTACACCTATTGATCCAATCTTTTTAGGTAAGATTCTATAAATATTCTTGCGATACATGCATGTATGGTGAATTGCCTGCTTGTTGGTCACCTAACTGAATTTTGCAACTAAACTGTCGATCAAAAAAAGTGGAAGATTAAATTCCAATTTTGTTCGGGATCAAAAAACTGTCAGATTTATTCAGTTTTCAGTATTGTAATGTCGTCCTTAACCTAAGATGTTGTCTTTTGTCAGTTGTTGCTCATTTTATGGGATATGAACATACCAGTTCTCATGGCTGGTAAACCACTCATAAAATGTCAGTACATTGATTGCACATTGTATTAGTTTTTAGACAGTCACTGAGTAATACATGCAATGCCAGCATAATTCATGTAATCATAGAATAATTCCTCTAATACCTGCAATGCAACTAATGTGTAATATCGTCGCCAGGAGTTTTTACCGCTACGCAGTGGCGGTTTTACATGTCATTTAGTAGTATGCACTAAGTAACAAAGTAACATTGGGCCCCCCACCATCACCACCCACCCTCACAACAATTTGCATACATAGCAAAACTTTGAATTTGATACAAGCCAATCTATTTTTTTCTCTGCCTCCGTTGCTTTTGAGACGAGAAAAATGAGAATCATTCAGACTAATATATTTTAAATAGCTTCCTAAGATGAAAACGGCAAGTCTGAATTCTCAAGAAGTTTATGCAATACAATAAATACGGCGCATCTGTCTTTATTTATGGTTGGTACGAGTATAAACAACACCGCACGTAAACGAAGTATAGGCCGGAAATTATGGCAATAAAAATGTTATTCCATAATTGGAATGTTTCACATTATTGTTCACTTGCTGGAAAATAAAATTTACATTTTGCAATTTAAAAAAAAATCAAGTTGTTTTATATGCGTATGAATTTAATTCTCATTTGACTAATAAGTACAATTTTGACTCATGTTTTTCATATTACACCATATGATTGTATGTGATTACATAGTGGTAAACACTCCTGGCAAGGACTGTATCTTAGCATTACTTGCATTGCAGGTATTAGAGCCTCTAATACCTTCATTATTCTACGATTTCAGGAAGTACATATACCTACAGGGTAGCCCATTAGTGCGAAGAAGCCCAATATTTCATTCAATGTCATACCGATTAAAAAATGTTTCAAATAAAAGTTGTAGCATACGAACCATTGCATATTTGTAAAATATTTATAAACATACAGGGTGTTTCGAATAATAGTGGCTCCGTGCCGAGCTGTTTTGTTAAATGAACACCCTATATTTCATGTCATATTACGATTACTCTCTTAAAATGCTCTATGTCCATGTTTGTTTATAGAATTGCTATTTTCTTTACTTATGTAGCGTATAGTGGAGCCTTTAGGTACCTTGGTAGAAAAAAGGGATTGAACCTTTTTTTTACTACTATAATAATCTTCAAGATACAACATATTAATTTCAAAATAATAACAATTTATCACATAGTTCAGTAATTATAAATTATTCACTATTTGTGTGGTGTGTGTATATTTTTATTAATACAAATTATGTGGACATGAGGTGCACGTTTTAACTAAGTAATGTTTGTTTCACTTATACAACTTTGTACTAAACTGGCGATTCACCCTGTATGGTAGTTTATTTTGTGGATTGTAATTTTTAAATTGTTTATTAACAAATGCTTTGTTTTCAGTCCTTCCATACTTGAAAAAGTATTGCACCACACAGGCAATTCCTCTTGATCAGTTACTTAGAGACGAAGAATTTCCACAAATGGAACGATTACTAAAATGTACTGGATTAAAATCTTTAAATATGGTGGCAGATAGAAAGGTATTTTTTTTAATTACATTTCTGATAAGTAATACATATTTATATTATTGTACCAGGCTATTATTTTGTTCTAAAGTATACACATATCCATAATATGTTGTTATGTTGGCTTCTATGGTCATTCTATGTTTGAATGCTCTAATCTAAGAAAATAACAATATACAGGGTGTTTCAGACCACCCGTACCGCCCAAATATCTCGCGAAATATAAAACGTATTGAAAAAAGAAAAAATACGTCTAAAAAATTTTTTAAGGCTCTATTGTTTGATAATAATAGGATGTCCCCACTCCCACCCCCAGGAGGGGGGTAACTTCGTAATCTTAAATAGCACCCCCCAGTTTATTATGCAGATTTGAATTGTGCGTGAACTAATAGGAACTTTTTGTTTGAAACATTTTTTGAAGTTCGTGACAGATGGCGCTATGATCGCCGAAAGAAGTTTTTCCGATTACCTATGCTAATTTGATGTCAGTTTTGTTAAGTGGCAATCAAAAATGTTAATGCTTTATAAAAGGGAAGAGGGGAGCTTTATTCCCCCCCTCCCCCCTCCCTCACACCGCCACTTCACCCCTACGGCCCATAACCTAGGATGGGAAAACACAACCATTTTAGATTTAAACAACTGTTCAATACCACGATTGAAGAAGTTAAATTTTGTAAATTTTTTTTGTCTTTGATGGAAAATAGAAAAAAAAATTTGAAATACGTACTTTGATTTCACGAGTAAAGAACACATTGACATTCGAGATACGTTTAAATCTAAAATTAGGGGTGAAGTGGCGGTGTGGGGGAGGGGTGGTAAATAAAGCTCCCCTTCTTCCCTTTTACAAAGCATTAACATTTTTGATTGCCACTTAACAAAACTGACATCAAATTAGCATAGGTAATCGGAAAAACTTCTTTCGGCGATCATAGCGCCATCTGTCACGAACTTCAAAAAATGTTTCAAACTAAAAGTTCCTATTTGTTCACGCAGAATTCAAATCTGCATAATAAACTGGGGGGTGCTATTTAAGATTACGAAGTTACCCTCCTCTCCACCCCCAGGGGGTGGGAGTGGGGACATCCTATTACTATCAAACAATAGAGCCTTAAAAAAATTTTTAGACGTATTTTTTCTTTTTTCAATACGTTTTATATTTCGCGAGATATTTGGGCGGTACGGGTGGTCTGAAACACCCTGTATATTGAAGCAAGTTGATCTATTTGTGCCTTCCACTTAAGATTTTGGTTATTTTCTGTTTCTAAACTCAACACATTCCGTAAAATGTCTTAAAATCAATTTTAAGGGTTTGAGGGTATTATGTAGGTGATAAATGGTTAGTTCGATTTTGGTTTCATTCGTGGGCAAGTTATGTGCCTGAAGCAATTCCTTTAGCTCTATCATCATTAACTTTGCTGTTGACACTATTTCTTTTGTACTTTTGGAACAGACAGCCAATGTATCATCTGCATATTGAATGACAGTTGGGTGGACATTTAAGGGTAAGTTGTTTGTATAGGTTGGAGCCCTTACGAACATTTAACTCTTTGGTTGTTTCTGTAATCAACAAATGCTTTGTTGCTTTAAAAAAAACCATAAACTCACGCAAAACCTTTTCAAACATCTTTGTTACATTAGAAATGGATTCTTAATTGTCCACTAGTTGTTAAACAGGCCTTTTTTCTTCTTAGTTTGGTGTGACCTTTGACTTTGAGAAATTTTTCTGTACTCATATTACAAACAGGACTTATTCTTCAAAGACATGTTGTTTTTAGTGTGACAATGTTCATGAAATAATTATTAAAATGATTTGCTACATCTATTAGTGATTGATGTTTCTTAACAATTCATCTTTTAAGATTACTTTCTCAGGATTTTTATTTGGGCTTGTAGGTAAGTATATTCTGATGCTCAGATTTTTTCAACATTTAAATATTAAGTTCAGTGTATGGAAACATTGTGGAAAACAATCTTAATTGGTATCCTGTGGCTTTGTGCATATTCATTCACATCTTCAATAGAGAACTTGCACGTGTTTTTGTTTATTGTATTAAAAAAAAGTACAAAAAATTACAAAAATTTTGATATATGGCATTCCTATATGAGCTTCCAAAAAACTGGTGAAAATTTTGATTGAATTTAACTATTTGAATTTACGCCGAAACGCTGCTAGAACGCGCGCTTTTAGGTGTGACGTCACACGACTCAATTTGTCAAACGCGTAAAGAAAATGCATTGGAACGATATTGTTTTTGTTACTAGCCCTGTCGCTCTGTTAGAAAAATGCCTTACAAATACTGTGTGATACTTTAAGGCCAATTGTGAACTCACAACCTCCCCTTAGAATTTCTTAGAAATTCTAAGGGGAGGTTGTGAGTTCACAATTGGCCTTATCTGTCTAACCCCTTTGTGAGAAATGGACCACACCACTGTGTGATACTTTTGTGTACAAATACAACAGTTAAAACGCCAGATAAAATATGTTTACTCCATAGAATTAAAAGTTACGAAATTTATGGTGTCAAATTATACGTAGAGGGACATGTAAAATGCTCAACATTTTATTCGATTAGATAACATTTTTATTGTACAAAACTCGTTTCTTTTTATAAAATGCATAGTTAGAAAAGCGCAGTAATTAATACATAGTTTATTATTGTCAATTTTATTCATTGTTGTATAAAACACTGCAAAGAAATTAGTTAGTTGCTCATTAACTTTAATCACAATATAACACAATCAGTTTCATATTTCAAATTATTGTCTAAACAATCTTATTATAGTTCGAATATTAATATACTTGTAGCAAAGATAATATAATGGGAAGATACTTAATGCCCGTGGTAACTAGCGTGTGTGTAAAAGTTCGTCGCCCGCTAGGATCGCCACTTGTCTCGCATCTATGAATGAACGAACTAAACAAAATAAGTTTGTTAGAAAACCATTTTCGAGAAATCTGTAATATTAATAGCAATTGCCGTTAACAGCGTTGCCAATACCTTCGAAACACCAATAACGCACCTACCTAAAATTACCTGCTGCCATTGTTTAGAACAGGTACTTAGTCAAACCAGTCAAACATGTGGCTATAAATACAAAACCCATTTTCTGTAAAAGTTAATAAACAGAATTAAATCATGGGTATTAAAATTTTTGCTAAACTGACTACGGATTGTAATTTAAAAAATTTAACGGCTAAGAATAACAACACAATTTCAACTGATTAATTTTGATTTTATCATTTATTGTAATTATGGAATTAATAACAGATAGCTACCATTTAAAAATAAAGTTTAATACATTTACAACAAATTTTAAATTTAACATGTGTATGTAAATGAAACTAGGGATGGAATTAAATTTGGTTAAACCAGGAAAAATTATTTGCCGGTAGGTTTTTGAAGGATAACAAATAAACTTTCAATGGATTCCTTTGTTCCATTATACTTTTATTGTTTGTTTCACGTATTTGGCATCTCTTGTCTTGTAAGGAAGTTTATAAAATTGTTATTTTTAGACGAAGACACATTTAGCACTTAGGTATAAGTCCATACTCTCGACAATGCCCCTTAAGTGGCTTAAGTCATCAAGTAAGGAGGGTAGTTGCAAACTATTGTTCTATTGTTGGAACTGGTTTTTATTTGTACTTGAGGTGCATATAAAATTAAGTTCGGATGTGCCGTTAAGAAACAGCAATGAACTTTTGTTAATAGAAAGGGATTATTCGAAAGATGAAATAAAACAATTAACAATTCCCACAGAAGTAGTTGTGTCAATTGTAAAATTAATTTTAGAAATATTTAACAATTATTTTAAAAGTAGCTCCGCAACCATTCAATTTCAGGCAAAATTATCATCAATTTGTGTTAAATCAATTAACCAAAACTATCCTAATTGGTTGCTACTAGAAAATGGTTGTTATCAGCATAGACTCTTTTTAATTAGACACCTAATAAAGTGTAAGTTGACAGTTGTATAAAACACTGAAGTGGCTTTCTCAAGATATTCGAATGATTAGCTGCCGAAACTCTAATCCCAAAGTAACAAGGCTTAACCATCTAAACAATTTGCAGTTTTACAATAATTGTACAATCATTCCGATAACTATTATGGAAATTTTAATAAACATAATTAACAACAAATATTTGTATTTAATTAGGTTTACGTAGGGCAAAACAATAACTTATATTTCCTAAATTTTTATAAAATGTGTCTTTCCTGTATCAATGCATATTACATAAATTGCTTGTTTTGTGGTAATAATACAAAAAAACTAGTTTTGTCCACGTATTTAGAATAACAGAAAAACACAAATCTTTAGTTCAGATACGTAAGTATACCTACCTAAACAATAGGTATTAAGCGTGGCAACTATGTTGCAAAGCCCTTGACAAAATTACCTGCAATTTCCTTCTCCCTGAAATCGAAACTCAATTATCCTTTTCTTTCATATACCCTAAAATATTTTGTCCTTTACAAGTTTTTAAAAATTAGTTAAGCGTCGTACAGGCAACACACCGTACACGCACACGAAATTTGTCATAAGGCTAGTTGTCTTCCCATTATATAGTCTTTGCTTGTAGGTATGTTAAGTTAAATAATCATTAAAGTTTAGGTATTATTATTATAGGTACGATTTAATATATTTTCTGCTTTGACGCCTCTCATTTCTGCCGCTACAAAATCCCGATTTGCACTTAGATACGAATGCTGCCCACTTTTCGCAATTATCGGATTGTGCTTTTATATAACCTGATTCCATTGTAAATAATTAACGAACGCCGCTAATAATATCCCTTAAAACCGTTTAAAAATAAATATTTTGGGTAAATTTGCGGAAGTTTGAAGAAAAAATAGCATATTTTATTTGGCGGAGAAATTACTTTTCATGGCTTGCCTGTAGCCTGTATTAAACACAGGCGCGCGATGAAAAATAGTACTTCTCGACGTTATAATGGTTTCGACAGTTTTCGCCGTCTTACGAATGACGTATACTGTGGCTTCGCGCCAGCTGATTTCTGACATTTAAGATCGTGTGACGTGGACCAACCGTTGGAGTGTATCCGCGCACGTGATATGCTGTTCCCCTTCTTATATTTTTAACCCTTAATATCTCAATAAATATAAAGTTTTAAATTGAAATAATTAACAACAGCTCTCTATAAACTTGTTACTTACATTATATACCAGATTTATTAATATTCAAGACATGTGCAAGTTCTCTCGTTTTAATAATCTGTATAAATTAAACTACTTGTGCAAGTGAAGTGGGACACTAAATGAAGTTGAGAAAAATGGTGTCAATGTATAGCAAAGGAGAATATTATCCAAGTTCGATGGAGGAAGAGTGAAAGTTGCGGTATGAATCAGTAGGTCAAATCAAGAAGTAATGATGTGAAGGATAATTAATCAGTGGGGAAAAGGAGGGGAAGGCGAGATGGTGGAATGAAGTAAGAAAAGTTCAACATGTAGAAATAAAGAGCAGCAAGTAATGGAGGAGAATAATTAATTATGCCATGGGTCTACTAGGCTGTGGTGACCAGTGCATTATTGGTGGATTAATGATTACTAGTCAGAAGGTTTTCAATTTATTTAATTAAAGAATATAATAATAATATAATAATATAATAATAATCAAAATATGTATAACCAGTGAACTGTATATCACACACTATCTAAGCACACAACTGGCTACTAATGATCTAAAGCAACAATGTATTCAAATTATATTACATGGCAATATGGCAATATCATGATAATTTCTAAAGATATACCCACCACAAAAAAACGCTCCACCCTCGCAGTTGCGGCTACTTCTCACAATGAGTTCACTGATTCGCCTCCAAGTTCATATCTCCCTGGAAGGCCAAGAAGTGTTCACGAAGAAGCCAAAGGCTACGAAGCAATTCCGTTCTATGGTAGGCAAACAAGCAAAGAAGGAGGCCGGCTCCCTAAAGATTAATTTAGAACAAGATACAGCCTGATTTAAACACGTTAATTTTTTCTAAGTAACATTGCTGGATTCCGTCTGGTCATTCGGTTAGAAGCATCCCTACTATCCGAGTAAAAATGCAAGGTCCCTGACTTTAGAAGCTTACATCTCCGTAATTAGCAATCATAATTTAATGAAATAACGTGCATTTAAAATATCATTTATTCCTACAAAAAGGTGTAAAGTTTTGGATATTTGCAGTACATCATTAATTTTCTGTGCGCAAGAAAGCGCTCATTATGAGTCAAATCGCGCAAGCGCTCGACTTTAAAAATTAATTACGGCTACATTGTCAAATCTGAGTGGTATATAGTTATTTGTCGGTGTGAGATGCTTTTGAGGCCAATTGGTTTATTAGTCTTAAAGCTATAATAAAAAAAACGACATTTTGTGTAACTGAGTACCTGAAAGTTCGATATTGATAGTAACATAAAAAGTTAAACCAATTATGTTGTGGTCTAACACGATTCAAAAAAAAAAATGTCATATATACATCCTATTATTTAAAATAGTTTTGGACAAAAGGATGGATGCTTCGGGCCGCGCGGTGAAGTGCAGTGCGCGTGGAAGCTGTTGTCTTGCACTATTGCTATGAAACCCATGGTTATATACAATGCAAAAGAATAATCACATTGCTGTGGTTTGCCGCTCGCTGTGTACGATGTGGAAGATTTCCTCTCGCGACAATATGTGCGTCTTTCTCTCGCGGTAATCATAGCATTTACTTTGAATTACAAGAAAACAAATTTTGTTTTCAATAAACGAATAATGCAGCTTGATTTCAATACTATAAAACCATCTAAAACAAGAATTTTTTCTTTAGTTTCCGTATATTTGAAAATAATGAAATGTTCGGTTATAGCTCATAAAACCAGTTAATTATATCAATAATCAACATTTATGGGCTTTCGACTTTTGAGAAGTATGTGTGCTACAGCATTTGTAAATTTGGTAACAATTTATAGAACAATAACAATTATATGATAAGTTAAGACTGACCGTCAGCCAGAAAAGTACTAAATACCGTGTTTTTATTGCTGTTAATTAAAATAATAGTTAAACCATTCATTCTCTCATTTTGGTTTTTACCCCTCAGTTTTTTCATTATGACCACTCAAAGTCAGCGGATTTGCATTTTTACTCAGATAGTAGGCGTGTGTATAGTACTGAATGGACATCCAACATGTGGACTACTTGGCGTTGCGACCACTCACTAAGGATGCAATTTCAATTAAAAGCTTTGTAATCTAGCACTTCAATGAAACTGATTGAGAAATCCACATTCTGCACTTTAGGAAGGTCTTGTTTTAGTAATTAGTTGCAATTATGTAAGCATTTTACTATTTCCCTTGTGTTTGCTATGGTGTTCAGTTACGTGCACTTTGTAAGTTCAATTTATAGTCAATTCAAGTTTGATTATCGACACTGCTGGTGTATTAGATTCTATTGCATGGTACATTTTTGGGGTTCCTTTTTTGAACCGTAGCACATGAATAAGTGTCCTAAAGGTTAATGACAACGTTATGTGTTATTAGGAGTTTGTATTACATAAAAATATTCGTGTTTAAGATTTTAACATATTGACAAGATGTTGTGTAAAATAGTTGGTTCTGAAATGTTATCAATTTGTTTGCCATGATTTTATAAATTGTATTCTCTACTTTGATTTTTGTCGTTGGAGGATGTTTTTGTCGATTAAATAAATTGTTAGTTTTGCCAATTAATGTAATTTAATAAAATCTGTTAAATAAGTGCAATGAAATTGAATATGTTTTTGTTTTAGGGCGATGAAGAATTAAATGCATATAAGTATAACGAAGAAAAAACATTATTATGGCTTCAGAAGAAAACGGAACGCGTTGCCGATATTTTAAAACAAAAGAAGATACATGTGATAAATGGGGCAGCATCTGCTACATTTGTGGCATCTTCTCGTGATGAAAATGTAAACACTGATGCGTATTTAAAACATGCTCATGGTATTGTATCAGAATATCTTATGGAGGATATCAGTGACAAACTATTAAAGTACTTAAATTTAAGCGAGGATACTAATACAGTAACAAAAAGGAAAAGTGGGGGAAATTTATTACAGCCTGACGCAAAACATCCAAAGTTAGAAGAAGAAAGAACTCTTACAAGCAATGCTTTAGATTTAAGTAAACCGACTATAAAATCTATTAAACAGTCGATACAAACATCTAAAGAAAAAGCACGTTCTAAAGCAGCCACTGGCAGTAAAAGTATTACACATTTCTTTAAAAAGTCTTGAATATTTTAAAGATTTTTTGGTAAAATTCTGTAAGAACTAAAAGACAGTATATCGTACAATTTTTTAAATATTTATGATTCCTTAGGAGTGATGCATAAGTTGATCTCATTTTATATTAAACATTTTATGTTTGCAGTCCTTAAAAACTATAGCCAAAATGCAATGATGACAGGTACTATTTTCCTTGTGATTGGTTAAAGTCGCCCGAGTAAATTTACATGACATATTCATCTTTTCTCCATTTTTGTATTTTACACAATTTTCATCCATTAAGTACTTCAAAAAATTTAAATGAAACAAATCTGTAAGTAATTTATGGGGAAAAAGAAAGTGTGAGATATATTCGCACAGTTTAGCACTAAAAAACACCTTTTGCGCTTGTTTGATTTCACCTCATGTTATTGTCATAAGAATGGGAAACTTTTTTAAATGCAACAGTAAGGGCGGGGATGGGGGGTCTATTATACGATTAGGAACTTTGGGACATTGGCGTTTTGATGAAAATTTGTTAGTAAGAGTAGGTGTAGTTTATACCTTTTAAAGGATTGCAGGGTTTCTCAGTGTGAACAATCCTTAGCGTATAGTTGCTTTTTGTTAAATTCTCAGTGATTCAATTGCTTTGTAAGCCTTGAATATTTTGAAGATTTTTTGGTCTAAATATTCTCTTTAATAAGTGAATAATCGTTGCAAGTGTGCAGACACCACATACCCCTCTGTTTTGCAATGTGTATGAGTTTGGGAGTTTAACATAATTGAACAATAAACATTTTATTGATTTATAACACATATTTTCTCTCTACAGGTCCGTACTTTTGACCGGTAGATGTAAAATTGTCATTACCGAATATATACAGTCGAACTTGCATATAATGACATCGAATATAGCAACAACACTGTTATAAATTTATATTTTTATCAGTCCCATACGTTTCTATACGCTTACCTGTTAATACATATTGATGTAAAATTCGATTTTAACATCATATTGTAGCATCTTTTGATTCATTATTCTTTTCATCAAAATGCAGCATTATAGTCCAAATAGATTGTAAATCATGGACTTTTACAGAAATTTATGAAAAGAGGTGTATGGATTAAACAGGTACATAGATAATTGAATTTTAATCCGTCTTGTAATAAACAATTACATAAACTAGTTAAGGAGTTCCATAACGTAAGTTTAGATCAAATTAATTAAAACTCTTATCTGTAAATGGTTACAAATCAGTCCTGACATAGAAAGTACAAACAATAAAAATCCCCATTTTAAATCTGTTTAAATTTAAGCATGGTTTTTTGTAGTCTAGACTAATAAACTTAAAAAACAAAAACAATTTACAGTCCTTTCCATGACATTATAACTGAGTTTGACTGTATCTGTCACATTCTCTACAACATATAAGGGATTTTAAATGAAATTGTTAGCCTAAAAGTTCCCCAGATTTCTGCTCAAGTCTTGGTTTTAAAGGCACTCCAATAAATATAAATATTTAGAATTGTCAATTTTATTGAGTTTATGGAAAAAAATAGAGTTAATTTCGCTGTGGCAATCATACCACTTCAAACTACAGTATATTTGCAATGGCAATTATCTCATATGAGCTCTGGTGGGCAATTGTGCAACTATTATAAGTAGGTAGAATGTTGTCTTTAAATTTACATAGAACATTTTTAATTGCGCTAATTGATTGAATAAAGTACTTGTCACCTTACAACTATCCACCATTATCAATGATTTGCACAATGCCACCATCAATCATTTCAGTTACGAATTGCAAAATTTCTAATAACAACATATAAAATGGAACTGTATCAACAAGTCAATACTTCATTTTTTTGTTTGTGAAGATGCTATTTCTATGATCATGTTCTGCTACTGGTTATTGAACACCTCCCACTGCGCAATTATGAATAGTTTCTGCATTTCTTTGGTGTATCATTCTTTCATAGAATGTGCAACTAAAATGTAGCATTGCATTTTGCAAAATAGAGGCTGTAAGCATATTATGTCTGTGAGAAGTTTCTTAGTCCGTCATT